>OY720194.1:7011744-8275580 GCA_963082885.1 Parascotia fuliginaria | reverse complement strand
ACAGAGCAGTTACCAAAGATGCGGGTAAAGCAGAGAATCTAAGGTCCAATTCGGCTAAATTTGTATACAGTTACGATATTCTTGAGGTAGATCTGTTGCTAAAATAACCATCTCACCTGTTTGCTCATTAACCAGTAATTAGATAAGCTAATCGCTTGGTCAAACGAGTATATCTAATTGCGATTAGGTATGCGTTCAAAAGCAAGCATTTATATAATGATCTGTGAACCATTAGGGACGATACAGCGTATTAGTGGACGTGATACTAAGGAGGCGAAATCAGTAAAACAGTCTATAGCACGAAAAATCTAAAAGTTGAAATGATATAGATTGGTAGTCTCAGAATAAAGACACGATAAGAAGATATCCGGCAAACTTAATGACCTAGAGATAGTAAGTGAGTTCGTATACCTTGGATCTATGCTGAGTAACCAGGGAGGTTCTGAGAAGGAAATTCGTAGAAGGACACAGATAGCCAAAGTTGCAATGAGAAAACTCACAAGAATCTGGCAAGATAGGAAAGTCGTCAATAAAACTAAAAATATGAGACTAGTGCAAACTCTGGTGTTCTAAAAAATTTACATCAAATACTCTTGACTGGCGCTTGACCAGTTTCTTTACATTCATCTACTAAAATTACAAATTTACCTGCCTAGCAGTTAGCGGTAGTAGTCGCCTTATTTTGCCGTAGCGACTACCTTTACATTAAGTAAGTAGATACTGAAGACAATATTCATGCTTGCTATATTACAAAAATGACTGAAGCAAATTTAGGTCTTATACTAATGAAAACAAGATTAAAATTGTTTGAGAAAATTGTGAAATGACGATATCCGATATCCGTTATTATGTAGTTCATAATAAGTCAGAACTTATAGTGTAGGCGTATAAAGATGTACAGTACTCAACTTTGGCTTAAGGTTATTAAATCGCTCATTTGACCCGTGAGTCAACGTATGAAGGTGCGACACTACACAAATTTTCTAGGAAAGTGGGTATAGCAAAAAAAAAATTAGGCAAGCGCGAGTTATAAACATACTTGAACACACACACATTAAAGCGAACAAATTATGTTGTAATAATATGTAATATCTCAACAACTGCACATGATGATCATAATAAAATAATGCTGTTATAAAGTTCTTAATACTTTTACAAAATTAAGTAGACACACACAAATCTTTTAAAACTCTAAATGTACTTGCCCATGGTAATCGTGGGTTTACTAGACTTTCGAGATAAAAATAAAACTTTAAGAGGCGAGCTAAAATCCAGCGTAAGTATTTCAGCTGAAGCCCTGATCTTTGGAGAGAATTTATTGGCTCGCAATCGGCACTTAAACGTCAGAAATCGTTGGTAATTGAGTATTCAGTTCTTTAATAAATTGGCCCCCAAGTCGCGCTGAGACGTATGCGGCGATGTGCGTCTCCATTGTAAGGACGTACGGACGATAAAGTCATAAGAATTTGATGTAGATAGCCTTTAAATATGACATTATTATCATTCATCATAAGACATTTGAATAGTCTTGCAATAGAAAGAGCTATATCGATGGGTCCTTTGTATATGGACCAAAATGCAAAATTACAACTTTACAGGAGAGGCTTCCAAAGTTTAAATTTACTATAATTTTAAATTGATTAAACCGAAGTTTACGAAATTTTGCTTGTTTGCTAAGACAACTATCCTCCTCATTTATTCTACAGTATTTTATATATACATTCATCGGTTTTATTTTTACGTCACATTGGCCTTTCTACGTTAATTTTTGTCTATATTATTTTTCTTTAAAAACACCCTAAAAGGGCCTATGGCCATTAAACGCGTATTACGATAATTAGCATAAAGTATTTTTTTTTTTATTTTTCACTCTTAAAATCAATTAGCAATTTGAAGTAGTTGATAATTAAAATAAAATCTATTTAGATATGTAAATATTTATGTCACATTGATACTTATACGTTTTACAATCTGCTAACCTAATAACTGAGTTTTCAGTTGGATCGTTTAAATATTAAAAAAACACGAAACAGTTTTATTCATTTATTGAAATAAAAATTGAATTAGCCTTACAACTACAATTATGGACCCGTATTCAGGCGTTTTGGGTATGTTCATAAAAAAAAATTAACAAAAAAAATTAAGTACGAAGGAAACTGTTACTGAAGATCTTACTTCGATTATCAAAATCATGTAATAAAAGTAATGTACTTCACATTATTATTATCTTAATAAAGAAATTCTTGTCCTTCTGAGTTTTAATCCAATTAAAGTGTGTATTTGTCTGCATCTGTTTAAAGTCATAAATCATATTTTGAGCAACGTCTATGACGTTATAAGACCTTTCTTTTGATTTCGCCCATAGAATCAATGAACTCCATTCAGAGGATGTGTAAATATTTTTATATTTTGAAGCTCTTTCAATGTATGTACGGAGTCGCCTTCGTTTTGAGTGTGGCCTACCTAAAGAAAAGTGTGTTTTATATTCAAAATAAACTGCTTAGCAGCGTATAGATGCATAAAATACATAATTCTGTTTCAGTTTTGGCCAGTGCAATAATTGTCTAACTAAATTCTGAAATCGTCAGAACCTTCTTGACTTATAATTTTATAAATCAATACAGCTCGCTATTTCGTTCGATCCCTTCACTGCAAATTGTTCCAGGTACCAATTAAATTCCCAATATCGAAAACTAATAAGTTATGTACTTTTAACCTTTTCGGGGACAACAACACTTTTTGCAAATCAAAAGTAGCGCAGAAGATTGTCGTGACCTTTTTTAAATCACGTTTATCCTTTTCTTTTAAACATCTAAGCTGATTTTTGCTAATTACTATAATTATCAAAAAATATTTTATTTTTAAGAGTTACAGGACCGTTTTTGAAGGTACATATACATAGGCATTGGTCTTTATTTGGCTGGTGAAATGATAAATTAATATTTTTGTTTACTATATTGCCTTAACGACTCACTTTATTTTTCATATTCAGCCATCTAAATAAAGTTTATTGCTGTTTTTACTCGAGAAAAATGTGAACCGACCAGCTGATTGGTCCAAAGTAGTCCAAACTATAAGCAAATGCGTAAAAACTTCCCGCGTAAAAGTCTCTAATTACTCTTTGGACCTTAAACGTTTAAATTCATGTTACATATGCCGTTATACTGCAATAAAAAATCGTGTTTCTATGCAGAAATCTTTCTTTTTTAATAGCTTACATGATTAATTATATCGTTATGATGCGTTTACCATAAAAAAGTCAAAATGGCCAAATTGCTAGTTTGGCCCATATACATAGGACCCATCGATATAGTAGGTACAGGTTACTTCACGAAGGCTTTCGGTATCTTAAATTACTCAATTAAAACCTGCCACTCTACCAGTGCATGTGTTATCTTCCAATTTCGACCCCGAGTCTTTTATGCGATACGTAAAAAAGCATCTGACATTTCTCCATATTGGTCGAATAATTATTATTAAGATAGTATATAATATATGTTGGTATGTTCGTATATCCTTTCGCAGAAATGGCGATAGTGACATTAAAATACTTCGTCCATGCTTGTGTCACCGTGGATCCCCACGGTAGGTGTAGGCATCCGCCTAAACTACATACGACTAAGACATGAAGTCCTCTAGAAAAATCCACAAAGCAACTATATTTCTCAATACTTTGCTGTAAAGTATCATGAAAAGAAAACATCATATTACAGAGAACGCCCCATTTTTATCTACGAAATCGTATAACAATGGAAATAGTTCGTATCTAAGACTTCATTTAAAAGCTGCATATTTAGGCGAATCCTGAATGAGCTTTAAGCTTTTAAAAAGAATCATAGCGAACGGCGGTGTACGCCTGCTGGTAAAACTGGCTTCTTTTCAAAGGCGACGTATATTTTTTTATTACTTTTAAACGTATATATTGAAAATGCAGTGGTGATGGAGCGTACTAGTTCTAATTCTTAGATTGTGTATATACATAATTTTAACATAAAAACATTTACTGCTTTAAAAAAGGTCTCCGAATATCGATGAGAAGCCAGACCTCAAGCAATTTTGTTTTACAGATATGTTAGGTTAGGTTTTATGCCTCGAATGCCCAAATACGGTATTATATAATACAAGTGTTGTTTTTCTTTTACTCTAATGTGTCTATCAGGCCATTTAGCTCTATCATAATATGGACTACAGTTAAGAAGAAGACGGTATCTTATAACAAAATACTAAAAGTGGGCTGAGAAGGCCACATAGTATTTTTTTATAAAATGCAACTAGCCTTTAAAATAGCAAAGGGTCCTTACATTATATATTATTGCCTACGCTTCTGTAACACCTTGTGAAAATAAATAGGTACTCGTACTTATAATCCAATTTGACGTCCCCCTGTACCCGTCTCCAGCACAGTTAAAACCCGACGTAAAATCCAAAAGAGAAAATTGCTTTCGTCGATTTGCTTAAACTAGGTATTTTTTGCACTCCTCCATACATTTACATAATTCAATAATGTATTTTAAAAAGTCCGCCACTGTTTATTAATATAATCAAAAGTAGTCTTAATATACATAGATATCGTAGTAATTACACTGTAGAAGTTGTTATTATCTATATTGTTATATCTATGAGTTTGCCTGGTATATTACCTAGTTGGGAAAAGGCGCTAAAAGATGACAAAATTATGTAATGATGTTATCAACTCAACATTTAAATTTATCAGCTAGAGGTAGTTTTTGAAGTATAGATGTACCTTTTTTTTTTAAATATATAATCATCGTTATTCGCCTTGTAAGACCATTAGATTGTAAGGGTTGAAGCAAATTTTGGATTTATTTTCACTATTTCTATGATATTGTTTTACGATTACAACGTTTGTACATCTTCATAAAAAGTCATTTATGAGATGGCAGATGCACTTGTTTATTATTTTAGTAGAAGGCTTATTAAATTTAATATTATTATCATCTATTCCTTGACCCCCTCAAGGGTATTGCAATATTATTGACACAGATATGTATCTCTCCTAAAACAATTTGTACTGTTAGCCTGGCCTTTCGGAACCAAACCATAATAAATTACAATAATTAAAAAAAATCTCGTCCATGACTTTAAAAGTTTGGCAATAAAAATGTCAATAATAATTACCTACCTATTTATTAACCTACTGCCTGAAAATAGTATTATCATCAATTTATGAATCCAATCCGTTCCACGGCTTCGCCCGCCCGTAAATTATGTTTTGTTGTATCCTTCCCCTAAACAGATTTTCGGGATAAAAGTAGCCTATGTCCGTCTCCGGCACCGAATCTATCTACATACCAAGTTTCATTGAAATCGGTTCAGCCGTTTAGGTGCTGAGTGGTAACAAACACACACACAAATTTTCGCATTTATAATATTAATAGGATTGTTGGATTAAAATTTAAAATAAAAGCTGATATTTTATTAAGCTACTATTAACTGTCAGTAAGCAGAATATCATAAATTATGTAATAGCATAAAATAGGATACTAAGTATACTTACTATTCTATTTTAATCCTATTTAAGCCTATAGGTTTATAACCAACACTACTAATTATTTATGTATTAAAATATCAGTCATAGTAACATATCAATACCAAAAAAAACTAATACCCAAACAAAAACACTAATCATAATGTCATAAAAGACACATTTATATCGTTTGTATCCCTTCCCTTTGCCATTATTAGAGAATCATCGACGCGTGTGATTAAAATATAGATCACTGCTTAACATAACAATAGACAGATTAATCGTAGAAACTATACCAGTGTTGCCAGTTTAAACTGCTTTAGTTTGGCCAACTGACTGTGAATGTGTAATGGGGTGGAGTTTTATGCATATGGCGGTTTTCTTGTATTTATCTTATGACTAGCGACAGACCCCGGCTTTGCACATAATACCTACCTATAAGTTTTTCATGACCTGTGTTACAGATCATTACCCAGTTTCCATATAATATTATTTCTCTGGCGGAGTTATATGTACAGGTTACGAACCAAGTAAATGATTAATCAGGTACCTATTATTCACATTATCCAGACCGTTTCTTACGCTGATGAGGTTCATGAGTTACCACTTGTCTTTGGTCAGAGTTCTTTCTCTCTTTTAACTTCTTCTCGGCGATTTGTGATAAAAATGGCAATAGCATAGCAATTATAATATACTTCATACCGCCTGAAAGTATTGGCACTTAAAAGGACTTGATTTTTGGGCATTTTTTTTTTTTTTCACGTTTTCCTCTTAAAATTAATTTATTGACCTTAATTTGTTTAATGAAGTATAAATTGCTAATTTAAACTATTCAGTTTTATCCACTGGAACGTACAGGCAGATCTGACAATCTAATAACCTAAATGCACTAAACGCCCTGAAAAAAAAAATAAAAAAAAAAAAGAAGCGGATCCGCTCGCGATGACAAAAGCCAATTCCGCTTTGCCGCCAGTTAAGCTATAACTACCCTCGAGATTTCGTTCTACCGTATTAGCTGCTTACTCGGTCGTGTGATTAAAAATTATGCAATCGCGTGCGGGCCGCCGCTGCGGACGGACGCCCGTGCGGAGCGTGCCGCCATTGTTGCTTTTAAAATCTATTTAAAACGATTATGATGGGTCAAGAGAGCTTGTATTTAATTAATTCGATTTTAATGTAAGTCTGTCGGTATTTAACGACGATTTAATTGTAACATATATTTAACATTTCAGGGCATGATGAAAACATACTGCTACAAATACTTTTTATGCGACTAACAGAGACTTGGTGAAAAGAGGTGGTAGTGGGATGCAATGAAGAATCGTACCCGTAGGAAGAAAGGCGTAGAAGTAAAAGTATCCAAATTATTACATATAACCTAATTATTTAAAGTGACAAGTGAGAAAATAAACCCTGATTATCATATTTCGCGTGATAGCCACTCACATAAACTAAAGCACTAAGAAAAAAGAGTCGCAGCTCGTAACATCGTAAAGGACATAAAATGAATTATAATGAATGCACACAAAGTTCATCTAAACTCTTACAGCAAATATCGATTATATTATCCATAACAATATTTGTAACTGCATGTAATTAACTTAAATTGAAGGAGATATTTCACAAATATTTGTTTCCCTATAGCGCTACAGTATATACTTTATAAACGTCAATAAAACAAATTACTTATCTACTAGCCATAGAGATATAGATTTTTAGAGGCGAGGCGGCGACCTTATCAGCCAGGCTATATTATATACTTAGTAAATTTACAATCACAAAAAAGGTTTAGATTCTATATATCAAAGAAAGAATTACGAGCTGCAGTTTCCATAGCACGTACCAGTCTATTTCCAAGTCGGCCGCGCGGGTGTTCAGCCGTGAAATGGGTCCCTCTTAGCGTATATCGATTCGGGGCTTGTACGCTCTTCAATGGAATTAATAGACTCCCCACACCATCGGATGACAACGCATTGAGATTTTGTAGAGCCGTTTGATAGTTTACTAAGCTCCTTGTGATTTGAAATGGTTAAGTCTATTATGGTGCTCAAAAACAGCATAATCGATAATAAACATAGTGGAAGGGAGGCAAACGAAGACTGTTGCTAGAGTCTTACGATATCTATATCAAAAACATTTACTTCATTGTTATATGTACCTGCTACAATGGTTTCATTTTGTCTAATCGTAAGCAGTCTGTGGGGACCTGGGAAATACTTTCCAATTGTGATCGTAATAACTGGTGGCCAACCATATCTATTAGATGCATTTTAGTCCACCCCAATTTACAGCGTATCGATGACAATCTAAATTATTTTTGTAACTAATATTGCCCTAGACTTACCAGCAATTATATCTGAGCATAACAATCAAATCTTTTCAAAACACAATAGACTTTCCATTATGTTATCTTGCAGGGCATACAAAGTTTGGCTGTTACATACTATGACAATTAGAAAAGAAATGAGTGTCTAGTTTTTACATAAATGTGAGACCTCTAGACGAAAGACAACAACGAAGACGTTTACAAGACTTAACACCTAGTTTTAGTAGAACCCTAGATCGATTTTATGTTTGGAGATCCACTAGAACAATAATCCAATTAAAGGCGAGTCGATAACAAGCTCTTCGCATAACAAAAGTCTTGACCCGTCCGTGGACTGTTGAAGATCTAAATTTGTTGAATAGCACTATGAAATTGTCTGAGCGAAATGTAGACTTTATTTTTGTATATTTAGCGACAGTTTTGCACGAGTATGTTATATGTTACATAATTATGCTGCCGGATGGAATAATCTAAATTTGCATTCATAAAATTTTAGTTTTAAAATTGCAAACTAAGATAGCTGGTTTGCGCATGCATTAGGTATCTACCGGTAGCAAGATACATTGTCTTGGACTGTCTATGACGGACAGACAGCCTTTGATTACTTGTTACTTTCAAGCTAACTACGGCATAATGTTTTAATAAAAGATTATCTTATTTAAACTGTCGCATCTTGGCTGAAGCAACCTATTCGGCAAACTAGGTACGTACGATCTACCCTACATAGCGGCATTTACGCTGCGACTAATGTATAGAAGTTTAGTGCTAAAATGCATTGTACCGGTCAGCAGAAGAGATATTTTCTTTATTTTATACAAGTCTATAAATGTCAGTAATCATTAACAAGGAAGGCGTTAGTACGTAAATATAACCATTGGTAATTTAACTCCAGCTCTTAACTTTATCCAATAAAATCTGATCCTTATAAAAATATTGAAATCTGTCTATTTGTACAAAAACCCGGTGTAGTATTACGTGAGTGAACGGGTTGTCTAGCAATCGACGCGCTCGCGGTGCACGCTTTGTGATGCAGATAACCTTAATCCCTGTCTGTCGGCTACGTGTCAACACCAGCCGCAGACTAACGATAGAATATACTGGATATGTACTGTGATATAAAAGTTGAATGAAAACTAGAGTGCTTCTGGTGTTGAAAGCTCGTTCATAGTTTACTGTAACTACGTACCATCGTATGTACATACGTATACTTGTTTGTCACCTTAGTAAAAAATTTAAAACTGATATTCCATCGTTTAATTTTTTGAATATTGTTGCCGATTTTTAGAATAGTGGGACAATCTACCGGTCTTTAAACTCAAACTTACACTGCAGGCCACGATGATGACAGTAACTTGGGCCTTACTCCCTAACACTTACCTACTTCGAAATGTAGATAGTAAAATAAAACATAATAATAATTAATTAATAACACTACAACTACACAACGCTATGTAGTCCCAAACTAACCATAATATATTATAACCGGCGGTATGGGTTCTAGAATGCGGATAAACATAGGTACTTATGTAAATACTTTTTTTTGTAAATATGTACATTATTAAATTATACATAAAAGAAAGCACTCGCAGAAAGTCGTATCCACAATAACATCGCCGTTATTTCGCACCAAGCAACAGTGCGAAAGGATTATGAAGGGCTGAGATAGCAATTTGCGGCGTACTTAATTACAAGATAAATTAGTATGTAAATTAATAGCCATGTTCCTCGCTCCACGGTGGGTAAATATTACGTTTGCGGAATATTCTCCTAGTCGGATATATTCCGATCTCGAATATTTTACTTGAGTACTACATAAGTTGTTATGTTTACGGTTAGATTTGTATATTTGATTTCATAACTAGAAGATATTACATTAGCTTCACGACAATCGCCCGAAGGGTAGGTAGGCTGAGGTTAATAATACGTCTTAAAGCTTTTAGCTTTGTTAAAGGGAGTGATTATGTTGTTATTCATCGGACTTTACTTGATCCTGGGCTAATTGTGAGAATTTCTATAAAAAACCTGACACTAATAATAAAGAAAACACTTTCTATAAAGTCCAGAAGTACGTTGTGTAGATACAAAAATTGCGCACACCTGTGTTTTCTTGGATTTGAACTGGACCAAACTTTCACAATTTAATCTAGAACTAAGATTTAAGAACCGGTCTAGATCAGAGACAAGTTCTAGACGTTTTGCCTTGATGTCAGTCTGTTTAGGATGTCCGAGATATCGTTCATACACTATACCATCTTTTTAGAAATGTATGTTGCCCTAGGATAATATATCATTAGCAAGCGGACGATACAGGATGGGTGACAGGATGGATATCTGGGGCATTCCAGCGGTGACCTATAAGGAATTGGCAACTGCGCCGTCGAAGAGGCTTTGCTGTGGCGCTCATGCAGGAATGCGGCAATCCAGTTGAATAGCGGAGGTAGTAACCATATGATGAAAGCTTCGACCGAAGCAACCAGATCTTCATTAGAAATGGAATAATATTGCTGATTTCTAGGATCCGGTTCGATAGTTTTTTGGACATGTCGACACATAGATTTGGTATAATGTTCTGGGTAGATGATCGATAAAATATAGGCAGGCTAGGTTCATAGAACTTAATATAGAATTTATATGTTCTACATTTAAGCCCTGTACATTTAATTTTTTTTTTAACATTTATTGATAATGTACCTATTAGTATTTGGTACTAATTAATCAAAACAATATTTACTAAAGCAAAACTTGAGGGAGGAATACAAGAGCAATTACAATAATTATATTTGCACAATTCCCCACATAAAGAACAGTGTGTTTGCTAATATAATATTAATAAAGATTTGATTTTGATTCAGCTATCGGGCGCCATGTTTGTTTAGCTGTCATACTTTGTGTGGACGGCGCATGCGCGACACGTGCCCATCAAATAGAGTAACGTTTTAATCTAATAGGCCTAAGATCACATGCTTTACTGCCAGGGGGTGGCCAAATATACATTTGTTGATTTTATGGGAATACATCTTTATTAAAAATAACTTTGCTGTTTTAGTTCTCACGATTTTGAATGAGATTGGTTGATGACCGTATCTGGTACTCATGGGAACTGTTTTTTATTGTAAACTGATTGTGTAAAAGTCAACTCAACGCATACCTAGTTTTAATAAAATCGATGGCAAAAATAAAATTCAAATACCGATGACAACGTTAGTACTAGTAGTTGTGTAGTTACTTGAAGTGCGTGAAGTTAAACAAGTCAAAAAAGTAGAATTTTCCTCAAACAAATATCTAATACAATTACAAACATAGGTAACCTCCTTTGTTATAATTATGTAGACGTCTACTGTTAAATAATTAACAATCTCTTTTTTTTGTTTGAGTAGTGCATAAATTGGAACACATACACTATTAATCAAACTAACCAGGAAAGAGAATTATTGTAAAATAATATCACCGAACTGACGCCACAGATTGAATTATGTTATAACAGATTATTATCATGTCAACACTGTGGGGAGATGGTGCACTGATATAAGATATCAAATCGCAATTTTGGCGAAAGATTGCGTCGACAGATCGTCCGACGTCCCTTGTATATTTGATTAGGACTTTTTTTATCATGACTCCCCTAAACAATATAATGTTTGATGTAGAAATTATTGTTGTGGCCGCAAGTGGTTTTTAATATGATACTGATTTAATCGTGGATATTTTGATATGGCAATACAATATGATATCGAATAAATGGTGGCGAGGTGTAAGAAGGCATTAGATGGACTTTATTATTTGGACCTAGTAATTTTAATTAAATTTCCGTTGGTGTAAAAAAAAATGGTGTGGGAACACCACGAACCATAAGACGAAGTTTGGACATATTCCTTACAAGGTGGACTGAAGACCTGTTATGGATGGCGAGCAACCGCTAGTTGGGATTGCCTACGACCAGTCAAAAATAACTTAAAGATGGCGAAACTTGAAAATAATCCACGTATTGAAGAATAGAGTACTTAAAGAATTCACAATTTCACACCACATATTACAAAACAAATAACAGGACAGCACATGATTAGGTAGTTACAATGGGCGGTATTATCGCTAATATTTTACTAAGTATAAAATTACTTACCCATATCTCTAACCAATATAAAAACTATATCAACGGAAATTATAACTAAGTAAGTAAATACAATTCAAAAAACTTAAGTAGTTACCTACATAAGGACTGGTAGGTAATATTACACAAATATTACACGTATCACATAGATATTCAAAGCTCAAAATACCTAATTAATTAATCCGCCCAAGCCCGCCAATTAACGATCACCTGTCAAACTGACAGCCAATTTAAAACAAGAACCGGTCAGCCATTATCACGCAATTAAAAGCTGCGTTCGCATTTTGAATCCGTTCTATTGTTCGCGCCCCTTAATTCGACTTTTCGGGTGCGTTCCGCGCTGCACTTGCCCGATAGCTATGACATTCTCTTTAAAACATAATGGAATAAAGAAACAGTAAACTGGCCTCCCTTGTGTAGGGGAGCACTTCGTTATTTGACTACTGCGATGAAATAATGTTGATACTATGCATATGGCAAATTTTGTCTAAAAAACCGGCAAGATACTACAGTCATAGTAACTCTAGGTGCAGTGGCAGTAGTTAATTAAATACAGTAAATTGTTTTTCAGTAAGTACAGCAAACTTTCAGTGCTTGTTTTTATTTACGCGATGACAGTTTATAGTAACAGACAGAGACGCTAGGAGCGCTTATGAAGTAAGTTTATGAGCACGACCCGCTTTATAATTTCCCGTTCATAAATAAGCAATAAAAAACTCTTGAAATATTTTCAAATATTCTAAAGTTTTGTATAATATAATAATAACGTCTTCCAAAATTTTTTTAGCTATTTAGGCAATATAATTGTTTAGAAAATTTTATAGTTCAATTTTGCCTTAGGTACCCTAGATATTAAACTGTACCTTACAAAAAATATTTAAACCAATAATCAAGATGTTACAAATAAAGTATACTAAAATCCATAGGTAGCACCATTCACAGCGAATCACCGTGCAAAATGATATTATTTGCAACATAATCCGCGAACAACTATGGCACGAGATTGATATTACGCTGGGGTGATATCGACATTAATTTATATGGCTATGGTTTAAAAATGTATAATGGGTGGGTCCTGACGCTAATAAAGACCCTGGGGAACTCCGCCATGTTTCCAGTGACAGTTTTTGCCCAAATAAATTACATATTTTACTACGAAAACGCGTAAGCAATTTTGGAGGTTACATTTGTTAGTGGCTGTTTTAGTTAGTTCCATAGTCCCGTAAACATATTTTGCTTTTGACATAAGTTTTCGCGCGAAATTATTTGGTTCTTTTCAAATGATTGATCAGCTAATTGTGGATGTAGAGGATGACGGAGTTGGGCTTTTTTCGATTAAATCTACGAAAACTTCGATCCCCTTTTTAAGCACATTTCGCTAACAGAGGAGTAGTTATAGAATTTGGCATACCGGTAGCTTTTTTCCAAAGATTATAGGGAAAATCAAATTTAAAAAATAGTAATATGGTAGACTATTTATAATGTAGGTAGGTGTAATAGGAATTTTAAAGAAGTAATAAGATTCATAACATTGTAACTTATAAATTAGAGTCAAATTTCGATCACTGCGTGACAAAAGCAGATTTTTAATAACACAAGGTGTCATTCTAAATCCAATTCGATACGAAAATGTTACAGTCATACAATTTTAAAGGTTAAAGCATTATGCAAATAAGTTATTCAAATCACGTGTTCGTATACAAATCAAATAATTGTTAAATAGTGTGTAAATATGGGCGCCTTTGTATTCCAAACTAGACAAACAGGAATAATTTTATAATTTCATACATATCGGTAGCCATTTTCTTTATACAAAGTTAACTGCGTGTTAAATTTAAATAAACGATTTTACACTAATGCACATTCTAAATTTGAATTTGGCTAGCTGACGTCGCGGTTTCGACGTCTTTATAATGAAAAATTGGACACGCGTCAGTGATCGTATTCATATTTAAAATCAGTTCGCAAATGTTTCATTTGTGTTGTTTTGCATCAATTAATTATAGTCGTATGTGACAAATTATATTGTAATTGGTGCGTTACTTAACGTGATTTATTACTTTATTTTATACAACAATTTAACATTAAACATTTACATTTAATTGTTGGTATGACAAGAGAGGTGGCCGAGGTGGGGTATATTAAAATTACTTATTTTTCTATTGGTCAAGCTAAAACAGCTAGGCTAAAAAAGAACTTTCACCTTATATAATGCCACGTTCCTAACAGAAGTCAAGTTGTGACGTTTATGCAAAGCTTTAAGGAAAAATAGTAATTGCAGTAGTAGAAAATAAACTGTAGTACTGACACTATTTTGATTACAATTTTACAAGATGGTAGCGGCAGGTGAACCAAACTTGTATCATAGCCAACGGCGCTGCTGATGCTTATTCTTTTATAAACTGCGGTCAGCCATCAATAATGTTAAAAAAACAACACTGAAAAATAAAAAATATATCTAATTTTATATGTAGGTATCAACTTACCGATTAATATCATTAAAGCCCTCTAAATAAAATCCACAATAAAAACTATACCTAATCGCTAATTACGGCAGCAGCGTGCAAAAACACCTAGTCCCAAACACACAATAAATCAAGAAAAGTAAAATATCTATCCTATGGGACCACTCCCGACTGTCACTTGACATAATAGGGTCTTTTATCGCGTTGTCGTCGGTAACGAGCACAACACTAGCTGATCGACACGAAACTAATATGTTAGGAAAATAATGATACTGTCCATAAATCTATTGCCAAATAGTTAGGTATTGACGTTGCATTCTGAGAAGTAGATATACATAGTAATGACAGTGGTTAAAATCGTTTGCACACTACCACCGACATGCAAAATACTCATCTCTTGTTTCACCGGTAACTTCACCGCGCCAGGGATACGGACTGATACTTCAGTAATGCTCAGATGATACGTTGGTTGGTCAGCGATGCTGCAGTTATTTGGATTAAAGTAACAAGTGTCAGCGTAACGATTTGTTACAGACTTCAGTCGATAATGAAGTGCTTTATACAAAGACAATTACTAATGCAGGTACCTATGTACACTATGTACATTATTATCGAATTACAACCGTTATACAAATCAATACAGCATCTTTAACAGTACATAAATTCGTATTATGAAGTGTGTGTAGTAGAAAACACATATTGTAACACCATTCATCGTTCAGAGAAATTCTTCTGGAAAATTTATATGTAGGGTATTTTCTTAGTTATAGAACAAAGGTGATGACTTTTTTCCTGTCTGATTCTCCGCAAATCTCCACTAACTACTCCTAAACCATGTAAGGCATTTTAAAACGGTTTTCACTATCCTTTAGAGCATTTGTTTCTGAATATTTTTATGTACTTACATATAATGCATGCTTATCACAGTACATGCACGTTACACGTGAAATTTCAGAAAAATTTCAAAGATTAGTATCATGACGCCAAAGCATAGGTGTGCCCACGTGCATATCAGGAGCGCATTGCTAGTTCCCTATTGAAAATAACAGGATTTCATTACGTGGATAACAGTAGCAACGACACGTGTCCATCTAATTCAACGTCCCCTTCCGTGGACGGTGGAACACGAAGCGACGCCATTAAGATTCCCGCAGGATTAGCGGAATCAATGAGATGGTACGCAACTGGATCCGACACTGTGTACATCGTGGTAATGTTTGTGAGTTTGTCACTAAAATGATTGTACTTACAGGTAGAGAAATAGTTAACTATATTTTACGGTTAGGCTGTTCCTGATAGATCAGTTTTTAATGATACATATTTGTCATCAACCGGGACTTTTTTAGGAAGAATAAAATATTGTACTTGACTTTACGCCTGCTATTTATCCACCTTGAAATTTACAAATTTTGTTAATTACCGATTACATGACGCAGGAGCAGCAACTTGGTAAAATTCTCGCATTTGATAACAGGCCCTGTAACGCGGGGTACCTACTTAATCTACAAACATACAACTAACTGACACAGAGTCGTACACAATGGTCATACCCTTTACGACATCACCGAGGTAAATAATGACGAAGAAAACACTTAAGGTCATCGTGCTATAGTATCAGACAGAGTACTAAGATCATATAATAATCTTAATAAATATAAAAGATTCGCCACATCTTTAATTTAAAAAAATATCGATACTAACTGTACTGTACGTAACCTACGACTATGCTTAGATCTAGAGCACTGCTACTATTTGGGACTTATGTATCTATTAATTCTCATTACTATGATATCTGATACTGTGCCACTATCAACACTTAAATTTGCTTGAATACTTTCAAATTTAAGTACGCAATCGTACAACATTAACAAGAGTGACAACAGAGGGGTGCACAACAGCGACAACATTGATTTATCGCATCACCCACCTGTTAGTAGTTAGTACTGATTTTGTTACTTTTGTTACTATCACTGAATTCATTAATTAACCTAATATAAATTTATAATCATACGGGAATTAACGCGATCATGCTGTCTGCTTGTCTGCTTGTGACCACGGCCGGTGTAACCTGGTCGAAACGTCAAGCAAAATATGGTATGTAAATACCTAATGCATGATCGCGTTAATTCCCGTATGATTATAAATTTATATCATGCAACGCGAAAGTTTAAAAGTAAATAATTAACCTAATATTGATTACTTACTAATTATAGTTTTACAATTCATATAATTGTTTAGCTAAAGTGGTTGGGTTAATAGATACCTACTATTTATTTAATTCTGTGACTGAACCGTACTTACTAGTGGTTCTAATATGTACCCATATAGTCTAGCTAGGGTACTTAAATATTATTAGTATGTAGAAAGAATACTTTGTTTCAGTTTGAAGCGCAGAAATAAACGAAGTTAGAAATAGAAAATGGGTAGAACTACAAAGGTAGGTACGACCAGCAGTCGTGTTTGTAAGCGAAATTTCAGAATATAAGAAAAATATTTTTGGATTTTATAATATAAGTATAATAGTTTCTGTAGGTATTTGTTTTACCTAAGCAATGTAAATGTCGACATTTGATTTACCTGAGCATTATAAAATAGTAGATATCATTTATTTAAACTGCCTCATCATTTTGTTTATAATGTTTATTGCCCAAATGTACGCAAAAGAAGAAAACAAACAACCCCAAGGTATATTCCTATTTGGCGAAAACCTCATTTGACACTGATACTGGCATAATAGAATCACATTATGCGGCTAGGGCGCGACCCCACGGTAAAAACGAACACATCGATTGTGTTGTCGAATCGAGTAGTCGAATAACTACTCGATTCTCAAACCGATCCCGAACGAGTGTTTGTACAGTCCATGGTAAAGGAGTGTAATTGAAGATGGAGGGTTTTTATTTGATTTGTTGTTAGCTGTTTGAACATGGAAATTGGTTTTTAAACAGGCTCAGATGACCGTGTCAATATTGCGATAAAAAATACTGGTTTGACTTATTTTAATACTGTTAGATTTGGCTGAATGATTACAGCTACTACCTAGTAGGTACAGTTTCTTGGGAATTAAAACGTTTATGATATAGATATAGGTATTTTATTCTTATTGTTTGTTGCTGTCCATTAGGCCAGAATTCCTAAGCATTTGAGATCTTTTATGCAATTTTGGTTTCAATCAAGATTTATTTGTCGATGTTTTCCACTGTCATATCTCTGAGTGTGAAAAAGTACTGGCTTTACTATTGTGTGTAATATATTACCGCTACACAACCTTGGATGCGTTCATCAGGTCACACGCGCATCTTGTCTTTCAAAGAATTTAGATAATGTATTCGTGAATACAAAATAAAACTATTGCTCAATATATAACGAAGACATCTTGTGAATCAATGAATACTACATAGTACTATAAAGGTCCAATGTCCAGTATAAAAGAGCCACAAGATGCAAGGGGCGAAGGGTGTGTCGCGGGGGAGAAGGGTATTCTGTTAAAACGTTAATCGAATCTGGACGTAATGGGATTTCTTTCTTGAGGGGCGCATTGCTAAAGGATTAATTTATATCAATTTAAATGGGAGCTGCGTTACAGGATGGTTAATTTTGTATTCACTTTTATTTAACTGTATGTTACAGATAATGATAAGGTTTTAAACTTCATCATCACATCATTAACTTGATGACGTTCTAGTACGCGGCACAAGCCTCTCCTAAAGGAAGGAGTTTGCCTCTGGGTGGTGAACTGGATGTGCCCCTACAGGGTTGAAGCACTTCGAACCATTACGATATTTTACCCTATAGTCTTCCGTTTTGCTATAGAATTCCGTTTTGCTATCCTGGTTTTAAGATTTGGAAGTCCTAAGAGAGTCATTCTTTTGCAGCCTATATATGCATGTATGCATTCTCTAAGAGACCTATCACCACCTCTTATATCAATATTGCTTTACGAGGTTGTGGTAGAGCCCCTGAATTTTATAATAATAATATTTATTTGCGTCATTCAACGTCAGGCTCTCTTTTTTAATGAGCTACAGATGACCCAGCAGTCCATCTGAACGTAACAAAGTGCTCATAGGTATAATAATAATAGTTCATTTATTTCAGGCATCAAATACATATAAAATATAAAATAATACACTATTTTTGTATCGGCACTATTTATAAGGTAAGTGCCTCTAGCTGTCCTGTGTATTGCAGCCAAAGAATCACAAAACAGCGCTGTACTAATGAAATAAGTATCTTACAACCTCAGTAATATAAAAACAACAGTATTAATAAAAAAATTCCAGTTAGTAATCAGTTATTTTTTGCGCACATCCCGTGTACCGCTCCCGGGAAGGTCTAATCCTCCGCGTTTGTTTGTGTCCTTTAATGTATGTGAGAGCCGCCACATGCGACAAATTACAAATATATGAATCGATCATTGCTAACATTGTAGAATATGAAAAAAGCCGAATATAATGAGTTATGGAGAAGAATCTGCCCAGAGTTTACTGAAGCGGCAATAGGCAGTTTCGTTACGAATACTGTTACGCAGAGAAACTGAAAGACGTCCAATGCTAAGCATAGATTTTTCTAAAGCACCTTGAACGGCCGTGATTCGTTATCACCCATCGGTGTCCTGTCATCTTTACCAGATCCTTGGTTAGGCTTGGAAGAAGCCTACACATGCACCTTTGAGTTGGAAGGTTGCCTCGAAATATTATATTGTTTTTATCGATAAAGTCGACAATAATTGGTGTACAATACTGTTTTCTATTCTATTCAGCTTTTAATTTAGGTATAAATATATGATTTTAAATTAAAAATTCATTCCCAAAATCACACTAAACTAATATTCAGTAAAGCCTACGTAATAAAATCGACTAAAATGGCGGCATTCGCGGGCTCCGGCAAAGGCATTTAAACGAACAGCCTAGTAAAATATTCACATGTAGTTATTCCATGCGGTTGGTCGCGGATCACCGCTACAGATTAAACTATTAACAAAATGGTACCTCCACGTTTTTGAACCGAATCCCATTTTCGAATAACGTTTTGCATAGTTAAACGCACCGTTAGCGCGCCCTGATCGTCGCACCAAAAAGGTTTTATTATAAAAAGTTTTGTTAAGGTTGGAAGGTTCATTTTACAGCGTTACATCAAGTATATTATTCAAGTAAATGTGCATAATCTATAAGAATATTAGTGTATATGGGATACAGTCGACTTAAATTGGTACTGCATTGGTTATTTAGAGTTAGAGATGTATAACAATAGTAAAAGGTTATATTATATAATAGATATTATGTCTATCTATTAGCCTGAAAAAGTTTAATACTGATGACAGCCTCTCCTAAAGATAGGAGTTTGTCTATTCATAGATAAGTTGCTACCAGTCAGTTACCTTCTGCATTTTTTCTTCATTCTTCTTAATGCTGAGTCGTAGAGGCTCAGTATTAAAGTACGATAACAGATTCGTATAGTTATAAAGTAGACCAAATACTTGATCATTAAAACGGTGGTATTAGTAGATAAATACTATATTAGCGAAGACTAACTACTATTTGAAATATTTTTAAAGCTTTTAGAAAATTCTTGTCTATGAACTAAAACACGCCGACTTATTACGTCAGTAAAATTAAATGCTCTTCACCAGAAACTACGATCCGTTATAATGTGACCCCGTTGCCTAGCAACACACCTAATTGGCAGGAAATTGGTGAAAGGATTACCTAACTGACACATGACTCGACGCGAAATTGTATAATTTGTATAAAAGCGGCTACTACGCTTACATTAAGCGTTATTAGTACTCGCGTATGTGTTATTCTTAAGCTAAAATAATAAGTTTATTTTTATTTCTGAAACAGTCTTACAAAATTTAAATTCAAAATGTCATAGTCATAGTCATAAAACTATTGTGAATCTAGGTAGGTATATAATACAGATGTTAAGGTTTACATTAGGTACTTAGTTCAGCTTTGAAGATGGAATGTATGTATGTAGATGATGGCAGCTGCCGTACTGTAATGACTTTTCTGAAGACGTTTAGAGGTCATGATGGCCGTCCACTAGCAAAGTACCTATACGGTTGTATTTAAATAGGTACTTCACTGGCCGCCTCTATACCAAACAAACTACATCTTTTTATATGTCTACTGAAGTGACTCCACTCTGCCTGATCGTAAGTAGCCTGTGGACATATGTTGGCCACAATTTGTTAATAACTGGATGATTTTAAATAGGTATATAGACTTCTTTGTTAATTTCTTTTAAACCACGCAATAGATTTAGTAACGGTATCCAATATTGTTCAGCGACTTCTTACTGAAAGGTTTATTAAGTAGGTATTAAATAATGCATTTTGAAAAACGCGATTTGTACCTAACCATGTCGAAAACATATTGGTACCCAAGTGCAAAAACAGTTCACTTAAGTACAAATTACTAGTTTTTTGCATTACAATATATTTTAACTCGAAGTCAGTCTTTTAAAACTTAGATTGGTAAAATCCAAGTAGCGCTGTGACACGTGTCGTTTTGCACGTGCATTCGCAGGTACAAGTTAACCTGCATAGGGACGATTTTTAAGGGTGGATTAAATACTGTGCTTTTAGTATTTTGTAATTTGGTTTAATGCTTAGAATCAGTGACTTAGAATAGTTAAATTAAATATTAATATTATTAATAATAATAATATATATAAAGAGCATCATTTAAATGATGCTCTTTTTAAAAATCAAACAAATATTTTTTGTGATTTTATTGCTAGTTCTTTTTTGTACGAGATCTTAGTTTGGTTTAGAATATGGAACCATATGTATTATTTTGTTATCTTCTCTATCTGTGTCGTAAAAGGCGCTAAGGAATAAAATTATAAAACATCATTTTTCTGCGGTAATCAACCGTCCGAACAAGCGTGAGGATGGTGCCCACATAACTGACATCCAGGATAGTGCCAAAGGCAAACATTTCTCTTTAAGAGAGGCCATTATCCTGCGGTGGACATTTTCAGACTGCTAATGTGATATTATGTATATTAATTTTTAGTTATTAAAATTATTTGATTTTCGTGTTTGCCGAAATAAGGCAAGGTTTTCTGTATTTTAGAAAACCATGATCCATCCATGTAGGTACTGACTGCGACTAGCACGCTACCATATAATACTGCGTAGATCTATACCAGCATTATTGTTACTGAGATACAAGCAACTCTAAAATGGAGGTACTAACAACGTTATATACAGGATGGTTTAAATTAACTTGTCTATTAATGTCGGCGCGGCGCGTTATCGGCCAATTATAATTCACCGCGCAAATGACACCGTCATTACCGGCCGTTCATAACCGGCTTAACTGTGTAGCCGGATACCCGGGTAATGGTAGCAAAATAATAATATATTTTACAATATTTTACAATCTTATTAAGACTTAACTATCGTAAAGACTAATAGTTTCCCAATTTGTTTAAGTTTTATAAGAGTTACAACGTAAAAATTTGTTAAATAAAGTGTACCTATCGCTGGTAACTTGTACCTAATTTATCTACCTAGTGCTTGTGTAGTTCCAGTCTTTACGGCTTCGGGCTTCTAGCCGAACCAGGTTAAACCTTTGAACCGAAGAAGGAGTTCCTCTTTGACTGGTTTTGTGGTTTTGGTCATGCGTGTAGTGGACATCTTTCGACTAAAACGATGATGTAACATCATCTATACATATAATAAAAATGTAACCGATCGCTGTCTGTACATGAAAGATATATGAGAAAAAAAACTATTGGGACCTTTATCAACGCAAATAGAACCCAAAACCATGATTGTTACAATTTTTGTCTGTTTGTCTGTTTGTCTGTTTGTCTGTTTATCTGTTTGTCTGTTTGTCTGTTTGTCTGTGCGTTTGTTCACGCTAATCTCAGAAACGGCTTATCCGATTTAGATATGGTTTTCACTAATACATTGTGGTAAGCTTCACTTAACATTTAGTGTTTGTTTCATGACAATCGGTTCATAAATAAAAAAGTTATGCCAATTTAAAGAATCACGTCGAACATTTTTGTTAATTTACTACGAAACCTGATAGAAACAGAGACTTTAACAGGTTACGGAATAGCTGATAGCGTTTTTATTTTTCGGATTCCTCTCATTCTAAACAATCCGTTTAGTTTTAAATGAGTCCAGTTTCCAGTGAGCCTCTGTTTCGCGATGACAATTAATAAAGCCCAAGGTCAGACACAACTATAAGTTGTGGGTGTGGATCTAAGTATTAGCTGTTTTTCACACGGTCAGCTTTGTGTGGCTCTATCAAGTGTTAGCATTCCTAGCAGCCTGTATGCTTTGATCCCCGATGGCTAAACGTCTAATCCATACATCCATACACCCATACATATTATATCAGGCTTTGTCCTGACTGACTGACTGACTAACAGACAACGCACAGCCTAAACTGCTGGTCGTAGTGACTTGAAATTTGGAGGGTGTGTTTGTCTAAATGTCTAGAGGTTGTACTAAGAAAGAGTTTTTTAAAATTTAATTCGTAAGTGTGTGAAAAAAGATGAAAACGATTGTATGAATCTTCTTAATTTTTTAACTTACAGTTTTGAAATTTTGTTTTGGAATACTTCTATTTAAATAAAAAATATCCTTATAATTTTTATTTTAACAGGGGTGGATTTAGAGGGGTGAAATTTTTGGTGCTTTTGAAGCTAGCGACTTGAAATTTGCAGGGAGGAGGAGGGAGGAAAAGGAGGAATTGAGGGGAAGGAGGAAGAGAGGGGAAAGTGAGAGGGATGTGATGGGGAAGTGAGAGGAAAGTGATGGGGAAGTGAAGAGGAAGTGTGGGGAAAATGCGGGAGAAGTGAGGGGAAAGTTAGAGAGAAGTCAGGGGGAAGTCAGGGGAAAGCCAGGGATAAGTAAGGGAGAAGTGAGGGGGAAGTTATGGGAATGTTAGAGGAAAGTGAGAGGAAAGTGAGGGGAAGTGAGGGGAAAGTGACGGATAAGTGACGGGGAAGTGAGCGGGAAGTGAGGGGAACTGAGGGGGAAGTGAGGGGAGAGTGAGGGGGAAGTGAGAGGGACGTGAGGAGAGGAGTGTGGGGGAAGGAGGAGGAGTGAGGAGAAAGTGAGGGATGAACGAGGGGAATTGAGAGGAAAGTGATGGGGAAGTGAGGGAGACGGAAGAGGAAGGGAGGAGAAAGGGATGAGGAAAGAAAGGAGTTCTCGAATGGTGGAAAAGGGGAGGGGAAGGGATAGGAAGCGATAGGAAGAGGAAAGGAGGAAAAGGAAGAAGAAGGAAGGGGGAAGAGAGGGGAAAGCGAGGAGGCAAGGTAGAGGGAAGTGGAGGAAAGGGCAAGAGATGCTGGAGGAGGGGCAAGGGATGCTGAAGGAGGTGAAGAGGAGAAGGGGGAGGGGAGAAGAGGAAGGAGGAAACTGTGGGGAGTGGAGAAAAAGGGCGATAGGGAAGAAGGGGAAAGGGAAAGTTATTGTAGTGAAAATTTGCCTTTGTGTATTGTATATTGTTTTACGAGGGATCTCTTTAGGTAGGTGAAAGAGGATTTGTATGAATGGGAGATTTAAAATAGTATGAAAAACAGTATTTAAACAATATAAAAATGTCTATTGGAAAAACGATATTCACGCGAGCGAAGCCGCGGGCAAAAGCTATCTAAGCAAAAGGTCACTCCACTCACTCATCACGAAATCTCAGAAACTACAAGTGCGAATCTCAAACTTTGCATGGTCGTTCCTATTAGGATATAGGTGCTCACTTAGACGGAATTTTGCGAAATCCATCCTCTAAGGAGGTATAAAGGGGTGGCAAAGTTTGTATGAAACTTCTATAGTTTTTATAGTAGTAGGATTACCAAATTACTAGAAAATATTCAGAAACCACCCTTATTAAGTAGGCAAATAAGAGTCGCCGTTTTGTGTGAAAGTGTTTTGTCAGTTTTAGCGGTAGCGGGTTTAAACTGGATTCTGATATTTATTAATACGGATAATACTGATATTTATCACTGATACAATGTACGATTGCCGTAAAATCAGGTTCGCATATATTCTCTATATTCTCATAGAGGCACCCATATGAATTTTCACGCGAACGAAGTCGCGGGCAACAGCTATCTATACTAAATTTTGTGATTACTATTACATTTTACAAGTTACGATGTTTCTATTGCTAACGGTACAGGGAGTGGGGAGGCAGTAAGGAGGGGCTGCCACCCTCTTAAACAAAGGCAAGCCAATTATTATTAAATATTCGCAGCTCAATTTATGGCGGTGGTAATCGCAGTGCAGACAATACCCGTGATAACTGGCCGGGTAATTAGCGAGTTTAATTAATGTGTTTATGTCGTTTTTGGATATATTACCTAGTTTATTATGATGTACTTAGTTAGACACATAAACGAGATTTAGCTTTACGAGCAAAAATTTAGCTTGAACGCTTTCAGTATGACCGTTCTTCCATTAGCCGACAACTGCGACCATTTACCGGGTACTACAATTAAAGGATATCATGACACTTTCATATAAATTTAAAAAGACAAAGACAGAGACAAAATTACTTTTAACTTAACTTATGACTTCGCTGCTTGCTCATCGCCAGCGCGGTGGTGGACAGGTCCCTAAGTCATAGACTTTTGAGAGTTCGATCATAAAAGTGTTGGACTTTAATACTCAGTATTGCCATTAATATTAAATAATACCCTACTAACACACAAACATACAAAATGTCATTACCGCAATCAACAAACATCCCTCGAGCAAAGTCGCCATATGTGCGCCTTGTAAACGCCTGTCATTAAGAATAACTGCCGGGACTCCCGGTTCGATTCCCGCGCGAGTCTCTGAGGACGTTCTTTTATGGCATCTCGTTTATTTTAATGCCTCTAAATAATTCTGAACAATGCAGTGATTTGACGATTGTAATCTAAAGCACATGTGTCATCTTTATAGCGGGATGTACCTAAGAGTTGACGTGTTGGTGTGTAGGTAACTGTTTTGTATGCAATTTGTTTAAGTACTTAAAGGTATGTATAAATCTATACATATAATAAAATTGGAGTGCCTGTTTGTAATATTGAAATAACCGTTTTTTACTACATGTATATGATTATAACGTAACATACACCAAAATAACATTTTTTACAATTTTTGTCTGTCTGTCTGTCTGTTTGTTCCGGCTAATCTCTGAAATGAGTGGACCGATTTTGACGGGACTTTTATTGGCAGGTAGCTGATGTAATAAGCAGTAACTTAGGCTAAGTTTATTTTAGAAAAATCATAAAGTAATGTTGATCGAACTGTTTACTCACAACAATCAGTTACCTAATGTTGATTAACTGATTGTTAGGCGGAACGAAGTTCGTCGGGTCAGCTAGTCCTTCATACATTCGTATTGCACTCGTAATTGTCTTAAAAGCAGATAATTCAATGCGAATTAACCTTTACCAAATAAAGCTGAAATTATAAATTTTCTAATAATACCTATTTAAACAGATACAAATGAATAAACGACTTTGACTCTAGTACTATAAATTAAAAAAACGGTAAATGTATCACGACATTATGTCCCCTACTTTGATTATATAATGACATTATTAAAACCAAAGGTCCCCTATATCTAATACCTAAAATAAACTAAACTACCTATTAAGTTTTCCTTTTTTTAAAAAGCAATCTTTATTAATGATGTACGATTAAACTTATATCAACAAATTGTGATCTAGATTAATAGTGTGAAATAACATGACAGTTAGTAGGTACCTAAACATTAAATTAATCCTTGTAAAGTTTAATAAACTATTAATAAATATAATAAATGAAGTTTTTTTGCTGCCGTACGTCGTGTAATAAAACTGCCACTGCGATTGGTTGTACGTTGTGATTGCGATAACATTTAGCGAAATTTGTCCATTACTTGGAAGTAGTCTGTTTTCTGCCAAGTAGTCAAAAGTGGAAAATAAAAAATAGTTGGTTTATTTATTTCACATATTTATATTTTTACACACATCACGTCAGTTTTATTATCCTCAAGCGCCGCGGCCTAGAAATTAAATATACGCAAGAAATTATTAGTAAAAAAAAAATTTGCAAGACATAAGTTAATCCACAGAAAGGTAAATCGTACCGCACACCAGTGGCGAAGCGTCCATATAACACGATTCCTATCGGCTTCCCTTTTAAAATATGTCCTGACCTTATACCTATCACTGCTTGTGTGTCTACTCCAAGACTAACTAGCCTTTCGAAACTCAAAATATTTTAGTTCCACCGGCTTCCCTCCTCGAAAAAGTGACTCTTCGCTACTGCCGCACACAAAGAGATAGGTTTCTTATTGACATAGGGTTTTCTGTCCAAACTACGTATAATTAGATGTCTAAATAGGAAAAAAGAATTAATTATCCCAATTAAATAATACCAAGCACAAAATTACGTCACAAATCAAAGCCCCGAATTCCCTCTACCTGAGAATACTATGACGATACTACAAGCTTAAACCTATTCCTTGAATACAACAATACAATAACATCCAAAAACTATACTACCAACTGTACTCCTTAGTAATAAGGTCGGTATTTGTCTTTAATGATTTTTGGAAACTGCAAATTTAAGTTGGCAAGGTATTCCCGCCACTTCATTTGTGAAAATGTTGGTACCCCTGGCTTAAGTGTTGCTCGTTGTTAAATTAATGAGCCAATCTCAGACACTGGGGTTGCCACCTCTATATTTTACAAGGTGGTAATATACGTAGTGTAGAGCTTTATTATTGTTATATTTTAACGAAGCAATTTAAGGGAAAAGAGATAACGCACGCTCAAATTATATATGATTATACACTTACCTTTAATTATCTATAATTAGGTATGTTAGTATTAGGTTATCACAATTTGAGCATTATACTCGTAGTACTTTTCAAATTGTGGAAAATAGATGCAATGTTTTCAGAAATTTTAATCCAGATCTCGTACTTACAAAAGAACAAAATTCGCACTCTCTCTCTTTTTAATATCACTCCTTATGAATGTTCAGTCAAAACAAACATTGATATTTTTCATTCAGTAAGAAGTAAATATTTAATGAAGTCTATTTATTAACACCCGTGGGTAGTGTTATAAATTGGCGCCCAACGTGGGGTCATTATGTTGTAATATAAGCATAGTATAGATATTACATAATTGTCGAACTTTTGTCTAAGTTACATAATGAGAAGACCTACTATTATATTTTATTGGAACTGTCGAGGTATATCATGTCCTTATTCAGGTAATATTAGCCAGCGTCGTCGATGCATAATTGATGCGGTAAGTGTGTGAGGCGATACAATTGGCTGTGAGGAGCATAGTCTTAATGGCGACTAACATACTTAACTTGTTAGCATATACTGCAGGAATAATAATTAAAATTGGATAAACCAATAACTATTTTTAACCGGCTTAAAAAAAAGGAGGAGGTTTCTCAATTCTTTTATTAAAGACTAGTGTCATGGTTGAAATTCTCAGCTTGTCTTTAGGTAAGTACTATAATGTGCATGTACTATACTTTGAAACCTTCCTTTTCCTTTTCTAAATGACAGTGGCAACTGTTTCAAAATTCGTTAAGTGGTTTAGAAAAAGTTAAAGGAGAAACAAAAAAAGAGATCTTACTATTTTTTAATATTAATATAACTGCGCCTCTTAGACGTTCTTTAAACTTATAATTATTAACTAAGAATCCGAACATCAATTTTCCATTCTCTTTGATAACCTTTACACAAAAGCAAAAGGTATTGTATAAACCCGGGTAGATGTCGGGTAGTTTGCGACCTACAAATGTGGCAATTAGCCGCACTGACTAATGATAGCCAGAGCGTGATTAAGACGAACCCAAAGATAACAAATATACAGGCCGTTTTACGTGTATATAGCATATTGTAGAAAAACCTTGCAGTTGTTTCTATAGAGGTTTATATAAACTGTGTCGACAGCGACAATCGGTTGATAGCAGAATTATAAACTAAACAACATTAGATATTGTGCCGAAGTTTAAAATCATTTCTTACGATTTTAATTAAAATTATTTGGAGCTTTTAGTACTTTTTATTTAATTTTTAGGTGATATTATATATTTTTTATTTATTTTGAATTAAGTTACTATAATGTTATAATTTAATTACTAAATTATAATACTATCTCTACACAAATTCTACTTTGGATAAGATTTTTCCGAAGCAAGCCTAAGCAGAAAAAGGAATACTGAGTATTATGATTAAACGTATAGTCTTAAAAAAGAGCTGTAAAAATAGTATTAGCTAAATACCTAATGATGTTACCAAACTGATGTCTTAAGTATTTTTTTTAATTCTAATTATCTTATTATTGTCCGCATTGTTTTAAAATCCAACACAACCTAATAACAATTCGTCTGCAATCAGTACACGTAACAAAAGAAGTATCATTCAACCCCTAGAGAGAAGTCGGTTGATAAGTAGTACCGTCGTCTTATTAGTTCAGTTTGTACTACTGTTTGTTTCAGTGGCAGCCCTATTTATATTAGCTACCGATACATAGCCGTGGCCCAGTAATTTAAGAGCAAATTAGGGTCATCAAACATTTACAAGGTGAAACTAAGTTGTTTAATATTAATTGTTTTGGTTAGAGGTAAATGAGAAAAATGGTGTAGTGCTATTTATATCGCAAACGGTATCTAAGTAGTTTAAGTTAGACCCTTCATGATTTCAACCACAAGCATGCACAGAGCCCTCACGCGAGCGTCTTTATTTTGTCAGGTCCTGTATCGCTCTCATTCATATTCCATAGGTTGCCCGTCACCTTTGCCAAGTCAGTCAGTGAACCGTACGAGTATAAGAGTTCTATACAAGATCAGTGCGCCGGTTCATCTTCACCAGCCTAGATCTTTTCTGCTTCAACAGCCATTCATCATAATGTCTCAGTTTATTATTTTAAACGAAATGACTAGTTGAAATTCTGCCAGAACATCAAAAAGACTTATTTTCACACAATACTGGCCGTGTTTGTAAATTTCTATAAATTATAATTTCTGGATATCAAAGCAACGATTATATCATATATTATCCAAAATTCCAAACGACCTTTAAAAGTCAAGCAAACACGTAGTTCAATCTGAATACCCACCCACCGAATATTCACGGAATATAACAAATAAATTTCACAAGTTCCACTTCCAACTTCTTTCTAAATTAACCTACACCCTTATGAAAGTACCTTTAAGGCACAAAATGGTATAAATAAGGGGTAGGTTAACGGTAAAGTTAAGTTGGTAGGTGTTATACAACTCAATCAATTCGCGAGTCGTATTTGTTCGGAGAAACCCTCGGTTTTGAATTGTATCGATGCTACTAAGTTTACAATTTATACAAGTTTTTGAACGTGGTATTATCCCTTAACGTAAAATGTCTTGGAGTAATAAAGTTACTATTGTGTCCAGTAGAGGCCATCTACAGGCTAATAGATAAGAGGAGTTTTGCAATATAAAAGCTAAACAGACTAACAGGTGAACCGATAACCAGATAAAGATAGCGACCCAACCGATGAACAACCACAATTCACGACTGCTTAAAGCGGTGATATGTGGAGAGGTCCACTAGTGGACGACTATTGACTAAAATAATAAAAAGATAGCAAACAACAGTTAACACGATACATATTTCTAAATAATTTTACAGGCACCTTAGTGGTACACTGTGCGGAACAAACTACGTAGATAGCTGCTAAGTAAATCTATTATAAGTATATACATAGGCGTACATGATTTAAGACGTTAATAGAATAATATATATTTTATCTAACAACGCAGGTACAATACTTAGTTCATGTTTTTTGCCACACATATCATCAAAAACAAAATTGCACCATAAACTCACATGTAAGTACATAAAACATGAAAAGGAAGTTGGCGAATCTCGCAACGTTATCAAAACGCTGCTAAAGGGAGGCTCTGGAACTACGGGGCGGGTTCGCGTAATAATTGATGAGTGCATTAGAGACACGTGTCGACCATCTTTTATTCAAGCGCGCGAACTCGGTTTCTGAACGAGGAGCGCGGTTCGACGACGCAACATGTAAATGTGGAGCATAATCTGTATGAATTCGAAATTGATGCCTATAAAAATAAGACGAGTTTTTTTTTTCTTTTTTTAAATAGTACAACGTAAAGTCGTTTTTTCTAACTTCCTCGCAAATCGTAGTCGAGCCAGAAAGCCAAAAGCAAGCCTACAGATTACCTATTGGTAACTGTAACCTGAAAGTTGTTTCCAATAGGTACCTACCAAAGGCATCACTGTGATATCGACCGTAAATTAAATATTAAAATTTGTTGAAATTACCAATAGGCTTTGTTCTTAATTTGCTAGTGTAGCGCTATCCTTAGGAATACCGGAATAGGGACTCGGCAGAAACCAAACAATATGTAAGTAGTGCTGAAGTTTTCTTTAAGGTAGTGACACGTTTTCAGAGATTTAGGCCAGAAATCTATTGCCTGTGAATACTCTAAATATTTTAATCTAAAAGGACCTTCTCTACATCAACATAAGCGATAATTTTTGATCTTAATACTAAACTAGTGTAAGAAACCTTTGTGATGAGGAATAAAATAAAGTTATTATTATTATTATTATTATTATTAATTAAGAGCCAAATCCAACACAAGTCGTCGCGAAAGCTTTTTAATTTTCACATCCATGAGTTTCGCTTTAGACTCGGAAGACCCTCTTAACTGAAGCACTTAGTAATTTCGTCTAATCCGATATACAAGTTTTAATACCCTGTCCCGCTTGCCCGCGGCTACAAAAAAGGGACTGTGTTAAGTCTCTGAAAAACTGCACATTTTCACACGCTCACATTGTAGAGACCCCATGTGATAAGAGTATAAAACGTTTTTTTTTACTGTAGCTCGAAAGTACCTATTACTTAGATTTAAAATCATGAATAATCAGTTTAATTTGATCTTATTAGTAACTAACTAGATCCAATTAAAATAATTATCATTTTTAATAATTAAACATATACTTCACATGAGATTTAACAGGTGTTTTGTTAATTTTTCGTTGATCAGCCTTTCAGAAACTGGAATCAGTCTATAAAATGTACTTACTCTGTTCTTATACGAGAGTATTTTAAGCTCGCAGAATGGGCGGGCAGGTTAAAAATATTAAACCAAATTTGTTTTTATATTATAATATGTTTACCTACAACACTTACATATTCAAGAACAATAATTATTTTGTGTAAACTTTTATAAAAAGTCTGTCTAAAAAAATACGCTAAAACTGTGGTCTTCACTTTTTCGTAGGTCAAAAATGTCTTCTCCTTAACATTATTCAAAGTTTTGGTAACATAACAAAGTAGTTTGGAGACAGGATAGACAAACTATAAATTGGAAAAAATTAAAATATTGAATTCGAACTTATGCAAGGCAACCAATGAAACGAGACTCTCATAAACTTGAAATTTACGTGAAAAAGCAGGACATCCTTTGCAATTTGGTTTGGTGTGTCCTTTTATGTCACTGTATGGAATCTTACTAGACTCAGATTCATGATTATGAAACCAAATCGTGAGTGCGAATTAGTCTCCATAAATCATGTTTATCTTCATTGCAGAGGCTCAAAAACTCACGCGAACATTTCACGCGCTGTTGTTTTGCTTTGCATTCTCAGTACTACCTTGCACTGACTTTTATCATGACAAGATGATTGTGAAGGAAGAAATGTTTGTATCTGGTACTCCAAATATCTTTGTGTAACGTGTTTTCTTCAGACTAGCATCGTCTAATATAGTACTATAATAGTCACTTGAACAGATTGCTCTGGTCGCAGGTAATCTTCAAGATATTCTCTACTCTGCTTGAAGAGACTATGCCATTTTGCAAACTATTATATTTCCAGGGTAAGAATCCTCACAGACAGACAGAAACAGATTACATATCTACGAGCATGGTTTGAGTTGTTTTTCTTATTTCAAACACTCCAGACACTCCGCTAATAGATACATTGTTTTTTCTTCTTTATATGAAGTCGACATTAAGTTGAATTTGACATTATAGCCACTAAAAATCATGACCGATTAACGTTAAGGTGTACCTTCGGTTTTTCGACATTATTTAATTACTCTAAAAATGAATCTACCATAACATAGGAAATTCCCTAGAACTTGGTCAACCTACTCGTGAATTACGAATGGAGATGCCAAACATTTATCCCAGTATCGCATCTCTTTCTAACTTGTTCATTACTAAGAGACAATGTGTAAAATAATTGAAGTTATCGCACGGACCTTCTGTAGGGACGCTTTTAAACGATTTGGCACTTTAGAACCTTTTTAGAACCCCTCTAAATCGATTCATAAGTGCCTGGTAATTAAGAACAATAATATAAAATATAATTCAAATTTACTTAATTAAAATAAAGAAGATCGATATCAAAAAGTTTCAGAACTGTAATTTCCATTCCCTAAAGATAATTTTTCGTTAATAAAACTAGATACAAAATATGAACTTTTTATACACAATTTAAATATCGAGCAAAGTAGATACAATTTCGGCACCAAACGAAAAATAACACAATGTTTTCGTATTGCATAAACCAGACCGCAATGTACAAAAGAAACAAGTATAAACTTGGCGCAGTCAGACTCAATACAAAGGGGGGAGGGAACAGGCGGAGCTCGTTACCATTCATAATTCACGCGGCAAACTCTTCGTACGTTTTCCCATTAGAAATTTAATAAGGTTTTTATTGCGTCGCCGTGTCGCCCGGTTTGCCACAGTTCGTTTTCTCTCGCGCCAAAAGTTCGCGCTCTCTCTATTTGACAGTAAGTTCTGGATACGTTCACAAATTCATTTTACTTTTTAAATTTTAAAAAAGGTTTAGCATCGGAATTCTTCCTTTGAGAGGTGGCATTACTGTTTCGAATAAATTATTTATTAAATGTATTTTTATCTAGTAAATTTTAAGAGCTTTTGGTTTATTAGTTTAAACAGATACGTAAAAATCTTTGATCTTAAAGTATTTATAACACAATAATTAGCATTATTGTTAAAAAAGTTACTGCAAGAGACATCACCAATAAAGCAAGAGAAAGAATATATATTTTATTTTTATATTAGCCTACCAAAGTGACTCCACCCCGCCTGATGGTAAGCAGTCAGTGGAATCTAGAAGTGGTGGCCACTATACCAAAAGCCATCGTCTTAAACTGCTGGTATGGTGGCCTCCACTATGGCGGCTGGGAATGGGGTTAGGGGAAGGGAATGAGGGAGGTGAAGAAAGAGGAAAGGGGGGCAATTGGGGATCCGGCGCTCTCACTCACCGAAAGACATAGTATGGATACTACTACTCTTACTTCGATCTTCTATGAGAGGGTAGTACTTCCCCGGACGATACGGCCCATTCATGCTAAAACCAGCGTGGATCTACTACCGTACTACATATATTATGTTATTAACCTTTAATAGCTTGAACATGACATTTTTCGACATGGAGGGTTTCTTGTAAAGTGACCGTACAAGTTACAATAAGGAAGACCTCCCTAACTAGCCAATATTATACATTATAACCTACATAATATATATTAAAAAATATAAATACAATTTAAATTTCTATCATGCACATACTTTTCAAACTATTAAAATATCTTGACACCACAAATATGCAAAGCACAACACAGCCTGAACATTTGTCTACAGTTAACTTAACTGATTCTGACAACTCTGGCAACACAAAAGCGTCTTGTGAAAGTTTTGAGCAATTGTTAATTATAGCAACCCCACCCGTTCACGCCCAGTTCATCAGCTATAAGTTTGATAAGACTACGGGCTAAGTTTCAGAACGATAACTTTTAGATATTCGGTAGCAATCTAAACTACATTAATTCAGAATTCGCATTCCAAAGATGATGTCATTTACCGGGCTCAACTTTAATCTCTTGGCCAATACGGCAAATTTCTCATCAGACTACTACTATTCATCCCATGTCACTGTTCGCCGATGATAGTTCTGTAACTATAGAATGTATAAATAAAAATGACTACGAGGATGAGGTCAATAATACACTAAGTTCTATTATTACATGGATGAATAATAATAATTTGAAAATAAATATCACAAAAACTAAAATAATGTTATTCAGTCAACGTTGTACTCCTCCTAACTTAAATATAAATTATCAAAACAACAGTGTTTGTCGTGTAGATACGTCCAAATTTCTGGGCGTGTTCATAGACCAAAGGTTAGACTGGAAAGCTCATACAGAGGAACTTAGCAAGAAACTTAGTAAATCGGCTTATCTACTTTTTAAACTATCTCAGGTTTTAAGTACTGATGCTTTGATCACTGCCTATCATGGTATTGTTGATTCATTTATACGATACGGCGTTATCTTTTGGGGAGTTTCAACTAATAGAGAAACCGTATTTAAGATGCAAAAAAGATGCATGAGATCAATGCTTGGAATACAATGCACTGATTCATGCCAGCCATATTTCATTAAATACCAAATTTTAACTCTGCCTTGTATTTACATTTTTGAAGTTGCCGTTTTTGTTAAAACAAATTTAAATTTATACCAAAAGATTAACGAAATAAATCATCGTAATAGACGGGACAATGACAGACTATGTATAAAAAGCTCAAATACCGCTCTACTACACAAAAGTGTCTTTTGTATGGCGCCAAAAATCTTTAATAAAATCCCGAAATCTGTCAGGGACCTAGAACTCAATCTTTTCAAAAAACGGCTTAAAGCATATTTAGTAAGCAAATGATTCTATAGGGTTTCGGACTTTCTAACACATAAATATGAATAAATGTATTATTTAACTTTTGGTATATAATAATTGTAATGTATTCTGTTTAAAATGTCTTGTGTTTTCAATATTCTTTTTTTGGTTTTTTTTTTATGTATTATTCTTGTGTTAATTGTTAAATACATAATATTTTTATTTTAGTAGGTATTACTTTAATGTGTCTCACTATTTTTGCATGTTGTGTGTCATACCTAAGTAAATTTTAATTATTGTACACCCTGTGGGTATGTTACAGTGAAACATTTGTCTACTACCACCTGTATTTCATAACCTACCTGTAACAAACAATAAAGGTTCATTTCATTTCATTTCATTTCAGAAAACCCAATCACTTTAGCCGACCCAGAGCACGACTCCGAGACCTCTACGTGGCATTCCGTACACAATACCACTTAACACCGAAACAGACAAAGACATATAAAATATTGTAGAGTGTTTTTTACTGTACTATATGATATTCACATTAGGCAATGAAAACAATTTAATAATAAATGGTGACATTGACGCTTTTATCGTTAAAAGCAATTTCTTCTGTATACACCAAAAATGTGCCGTTGAATGAAAATCATCTAACATAAGGCGTCTGCTGACGCATGCCATAGCGTAGCGATATTAGCATAAACCGATACCTACTTGAATATATTGGAATGAACGATAATGAATGGAAGGAATGAATTGAATATATACCTATATATATATATATATTGGTTTTTAAAATATGGGACATAAGTATCATATATCTACAAACAATACTTTATCGTAGAAATCCAGTACTGGACAATTTAATTTGGTCGGGATTCACTAAAATAGAAATGAACCAAGAATTGAGCCCTGTGGGACACCCTACTGCCCTTTGATTTTCTACTGCTCAAATTTTAACATTTTGTGTATATAATTTAGATTCTCAAAATCAAACACAGTATAAATTTTATATACACAATAATGGCGGTGATTTTTAAATGTCCTTCATTTATTTAACTTACTACACTTTAATCTAAAGAGTAGTTAGATGTTCGGTGTCCACACTTTGAGTTAGTTAAAATGTCCTTTCACAAAGGTTTAGTTGCCCGGTTTAGTATAGATAACTAAACTGTGACCTAGTTTATATTTCTGTTCAAATTTTGTTGAGAAACTTGCCGTATTTCGGACGTGGATATGCCAAAATAGGGTTGCTAACCTTTGACTTTCTGAAGTTAAAGAACAGGATGTTTAAAAGAATTTCCTTTTTATGATGATGATTTTATACATGATTTATACAAAAGCCATTATGAACTACACAAAAGATTTAAAAATATATATAAAAATTATACTGTTAGGATAAAACAATAATAATATGGTGTACCTAATAATTAATGGATAATTCGTTTTGAAATCATTGTTTTGAAAATTGCGTTTGTGCTCCATGAAATTGCGTTCATGGTTTAGAACATTGATTTTGAAAAATTTTCAATATTTTAATTTTAAACAGCTTTATTGAAGAAAATCTTTTCACTATAGTTTAATTGTGTAAGTGAGAGACAAACCTTCGACATTTTGAAATAAATTCTGCAATAATATAAAAAAGGCCAACCCTAACGGCAGCCCGACGACCTCTATTAATTAAAACGTTGTGTAAACCGGGCTTTATCGGCGCGCCGGCCGCGCCACCCAATTAGGACGAGCCGGCGAGTGTCGCGCCAAAAATTATGCGGCATATCAACTCCCGCGTAATTTTGACAAACGACCGTTCGTTCGGTAACACGGTTCGGTGGACTGTGATCGATTATTCGATGCGTTTAAATGATTTGGCCGATTTTGCAATTTATAGTCAGTTATGGATTATAATTGCAAGATCGATTAAAACTATGTATTTTAAGTCACCTTAAGTTCATAGTGAGTAGTTGTGGTGTGCGTGTGTCATTGATTCTGATTTTAATTTAACAGAAACGATTAGTTTCTAAAGCTTGTATTTTCCACCAAATGTTACATTTACCTAAATTCTTCCCTCTTAGCACAATATTTCTTATGAAATGAAATGAAATGAAATATATGTTTATTCATTTAAGTTAATTAAATTAACACTTATGAACGTCAAAGTTTACAAAATGTCAGCAAATTAACCTACAGCCAGTTCGCTGACGAAGTAGAGCCATGAGAAGAACTGGCAAGAAAATCAGGCCACACTTTTTAATCGCCAGGTTATTACAATTTTTGTAAGTTACAGTTTCAAGTAGCATGCAAAGTGACGCAGGCAATACACTTAACTCTATAGATACTTAATTACTTACAGCTTTCTATGTTGTAAAGAAAATTAAAAAGTAAAATGTGTGCTTTACAAGCTGCCTCAATTTGCATATTGCATAAATAAGTTAGTCAGTGTTATAAAAAAAATCATTAGCTTTTCATAGAGAGGTCTCTGTATTTGCTTTACGCCGAACTATATCCAATATCATCAAATAATTCAGTTGAAATCTTACCCTCGATTCATGCTCATCTCTTCATGTATGTAGAAGGTTTCGGTAGTGTCTGTAACATCATACCAATATGCTATTCATCAGGCGAGGCGTCGCTAAACACCGGCGGCCGCAAGAGATAACCGCGCAGTAAACCGACAACAATGCTCTGACTCGCACTCAATAAAAGATGATAACACATGAAATATGAACTGACAGTACCCCTCTACGAAACACCTAATAAAATATAAAACAAACTTTATATGCGAACAAATAGGGTCCGAATTGTGTATCACGGTATACCAAGTTATGATATTTCAAACGTGAAGACAGCGTTAGCATAATAAACTCGCTCCAATGAAAACAAACCGCATCTAGCTCACGAATACAGCCAAATTTCCCAAAGAAAACATACCAAGTTACAACGTTTTGGAATGAAGCGGTGACGGCGCGAAACAAAAGCGCGGGAATTGCCGCCATTGGCGGAGGAGGTGGGCGGACGCCCGGATAATATGGCGGAAATATTACCAGCCGAGGAGGTATTCAAGGTGCAGGGAGGACGGGAGGCCCCGGGGAGTGGGAGGACACCCTCCGGAGAGGTTAATTACCCGCCGGCCGATAAGGCAGCGGCTCGCTAATTACGTACTTATGGCGGACTGAAATTAAGTTATCGTCGGCGGGAAAACGACGTTCACTTTGTTTGCGTTCCGTTTTACGGATAATATGTATTCGGCGGCGCTTGAGAGTAATGGAACAAAATTGGCGGCTATTCAGTTTTATCTTTTATGCCCGGGTAGAGGAGCCTCGCCTCGTTCTCAGATAATGGAATCATTGTTTAAACAACGGACGCTTCGGAGACTGATTTTTAATTGTGTTCTTATTTTGTTTCGTACTTAAACTAATTACTCAGATTTATGAAATTAATACATACATAAATAGATCACAGTTTAATAAGATCATACCTGTACCTAGATATAAAATGTTTTCTTTTTTTTAGATAAAGCTATTCATATTTTAAGTAGATATTAGATAGATACCGAAATATACTCAAGTGCCAAACAACACGACTGGCAGCTGAGCTCCTAAATAAAATACGATAAAATAAAAAGATGCCGGCGACAAAACGTAGATACTTATACATGAGCCAACTTTTCTGTACACTTAAAGGTTTTTGAGTAACTTATTTATGTTTATAACAATAGGGGTTGAAATTGTGTGGCGGGTTTATGAGTGGAGCGCAGAAATAATTTGGTAAGTTTATACATATTTACCACAAAAGCGGCTCAGCGAGAGATCGCGGGATCTGTTCCTCGGTTTTATTTTTCCAAGCTCTAAATGGAGTCGGTGGAGCATTTAAATAAGCTTCGCCGCCTGAAGTATGGTAATGTTAGTAATACGCAGAAAGAAACCGCGCGCCGTTGCTCTCAATGGGCGCCATTTTGAATTTTACTTTTATTTCAGTCTTTCGGGACCTGATCCCTATCAATATGATTTTTGTTAATAAACTTAGACTCTGTTTATTTGCTTTTTTGAGATGTAATGACCCTGTATATACAGTAGGTATGTACACGCGGGCTGAGGTCGGTAACCGTCGTATAGTCGTAGCTATTATTTAGACAGACGGTTTCTTACTTTTCAAATCGGATGAAAGGTCCATTTTTATTCATTTTTTGTTAGCTGTAAGAATTTGACACACAGTCAGAAACAAAAATGTGCTATAGCGTGTTCATATGACTCGAAAGATGCTAATAACCATTAAGAGGCGCAAGTACTTCGGCCATGTATTTAGGTATGATAGATAACTACTTAAGCATATTGTAGTGGGCAAGGTCGAAGGGAAGAGACAAGCTGGCTGGGCGAAGAAAGAAATCTTGGCTACGACACATCCGTGAGTGGACCTTCCTACCACCGTCAAAAAACTGTTCAATCCTGCACATGACAGAGACAAATACCTACAAGGTGCTAACGGCCAGCATCTAAAAATGAATGCATGCATGCAATGCACACGAAGAAGAAGGAAATCAGTGAAAGAATCTATTCATCATCATCTCGTCCTTTACACGGTTAAATGCAATGTGGCGTTTTGCTTCCATTTTGCAGAAGACACCGTGACGACACTTTTGTCTCTTTTAATTCTGTGTTGGGGCCTATACAAATGCGGACACAAAGAGCACCCAGACTCGAAACAAATATTTATGGACATCAAAAAGTTTGCCCCATTGGCAATTAAAGCCAACTCGTGTAAAGCAGTCGGACATTAAAATGAATGCTAGATAAAAAATACCTACTAGACGTGCACGTTGTATTAAACTATAATGAATCAACAATTAAGACACCACAAATAGTCCATAGTCGACTAGGAAAAAATCCCTACAAAGCAACAAATAACAAAATTAATAACATATGATCAATTGCCCAAAAGATTCTTGTTCGCATTCCTAATTATTCCTCGACAATTAATTATTATAAGCTGTAAACTACACATTCTTGCGGCCATGTGTTGTATGATCAAAGCCGCCGGGAACTTTTTTGTCTCTTAATTAGTTACAAATTATGTAAGTAACAAAAACTTACGCTTTTCGTGTTGGGAGAATAGCGTGAACTTAGTCACGGATCATCTACAGAAAATATTTTACCATAGATAGATACAAGTAGGGACCTATATTATTTTTAACGTCAAAAAAATTACTGTATTAAATTTACTGATTTTGGCCGTCCTCGATAGTACCGGTGCATATTGACTGGATGCATCATTGGATTAACTCAACTCTCTTTTGTTTATTGCAGTTAGTTACCTATCACTAAAGTCTAATAAAACTTGTATACACCTTTGCTTGAACTTAAGGGCAATTTGTTGATATTTAAGACTACTGTGTTTTCTTACCCTGTGTTTTCTTACCTTTGCATTCAAATATTAATAAATAGGCCTTTCCTAAGACAATATAAACAATAATTAAGCGCTCAAATCCTTCTTCTTATACATAAATAATGTTTCGCAACTACAACAAATGAGGTGGTACATTGCATTAACACGATGAATAGCTATTCTAAATTTAGCCACTCTACCCTCTTTTACAACGCGGAGTGTCTAATCATTCTCAGTTCTGAAACGGTCACGTTCCGCTGCACGCGCGGCGCTCTAACTGTCCCGTAGCCTGAAGGGCCTCCTCACTAATTAGCTTCCGTAAGCTGTAAATCTAACGTATACTGCGCCGACGTCAACGCACCCGCTTTGATCACATGGCAAGTGAAACGGAACGCGACATATGAATGAATGAACTGAACGATTTTTGAACGGAGCGTTTAATGTCAAATGTGGCGGGAATTCCGCCGCTGTTAAGTTTTATGACTTCATTCCGTTGGTGATATACAATTCAAAATTATTACTATTTTAAATAAACATTTGCGATATAATCGCCCGTTAAACGCGAAAATAATTATTGTCGTCTTGATATGAATTTGATTTTGCGGCTCAACTGCCTAAACGATTTTGATGAAATTCAGTTGGACACATAATAGGTAGGTACGTCTAAGTGAGCGTACCGTGTGAGCTTTCAAGATATAAACTTAGTTTAAGCAATATGTTACGTCTATGAAATTTTAATACACTACTATAAGCTCATTTTAGAATAGCGCACCTATAGTGTTATATATAGTGTTTAATTTAAATATATTTATATTATTATTAATCTGAGGACTAAAAATTTTCATATAAAATATTTACGCTGTCTATGGAAAATTCATTTTACTCATCTCATGGCAAAACTGCAGAGCCTATACCTATTATCTATTTTGTAGATATTGTTAAAGATGCTGAAAATAATTATATTGAGATAAGATTGCATATAAAATATACAGTACCGATAAAAACGAACTGGAACACGTATCTAAAAATTTTGTCACCTGGTCATTTTGACAAAATTGGACTTATCGCCTCACATCGCTGGATCACTTGCCGGCTTTCTAAACCACAACCTGGTGTACCTAACCTACTATTATTAATTATGTACATATACGTAGTTACCTTCATACAATTATGATTGTTCTCATACACCCAACCACAAACAAAGGTGTACGATGACGTCAGGAACCACCGTTAATCGTTGTATCATATCAGTCGGTCGGCCAGAACAATCAATTACAGAGCGATCCCCTTTCAATTATGGCCAGCGGCACGTAATTGCGTCCTGGCCCCACCTAGGGGCGGGTTCGAATCGAATTATGTGTGATCGACTAATGATTGCTGTGATCAGCCTTTAATCACAGGTACAGTTATAAAAGTTGCTGTAATAATAACTGCCGTTGTCGCTTTATCGAAATGTAATAACTAATAATAGATAATAATTTATTTTAATTAGCGATCCGTCCGTTTGAAGGACGTGAGTACTTTCATTATGCTTTTTACGATATGATTACAAATCGTTGTAACTCTTGCTTTTTCTCTACTATAATTCACTGAACGATGGTGGAAACCATTGCGTGGTTTTCTAATTATGTGATAATATTGACAAAAAAAAGAAAAGAAAATTATTTATTCTGTGCTCACAAAATACAGATTTGAATTAACATTATTTAATAAGAAACAAAAACAATAGTAAGCCAGAATAGGCACCTTCTTTTCCTCTCTCACAAAAGAATACAGCAACCTAGAGAAAAGTCGACAATTTCAATGACTTGTAGGAATCATGTTGTAAGAAACATAATATAACTACCTACCTACCAACTCACGTGCAAAGCTGAATCAGGAAAATAAAAAACGCAATGGGAAAAAATTACCAGTAGTTCTTCCAACAGAAATCATAATTGTCAATTATTGTATATCCATATATTTTATTATAAACAAATTTTATCTAGGAAATCAGTGATCTATTTAACTTTAATTGTTATGTTCAGACCTACTAAACTTACAATGTGACTTATGTTTCACCTACATTTATAAATTAATAGAGTATTTGACTACCTAATTTGTATGCTTCAATGCAAAACATAAATGGACACGCTTTATAAATAATCCCGTACATAGCCTATGTTTACAAATAAAGAATTACATTAAAAAAAAAAAAAAGAAAATACGCAACAGAACAGGTGGAAATAGACGACAATACTTACCTATGAATAAAACTAGGTAAAATCGAACAAAATGAATATTGACCCATTTTGCTAATATTTCGGTTTCTGTCAAACTTGTAAGATCTATCTAGTAGGTATAAAGCACTTAGGGCGTCTGTCTAATAAAATGATAATGAGAGCCAAGGAAATCTGTGTACAGGCGAATATCGACCTACTTGCATTTAGATGAATTGACAAAATGAGCATATGGTGGGTCATAATTAATGTCATGATTCACTTCGTTCGATAGAACATACAATCCATGGGCGGTTCTCGAAATTAACGATTTCTTAGACGGAGACTTTTCTTCCTTTTATACTGTAGTACTGTGTGTACTAGCTCCGCGGCGCGGTTTCATCCGCATCTTTGCTTACTGCTCAGCTCAGCGTGATGTTACATCTAATACATAAAATTTTCGTGTCACGGTGTGCGTTATTGAACTCCTCCGAAACGGCTCGACCGATTTTCGTGAAATTTTGTATGCATATCGGCTAGGGTTGAGAATCGGACAACATCTATTTTTCATCCCCCTAAATGTTAAGGGTGGTCTGAAAAGGGATGAAAACGATTGTATGCAACTTCTTCATAGTTTTGAAATTTTGTTTTGGAATACTTCTATTAAAATAAAAAAACTCCATAATTTTTTTTTATTGGGTTGGATTTAGAGGGATGAAATTAGGGATAAAATATTATATGGAAAGATCTTTGAAGTCGCTAACTTCAAAGATCTTTCCATATAATATTGAATGGGAGGAGTGGGGAGGGAGGGGGAGAGAGAGGGAGGGGAGAAGCGGAATGGGAGGAGTGGGAAAGAAGGGGGATGGGAGGAGTGGGGAAGAAGGGAGAGGGGAATAGGAGAAAGTAGTGAAAAGTTTACGGGGGATATCTGTAGGTAGGTGAAAGAGGGTTTCTAGAATGGGAGATTAGAAATATCTATCTATATAAAAATAAATCCCTATTTCCCTTGGTCACGGCATCACGCGTGAACGACTGGACCGATTCCGTTAATTCTTTTTTTGTTGTGTTTGTTATTGTCAGGAGAAGGTTCTGCGTAAAATTAGATAATAATTAAGACGGGACAACGTCTGTCGGGTCCGCTAGTAGCCTATAACCTTCCCACACGCAAAAATATTTTTCAAATCCGACTGGTAGTTCCAGAAATTGGCGCATAAAATAGTATAGATAGGTAGATTTCAATGAATACCTAACTACCGATAAACCGTTTTATGTTCACTAACAACTATCTACCTATTATGTAAAGAATTTACTTTCTACCGTCAAAGAGATTAAATATATAGTAAAGTAAAATCCCTTTGCCTACTATAATACCTATAGAATACAATTGATATTCCCCCGTTGCCATGGTGACGTAGTGTAGCGGTCTCGCTCGTCACCTGAGTCGCTGACAGCCAGTGATGGATGGCCCGTCAATCAGAACCGGACTACCATGACTACCCCTGGACCACAGTCATCTACCTAATTCAGATTAGGATGTAACAGCAACTAATTAATTAGAATATTTTAATGGGGTTGATAACAATGACAGGGAATTTTATTGGTAATTGTAATAGCAGTGGCTTTGTTAACTTAGATTAGACAAAGTCAGTAGCAGTACCTAAATTAGCAAATTTACTTACGTTTGCAAAATGTTAACTAGTAGGTATATATGGTTCGATTCGGCGAGATATGAATGAACCAAACCTTCTGGGTATCGAAGACGCAGTAGGTACCTATTTATCTTTTATAACTCGTTCGCTAGCGGCTAAAGAGATTTTAATATGGTTTTTGTAATACTTAGAGAACAATATACTTTCAAATGGTTAATTTTCAAAAACGCTGAAGGTTCAATAACCCTCCTGGTCCTCTTTATTTCCTCATTCTTCCTTTGTCCGAAATGGTCCTACGGTGGCCCTCTGAATGCAGTAATGAGGTCGTACTATGTGTCGCGCCTATTTTATGCCACATCCAATGGACAGAGGACAATCGTCACGGGCGGCTACAAGCAGGGTAGGTAGTAGTTTCAAGCAGGTCCAACTTTAAAGTAAAGTCAACTCGAACCATAATCCAGAGATATAAACCTACTTTTACTCCATTAAACACAATAAACAATAAAAGAGTCTAAATTCAAATATATGTCAGATCGATTGACACTGTCAGGTGCAGAATCAAAAAAAATGGCCGTAAAGTTTTTTGTCTATCATCACACCTAACAAAAGTTCGAGCCAAATTTGTAACAGTGGACGGGATGGTATAATGCTAAGCAAGTGTTATAATGCTCGTTTTAACCGGCGCTGCTTTAGGAGTGGTATTTATTCTACTTCTTCTCGTACTCAGATGGAAATGGAGAGCGGAAAAGGTAAGCTTATGGTATTAGAATGAGGACACAAATAACACCCTAATAGATTCTGCTTGCGCAAAACTCATACAGGCATTCGATAGACGGATAGAACAACAACAACAACACAATAACTCACTACGGACAATGTGATTGGTGTATTTCTTTGCATTCGAATCTTGACCTTGATACAGTCAATCACAACACAACTATTAATTACCTACGTTCCGCACATCTCATTCCTGTCCCTTATTTTTATGAGCTTGATTCAGAACAAATAAATGTTAATGGGGTATCGGGGTATCCATTAGAGGGTAGTACAGGACATGAAGACACAAGCTGTAATATAGTTGACACGTGGGAAGGCTCCTTATCTGCCCACGCTACGTAACACCACAGTAATTGTCATTAATTCTGTATTGTAGGGGGGACTGTAAACTTGTTATGTATATTTTATGTTTGTAACTTGTTATATTGCGCCAATTTCGTCTTTCTTTCATTCTTTCTAGATGCACGAGGCAGTTACTAAGAGTACTGCGGTGGAGCCAGAGGCAGAGTGCCGAATATGCAACCCGGTGCAGACTGTGCACCGTCTCTGTCCTCACCACAACGTGGTACAGTCCTATGAAGTGGAAGAGAAGGACTCGCTGGACGAACATCTTGATGTGTTGACTAGGAAACTCGCTGAAAAGGTAATAAGATATGCTTGACCCTTTTTAGCAGTGTCATCTACTCAAGACCTACCAACTCGTACCTAAACAAGTCTAGAAATGTCGGAAGTTTAATTTAGTCGTATGATAATGAGTCAAAATGTTGTCATCGGGTGATGCTACTTCCACGTGTTGTACCATTAATTGGGACTACACGGTGAAACCATGGTTTCTTTCTAAATATAAACTACGCATTCAAAGTGTAGGTATTAATTAACAGGAAGGTCGTCTTCGTGTCTCAAAGTTCAAGATACACCAAACTCAGAACGAGATCGAGAACTTGCACGCGATCGATCACGACGTGAGGACCAAGTACAGAGAGATCATGGAGTCTCTGCGCACAGACTTGCTGTCCAACGAGAAGGAGTGCAAGAAGCTGCAGGAACAGATCGAGTGGGTGTCGCGGCGACGAGCTGAGCTCAAGGATGAGGTATACTATTTTTTATTGCCGGCTGTGACAGACAAGCCAACAGCCCACCTGATTATTTATACTAATAACTAGCGACTAACATTGTTTGTGCAGGTGCGTCGTGGTCAGAGGTTGTACAGCGAAGCGGCAGCAGAACTCGCAAGCAATTTAGCTGAAATGCAACGTGGACGGCTACCTGAGCATCGGATCACTGACAAACCTCAGAATCAGACCTCTATATGTTCACTGAGACTTCGCAAGGAGCCCCTTTTGCCACGAGCTAGTCCTGTCGGCTCCATTATAATAAAAACCCCCCCTCAAATGTCAACGCATGCAATGTCGCGCGCTGAAATATAAATTTTCTCATGTCTTGGTAACGAAACCTAATTAATTATCGTGCTGTAAGGTCGACTTTTTGATTTCTTTTATTTATTAAAAACATGGCAAATCAATTTATTGTTTGTATTGTGATAGCTAGATATCCAGCACTAGTTGCTATGCTATTTGTTACCAGTAACTGCTTTAGAATGTTTTAGCTCTGAGATGAATGACGCAAAGAGAATACAGCTTCTTGCCTTCTTGTGTAAGACAGAATCTGCAGCATCTTAAAATTTAGAGAAATTCATCGGTCTATTCCCAGTTGTCGCCACTAAACGAGTACAGTAGTGACTTAAATAGGTATAGCATGGGATTTAAAAGTCGGATCAGTATTTGAGGATCTCAGTTCAATCTGATCTACATTCGATTGCCGTTAATTGCCGCGTTTCCTCGTGGCCAAACTATTTCGCCAAACAGATTCCATTTCCTTATGGGCCAAACTCGTTTCAAAATAGGCAAAGTACACTCGCACTGTAGGTAATCTATACTATTATAATTATATAAACCTATTAATATTGACTGGCCTGTTGGTCTAGTGGTTAGTGACCCTGACTGCTAAGCCGGAGGTCGTGGGTTCGATTCCCACCCAGGACAAACCTTTGTGTGATGAGCATGATTGTTTGTTCTGTGTCTGGGTGTAATTTATCTATAATATGTATGTATTTACAAAAAAAAAAAGTATATAAGTAGTATAACAGTTGTTTAGTACCCATAACACAAGCAAATATAATTGCTTAATTTGGGGCTAGATGGCGCTGTGTGAATGTGATAGAATATTATTATTATTATAAACCGAAAGAGTTTGTTTGTTTGAACGCTCTAATCGCTGGAACTACTACTCGGATTTGAATAATTCCTTTATGCGTATGATAGCCCAGTTCTCGAGGAAGGATAGGCTATGTACCTACCTAATATCAAGCTACTGGCGACGGGAGCGGAGCAGTAGGCAAAGACGCAGCCGCGGAAAGCTAGTATAAAATAAAATCATAAATTCCCACGCACGACAGTTTCCTAACAAAAGTCTCAACAAACTAAGCAACTGGCAAACTGAATCAACCACTTTATAATAGAATCCACTAGAAACCACAAAAGTTTTGTATTTAGTTTACATATATTGCATATATGTAAACTAAATACAAAATGCCCATTGATGGTGATTGGTCAATCATTTATGTCGACCAAAAATAAAATACTTTTAATATTAAATAACATTGCCATCCATAACAAAACGCAATAAAAATCGCGAACACATCCAAAAGAATGACAAACCACCGCAGCACTCTGAACTCAGTCCCCTTTATATCTCTCGTTAATTCCGAGGGTTAAAATCCCCGAAAAAGTGAGCACTTGCCTTGTTTACAAGGTTTTAGATTTTAATTTAGATTGGGGTTGCGTAAAGCAGTAACAAAACGGCGTAAACGTCAAATTGTTGGCGGAAACATTAGCTTTATTGTATTCGGGATAAGATCGATGGGTGCTCCAAGGGGTTTCGAGGTATCTATTAAAATCGCATTCGTGTGTGATCACCTAATACAATATCATCAAGTCCAGCTCGGGGGCGCTTTGTGAATAATTTCGCGGCAATCTGCTCCCGTTTGTATCGGATTTGTATAATTTCATAATTGGTATGATTTGTGAAAATTTTATTATAAATGTTAGGGACGAATAGTTTAACTTAATATTATCTAAACTATCTAATGCAATAAAGTTAATTAAACTATTGTATCATCCCTTTGCGGTAACTTGAACATTTCGAATACCTAGATTCCTATTTTGAAATGTAGGTAAATAATACGGAAAATATACGGAATAAGTATGCCCAGTCATTGCCGATGGCGACCACTATTTGTATATACTTTAGGGTAATTAATTAAACCAATGTACTCACAATTAAGAAGTCAACACAATCTGTTCACTTTTTACCCCGTACAGTGACTGACAGTTGAATTGTGGCACACAGTTGTTCGCTGGGGGCATTCGTTTCTAAATACTTTTATGTCAACACGAACTTTATCTAATAAAATTGTGGTTGTACCCTCCTAATTAAGAATAACGTAAGTACCTACTTGATTTAATTTAATTTTATTAAGACTCGAGAAACTTAGAATCACAAAGATTTGTAGGTAATCATAAAACTATACCTACTTAAATCCATCGATTATTTCGAAAAATCTATCTTAAAAACATAGATACTTAACAGTAGGTTTTCTGAGTAGGGTACGTATGAAGCTGGTAGGTACACAATAAGCATTAAGCCGGCCGGTCCTGCTAGGAAATTATAATTCCGTAATCAATATGTACATTTCGTAAATCTATATTAAATTTTAAAATAAATCAATTTAATTACTAGATAGCGGTTTTTCTTCTTAACTGTACTACGACGAAATGAGAATCTGACCATTTGCGAATCCGACCAAATGCGAATAAAAAAAGTTTTGATAAATATTTCTTAAAGATAATTTTAAAATTTAAAAACTTTGACTGTCTCTGTGGTCCGGTGGGACTGTGTACGGACTGTCACGCAGAGGTCGTGGGTTCGATAGTGCAAATATTAAACATTTGTATTTGCATTAGTCTGGGAATTTCTATGTATAATATGTATTTACAAAAAAATAGTATTTCCCTATATACCTATACCTATGCCCTCTAGAACCCAAAACACAAGCTATAATAAATACATGCTTACTTTGGGTCTAGATGGCGTTGCGTAGATGCTAAAAAAAACGAGCGATTATTTCGAAATAGGTAGATAGGATATTTTTTAAGAAAAACTCGATCAGCTCGTTACGGCTACAAATGCAGTGAGTATTTTGTTGTTAGGTGCTTATTTGACGGTTCACTTGCTCGCGACACTCCTCGGATGCAACCTAACGTTACCTTAATTATCGTCTTGTATTTAGCTTTGTATACAGTACCAGACCTACCTTTATACAATCTTAAGGACACTAGTTTTTAGAAAAAACAATAAAAATAAGGAAATATTTCTGAGTATGACAATATTAGTTACATAATACATAAACGATACATTTCTGTGGGTATGCTAAATTATGCACGTTCTAAACCAATACCTATCATGAATAAACTAAAGGGTAAAATTTAACAAACCATAAAAATTAACGGACGCTTATTCTTAGAAAATTTAAAAGTTTTAACCTAACAAATTGTAAAACTCTGTAGAAGCTAACCAAAGAGTGAAATAATACTTTTATTATTTCACTCTTTGGTTAGCTTTGGTTAGTAAACCAAGATAAGTAGATAATTAGATATGATACTACTACTGCCATCTATGATTTGTCACCGTAAAATTTGCCTACATTTAGATTGTTTTTAGAAATGTGTGCTAAGTTTTATTTAATTACATAACGAACACATTGTTTTTAAACAATTAGGTAGGTCAAGGCGGACCGGCGAATTTATAAAGGTGGCAGATAACCGAAACCGATGAATACGAACGCTTCATCACGCCCGGTCAAAGGCTCGCTGATGCTTGCTCGGGTAATGCCTATGTGCAGCTTCTGTCTGAAATAATGATGATAAAAGTCACTATCTTCAACTTATTAAATTAGTCTGCAAAGCTATATCCGTTTTTGTTTTGTTTGTACCTATTATAAATCAACAAGACCTCTCGTAACAATAATTTAATAAGGTCTCTACGCCCTAAAATGGTCTCATTAGATAATAACTGATTCTGAACTGATTTCAGTTTTAGCACGCCGAAAACGCATTAACCGTACCGTATCCGACCTCTACTTCAGAATACACACATAAATAATAGGTATCTACGTTTTAATTTTATGTAAATAGCTAAAGGTACATCAGGAGTAAAACACTCCCCAGCGAGTTAGTCCCCATCAGTTTTTAAATTCGCTAAGCGCCACACACCAACACGGTGCTTATGTTATAAAGAAACGCGACTCACTTTCCATTACTATTACATATTGCTATTCAATTTTAGACCTTATTTTTATAACGCTACGGCGAATATAAGTTACAAAACGTTGTAAACTAGTGGTATATATAGGATATTAAAAGTTGCCACCCTATCTAAGTAGAAGCTTTTTCTTTTTGTTCCTAATGTAAAAAGAAAACGCGAAAAGTTTCGGGACGCGGCGAGTTTAAATTTTTCCACCCTTAATGCGCTTATTACGAGTAGGAAAAAATTTGATGGTTCCCAAACTTTTCAAATAAGCACGAGTTTTTATTGTTGTGCTAAAAGTTTTTTATTATCATTGTTGGTTAGCATCAGAAATAACTGTACCTTATTAGTCATAAGCTGAAAATTCTTTTTAGGTTTCATATTACTAAGTAACTAAGACGTTGCATAATATTTTTTTGTTTAATTTTTTTATATTAGCTTCAACTTACCTGACTGTAAGCATTCAGTGTGGTACAAAAGCTGAGGATATGTTTAAACGATATAATTTATTGAATTGGACGTACTTTCAAATTCGATATTTAATTTCTTATTCATATACCTACTTAGCTGCCTTCACATGTCCTTACAAACATAAGTAATGTTCTTATAAATTCATAAATAGTTTGACTGTCTACGAAAACTCGAAAGAAAGTTATAGAATAAGAATGTAAACAAGGCGAGAACGGACGAGGCGGATATAAGAAGAAAAATTTTAGTTAAAATTTAAGTAATATTATTTTTAAATAACAGCAAACAACGTAAGACTAAAAGTTTTACTTTACATGACAAAAACGAAACAACTAGCGTGATGCCTTATCCTGATTTATTTTATGCCATTATTCTTGAATGTTTGAGAACCAATGTCCGCCGTAGTATCATCCACTGCACAGAGGGCGCGCCGTCATTTACATTTTTATTTTATTTACAGCTCGCAATCGCGAAACACAGATAATTTCGCTCGAGATAGAACAAATTGGAAAGATACAATAAGGCTTTATAAGACTCAAAGTTACGAGTAATATACAATCAAAATAGGATTTGGAAATAATTGCAGCGGATTTACCTTATTTTGACATTAGAACTATTAGATATCTATCAAGGTTGACGGTAGTAGATCCACGCTGGTTTCAGCATGAATGGGCCGGATCGTCCGGGGAAGTACTACCCTCTCATAGAAGATCGACTTAAGAGTAGTAGTATCCTTACTACTGCGTTTCGTTCGGTGAGTGAGAGTGCCGGAGGCCCAATTTTCCCCCTTTCCTCATTCCTCACCTCCCTCATTCCCTTCCTCTAACCCCATTCCCAGCCGCCATAGTGGAGGCCACCATACCAGCAGTTTAAGACGATAGCTTTTGGTATGGTGGCCACCACTTCTGGATTCCACTGACTGCTTACCATCAGGCAGGGTGGAGTCACTTTGGCAGGCTAATAAATATAAAAAAAAAAAAAAAAAAAAAAAAAAGGTCTTTACAAAAACTTGCATTACCATAAGCAAATTTCCATTCACAGTTCTACACAGCGTCATTGATCGACATAAGTTAGTTCACATGGTCGTGAATTGGTAAAGATTGGCAACTTACTATAGCATATGTTGTGCACTTTACCATTAGAGAATAAACAGAGACGTAGGAGGCTTCATAAGTTATCGTACACAATAGATAGGTACATATTATTGTGATATCAGCTGTTATAGGTAGGTACATGAAACATGAACATGAAGCACTAGCACTATGAATATGTATCGTGTGCTAAATAACGCGTAGTCTAATAGACGCTTTACATACCTTATTATATTGCCAGCACTTTCTTGAATTGTCAAATTGAGGATCCCTTTCTTTTTGAAGTCTGTTCATAAATGTGACGACCGACTGACCCGTTGTTCTGTTACGGAACTGTACTAGGCACCGGTACTATCGCCTAGTCCGGCTAGTTCTGAGCATTAACCACATAGTCACATCAGTGTTAATAATAATCTGTATGGATTACAGGCAACTTAGCACACTACACGACTATAACTACCAACCTTACTACATTGGTCTATTTCCTGTTAAAATGTTTATACGGTTTCGTACCTATTGGAAGTTTCGGTCGTATTACACCGACCTCACACAGGCTCACTGATGTAGCCAGGCATTCGTCTTCGTCGTAAAGCTCGGCATTTTGGCAACTGCCCACACTTTAATTCCCTTTTGATCGAGTTACCTTAAACGCAAGATGCCAATGAAGGCGTTATACCTAAACATGAAATTTGCCTAAAAAGCTGTTTGCCCTAAATGAAAGATGCCGATGAAGCAGTATGCCTGAAATGTGAAATTGACTTAATAGCAGATTGCTTTAAGTCAATATCTACAAAGCACATTGCCTAATTAGTTAAATGCCTACAAATCAAATTGCCTAAGAAGTTAAATGTCTACAAAAACAAAATGCCTAAGTGGTTAAATGCATACAAAGCAAAGTGCCTAAATTTGTGAAAATTTTTAAATGTTTTGGTGTGTACCTGGGATAGCGTTTTGTGGACAGCTGATTATAAATTATATGTAAATAATATTTAACATTTTGTAGTTGGTACATTGACCACATACATGACTCCTGGGGGCCTACTTTGAAAATCGAAGATAGAAGTTACCAGTGATTTATCCCTTTCACTAGATTTCGTCAAGAATAACGACTGAAAGAGACACCCAGTGTAGTTAATTGTTGACACACTGTCGTGTTATTGTGTAGGGTCAGGCATTAAGTCCGCCATTACATATTGTATGTATAAAGTTGATAAATAAATAAATAAATAATAGCCACGTGTCACTAAACTCGACGTTCGTCAATTTCCTTCAAAAATTATTGTGAGAGCCAAATGAAAAAATAGAGCTTGGTCTTATATTTTACAATGAAATAGGCCATATAGTCGATAACTCTCTTCATTTTATTGATTTTTCAATAATTACCAGCCTATCCACATATTAAATTTACAGCTTCTCAGTCATCTTGTATTTCAGGCAAACTGCTTTTCAGTCATCTTGTATTTCAGGCTAACTGCTTTTGAGTCATCTTGTGTTTAAGGCAAACTGCTTTATAGGTAATTTAAAATTAGGCAATCTGCTATTTAGTCAATTTCACATTTCAGGCATACTGCTTCATCGGCATCTTTCATTTAGGGCAAACAGCTTTTTAGGCAAATTTCATGTTTAGGTATAACGCCTTCATAGGCATCTTGCGTTTAAGGTAACTCGATCAAAAGGGCTTTAATTTTACCATTTCAGTTTTTGAATATCAGTACAATAGAACAAAATAGATACATTTTCATAACCAAATTATTATCGCAACGTTTACGCTGCGTTAGATCATTGATAGTGCATTAGCAATATGCCCACGCTGTAAATATTGAAGTGCGGTCTGTATGCGGTCGTCAATTCTTACCTTTATACCAGAGATGCTAACTTTTATACAGTTCATGCCTCTACACACACAACTAATAAACCAAATAAAACTAAAATTCATGTCACATGATCTTTATTTATATTCAGGCATCCGTTAAACGTATAACATTATAATATGTTTTAAACATTAACTTTATCTAAGTCATTGCATACATCTTAGGTACTTAAATACTATACAAATAAAACTACAAGTCACAACGTCATATATCGCCGAAGACAAATAACATTTTAATATCGACAATCGATATAAAACAAGATAGATTGTTCAGCTCGACTTTTATACAACAAGCATACATACGGTCCTGATGGTCAGTAACCTTTGAACATGGCTATGTGCTATAAGCAGAAACAAAGCTAGAATACAAATAAGCTGTTGCCGATCGAGTAGGAAGAGGAAGGAGGAAGAAAAGGTAGAGAACAGAGTTTTTGTTCCACCAGCGCTCTTACTGACAGAACGGAACGCATTTATCGCAATTCCCGGTCAATTTTCTACTTTCTTGCTATAAAGCCGTTTTTCCAATTTGATATCCGAACAGCCTAATCACAAAATATTTTTACATTATCATTAGGTAGGTGTCACCGGCGATATGTAAATGCTACACAATTGACCAATGCTAGACATACTAAATAAATCATTAGTATTTTAATGTATTATAAACAGCCTTACATTAATTACACGTATCTTTATCATTACGTAATGTATGCAATCGTTTATCGTAAGATATATCGCGATAAGAAAATATATATTAATGTAGGTATATATATTACGGTACATTTTAATCGTGCAATTAAATGCAAGATTATTATACATTACACGACAATTTGTTACCTACTGTATACACTATATCTATAATATTAAAATGAATCGCTGAATGTGTCGCTAAGCGCAAATCTCGAGAGCAGCTGAACCGATTTCGCTAATTCTTTTCTTATAATATTACTTGAAGTACGAGGTTCTTACGGAGAGAAAAATTAAAAAATTGCCTGTAAAAAAGAACACTTTTCTATATTCCCATACAAAAGTATCTTTATTTATCCCAAAATGTTTAAAAAAATGTCCACCCGTGCGCAGCCGAGACGGGCCGCTAGTTACTTCTAAAAATGTAATATCTGCAATATGAATTTTAGGTGGTGTGTGACCATCTAAATGATGCAGAAGTTTATGAGGTTACATAATTAACGTTATTGCGAAGAAAATAATTATATTTATGTTTATAAACAATTGAATAATCTGTATTATAGTAAAATCTCTATCCATAAAAAAAAATATATTTCAGAATGTATATTCAAATAACAAAAGAAATTATAGATAGCTGTATACAATATGGCGTGAAATGAAAATTTGCTTGAAAACAAAACTGGTAGTAATTTTATTCCTGTCCATGATTTTATTTATGTGGACGAGAGTTTAGCTTAAAGAATATTTTGCAATTTTACAATCACTTAGGTTTAGTTTAATTATTTCCCTCTAAACATATAAAATATTTTAATACTCCGAGACTCCTATTACACATAATTTTAACAAAGAACAACGAATTTCTAACGCCCTATTAGCATTGTATATTACGGAAAACATTATTTTCTAACGACACAGTATAAAGCTTATAACGTATTATCATGCAACGCAACAACTGTTTGGTTAAATTATATTAAATTATGATTAAGTGAAATAAGAGAAATTTTTAAAATTGATAAATGAATAAATAAATATTATTGTTATTATTATTATTATAACATAATGCTTACTTTGGGTCTAGCGCTTTGTAGGTATTGTGTTATTAATATTAACTAGCTTCCCGTTAGCTTAATATTTAGGCAATTTTTAAATTTTACTCTCCGTAGAACATCCTCGTACTTCAAGGAATATTATAAAAAAAGAATTAGCTAAATCAGTTCAGCTGCTCTCGAGATTTGTGCTTAGCAAGATATTCAGCGATTCATTTTTATTATATAGATACAGTATATACGAAAGGGAACGTCTTATAGTGAGGTTGCTTACAGTAGAACTTACAATTTATAAAGACGAACTCATTTTTACAAACAGATTAGGATTACCCTTTACTTACACTATACAACACTTAACATATATATACTGAAACACCGATCAATTTTAAATAATCCCTAATCTGTCATTTTAATATAAAAAAAGGCTGAAAAGTTCACTGGCGTTTGAGGATTTGGAAAATATTCATTCATCTTTCACGGGGCTGTTACATAAAATAGACGATAAGGCGGTTGGCACACTGCCCTAAATCACGCAACGTGGCGCGGGAGTGCGTGATCTTACGTTGTTTGTATCTATCTTTGTATTGAAATTACGCGTGGTGCAACACTGAAAACGCATTCACGCGCAGTGTAGATGTGGGGCAGTGTGCGGATCGCCTAAGTATATGTATAGATATTGCCTTACAAATATATTATTATGTAGTTCCTACATAAAACAAATGCACGCCACTGTATACTTATCCTGAATATTTTTTGTTTCACGCTCTTTTTTTGATCTTCAAAGCATTAAAATCTGAATAAAACAATTTTTGCCATATTTCTTAAGAAAAATAGTTACAATAACCTGTTTAATAGGATAGCCAAACTGTCAACCTATCTTTCATTCTACATTCAGTCTTTTAGTATGTCTAACATGGAACAAACAGTCAGAATAGAACATTACCCGTTTATAGCTGATTTGTTTGTGTAATGAGTAATGGTTTAAATACAAGTTAAATAATGATTTAATGAAATATAGTTTAGCCTAGTGTTCCTTGTCTTCTTCATCCATACAAAAGTCAGCATCTAAAACAACCTGAAAGGAAAATACCATTTTATTTCAACATTCAGTTTTTAAGATTGGAGTAGCAACAAATTCCTATATAAACATATTAATGCTAGCTGCACCCCACGGCTTCGCCCGCGCGTAAAATGAGTTTTGTCTCGGGAATCAGACTGATTTTCGGGATAAAAAGTATTCCACGTCCGTCTCCGGCACCGATTCTATCTACATACTAATTTTCATCGAAATCGGTTCAACCGTTTAGGCTCTGAGTGGTAACAAACACACACACAAACACACAAACTTTCGCATTTATAATATTAGTAATATCATTTAAATACTGACCGCTTGCATTCCAGCGACTGCTCGGTCCGTTTCCTTCTCTGAATCATCATCACCACCCTCTGGCTCTTCTTCTACCACTTGCATTTGAGCTTCGTGCAGATCACCATCTAAAATAAAGTCATTCAGCATTAGATGACGAGTAAGTATGACATACTTCTGCCTACCCCTTCCCAGATAACGGAGTAACGCTATCATGTTTTTTTTTTCGAACAAAGCAACAGTATCACATATGAAACAGCTTAGTTGGAGGTTTTGTCAGTATAATTTATCATACACATGAATATTATTATTATTATTTTTTAACACGCAGGCAGTTTATACAATAGAAGTTTGGCGGTTTTGTTAATAGGCCATGAATGCTCAGGAATTTTTATTAGACAAGAAGAACTTATAAGTTTATGTATTTATGTTGTGGCTGAGCTTTCCGTCGAGGTACAACATCATGGAGATACTACAACATGGAGTTCTTCAAGAAATGAGTTAAAAGATTTTAACAAAGTCAGCAACTCACAAATGATACTCATGGTGTTACAATAGAATAGGCTACAAGGCTACAAACAAGCATACGGCCCACCTGATGGTAACTGGTAACCGTAAACTATAGAGATGGCTGTGTTTTCCAAGCACCGCAAAATTAATAATGCTTAGAAAACACAACCAAGCCGTTGCCGACCACGGAGAAGGAGATGAAAGAAAAGGGAAACGTAAGAGGACGGAAGGGATAATTGGGCTGCCGGCGCTCTTACTCACTGAGCGAAACACATTAACATGGAAACTTATACTCTTACGTCGATCTTCTATGAGAGGGTAGTACTTCCCCGGACGATCCGGCCCATTCATGCTGAATCCAGCGTGGATCTTCTACCGTAAAACTTACTTAGCATCAGATAGTAAAAAATAAACTTTATGCATACCTTCAGAAGGTCCATGTATCAGCTGCAATGTCCCATCAACAATCTGTCCTGATATCACCCCAGATAGCCCAGTCACATTGATCTGCTGGCGAACCTTTTTAGCTTCTAATTCCAACTGCTGTTGTAAATATAGCTCCTTATGATGAACTTTATTGTGGTATTTTAGGTGATGGGCCTTGGTGAATTTTTTGTTGCATGGACCGCATCTAGGAACGGAAAAATGGAGAATAAGGCTTTTAAGATATCATATCTTCTACGCGAAAAATGAATATTAACACAGTAATGTCACGCTAGAAGCGGATGATGACGTCACAAATCTATAAAAAAAAATCTAACATGGTTTCTGCCGCTAACTAACTGCCGCGTTAAGCTAGCTAAACGTTAATTATGTTGCTACGTGCAGGTATTACTTAGATCATTTTATCTTTTTGACCTAGCTCTTAAGAACGCTTACACAAAAGAGTAGCAACTTCGCAATTGAGTGTCATATTTTCGTGGTTTTTAATTTATATTATTTAATCGGCGCTATATTTTAAAAATGTTTTTATAACACCTTTTAGAATTAGGTTTTCATAAAGCACTTAAACCCATAATATGTGAAGCTTAAGAGACGCGTCATGAGTGGCAACGTCGCAATTTTCTTTCGACCGCGTACGTAACTGGGTTTTCGTAACCAGTTACGATCGAACACTTTTTCATACTTGTTCGAAACCAGTTACGATCGAATATTTTTCATCTCTGTACGAAACTATTCAGCAATATATAATTCAGCGATCCTATAATAAAGTGCGATATTTTCATAGTAAAATAACTAAGTATCATGGTTACTTACTTTTCATACAGCTTTCACCTTATTCTAGCATGTTAGCAGAACACATTTTTAAAATATCGCTAAGATTAAATGTTAAAATAGTAAACCACGAATTTTTAACTTTATTTTAACATAGATCTGATCGCCTACTTATAGTTGTTAGTTAAGCAATCAAAGAATGGTACTCACGAATATTTCTTCTCGCCAGTGTGCGTGAGCATATGATTGGCTAACACGTAGGAATAGGTGAACGATTTGCCGCACAACGAACATTGGTATGGACGCACACCCATATGCAACCTGTGAAGAAAATGAGATGTTCCAATTTTAATTTATTATTTAATATTTTATATATACAAAGTTGGGTAATGTATTTTTTAGTTTTATTATTATTATTTTATAGAAGCGGTTTTAATCAGGATCAATTTATCAAGTTACCAATATCAAAATGGTAACCAAATTAGAGGTAATTAGTTAAATAAACAGATTGTCTCTTTAATAAGAGACAAGCATAAATATACCTTTATATAGGTCAGTAGTTATTCATATAGTGGTAATATCTTTTTTCAATAGTGGTACCTTGTTCATTCAGTCCTTGCACATTATTATGCTAGTTCACTGTTACATACAAAATATTTAATAAAACTTTGCTGCGGCCTCCAACATCCTCATGTATAGACAGTGAAAGATTCTCTACTAATAAAATACTAATTACCTGTACCCTTAGAGCATTAAACCAACCGGAGAGGCCACTGACAGGCGTACCCCTCTGCCAAAGGTACCAGCCCACCGGTCATACCCGTTATATAAAACTAGTTGACGCGCGTTCCGCATCATAAGTCACCTATCAGTGCATGCGTAATAGCGTCTCAATAGAAATGCCGAATTGCAGTGTATTTTGGTGAAAAAAGCGTTCAGCGACATCAAGTCTACAAAAGGATAATATTACATTCCACCTGTAAGTATTATTTTCTTCTAATATTATTAAATAAGGCATTAAATTAGCAATTTAACCAAATAAAATGCTAATCAACAAGTGTTGCCAGGCTTATCATCAATACTCCAATCTGGGGTAATATTTTAAGTTGAATTAACATAAAAACTAACCTTTCCTTTTTTATATCTCGCCTTGTTGACATATCTAATAAGTTTCATTTTGGATGTACATTATTGTGTCACCGTGCCCATATTTATTTATTTTTAATTAAAACCAATGTTTTTTTTACCAGGTAATGCACAAAATAATATTAAATAAACAAGTAAAATGAGATTATAAATCCAAATATACAAGATTAGTGCACTTTATTCCGAAAGATAATTGCTCATTTCTTACAAAAATAAGCGTATTTATTTTTAAGAAACTGGTCACACTTTAACATAATTAGAGAAGAGACAGTTTAATCACGATATCGATATTGGTTTTCCTGTATTAAATAAATTTTTTTTTTGTTTGTTTTTGATTTTCAAAAGAAGCAGCGCCTCGAGTCGCTTGGGTCCAATATTGTAGAAACCATATAAGTGGGTTCCTAAGCGTACAAGTATCTGACTAACAGCTTAAAAGACAAAGCCTTCTGTGCTGCCAGCACTGCTACCTCCTCCCTACCCCCAAGCGGCGGAGAGCTCAGTTTTTAGTAAATTCGCTGTGCGCTACCTCCTCTTATTGCATTACCTAGGATTAGTTAAACTAGATTTATAAGGTTAATTTAAATTGCACAGTTTTTCAGTATTTTATTATACCTACTTAAATAAAGACTTTCTGAAATATATTCTGTTGTTTTTTTGTTATCTGGACAGATAAAATATCTCTCTAATAAAAATCTACTCATACATTCTCATGTCAGTGTCTTGTTACTATGTAATCAGAACAAAATCCTCCAATTACAAGCTCTGCTTAGTTGGAACGAAATTTAATAGCAACAGACAATTAATTCAAAGTATTATTTGGTTTGAATATACATACATACTTAGGAATAATACACGTAAAATTGACACGTAATAATTAATTACAATCTATAATCCACACTAGAACAAATTTCAACAGGTGGTGGTTATTGAACATACATCCTTGTGCGCAGTAGTAAAATAAAAAAAAAAAGAGTGGGTACCCATGTACGCACGTAAGAAGTTATACTTCTTTGGCATAACAATCCAAAAATACCAAATAATAATACAACGCATACATACATAAATATTTGAATTGATATAAACGCCAATATATTTTTTATTAATTCACACAGATTATTTGTACTGATACGACACACAAAGATCCGCAACTAACTTCAGTGTGTAAAAGGTTCGCAACTAACTACAGGGTGTTGCTTTTTTCTGTCGGTGTGCGCGCGCATCGTAAAAATTCACTCTCATCATTTTTCCCAATCGCGCAAAAAAAGTATAACTTAAAAAAAAAACGGCTAAATGCCAGTAGGACTCGCGCGCCGAGGGTTCCGTACTATCAGGGATCGGAAGTATTGAATAAACATTAGTAAACATAATAGGAGAGCCCGACCGCATAACCAGATTTGTTTGTCGACCAATGTTTAACAAATAAATTTAGCCCGACCGTATGACGGGCTTTTTTGATAATAATTACAAAAAAGTGTGCTAGTTAGAAACACTGTTTTATTCTTCCTGTAATATTGACAATAAACATGAATTAACAGAATTACTTCTAGTTAATTCATGTTTATGAACTATTTACTTTACTTTCATCTATTTCAAAGTGCTTAAATAAAAAAAAACCTTAAAATTATAATAGATTATTATTACCTAAAACTGTTCTATATAATATAAGATAATGCTCATTTTAATAAGCAAACATAATAATCATGAAAATAATTAAATCTTTCGCGTACTTATATGAAATCCTAAACATCGATACTAAATATCGACAGAGTCAAGCTCTAACTGTTTTACGCTAAGGAAGCGTAAACTGATAGAAGTCCCTGTGTGTGAATGTGATTGTGTGTGTTTAGTTTAAGCTAGTGTGTAATAATTTTATTGTGTGCGTGTATTACGACGCGATTTAAAAATGCATTAGTAGTTAACATTGTAATTAGTGTGCGTTGCTCGCGTTACCCCGTCCCCCGCCGAAAGTGGCAGACTTTTGCGCAAGGGAAATAGAGCGCGTGTCCACTCCTGTTGGTTTAATGCTCTATGCCTGTACCTTATACCTGTAGTACTTACTACTACCTCCAATTGCAGACTTGCATCAAATAGACTTTTAAACCATTATTAAGGCATATTTTTTATATATTAGGCTACCAAAATGACTCCACTCTGCCTGATGGTAAGCATTCAGTAGGATCCAGAAGTGGTGGCCACCATCAGCAGAAGTCATCGTGTCAAACTGCTAGTATGGCGGTCTCCGATATGGCGGCTTTGTGAAATGCTTAAAAGACCTATGATCAAAATTTTTGTTACCAAAATAGTTAATACCTTTCATGTTTCTGCCTCGTGCCATAGTCTCCAAAGCGTCGGTCACAGATCCTGCACTTGTATGGACGTTCGCCTGTGTGTCGTTGCATGTGACGTTTTAACGCCTCCCGCATCACGCTCGCGAAACCGCACACGCTGAGACACCAGCATTTATAGTATGGGAAATACATGCATACAAAACCCTCTAATAGATTCCGCATACATCTACTTGATATTCGCTAGTATAACAACTCATTACGTACACTAAGATTAGTTGACCTTGAAATAGCCAATCACAGCGCAGCGCATACATTCTGCGCTTCTGCCTTTTGCGTGAGCTCGATTCAATAAATAAATGTTGATGTGGTATCTATTAGGGGGTAATTTACGAAAAGTAAGAAAGGAAATACTTCACCTTTCATGTTTCTGGCTACGAATTTGAAGAACTGCTCTCGAACCGCACACACTGTTATATACTATTTAAGACTTTTGGATAAATACTAGCTCTTCTAAGTAGAATCAAAAACTTCTTTCAAGGTCTGACACGGCAAGATTTGTTTTAAAAGATTAGGTACACTACTAGAGCTATCAGAGTGCCTAGTGCGAGTTTGTTTAACGTTAACGCGATAGACACGTTTATGCCGTTCGAAGCTCTGATTGGCCCGCTCCAAGCGCTTAACCAATCAGCAGCAAACGAATTTCAAGATGTCCCTCGCAGCGATATCCTTTATCTCCTCGGGATAAATAGTGTATTTTGCAAAGGAGATGTTTTGTTTGTGGATGAGTGGGCTACAACCGCAGAGAATGTGTTGTGGCGTTTCGTCTTCTTCATGGTAGAATCTGCACAGCTTTATTAAGCTTAGGCCCTAGGTTTACCTTGAAGCTACACTAGCTTCTAAATAATATAAAATATTAAATACTACTACTTGGTATTGTAAATATACTTGTAAATAGTACTTGGTATTGGCGACTATAAAAACTATATATTTCTGTCTCTGTACCATAATATCAGCGTTAGATGGACACACTCCTATAGCTAAAGTTGTAGTATTTAAGCAAAAAGGACCCAACCTACAATATAACTGAAAATGACTTGAGTCCTTTTGCGCTTTTGTACATCCAGTTTATGTGGTGGTTGCCACTTAACAAAATTGAAAAAACTTATGTCATTATATGCAATACAATTACATAAAAGAGCCAGTATTTTACACAAAAGTCCAAAAAAATCATAGCCACTCGCCTCTCATGTTTCTGCCGACTGCCAAAGTCACCAAAGCGACGGTCACATACTCGGCACTTATACGGTCTGACGCCCGTATGCCGCATCATGTGACGACGCAGCTCCATATTGAGAACGCACGCGTACCCGCAAACACTACCGACAAACGGACAAACATCCATATTTATTATACAGGGTGCGCACAAAAAACACCCTTTAAAATGGGCAATGGAGCATGCTTCTAATTTGACGGAAATTGTTATAACTTCTAAAGAGTGTAGGTATTTTAAAAAATCGATCGACTTGATTATATAGCATATTGGAAATGCTCTATTACCCATTTCAAAGGATGTTCGTTTTTGTGCTCACTCTGTATACTACTACTGCATAAAAATCAACATTAAAACAGCCGTTGTTCACTAAATATTTTTTTAAATAATATTACAACGAGTGACGGGTGCGGGCGCGTTCTTATATTTAACAGTGTGTGCGTTTCGGTTGGTCTCAATATAAAAAACTAGCTTCTGAATTCGGCCTTCGTATAAAAAGCAGTATCCTATGAGTGAAATATCTTTTCCAATAAAAAAAAGATTATCGCGTTCAAATCAAATTATTCGCTTTTTACATTTATAATCAATCCCCACCGGCACCCATATCTCGCAGAATACATGAAGGTGAGGAGTAAAATCAGTCTTAATAATAATTCTAGATTACACTATCCTCACTACTTATAAAGTTACTTGTTATAAACTTTTAACATCAATGTTATCATGAATATAGTGAAAATGCTAAGTTTTAGTTAATACCTGGCTGCGCCCTGCGGCTTCATCCGCGCAAAAAATAGTATGTATGTAGTATAGTATGTTTAACTCGGGTACCAGACCAATTTACGGGATAAAAAGTACCGTCTGCAGCACCGTATCTATGTACATACTAATTTTCATCGAAATCGGTTCAGCCATTTAGGCACTGAGTGGTAACAAACACACCCACACCCACAAACACACACACATGCGCACACGCACACGCACGCTCACATGCGCACGCGCACACTTACACGCACGTGCACGCACACTTACACACACACACACACACACACACACACAAGCTTTCGCATTTATTTATTTATATTTTATTAGGCCCTAGATGCCTGAAATAAATGATTATTATTATTATTAATATTATTAGTGGGAAGTTAAGTTTTTTCTCTATATGAGAAGTTACAACATAATGTTTATTATTATTTTTTGATAATAATCATGTACTAACTAGATGGTCTGTTAGTACTTAGTAGGGCATAGTCAAGCAAAAGCAAAATTGAATTAATATAGCACCAAACTTTCTCTTACTTACACCAACTTAATTGGTGTAAGTACTAGTAATTTTATAAAAGTATGATTTTCTTTTAATTAAAAAAAAGGGCCTTTAGTATCACAGGAGACTCACAAACATTCATAACAAATACAAAGTGTATGTATGGGCGGTTACAAAACCAGCTTTTTATAAAATAACGTTTTTGGAAGAGTGTGTAGGTGCGATAAACGCGTCTTTTGCCATTCGCGTATCTTGTTCGAACGTTGACACGCTTATAAGCTCGTATAAACACGAGTAGAAACTAACTTAGTACTACTGCTTCGAGCGAACACGCTAGTACTGGGTGGCGCAAAAGTAAAGACCCTATTTGGTTCAGCTATAACATTTTTTCTAAATTAGAAAACTAGATTTAGATTTTTTTAAATGTATATTTGTGCCATTAAATTTCGTACCATTAGGATTTAAAGATGATGTCTTTTAAATGGTGACCTCCAGAGTTGATACACATTTGAGCCCTATTTATGACATTTTGCATAACTTGCCGTAACACTTCCTGCGATATGTTCGTTATTTCTTGACGAATGTTTTCTTTTAGAGCTGCGAGAGTCTGTGGCTTGTTCACATACACCCGAGATTTCAAAAAACCCCAAAGAAAGAAGTCTGGACTGGTCAGATCGGGTGATCTTGCAGGCCAAGGCAAATCGCCAAAACGAGAGATAACTCGGCCTGGAAAAGCGTCCCTCACTAAGTCCATAGTGTCGCGCGCTGTGTGTGCCGTAGCGCCGTCTTGTTGAAACCAGATGTGCTCCAGCCCCAATTCGTCCAAACTGGGTATCAAAAACTCACGTAACATGGTTCTGTAGCGTTCTCCAGTGACAGTAATCGCATTGCCTCCAGCGTCTTCGAAAAAATAGGGTCCGATCACTCTGTCAACACAGATGCCACACCATACAGTAACTTTTAGTGGGTGTAGAGGTGTTTCTTGAATAATGCGCGGATTATCAGTGCCCCAGAACCGAGTATTCTGCTTATTGACATGCCCTGAGAGATGGAAATGCGCTTCGTCACTCATAACCAATTTTGAAGGAAAATCATCCTCTTCAAGGTTGAGGTTTATGACGCGCTGGCAGTAATCTAGACGAGCTCGGTGGTCAGCAGGCAGCAGCTGATGAGTCATTTGAGTTTTATACGGGAACATCTTTAAGTCTTTCACCAAAATACGCTGCAGGGTCCGTCTGGAAATGCCCAATTGCGTGGCACGTCGCCTCGTTGATGTTTCTGGACACTCTTCCACATCTTCGCGCACAGCATCGATATTTTCAGCTGAACGGCCTGTTCTTGGTCTCCCAGACTTAGGTCTATCCAATGTTGAGCCAGTTGCTTCAAGGCGTGTGGCAAAGCGTCGAATTGTGCGACCAATCGGTGCCGGACGGTGGGGAAATCGTCGACGAAATTCACGTTGTGTTCTTATCACTGATGAATTATTCCGTAAGAACATTGACACAATTATTCCACGTTCTTGGGGAGTAAAACGGTCCATGTTTATTTTCAGTGTATTTTACATTTGTTCTCTACACAATTTTCAACAACAGAATGACAGAAAATGTCATATATAAAAAAAAAAGTATTTTCTTTAGTGCCAGTACTTTTGCGCCACCCAGTATAAGCTTGAGAATATACGCCAAGCCTGGTTTGCAAACGACCGTGTATGCACAGAAAAACGCTAGGCTGAAACCGCCCTAAATCTTGCATTAAACTTTTATTAAAATGTATGTAGCAATGTTTTAGTGTCTATTTGAATGTTAGTGAATATTCATGTCTGTAAATACCTATATTATATTTACTAATGCTGTTGTATTATGAAAACAATGGTATACCTATAAGATATAACATTGTAAACATACCTGCATACAAATGGTTTGATGCCTAAATGCCGTCTGATATGAGCTTGCAATGATGCGTTGGATGTGAATGAAGCTCCACATGTTTCGCAAGTATGGCTGAAAGAAAAACATTCTTGTATGATTGTGTAGGTGAGGTAATTTAGTTATTGAATGAAAAAAAGGTGGAGATGAGTCTACCTCTATGTAGAATCATTATCAACCCATACAAAAAGTTTTGTATAATTTTTACTGTCAGTGCCTTTATTTATTATTTCAAAAGTGTTTTTTTTTTAAACAACTTTAATAAATGCATGAGTGAATTTTAAAACCATTTGAAAACAGAATTGCAAACAGTAGATTCATTATCTTATTTTTCTTACATGCTTACTCTATAAACATGACAGGTATACTTTATCCCACTTTTGAACAAATATTGAATGTATGAAGTGGCACATAAAAGTATGTGGAACTGCTGTTGAGGCAGTCTTAAGTATGTAATATATAAGCAAAAATAACTCACGTCTTCTCATAAATATACTTCTTTTTGTGAACTTGCTTTTTCTTAGGTTTAGGATTCAAGATGTGTTCTGGTATAGGTTCAGAGAATGCCAGTATAGTCTCTTTAAGCAGCATATCTTCGCCTTCTTCCGTTTTCGGCTTTATTTTCACTTCGCCGGATTTCCGTGGACGACCCCGCTTACGTGGCTGTTGCTGGTCATAATTATTTCAAAATAATTGTTAGTACAAATTGTAAAAGAACTATGTAAAGTACGCTAGGCACTCACTTGACTCCTGAAAGCTCATTACAGATTACATCATTAGATACCGCATTAATATTTACATGTTCTAAGTCGAGCTAAAAAATAGGGAGCGGATGCGCGGAACGTAAAGCTGCGGTGTGATTGGCTACTTCAAGGCCCAGCGTCCGAATGCACAGAATTGCACCAATTGTTATAGTGAGTTGTCCTACTAGGAAATGCGTATGAGTTGTGCATATCTGTTATCCAATATGCCAAATCTATTATGGGTAATCATGGGCAAAAGTAATCATCAATCATGCCCAACAACTATCAAACAGAAGTACATTATCCATAGTATCATGGCTTCCATACTAGTAGTTTTAGACTATGGCTTTTGGAATGGTGGCCACCTTTTCTGGATCTCACTGACTGCTTACTGTTAGGCAGAGTGGAGTCACTAATATAAAAATAAAAAACATTAAGGTAAATTCTAGCTATGAATGTAAATAAAACATTAAATACATACTGGCTCTTGAACCTCAGGCTCTGTATCTGGGTCATCACCAGCAGGGACAAAGTCCGGATCATCATCTATACTGCCAAATTCTGGAAAAGGATGAACATATTTATACTTCGTGATACTGAAGCAACCAATAAAGTTTTGCTGTCTGCAAAAGTTCAGGTACTGTGTCATCTAGATAGAGAACTTGATTCTAAATTGGAGGCCACATACTTCTATATTGCAGATAACATTACCTATACTTAAGCTAAATTTAATAAAGAATGCTTGTAAAGAATTTTCTGTAAAAAATAAAAGTCAACATAATACTGGATAATTCCTTTTATGATATTATAAAGAAAATGCTATAGATATCTACCATTTACTTTTGCAAACTTGCTCGGGAAACACCTGGTAGTTTGTTCCAGAGCCTGCACGTACTTGGGAGAAATGAACGCTGGAAACGAACCGTGCTAGACAAAATCCAGGTAGCATAGATGAACTTTGCTGCAATGTCGATTCGTGCGATGATAGAAAGAAGACAATGGCACCAAGTCAAACAGTTCCTCGAAGCACTCTTTGTGAAACATTCGATAAATATTTTAAAGAGTTTATTTGTCTGTTAAGGTTTATCAGGCACTTGTGGAACTGATTTTTGAGTAATATCCGTCAGTTAAGTTTCGAATAGGTTATCATATCACACACTTTATCACTAAGTGATGAAACAGGGCCTTAGAAGATTATAATTTGAATGTTTATGTAAATACAAATTATATATCAAAATACATGGTATGCCAAAAGACCAAATTTAACATAAATAATTAAATTTCTTTACAGACATTCTTTGTTGAATTCAAGTATTAATTTACAACACAAATAAAAGTTTAACATCATAATAGCGCAGTTCTTACCATCACCAACATAACCCTCCTCATCTATTGGTTCCTCCTTCAAATCAAGAGATCCTTCTGCAAGTAGAGTGGTTAATGCTTCTGGCTCCTTCTCCAAACTCTTTGGTTTCTTGCGTTGATATGGAGAAAGCTCTGTGCAAATTGAAAACTAATAAAGTACCTATACATTTAACATGTGTGTGACATAAATATAACAATATAAAAACACAACAACAAGTAACATGTGAAAAGAACACCTTTTTTTTATTGAGTTTCTTTGACATGTAACAAAGATTATCTAATATGGTAAATTAGGCGCTCAAAAACTTGAAATTTCACATACAAACGTAAATTGACTCTTAAATCTATTCTTAAGTAAAAATCATTCCCATATTTTTCTGAACAGCAATGACACATGCAGTCTTTTGACCACAAGGGATGAAAGAAAAAAAAACTAACAATAATATAACTTTATATTATTTTTTAATATTAGTTCGGTGGCAAAGAAGCACACAGTCTACTTGATGGAAAGTGGTAACTATAACCTGTGGACATGACTGTGTAACCATAGTAGAAACAATGTTTAGAAAACAGAACCAAGTCATTGTCAACCACATTGGAAGAGAGGGATAAAAGAGAAAAAAAAGAACACCAATGGGATAATTAAACCTCCAGATTACTCTGAATTTATACATATAAGTATTTTTATGTCTACAGTACTTACCAATCTGTCCCTGCTCATTAGGATATTTCCTAGGCCGACCTCTCTTCCTAGGCCCAGGGGCTTTGGTCACAACTGCACTGCTAGGAGTCTTTACTAGCGTCCTAGTCCAATTTCCCTGAGGATCATGTTCAACAGGCAATTCGTACTGAAGAAGTAGACCATTCTCTTGTTTTATAGTTATTGTCTCTGTTTCTGTAGGGGCTGAAAATGGAGAATAAGTGAGGCTATACTCAGATTTTTTTAAATAATTAAGGTTGTTTGTTTATTACATTAGGTATTTAAATTAAAGTATATTACTATGACTATTGTTTAAAATGTTCAGTATTTAGCATAGCTAATAAGCTAACCTTTGGACGACTGTCCTGCAGATACAATTTCCGAGCTTTTCTTGAATTCTTCTAAACATTCCCGCAAAGTCTCGTTGGAAGTTAAACATTGCTGTTTGAATTGATACGCGTAGGTCAAGCGATCGACACAATTTAAACATATAAGCGTCGGCAAATTGTCGTTTTTGGACACCTAAAATATAAATAATTATTAAATATTGTAGAACCAACAACTTCCAACAACTGGGATGTCAGTAAAAAATCACAAAATTGTTACAAAATCAAGAAATAAACCAATATAGCAACATTAATGTAGTAAAAAATCAAATAGGGTGGCCATCGCAACCATTTTGGTGTGGTAATTTTTACATACCTCCACGGCACAAACATAGGTGTACTTGTCACCCAGTTGTTCGTTATTTTCGTCCCAATCAAAAAGGGAAACCATGTCTCCAGTTTCGAGGCATACTCGGCATGTTAATTGCCAGTCCATTTTGTAATAAAAAGCCTAAAGCCGTGTTTAAAACAAGCTATAAACCCAACAAAATGCTGCGTTTTCTGCTACCGGAAGTCATTGACATTGCATTGACAGTAATACCAACCTTACAAACTACATTAAATGGCATTAACGCGGCAAAGGTTTCGTTTCGTTCTGCCTATATAGTATCAAAATGTCAACATTAATTCTGCTAATATAATGTAAAACAAATAAAGTATACAAATGAATTTGCTAATAATTTAATACCTTTATGTAGTTATTTTACTAAATTTTCTATAATTTCTTTACTTTTGATTTTATTTATTTACCACATATACTGACATCACCGTACCAAACCCAACATAGCAATGTAGAAAACACAACTAAACAAAACCTTTCATTAAGGCAATCAAATGACACCAATGCCTCCAAAGAACGAGATTTAAATAATTTAACGCTCGAGTATTGGGGCAAACTTTAATCTACTAGTGCGAGACGTAGGCACTTCAAACACCTCCGTCCGTGGCGCCCATAGCCCACCCACCCCAGTTTTGTGTTTAGTACAAGCAGCGTCAACATTGCTTAGACCTGAGGATTGTTTACGGAACACTAAAAATATGAAACTGGCCAAGGCAACGTTTTTTATTACTCCCAACTTACACCCACCATTTTTATGACAAAGAGTGTTGGTTATATGTGCATACAAGGTATAGACGTCGTATTATTTTAAATATAGTTACCGGTTAAATTTATATGGCATTTTTCCACCATTGAACTATATTTGATAATGGCAATTGGGATTCCAGATAATGGCATTCGTTTCTAACCTTCTCCTAACTAATGCATTAAACAAGGATCTCTCTGTACTTGTGTTACGAAAGTCATTTGTTTCCCTCATTATAAATCCTAAATTTCTCTTTTGTTTTTTTACAAATATTAATGATAAGCTGTCGGAAAAACAATAAAATTCAGCAGAAAACAACACACCGAGATCTCGTACCATTGTAAGTAGCGGGATGTACCCTTGGTATTCCTTAAACTGTTGCCGATTTCTCAGATAATCCAAGAACAGTTCTGGAATAAATCCAGCTAGTGCGAATTTCCTCATCAATTTACGCTTATATAACAACTACGCATTCAACAATTTACGCTTTTAGTACACTGCAGTTTTATCGCAAAGAAATCTCCGTCTTTTCTTGAACTTTCCTCCATGCCACTTCTTTTTGTACGCATTTGTATATTTTGTATAAACTGCAGTGTAGTAACGTCCCGCAGATATTTTGCTACCGCAGGTAGTTCCTCAGTGACTCGCTGCCACATACGAATGCGTAGATTACTATTAAATAAAGCGGAAGAGCTGTTTGCATGTTTGAACGCGCCAATCTCTGGAACTATCAGTCGGATTTGAATAATTCTTTTTGCGTATGACAGCCCAGCCCAGTTCTCGAGGAAGGTTATATAAATATAAAATCACGCTACTGGCGACAGGAGCAGAGCAGTAAGCTAAGACGCGGGTAAAACCGCGCCGCGGAAAGCTAGTAAAAGTTACAGAAACCGCACATTTTAAGCGGGACTACCAACATTATGTATATAATACTCAAAGCTCTCCCCTTGCCCCTCATGCCCTTCCTCTTTCGTTCGAGTCGAGTTGAGTTGAAACGTCAGTCGTCAAATAATCAGTGCAAAATGCAACAATAATAAACACGATGAAATCTAATCAAAACGTAGTGTGCGTGTAATTATATAAATCAAAATGGAATTGTTCCGATCGGAGCTGTATTATATATTCGTCAGAAAAGAATCAAGTTTATGGTGGAACAGACAAACAGGAGCATTTTCAGTGCGATCAGGTAATTATTTTAAATCAATTTTTTTGGCATCTGCATGTGGATTTGACCCTATTATTTCTAATTTCTAAAAGATGATTTAGAAAAACAAATTAATAAAGATTAATCTTTTTATCACCACAGAGTCTAACATGTTCCAATATCAATTAACACAAGTAAGTTAATCGTTTGTTTCGACTTAGTATATTGTATTACTATCTATTGTTTTAGCATGGGATCTCTCTGATATCGAAGACATTGAGTGCCTAGGTATCACAGATGGGATAATAGGCAAGGTGGAGCACAGCAACATATTCGAACCTCGCCTAATCATTATAAAAGAAAGTGCTCCTGTGGGCACAATATATTTTCAACACACAATATATAAAATCAAATCAATATGTTTTTTGAATATGGGGACTGCAAACCAAGAAGTGGATTTATCCCCTTGTACAAAGCATGGTTGTCTGAGTGCTACAAGCAGTTCAGAGAAGTCTTTAAATATGAAAATGGGGACAAGGTTGTTTGAAAACTCGGCATTTCTGAATAAAACTGTTGGTGCTGTTAAGAATGTAAGCAATACAATCAAGACAACTACTCAGAATGCAGCCACACAGGTACGAACAGTTTTAACTTTGATAATAAAGTGTTAAGTTTTTAACTTATAAGTGTTTCTATGGTTGCAATCCACTTTTTAAACTGTCAGATAGAATGTTGTAAAATTCTGACTGCCTAACTTGACTTGGTTTCGTAGTTGACAAGGAGAACCCTTATAGTTTCGCCATGTCCATCTATCCGCAGTCTAGCTCAGAAACTCTTGGTTGAAACTCTCAGAAACTGACTTCATGTATTGCCTAAATTTTAAATTTACAATTGACAAAAAATTGTTACAACCTGGTGATTTAAAAGACAGTGGCCTAAGTTTCTTTTCTTGCCAGTTCTTTTCATGGTCCTACCATATGTCAGCGAACTGACTGAAATTTTGTAATATTACGTTCATAAGTGGTAATTCATTAACCCAAATGAATAAATATATTTGACTTTGTCTTAATTCTTATAGACTACGCATGTTGCGCAACTATACTACTACAGAACCCTACACTGTGCGTGGCTCAACATGAACTTGATTGGGTTTTCTATTTTTAACATTGTAAATAACATTAATATTATCAATGAAATATCTAATTTACTTGACGCTGGCAAAAATAGCTGACATGATTGTTGGCTCAGTTGTCATAATAAAAATAATAATAACAAATATATTGTATTACAGTTATTAATGTTCTCTTTGAGTCATTTACCGAACTAAAACTCAACCCAAAATACACTTGTCATGGAAAACTGTTTTTCTTTGTGCCTCAGAGACCACATTAAACTGTTAATCCTGTACTTAGTCCCAATCTGATATGTTTTTGAAGAAACAATATTTGATGTTTGCCCACATAGTTATACACTTTAATATACCCTCCATAGTTGACTAGTGAATTGTGTCTAGGTCAAGCAAAGCACTAATGTATGTTTACTCTATTATGTCATGATAGTTTGTCACGGCCAATGGTAAATGACTGAAAACTTAGATTAATGGCTACAGCATGATTCATACATTTGTGTATGTATTTTGTGAGCCTATTCTGACTCACATCCATAATGAATAAGTATATCAATGTATTAGTAACATTTTTTTAATAATTGCGTCACACTTTTCTTTGAAGGTGTACATGTAAAGGCACACATCTGAATTTTCACGCGAACTACGTTGCGGGTAACAGATGACTCATTTAAATAATATTAAGTAGTAGGTACTTAATATTACTTATATATTACTATATATTTTGGGCAACCTGATAATACCTGGGCGGGCAATCGATGGATGAAGGCGGCTCACGACCGTCCAAAGTACGAAAAATTAAGGAAAGCTTATGTTTAACAGTGGACTTCTTTCCGTTGATATATTTTGGCTGTTACCGCACAAGTCGTCGTGAGACAGAGAATGAATCTAAACCTCATGTTCGGTGAAAGAGTCAAGGTACAGTGGGTTAGATTCCCGCATGGATAAAATGTTTTTGTAATAAGCAGTCAGTTGAATCCAGAAGTTGTGGCCACCATACCAAAAAACATCGTTTTAAACTGCTGGTATGGTTGCCTTCACAATGGCGGCTGGGAATAGGTTAGGGGAAGGGAATTAGAGGGGAGAGGTGAGGAAAGAGGAAAGGGGAGAAATTAGGCCTCCAGCGCTCTCAGTCACCGAACGAAACGCAGTACGGATACTACTCTTACGTCGATACTACTCTTACGTCGATCTTCTATGAGAGGGTAGTACTTCCCCGGTCGATCCGGCCCATTCATGCTGAAACCAGCGTGGAAATACAGTGGAAATAGTGCCGAGTCTGGGTGACATTGACGGGCCATCCATCGGTGACCCGCCACTTATATCAGGTTGCCAATAAAATTGATCACTATGTAAGATGTCTGCCCAGGCTGCCCCAATGGCCGACTTTTTATTTAAGTACCACAAAATGTTAAGGTTTAAATTACATTTGCCCCCAACAGGTGAAACAAACAGTAACAAAAAAGCAGCGTGATCCGAAACTTACTGAACGTTTCGACAAGCGTCTCACTGATGAACTGATCAAGATCTTCGATGACTCCGACAGCTTCTACTATTCACGTACCCTGGATTTGACAAACACTCTTCAGAGACAGTATGAGATAGAGAAAGTTCTAGAAGCCGAGGCCGGCAAGCCAGTCGTTGATATCACTAAGTGGTGGAAGTATGTTGATGATCGATTCTTCTGGAACAAACATATGCTTAGAGACATTATTGCGCTTGGGGTAAGTGACTTTTTTGAAGTTATACTTCTTTTGGCGCGATTGGGAAAAATGATGAGAGTGAATTTTTACGATGCGCGCGCACACCGACAGAAAAAAGCAACACCCTGAAGTTAGTTGCGAACCTTTTACACCCTGAAGTTAGTTGCGAACCTTTGTGTGTCGTATCAGTACAAATAATCAGTGTGAATAAATAAAAAATATATTGGAGTTTATATCAATTCAATTATATTTATGACGGTGATAGATATTTTTTATTGATCATTTATCAGTAAAATATTTATTTTGAATATTTGTGGTAAAAGTGGTTTTAATATATACTGTTTTAAGTGCATTTATACATTTGAAGTTAACTGTTATGTATGTATGCGTTGTGTTACTATTTGGTATTTTTGGATTGTTACGCTAAAGAAGTAGGTACAACTTCTTACGTGCGTACATGAGTACACACACTCTTTTTTTTCTGTTAGTGTTGTAATTTGCAAGAGATGTATGTGCTCTAAGATTCATCTATTTTTTCTATATCATTTGTGTCTGACTGCTTCGGTGACGCAGTAGGAACATTTGGCACCACTTTAGAAAAGGACTTACAACCTCTTGTAGAGTGGTCGCAGGAGCGTTAGGTAACTATTACATGGGTACGATTCTTCCACACAAATTAAGAAGAAAAAGAAGAATAGAGTCGAATGGTTTAGCAGGCTCGGCAACGCGCAAGTGGTACTCGAAGAGAATATAGAAAGCGGTGATAATGACTTTTGAAAAAGAAATACTTTTGTTGTTCTATGGTTTCAAACCCTCGTTGTTGGTGCACAACCATAGGTTGTCATGGCATTCAGCAAATATATCATCATCATTATACCCGCCCGTTACTATCCCACTGCAGGTAAAGGCCTCTTTTCATAAAGAGGCATAAGCATTAATCGCCACGTGCGCTCAACGCGGATTGAATGCATTGAACAAAGTTTACTAAAAAGAAATAGTTATATATTCTGCTCTTGCCCAGTTCTACTCCATATTTGGTTCTAGGGAGAAAAAAAAACACTGAAACCAAAATGGATCTAGACTATGGTTCTTAATTGGAATGATCCTAAAACTTTTGTTAGCGAACTTTGTTCAAACAGCACTAACATCGTCATTTTGTTTAATAACTACTTCACGCTCAATAAACAAAATGTTTCGCATATATGATTTTGTAATGGTATCAATGTCGAAAGGAATACTTTCGTTTGTCTATCAATTAACGACAGGTACGTACTAAAGGTTTACGCACATAATAGTGATGCCTTATAGATGTCATTAGCAGGCTGGACTACAGACTGTTATAACTTTGTCTAACATAACGTCGCGTAGCAGCACGCCTTTTTTTACCTGAAGGTGTAGACAGAGGTATATAACGCCCACGTTTCACGTTTCAATATATTTTGTGTCAGGTAACAGTGAGCCAGTTTATTGCCATTTATCAACACAGTTCCAGAGTCCGGTCTAATACTGAGAATTTTTTGGACGAAACCTAATACCTAATCACTTCATCAGACCCTAAAACCCGAAGCTTTCGCGTAGCAGTAAACAGTACCACTGAACCATTGAGGCAGACCACCCTTTTTCTTATTCTCTTTTTTTTTTGCTATGGTAGTTATATTCTAGATTTCCTCTTTATATACCTTACAGAGCGAAAAAGCGAACTCAATCTGTGATTATTCAAATTTTTGCAACTTTATAATAGTTCAATGACTCAAGCTTGTCCAGACAACGTCAATCCAATTTTGTAATTCCCTTTATAAATTTTCTGTTTACTAGCAAGCAATTAGCTGTTAGTTGTGATGCTCTAATAGTTACGGTACGCGCTGGCTATGCTCGAGGTTGTGAGTTCAATAACGGACAAATGTAATGTCAAACATTCATTGTACCTACTACACGTTTCACTAAGACCTTTTAGTAAATATAAATCTGAAATTGATAATCCGCCTTGAGCAAGTGTGGTGCTCAATGCTCATGCCTTCAGAGTACCTAGTGCAAGTTTGTTTTACGTTAGCACGATCGACGCGCTTATGACGTTTGGCGCTCTAATTGGCCCGCTCCATACTCTTAACCAATCAGAGAGCCAAACGCGGTAAATGTTCCGAAGACGTTAACGTAAAAACAACTAGCACTCGCTGAGATGAAGCTTTCACCCTACTATAGACTACAATAACACACACAATAATGGACTGGTATTATATTGAACTTTTAATCGAAAAGGGACTTCATATAAACTTTTTCAAAAATGTCGATCATGCCCTCATTGTTATAAAATTTAAACTCGCTGCGTACTATATCATATTTCATCATCATCAAACGTTAACTGCTGGATGGACATAGGCCTCCCGCAAGTTTTACTATCTGAACCGTCCGTCAGCTGTCTTTATCCATCGATTGCCTGTCTTATCAGGTCTATGGTCCACCTTGTGAGGGGTCTGCCCATGCAGCCCCCCTTGTAAAGTCCCCCGAGACACAGGGCTTGTTCACGAGTGCTGGAGTTGGTCTTTTTAAAAGAAAAATATATTGTTTTAATTTTGTCACACAGAGTCCAAACTGCGACCAATGGGTATTACCAATAATCCAGGGCTACGTCCACTTGTCACAAATACCCGTGGGGCCTCCGGACCCGAATCCTTTGAACACGGATATATTAGGCTCTTCTAGCACTACTGATGACACGTTCACATTGGGTCTTATATCCAGACGGTCTAGGTATCAGGCTGGTACTAGGTAAGTTTAACTTGTATTAATGTGTGTTGATAATATACATTTAAGAAGCTACATCGTTTCTGCTTACCCTTTTAATAGAAGAAGCTGTGTTAGTTACAAATGTATGTAGGTAGTTAAGCATCTCGTAAATCGTTAGTTTAATCTCCAAGGACTTTTAGGGAATCACTTTGTTACTTGTCTGTTCAAAGAGTTTAAATGATAAATGAATTAAAACCTTCAGTGCGGCAGTCAAGACAGAAACATTCGACATAGACATCAAAAAGCGGTTGTTTATTTCACTATTGCACTCAGTGAATGATGGCAGTCATACCATTACAGAAAAATGTGGCATGAAAATTATGCTACACGGAACTGACAGCAGCGTCCTATAATCAAGACTACCGCAACTTGAACCACTGATTCGCTTGCCAAGTATTCTTCAATTGTAACAGTCGGAAGAGGGCTTTGTCCTTTGTATATTTAAATACTTATTTAAATATACAAAGGACAAAGCCCTCTTCCGAAATTTGTAGATAAATTCACACTTTCTACAAGCTGCAATTTATATTACTTAGGCTAGGAAAAATATTAGCACACTTTGTAAATATGTATTATTCGTGAGTACCGAAAAGATAATGTTAAACATGTCTTTATAGGTATAACAGGCGTGGTATAGACAAGGATGGCAAAGTCGCGAACTACGTGGAAACTGAACAAATCGTGTCTATTATATGTACAGACAGCATACACAGAGCCTCGTTTGTACAGGTATGTATGTAAAAGAAAGAGAAAATAGCGGTAGTTTTTTTTATATCGTAGGTGGCATACAATCATAAAATATAGCAGCTGGTAAGGTGTTACCGTATCCATGGAAACAACTAAATTGTTGCTGACTTTGGGAAGCAAAGATATGAGAAGAGTGATTAGTATTTGAGTTTCTGGCGTTCTTATTCACCGAACGAAACGTCAAAGTACGGATATTACCTATGTCGATGTTCTATGTCAGAGTAGATAATTGCCCATTTATATCATACATAAATAAGTATTTTACTATTAAATACACTAGCAGCTTTATAAATCATTGCGTATTGTGTAATTATTTTTACAGACTTGTCGAGTCTGTTCATGTGGATTATTTTATTTATTTATTTATTTAAGCTTCTTACACACATAATGTATAACGGCTGACTTAATGCCAATGGCATTCTCTACCAGTCAACCGGGTAATGCAGAGTTGAACCACAGTAGGTGCATGATAGCAGATAGTAAATGTAGTAAAATTGTTAATACTAATGTTGAATATTTTACTAAATAAGACCATAACAATACACATACGTACGTATAAATATAATGATAAACATACATAAAAATCATACATATAGTACTACATGATTATATTACATTTATACTGATGCTAGCAAGGGTCTAACCTGTAATCAATATTATTTAAGTGCAACATATATTACGCATCTGTAAAAAAATTGCTTTATATGAAGGTTAACACCTAACCTAGTTTATAGCCTAATATAATATAACTAGCTGTTGCCCGCAGGTCCGCCTGCGTGAATGTCAGTTATATATCTGTTTACGACGATTTATATATCTCTCATCCCCTGTTTAAACCCTTTTAAGTAATTTTTACTATAAAACATAGCCTATGTTGTTCCCCGAGGTTTAATCTATCTCTATAACAAATTTCATCAAAATCGTTTCTGTGGTTTAAGCGTTAAAGCGTAACAGACAGACAGATATGGATAAGGATAAGCTGCACACAGGCTCAGACGCAAAATACCAGACTCGATTTGTATAGATTTATAAAGATAGTTGACGCCTATAGTAAATTCGTTGTATATCCGACTGCCCGTGGCTGGCTAGTAAGAGTAATTAGTACCTACATATGTCTTCTCTAGACTTAAGATATGTTCCTTGATTAATTAGGAAATAAATCACGAAACTTTCTCGACAAATAAAAAATCCATGGGTACAAATAATGACGAAATAAACCAATAAATATTTAAATGGTAGTTAAATAAAGATGACCATTTGGATGCAACAGTGCATGACATTTTAGTACGTGAGTTTCGGGTGACGAGGCAATGTAGCAAAAACTGGGCTAGTGAAATAACGGGCCCGCGAATAGATAGGTAGGAACTACGGTCAGTTTATTAATGAGTGAATGTTTTCTAAAATGTTTAAAGATGATGCAATTTTTTTTTTGAGTTTATTCAATGCTCATCTTTGCATATCGTTATTTTAGGCGAAAAAGAGAGTGTTATCTTAAACATAACTGCTATTAAAGTTTCCTATTGTATAGTACGTTAAACAGACTGATAAATATGATTATTTTCAAAAAAGTTTATAGCCAATTTAAAAAACAATTATATTTCAAAAACCTGTAAAGTCTGACCTAGTAAATTGGTGTTGCCTAGATGACAGGGTGTTTTATCTATGAAGTATTTTGTATTGGCAATACAAAATACTTCATCACAAAGTACAAGATTAAAAAAAAAATAAAAAAAGAGATTAAGCCTTCCGTTGTAAACAAGCAAACTTTCCTTATTTAAATATTCTGAAGGCATTATTTTATTTTCAACCTTGTCTAAAAAAACTGAAATTTAATTTGTCATCGATTAGCGCCTGAAATTTTTATTATTTTTTCGAAAGGTACGTGGTTCAGTGCCAATATTCTGGAGCCAACCGGAACTGAAATTCAGACCACCACCGCGACTGGACAAGAGTAAATATTCTTTTTAAATTAGTAGGTATTACTTTTATATTTATAAATAAATGTTTGATTGGTGTTGGGAATTGACAACCCACCTACCGAAATATATATTATACAACAGTATTTAGTGTAACACAATGTTATACAGAGTGTATACGACGGTTTGACATTAAATGAAAAGGCAGGTGTTACTAGCCCATATAATGATTTCTTATTAATCACAAAAGTAATTTGACGAAAAACAAAAATTTGAAATTTTCTAACAAAATAAATAATATTTTAATAGTAACGAAGTAATACACCATTTTATTATGACAAGTTCACTGAACTGTAATGAACGGCAACGTTTATCCTTCGACGTGGACTATAACTTAAGTCAGTGACCGTTTGACGTACTTACATAGTGTTAATTTAGAATTAAAGAAATTAAAAAATTTGTCCTGTGTCTGTGTCCTTGTGTCTGTATATATTGAAGATATTTAGTAGATTTTTTTTTGTCTCGCTTTATAATGTCACATACTATACGTAATTGCATTTAATGTCATACCGTCGTATACATTCTGTATAATGTTTACAATAATTATCATTATAAGTACAACTCTTCAATATTACATCATCAGGTGAAGATGAATCCCACGAAGCTTTCAAAAAGCACTTCAAGGAAGAGTTAGGCATATACAAGAAGGTTTGCATAGTGAACCTGGTAGAACAACAGGGCAGAGAACGTATCATATGGGAGGCTTATGGAAACCACGTGCTACGACTCGATAGTCCCGATATTGTATACGCGACGTTTGACTTCCATGAGTATTGGTGAGTATTGCCTTATAAGAGTCATTACAGAACTTAATAATTTTGATTGAGTTCTGGAATGGCCTATTTTCATATAGTTTTATTTATTATCACTGGTATAGGTACTTACTTTTTTATTGAATAAGGTTAGCGCATTCCAGAAATATCTGGAATATTCCAGAATTCAATAAATTATTTAGTTCTGGAATAATAGTCCATTAATTTTAGCCCTTTTCTTGCCATAGGCGAAAAGCGTAGACGGCCACTCGCTTGGTTGGCAATTGCAAATGGCATTTTGTACATTAAATAACTATAAATCGCAATTAAATTAAAATTAGACTTACCAATAAATCCGGACCTTTTTTATTATTTATTTCATAGTCGCGGCATGCACTATGAAAACGTGAGCATCCTGATCAATGCCATTGCCGATTTGATCTCGGAGATGCGTTTCTGTTGGCGAGATGACAGAGGCCTCATATGTACGCAGGAGGGCGTCTTCAGAGTCAATTGTATCGACTGTCTTGATAGAACTAATGTTGTTCAAGTGAGTATGAAACCCCTATAGAGGCTTATTAGTCTTTTTTTAAAAGCATTATATAAATAAGGGAATCCTTTTTCTTGAAGACATAGACAATGGTGTGCGAAAAGTGATTACCCCTTACCATCAGATAAAAACATTTCCTGTATTCTACAAATTATATGCTAGAAGGTAGACACTGACTGTCTTGAATTAAGTAACATGTTCAAATTTCTTTGTGTCACTGAATGCACCTGGAGTTTTTTTTATATGACTATGGTAACCAACAAGCATACGACCCGGCTGATGGTAAGCAGTTACAGCAGCCTATGGACGCTTGCAACACCAGGGGTATCACTAGCAATTATGCAACTATTAAATTGTTTTGTAATTATTGTCTGAAATGAAAACAAATGTCAAATATTACAAATTTTCTTTTTATTAATGTTGTTCGTATCTACCACAGACAGCGATAGCCAAATACGTGTTAGAACTACAACTATGCCGGTTGGGCCTCGGCACTCCGGGCCTCGGCCTCCCGGCGTCGCTGCGTCAAGCTTTCCTCACCATGTGGGCGGATAACGGAGATATTGTGTCTAGGCAGTATGCTGGCACTAAGGCGCTCAAGGTAAACCGACATTCTTCTCTACTAGGGCGGCTTTAAGATACATTTTCCTGCCCCGCTTAAAAGACTGAAGATCAAAATTAGATGTTACCACATACGCTGGTAAAGAGTTCCAGGCTTTAATTGAGCGACAAAAGTATGAAATCCTAAACAGTAAGTGGTATAAGAACGGTTTCGCTCATCCGTGTGATAATAAGGTATAAAAAAGGTATTTCTATGTATAATATGTATGTATTTACAAAAAAAAGGTATTTAAGTATGTGTATACCCATAACACAATTATGCTTACTTTGGGTTTAGACGGCGTTGTGTGTAGTTGTTGTGATATTAAATTATTATCTCTCTATATTACGGGCATGCTTTCTCTATGCAAAAAAATAGAGTACCTGATCCTTTGGAAAGCTTACACGGAAACACAGGTCTAACGTGCAGAGGCTCTTTGAAAATTTTAATGTAAAATGGAATGAGACAAATACCATAGCCATGTCACATCCTCACATCCGTACTATAGCAGTATAACTATGACATACCTATGCTAAAAGTAAAACTTACAATTTTATGATTATCAAAAAAGTTGGGCTATTTTGTTCGGTGGCCTGGTTTTATAAAACTGATATTTCGCAGGGCGACTACACTAGAACCGGCGAAAGAAAACTAACCGGCATGATGAAAGATGGCGTCGCTTCCGCTAACAGGTAATAACTTTAAATTATACACATACATCAGGCTATAAATTAACATTGAGGTATTACTATTATGATATCCAGCCAAGCAACGTTTGATCTGATTAGTTCATTCATCAGTGCTACAGACGCAAACTGCATGAGAAAAGAGCTTCGACTCTTAAAAAAAAAATTCATATTCATTGTCTATATGCTAGAATAAGATAAAAGCTCTATAAAATTATTGTATTAATTAAATAAAATTAATTAATTATTGTGTATTGGAACTGGTTTCGAACATACGGCCTCGTCCATATAAGGCCAAAAATAACTAAACTCTCTTTGTTGCATAGCGTAATAGTAATACCTCAATACATATTTCCAGATTTATCATCTGCCAGTATAACGACGCTATGACACAATGTGCCATAGACATTATACTTGGACAAGAAATCAATATGGCGACCGTTGACAGCTTTGACAGTTTTTGGCGGGATATTAAAACTACGGGTTTAATTTTGTATGAAAATATGGACAATGGCGGTCCAAAATTAGAAATGATGCCAAGTTATTTTGGACATGTATTAACTAATGAAATGGTCGCAGCTGAAGTGGCTTACGGAGTGGGGAGGTCAGTTACATTGGCCTTAATTTTTTTTAGTGTGACCTCCTCACTGTTTGCTTTGTTTAATTTGTTTTTGTTTTCGCATCGAATTTATGACGTGATTTTTATGCAGTTATTAAAAAAATATGATTTGCATTTTTCTAATTGCATTGTGACTTACTCTTTGCTTCTTTTTAACGATAATAAATTCATCAATTCGCCTTACATAAATTAACTCAAGCTACTGCATCATAGGCGAAGAGATTTAAAAAAAAAATACTTACACAATTTTTTTTTGTGTGGTGTGTAAATTATGTTACGTACACATGTGTACGACTATAAGACCCACGTACACGCACGTATTCAAGTTTATTACAATTATTATTTCTCTTTAAACTAATTTGTTTATTGTTCCGTAAAAGAATGGTATTGTATCTTTAGCTACCAGTACAGTGTTGCCTTTCTTTATCACCAACATGCAGTCTTTTTGTCTGTCTATCACTATAGTCAATTAAAAATAGTAAAATAGAAAGATAATAGGTACACAAAATAATTAACACTCGAATTCTTTAAAGATTGTTAAAACAAACATAATTTACACAATGTAGCGTACCTACATGAAGAAATATAGAGTATAGAGGATAAGAAATAAAAAAAGTAAAACTGTCAATCTGACTTACTCACTGATTTTACTCCTTCTATTTTTTGTGGAACATTGTGAAAATTTTGTAAATCGCAATATACGATATTACATAATATATAAAAGCAATCTTATTTCTACATTGGTGACCCCGTGAACTCGAAAAATATGAGTGACAGTAAGTCGGTTTACAGTGCTAGTGAGCACGTGCATATGGATAAACACGATATGATATTTCGTGTATCTATAAAATTACCTCCGTTTTGGCCTGATGAACCAGATTTGTGGTTTGCGCAAATAGAAGCACAGTTTGCAAACGCTGGCGTGACTGGTGATGTCACAAAATTTAATTACGTGGTCGGACATCTAGAACCGCACATCTCTAAGGAAGTGAAAGATGTTATCATGTTACCGCCTAGTCAGAATAGGTACGACAAGCTGAAGATCGAGCTTGTAAAACGCCTATCAGCGTCACAGGAGCGCAAGGTAAAGCAGCTGTTGATGCATGAGGAGTTAGGAGACAGAAAGCCATCGCAGTTTCTGCGTCATCTTCAGAGCCTAGCAGGACCTAAGGTTCCTGAAGACTTCTTGCGTACTATTTGGAGTAGCCGCCTTCCTTGCAATATCCAGCCCCTTCTAGCATCCCAGCCAACATCCACTCTTGAAGCGCTGGCAGAACTGGCAGACCGTGTGCAGGACATCGCAACACCACCCATCCACATCGCTGCAGCTTCCAGCACTGAACCAAGTGTCAACGAGCTCGCGTGTGAGATTGCTGAGTTAAAGCGCGCTATGCAAAACCTAACGACGCAGCTCAGAGGCCATCAATCTATCATCAATTTTCTATGACCTGTGCGTCTATCCCCGTCGCATCCTTCGTGAGCATCGCGTGCAGAGCAACTATGAACTCAGTGCTGCAAACGGGACGACTATCAAGACGTACGGTTACGTGGACTTGAACCTCAACCTCGGTTTGCGTAGAGACTTTAAGTGGCGTTTTGTAGTGGCGGACGTGAGTAAACCTATCATAGGTATAGATTTTTTATCTTTTTACTCATTAATCGTTGACTGTCGTAATCAACGACTAATTGACAGTAATACAAACATTTCTATTTCTGCTGCGAATCGCTCAGACTCTTTTATATCTTCTGTAAAGGTCACAACTGGTGATTCTAAATACCATAGGATTTTAGATCAATTTCCAGAAATCACTCGACCAGCTGGCATTCAACGTACTACACCACACAACACTGTACACCACATACGCACGACTCCTGGCCCTCCAGTTTCTTGTCCCCCTAGTCGTCTTTGTTTGAGCAATTATCTAAAATTGCTGGTTTCCAGCACAAACGTACAACAGCGTACCATCCAGCATGTAATGGTCTTGTGGAACGCTTTCATAGGCAGCTTAAAGCTTCTATTATTTGCCATTCCAGCGAACGTTGGACCGAAACCTTGCCGTGGGTACTTCTCGGTGTGAGGAGTGCATTTAAAAATGATCTCCAGGCGTCGTCAGCTGAATTAATTTACGGTGAGCCACTTAGACTCCCTGGAGAATTTTTCGCACCCAGTACTGTTGGTACTACTGACCCAACGGAATTTATTGCCCGTATTCGTGCTTTTGCACAGAAATTACAGCCTATACCAGCCTCTCGCCACACTCATGGTAAAATATTTATATTCAAAGACCTTGCGACCACTGATCACGTATTCCTACGAGATGACGCATCACGTGGATCCCTACAACCAGCTTACACAGGCCCTCATAAAGTTATAGAAAAGGGAGATAAATATTTCAAAATTTTATTAAAAGGCAAAGCGGTCACTGTTTCCATAGACCGTCTTAAGCCTGCATACATATTAGCTGACAAAGTTGACCCTAATACACCTTCTAATAATACTGAAAATTATCACACTCGATCTGGTCGCTGCGTCAGATTTCCAGATTATTATCGCCCTTGACGGTCTCTGGAGGGGAGTGATGTAGCGTACCTACATGAAGAAATATAGAGTATAGAGGATAAGAAATAAAAAAAGTAAAACTGTCAATCTGACTTACTCACTGATTTTACTCCTTCTATTTTTTGTGGAACATTGTGAAAATTTTGTAAATCGCAATATACGATATTACATAATATATAAAAGCAATCTTATTTCTACACACAATAATAAAACATTATTTTTATCTTTTAAAAAATTTATACATAGATATATTTTGATTTCAATACCGTTTTAAATAAATCAATAAGACTTACAGTGACTGTTATTATACGATCTTTAATCCAAGATTCTTTTAAATCTCGATTCTCTGCAATGGATCGTTCGAAGCTAAAGCGCTGTGTCTAGTATATATTGACATATTAGCTTCCAAGTTATATCTTTGGTTATGGCTTTGCTCCCGTTGCTCGTAGCGTAATGTTACATAGCTTATAACCTTCCTCAAGAACTAGGCTATCAAACGCAAAAAGAATGATTCAAATCCGAGTAGTAGTTCCAGAGATTAATTCGTTCAAACAAACAAACTCTTTCGCTATATTAATTAGTAAGTATAAAGGGATTTAGTGCTGAACAATCCATTCCATTGCATAAAATCAGGATTTAAAATAATCTTGGATTAAAGATTGTTCCTATATAGAAAGACACTGTTAATACAATCCTCCTTTCAGATATTACTTATCGACTTTCAAGGATGCCCTGCGACAAGTAGCGATCGACTTAATGACGAACAAATGCCGCAATATACCGGAACATTTGATCGGACCGGAGTTTGAGTGCGAGGCTGCACCCGCCAAGGTACTATTAATTTTTAGATAGTTAGAACATTTGTAGTTTTATGTTGTAGTAGTAATCCTCTTTCAGTTGTGAATCCTATGAATCGGCCGAAGAATCACGTCTTCTTCCTTTAAACAAGCGAAAAAGTTGTCAGGTAGAGGTCACTTTTAGCTTTTTCTTCTTATGGTGCCACTCCAACTAGTCAATTTGGCAGCTCTGCATATTTGCCTCTGCCCCTTGCAAGGCGAAACAGCTGGGCGTCGCTAGAGATCCCCGTCCATTCACGGTTGTTCCGCAACCAAGACTTGCGTCTACGACCCCGTCGTCTACTTCCAGCAACTTCATTCTTCTTTCCCATCACAATGAGGTGCAGTAGTTCGTAACGGTCAAGCGTAAGCACGTAACCTAGGTATGCAACTTTGAGCACTTTGACGGTCTGCAAAAGCTTGCGTTTTTGAACGTCTCGTCGCTTTCGACTTTAAGCGATAAGTATTAGATTGATAGGTATATAGTATTCTCTAACAAATAAATAATCTATGTTTCACAGAATATTGACGTAACGTTGCAATATAAAACATTTGCGATTTAATAGAGGAATGAGTGCACTCCTCTTTGGTCACTTTTCTTTTGCTTGGTTTATTATAAAATACACATAGTATTTCACCTATAATTAACTTAAACATTAAGCTATCTCTAATTTGTTAAGTAAATTGCTAACCTACTATATCCAATTAGTTTTTAAATCATAAGTTTTATTGCAACAGCCGGTAGATACGGAGGCGATGGCAAGCCACGTCAAACAACTCATTGATGACTGTAAGAAGCTGTTAGTGGACTCCGAGCCTGTTCTTGGCTCTTGGGGACTTATTGATGCAGATCCTATGTAAGATATTTACTTATTTATTTTGTTATATTTTATTAAATGTAACTTATATTATCTGTACATCAATAATACCCGCGAAATTTCCGATCCCGTGAGGATATCGGGATGAAAATAGTCTATGTTACTCGCTAATAATGTAACTTTCAATAAATGAATAATTTTTAAAATCGCGGGTAACTCCTAGTTTGTCACGGCACAGAACCGGCTTATGTGGGACTTTAGCTGCACGGCCTACACCGAGCAGTAAATACCTATGGGCTAAGGATGATTATGATTAAATAACTTTTATATAATTCTGTTTATATAATAAAATTTACTACTATAGCACTGGCGACCCACAAGAGACAGAGATGGACAGTGTGTTAGTGCTGACAAGCGAGGCGTATTACGTGGCGGACTACGACGAAACCTCGGACCGTCTACTGGCCGTCCAGCGGGTCCCACTCATTGACGTCACGCATTTAGAGCTTGGACCATTCGACGGACAGTCTACGGTACGCATATTCACTACCGATCCGGTTGCAATTATGCCTGCGAAGATCCCGATCCCGTGACTATATCGGGATAAAAAATAGCCTATGTTACTCGCTGATAATTTCATTAATTTTTTCTACAGGTGAAAGATTCTTTTAAAAGCGGTTTAGTACTTTTTGAGTTTATCTTTTACAAACAAAATGCAAAAATACTTTTTTTTTGCATTTTGACAAACAAATTTCTCGTGTTAGTTACATTTTATACTCGCCAAAACTAATTGTTCGTCCTAAATCTTTTAACTTTATTATATCAGATTAGATACTGCCACATCTTGTTTTTATTTCCAATATCTGCTTTTTAATTCTGATTAAATTCGAATACAGTATTTAGGCTTGGTGGTAAGCTTGGTGTTAGTAAGCGCGCATCAAACTCAAACTCAAGCGCGTTTATTTCATTTTGATTATAAAAGTATGATGCTTATCATCATACCACTTGCTTCGTGCTGCAGGGCTATTGATTATCTATAGGTAAACCGTTATTTTTTTAAATAAAAAATTTGACGTTTAATATTTACTCACAGTTATTCGGCGTAGGCCGTAAACGCGGTACCGAGGGCGTACACTGCATGCGTATCCACTACACATACGGTGGGGATGTCGGCTACTACCACATGTTCCGTTCTACCTCGCTGCGCTTCTTCAATAATATGGCCGTGGTCATCACTACTAAGGAGGAGATGATTGGTAACATGTTTATTATTTAGGTTGTTATAGATTTTTGTTAATTATGTTACCTTGTCGAATGTCGTCGACCCACTGCGCCATCGGACGGCCACGACTTTTTTTGCCAGTACTTGGTAATCATTCGATCAGAGCTTTGCTCCACCTGCTGTCACCAGGGTTGGCACAGCACAAAACTGGCGTAGGTGGAATTCACAAAGGGAGGCCTACACCCAGCAGTGGGTACCTATAGGCTGTGCATGATGTTACCTTCATTCAGACTCTATGTCAAACGGAAAAGAAAACATAATAAAAAATAATTTATAATTCATAGTTTCGTTTTAATATTAACCTACCAAAATTACTTCGCTCTGCATAATGGTAAGCAGTAAGTGGTGGACACCAAAAGCCATTGCTTTAAACTGCTGGTGACCTTCATAATGACAACTTTATAAGATCCATTTTCATGATGCAGTTTCACCTAGTTCATTAGAGGTTCATCATTTAGTGACAAAAATAAACAAATGGTTAATTGTTGAACAGAATCATTGCACTCAATCTGCGAGTCTATAATGGTGGCGAGAGACGTTGCCAAGTTACCTCCAATATCATTCGTCGAGGGACTCAAATTGGAAAAGAAGAAATCTAAGGTAAAATAAAATCTGCCAACATATTAATACCGTAAACCTAGTAAAAAGTGATAACGAGGGAATTTTAATAATTTTGAACCTTGTGACAATCAACACAAGATCTATTTTACCAAAAATACCTGTTTTAGTTATGTTTTCTTTTTATTATGAACATTAATTTAATATGCATAAAGTTCAAAATCGAAAGATGTCAGCTTTATACGGTAATACGAAAGAGATGCGGGGCAGTGCCAACAGTATCTTAGCTATAATAGCAAGCAGGCTCGACTGCGGGTTGTTATGAGGATTTACGCGTCATGAGTGGCAACGACGCAATTTAGTGGCATATTTCGTGGTTTTCAATTTTTATCATTTAATCGGGGCTATATTTTGAAAACATGTTCTATCTATATGCTAGAATTAGGTGAAAGCTGTATAAAAAGTAAGTAACCATCATGCTTACAGTTATTTCACTGTGAAAATAGCGCAACTTAAGTTTCAAATGTATTATTTGCATATAAATAGAACTAAACGCAATGATTTCTTACTATACTACTTTGCAGGATACGGCTACTGCTGCAGAATATCAGCTAAGCCTATAACACTGCAACAGTCATCCGCGTTAAGTGACATCTTTAGTTACTGATCTGCCCCTGTCGCTAGTAGCGTGATTTTATATAGCGTACAACCTTTCTTAAGAAGTAGTCTAAAATGCTTGCTTGCAATTTTATTTAAAAAGTAACAAAAATATTATTTCTTCTCTAGATACATCCCGCGCACGCTCTAGCGAGTACACGTTCGTCGTTGTACCTCGATCTATCGCGTTTACCCACACTCACGCGAAACGTCAGCGAAACGCAACTTGTCGCTGATATTCGAAGTGTTGGTAAGTTAACTATGTATATCATCAAACTCATATTGATATTAACACTGGGTAAATGCTTCTTTCCATACTCAAGGCATAATTTTACTTTAATTTTACATTGTACGAATTTGTTTGATCAGCACGCCATCTATGATTGCTGTGTAGCAATCAGTGTCATAGACAAGCGTGACCACTCCCCATACATCCCTCCTGTTTTTCATTTTTTTTATTAGCCTACCAAAGTGATTCCACTCTGCTTGTTGGTAAGCAGTCAGTGAAATCTCATAATTAGATGGGAACACATGCGCTGGTAAAGAGTTCTCCACATCCTTGACTGTTCTAGAACAATTATAATAAACTTTCAATAACTATATTAGTTCAAAGCCCGCTAGTTATTGGTTTCTCTAAATAAAGAAGACGAATGCGCATATCACCATTTTAAAGTCATTGATGGCTCAGTGGTTGAGGCATCCGCTTCGTACACACGAGGTCGGAAAGGTTTGAAACCGGGCAAGTACCAATGTGACTTTTTAAATTCATATGTACTTTCTAAATCTTCTTTGAACTTTTCGGTGAAGGAAAACATCGTGAAGAAACCTGGACTAATAAAAAATTTTTTGAAATCGGCAATCCGCCTTGAGCTAGCGTAGCGAACAATGCTCATGCCTTCTCTTGAGAAAAGGTGTTTGCTTGCATCAGGATAAAACGGGCTGGTATGATGACGATCACCTGAGAGTCTAGTATTATGTCTGAAACATAGCCGTTTCCCTTTATTACCTTACCTATTCTTATCCTTAACCCTACCTAACCTCTCCAGACTGTCCTCGCGCCGGTCTATCCGGTACAAGCGCAGTACTCAAAAGCATTCTACGTATAGTGAAGACTGGAGTACACTCGCGACCCATCATATTACCAACCGAGAAGATACACGCTTCCTCTCAAACATGTAGCACACGGCCCACACATTAAAAAAAATGTATCCTTCTGAGAGTAGATTGAAATTTAAATCATGACAATGTGTTGTACTTTTTTTTATTACTGTTGGCCGTAAATATTACGCTTACTAGTGATGTTGTTAAAAATAAATAAAGTAACTGTTTTGCTTCGATTTTTGATTTTAGTAGTATTCGTTCTAGTTTTAGCTAGCAAAAGTGCTCTTAAGTTACTAATAGTAAACAGTTTTTACTGCCAATATAGTTCAAAACAATACTACCTAGGTAGTGTTGCTGTGTTCTTGTAAAAATCTTGCGAATAAATCTTTATATGAAATTTGCGAGTCTGTTTGTGAAAACGAGTATTTAATAGTATGCTACATTTTGTTGTCAGTTTTGTAAAGGCATTTAGTCTTAGTGGAATGCAACTTAACCCTTCGTATGCTACAATAGAAATAACATTGTGTCTCGTGCAGATCTGCATCTAAGCATACGATGCGACGGGTTAAGGCTGACTTATATTGATATAGTAGCTGGCGCCACTGGATTCCAGCACTGGCTCAGTACTTATCAATGTAAACTTTCCAATCCAGTCCAGCATCTAGTGTATCAATGTAAAACGTTTTAAATCCTGTAATGCTGGCGCCAGCTACTGGATCAATGTAAATTAGCCTTTAAAGTTATAGGCATCCAGTATAATAATGTCTATTTTTATTTATAAACGTGATACTATAAGCACGTTTTTTATTTATACATTTGTAATTTCGTCACTTTTTCTACAAAAGTTTATCTCAATTTATAATGTTAATTACCAAATATTGAATTAAAAAATTTCTAGGTACAAAAGCTTTGACGAACATGTCGGAACAATTCAGCAAACTAAACAAACTAAGTCACTCACTGAACTCACGCGCTCGTCCAAGCCTACAGCTCAAGTTCGACCAAGGCACCTCTCGGACCAAGAAGATGTTCACTCTCGGCCAAAACAAGAACGACAATAAGAAAAAAGGCAGTTTATCTGACGGCATGAGCTCCGATTACTCATCAGATGATGAAAACAGAACCAATATATTTGAACCAACGTTAGACAACTTCGAAAACACCCAACATTATATAGGCAAAACACAGAAAACTGATGCCGAAAATGATTGCGATCTCATCCAAAACCCTTTATATTCGTCGAAAATTGAACCTAATGAGACTCAAGAAGTGTTTGTGCCGACGGAAATTGTTACTAATATTGATAAACACGCGTCAAAAACTCCGAGTAACGTGAACAAAATAAATCCTTTTAATATAGATTCGTCAAAAACTCCGGAAATACATGTAGATGGTGCGTTTGCGAAGCCAGCTCCACCGAGTTCTTTAATACTGATGCAAAAACTATCGCATAGTTCGAACGAGTTGAACTTTGAGGACAGTCAATCTGAGGGTGTGAACTTCCACGTGCGTTCTAATTCCCAGCACGAGATTACGTTGAACATAGCTCAGTCGCACAGTGAGTCTGCTCTGCGCCAGTTGAAGAACATCGCTAGTCCCGTGTCCAGTGCTACCAAAGATATGGTGTTATCGCCGTTAACTAAGCTCGCTAAGGGCGTGCAGAACTTAGGCGCCAATTTAGATCCGAGAAAGATGAAGGTAAGATTGTCATAATAATAATGTTATCATATTATTTTTTTTTATAAAAACTGGGTGATTTATATTTTTTTCTGACATTGTAATTTTTAAAAGTTATCTTTGATATATTGCGGTGAAAAATTGTAGACTATAACACAAGAATAGTAAAAATTTTGAGGCTTGAAGTGGAAGTTTTATGGCTTATTACAATGTATATAATTATTATAAATGTATTTTTCGGGCACGTAAGAACCTTCTTCTTACACATATTATTATAATTATGTGACATGCAAACGGACTCATATCTTAAAACTGAGCTGTACGCATGAAGGCCTAAAAAATTCTGAACCTGTTAAAAAATTTCGACATAATTATATTACACTTAACTTAGTGCTTTTAAAACACTAATTAGTTTTTCTTTTATAGGGAGCTGGCTCAACAGTAAAACACGTATCAGAACAACAGTACGAAGAACACAGGAAGCTACAAGAAAAATGGCGCGGATGCAACACACGACTAGTCGCACTCTAATGACAGTGTTGCCAATCATCACCGAATGTTGCCAGGTGACAAAATATGTCATTCTTCCATGGAGTTTATTACCCAAAGATTTTTTTTGTCACAATAATACTTATTTAAATAGTTTAGATTTGCCTTTTCGGAATATTCAGTATTTAGACGCGTTACAATATTTAATAAGTAATAATTTGCAGGGTTATGGAATCAGTCCTTTAGTGTTAAGACGATAAAACATCTCCACTGACAGTTTCTACCAGTCTTGATTTTAGTCGAGTAGAATCGACTAAAATCGTTTTAGTCGAGTTTCAAATTAGATCTGTGACTGTTCAATAGACTAGTATCGGCTATAACTATTTGAATATCTTGGACTCTTGCTGTTTAGCTACATAGCTTATAATATAAACAGCTCAATAGATGTATAATTATTGCAATGTGTGTGTTATAGTAAATATATAGTCGATTATTAAATATGTTGATAGTTTTATAGATCAATTCTTTTCGACACAAAATTATATTAGGATTTATGTTCGAGTAAAATTTGCATAGAAAATAGTAAATACCAGTCTCAAGTAAAGCAAAGTGATATGAATACCCACTAATTTCAAGTATTTTAGTTTAGAATTTAGTAGGTATTTAATGTGATAGTTTTAGCTTAAAGTCCTTTAAGGTTACTTTACTGCCGATCAGTGAGATTATACCTTCGCTAAAGTCTAATGTTTTTTGGTGACACAGTCTACAGTAGCCTAGCGCTTCTGAAGTGCATGAGTTACTACTTAAGGTCGAAATAGGTAGACGGGGCGGGATGGGACGGCGACGTGACGTGACCGGCCGTAAATGTACTAAACATAGATTACCCGTAATAGATACCGCATTAACATTTGTTTACTCTGACTCGAGCTCACAAAAATAAGGGGCAAGAGCGAGATGCGCTCAACGTAAAAACTGCCCTGTGATTGGCTATTTCACGTACAAGCATTCGCACTGAAATGTGCGGTTAGAGAAGTGAGTTCTTATGTTTACGAATAACGCTTTGAGTTGTGCGTGTCCTGTATGTGGAATCTATATTATCTGTGGTATTAGTTGACATAAAATACTTAAAATATCTAATACATTACAAGTACGTCACGTCGCCATCCCGCCCTCTTTCTGTTCTGACCCTAACCATCAGTTGGACCGTTAGCTCGTGCCACCTTTGACTCTCTCCAATATTTAATTTTGTATAGTAAAATTTTACATTTGACTAGTTTAATTGACATTCCTTTAGGTTTAATAAAATTAAGGCCTCGTTCAATTATTTTAGTGATATTAAAATTAATATGTGTCTACATACAATATTATACGTATAAAGTATGAAACTCACAGAGAAATCTTCCATATTTGAGAATATTACGTGCTTTCAACATGCTATAACTAAGTCGGCGCATGTAAATGGGACATCAATTGTGTCTAAATCTATTAGTTATGCTTATTTAGTACATATGGCACACAGGTTTATATGATAATAGTATATTCCATTAATTGTAGTGTTGTGGCTATTCGTATTATAGCTATCTTCATATGTAAATAATTTATGTATGACCAATATCTCAATATCTAAAAATTTCTAATAGTACATAAAAAAACCAAATACTTTCATATAGTTTCTCAAGACTTTCGTAATTACAACAAAACAATCTCGTAATATGCAGAAATTATACGTTTCCAGGGCTACGTGGGCGTAGTAGTTAGCGTCTTTAAGCAGCTATAGAATTGTATCATCAATAAACCCAATCGCAAAATTGTTTTACTGATAGACATTGGGTGAGATAAGTTATAGAGTGGTAACGGCATATGTAAGTCGGGTGCCAGAGTAATAGACGCAACATTTTATCAACTTTTAAAGTTAGTGAGGCATATTTTCTTGTAATTATGTAATTAGAAATAACTATACACTAATAACATACTCAATTTGCTGTTGTCATGTTATTAGCATACTGCTAGTTTAGCATGTTATTAGCATACTGCTAGTTTAGCATGTTAATAGCAGAATGCTATTCGCATATTTAAAGGCGCAACGATACTAGCATGCTTATAACAAGTATAAAAATACCACGGCTTTTTTGTTCTGAATATGCAATGTATTATGTTATTTACCATTGATTGATAATATATTAAAACAGTATTAAAACTATGTATAAATTGTGTAGTATAATATTCTTAACCAGTTGCTGTACATTTTGAAACCAGTTCAACTTTAGGTTAATACACTTTAGTTCATTTAGGTAATAATTAAACTGTTTAGCACATGTTATAAAGCAAAAGCTATAAAAATACCGTAATTACTTTAAAAAGCTATACGTATATGTACTTTAATTAATTTATCCTGAGCATGCTTTTAAGTGACTTGCTAGGTAGTAGGTACCAGTGCTCGAGTAATTGGATTGAGCAAGATAGATCATTGCTGCTTTATGCATAGTTAAGGTACAGTTAGCATGCTTAAAACAAACGTGCTCTTTAACCTGACTCATTTGTTTTGTTTAGCATGCTTTTTTAAAGCATAGTTTTAAATAGTGTGCTCAAAGCAAAAAATTGAACACACAGGCTGTTTAAGCGCGGGCTAGAAGCTTTGGTATCGACTTTTGTCAAGAAACTAGCATGCTCAATAAGTAAACCTTATTATTTATTCAAACGAGCGTTTCTTATACTTCTTAAAATGGACTACCTTCAGTATTATAAAAATCTGATTAAAATCAATTTAAATTGTCTCATTAGGAACGAATAATTACAATTTTACTAATAAACAAAGAGTAACGACGATATAACTATTCAGTGTCTTGTATCTGGAGGCAAAACACGGCGTAGATACCTAGCTAATGCGTGGCTATTTTATTAGTAAGAGGGTTAGCAATAAATTTAGGTAGGTACCATTAGGAGTGTCACGGAGTGTGTACTTATAGGGCGAATTAGCCTATAGCATATTACTTGCTCTGTTAGAATAGCATGTTGTCAACGTGAATGATTTAAAAAAGAAAAAATATTACACTTGTATTCGATTCGAATGTATAGTCAATTGTTTGTAATTAATATATACTAACATACTTACCTACATGTACGAACAAAACGAGATAAATAGAAATAAAATCGCGGTACATTTCTGACAAAAAAAATAAAATTTGCATTCCTTTAAAATTACATAAATAATAGGTACATAAAGGATTACAATATGTACCGCTTCGTTTCTATTTTCTCGCGCATTTCTATTCACCCCGTTTTGACGATGTAATGTCATCATTAGTAGAAATGTCTAATTACATATGTAAATTGTTGCCACTGTATTTATTTATATTTATTGGATTTAATGATATGAAATACAATAAGCCATTTCTATAATATTAAGATTCGTGTTTTTGATCAGTTTAATTTTGTAATATTAATCTTTATATTTAATTTGTGTTAAAATTCATCTCTACGAACATAGACAAAGGTAAAGTTTAATTTAGAAGTTCGATTTTATAGTTTACATTTTAAAGCAAAGATATTTTTTTTGTCTAGTGATTAGTAGTGATGTACCCTATCGTATTCTTCACTTATTATTAAATATTGACAAAATGTACCTACATCGCTTTATAAATAAATATTTATAGTAATTTAGGATGTATATTTGTGTGTAATCATAAAGTATTAAGTATTTAATTTCGTATTGATGTTGATGCATTAATTTGTATAATTTACATTTTTAGAGTGCTCTTTCGAAATTTTATTGCCAGATGTGAATACTATGTTTAAAATCGATGACTTGATGAGCTTTTTTGTTTTCTAAAATTAAGAATTTGATCTCGGTTTTAGATGAAATTGCATAAATATTACATAGTCATAGTCATAGTATTCTTTATTGTGAATCATAGGTAGGTACATAATACAGATGTTAAGGTTACATTATTTTGTTCAGCTATGTCCCGCCCATTGGGCATACAATAATTAGGTACAGTAAATATTAAAATTGGATAATAATAGTTGATACATGCAAGCAAATGAAGAAAATACTGAACACCTCATGATTTAGGTACCTATAGTGTAATTGAAAAGAGATACAGTACAGTAACAGTAGATATTACATTCCTGATGACCTAAAAATAACTTATTATTCCTTCCTATAAGTTTTTTTTACCAAAAGTAGTACAAATGTTTGATTTGCAGGTTTATTTAAATAATTAATTATTATAAAAATGTTATGTACATTTCAATACCTACGTCCATGATTTAGTACACATTTATATACAGGCAGACAAGACCATTTCTGTCTGCTGAACTACCACCACTTGCCAACAAAAGAGTTGTTTACTTACCTAAAAAATATAAATCGAGTTTACGAGGGTTCAATAATGTGTGTGGGTTATTAATATCTGTGACCAGTTTTTCAAACATTTTTTTTCTATTTTTATAATTCCCTTAGGATCGTAAAATATTTCAATTTAAAATGCTAGTAACATAACAATATTCAGTTTGTATCTGTGATTTTATACAGAAGAATTTATTTATTAATTATTAATTATTTTCTAAATATTAATAAAAAAGTAATGCTTTTGATGCAAAATAAATGTGTTTCATTTAACTAGGTTATGTAAGCGGTCAGAGGTTTTAAAGATCGATATTTACTACGCCTTTGGACCTAACAATCAATGTGATGACGATAACCCTTTTTCTCTTGTGGCGGTCCACGAGATATAAGAAGATCCTCCACCGTATCGCAGGTTTTTAAACATTATAATGGGGGTGTTTAGGAAAATTTTCGCCACCAGTTGGCGCCACTTTAACTGTCACATTTGGCCAGTAGGGATTAACATTCAAAAAGCGCTTTACAGCTAGTCCTGACGCCTTAGAGAAAGAAACACTCGTAGCAATTTTCTTTTGTCACACGTGAATTATTCATTTTGTAATTTAGATATTAAAATTTCCGAAATGAACACTGAAAAATATTTGTTTAATAGCGCTATCAAAATGGAAGACCTTTTACTAAAGTGGCGCCAACTGGTGGCAAAAGTTTTCCCAAACACCCTCATTCCGCTCGCATAATAACTGACTAAGGTTCACCTCGTAAAAGGCAATAGCATATAAAAGAGCATTAGGCCTCAGCATAATCAATGAAGCAGCAAGACAAAACGAATGGACAAGCAAGCTAGGGTAACGTATTTCAGAGAGATGAGAGACCTAACCGGTCTATATAATAATAATATATGGTGCTGTCTGGTATGGTCACCGGTGTGCATTTCGATTTCGCGGCCACGGCGATATTTATAAAATTCCAATATTTTGTAGAAATTGAGCAATTTGATTCCCAGAACCATAAATTTGAAAATTTTATGGTTAAAATACTAAACGCGCGGCGACGGAGATCTTTAAAACTGAGCGGTATTTTTTTATTTTTTTTTATATATATTAGCCTACAAAAGTGATACCCTGCCTGATGGTAAGCAGTTAGTGGAATCCAGAAGTGGTGGCCAAAAGCCATCGTCTTAAACTGCTGGTATGGCGGCTGAGAATGGGGTTAGGGTAATGGAATGAGGGGAAATTGAGCGTTCGGCGCTCTCACTCACCGAACGAAACGCAGTAGTACGGATACTACTCTTACGTCAATCTTCTATGAGAGGGTAGTACTTCCCGGGACGATGCTGAACCCATTCATGCTGAATCCAGCGTGAATCTACTACCAAAAACTACTACTAGCGTTGTAGAGACCCGAAATTTAAAGTAAATAACAGAATGAATTTGTGAAAAAATTGTACTGGTCATATGGTTTGTCTTACAGCTCCTAAAATATAAACCTAGGTTTTTTTCTATATTTTTTCGGTCGTGCCTATTGCTTATTATGATGAAATTATAGAACCTAAGACGTAGTTACTAAGAGAAAATCTTATTGGGATAGTATTTAACAGCACTCTGCCACTCCCGGCCTGGTTAAGACAATGATATGGCCTTAGAGTATAAATATTATAGGGATAAAGCATTCATCAGTATAATACTAGTGCACGAAGATTTTATCAATAGTAAAGAATTTAATAAGATAACAAGTTGTTAAATACCTGTGTAGCTGTGTATAAAACTAGGTAAGTACTTAATATTTTTTTCGAAGTCACTTGCTAACAAAATATTTACGACATAACCTCAACCTATTTGTTAAAATTATTTTTTGGCGATGACTGGCTCTAAATTTGTTTTGGTAAAGTCTGTTCAGAAAGAGAACCGTCGTGGGATTTGAAGGCGCAACTGTGCCTCATTACCTATTTTGTTTAGTGGGCAATACTATAGTGCGTCTGCCCCGTTACTAATTTTATTATTAACTTAATAATTTACTTACTAATAATTAATAACTATAATAATAATAATTAATAAAATTAAAGAAAAAGAAAGAAAGAGCTTGTCGGCATGCTGGATAGATTATAAAAAGGCATTCGATTCCGTGCCGCATTCATGGCTCCTAAGGGTGCTAGAACTCTATAAAGTAGATGCTACTGTATGCACCTTCTTGGAGGCATGTATGCGGCAATGGGGAACAGTTCTTACCTATCCAGGGTGCCGACATGTCCGGGGTAACGGTGAACCAATATGGATTAAGCGGGGCATATTCCAGGGTGACAGCCTGAGTCCCCTATGGTTTTGCCTGGCTCTGAATCCTCTCAGTACATTGCTAGAGGGTTCAGAATTAGGCTACAGGTTACGTAGAGGTGGTCAAGTCATATCCCACCTGCTGTACATGGATGATCTGAAACTAATTGCGCCTACTGATATCCAGCTGAAAGGTTTACTAAAGGTAACAGAAAACTTTAGTAACTCGATCAGAATGGAGTTCGGTGTAGACAAATGTGCAGTTATGCATGTAAAGCGTGGTGGGATAGTAGAATTTGAGGGCATTCAACTCTCTGATTCTATTCAGCTTAGATCGCTTCTAGTAACTGACACCTATAAGTACCTAGGTATGTCGCAAGCTTTAGGTATAAAGGAAGAGGCAATGAAACAATCATTACAGGAACGTTTTATAGGCCGCCTTAAAAAAGTACTAAATAGTTTATTATGGCGGCAACAAAATACGGGCCTGTAATGGTTGGGTCATGCCACTCCTTATGTACTCTTTCGGCATACTTAGGTGGACTCAGACTGAGTTAGATGCCTTGGACAGGAGAGTCCGTACATTGCTGACTTCATACCGAATGCATCATCCACGTTCGTCTGTCATGAGGTTGTATATCCCGCGAAAGTGTGGTGGTCGCGGTCTTTTAAATGCCAAAACCCTTCATAATCGCGAGATATGCAACCTTAGAGATTATTTTCTTAAAGCGAACGGGGCTCTGCATCGTGATGTTGTCGCAGTGGACAATGGGCTGACCCCGCTTGCCTTGGCTAAGTAGAACTGGCACAAGCCTATAGTGCTTAGCGTCGATGACCGTCGGGTGGTATGGCAGAGCAAGGAGCTCCACGGCAGGTTCTACCGAGCTTTACACGGTCCAGATGTGGACCGAACTGCTTCCGTGGCCTGGCTACGCTTCGGTGATCTTTTCGGAGAAACCGAAGGGTTTGTTTGTGTAATTGCTGATGAAGTTATCAAGACGAACAACTACCGGAAATATATCTTGAGAGACGGCACTATCGACATATGTCGTGCATGTCATCGCCCAGGTGAGTCTCTCAGGCATATTGTTTCCGGCTGTTCGCGTCTTGCTAACGGAGAGTACTTGCACAGACATAACCAAGTGGCCAGGATCAGCAACTTGCTCTGCGGTACAAACTTGTGGACGCCGAAGTGCCTTACTACAGGTATGATCCTGAGCCAGTTCTCGAGAATGGTCGTGCTACATTGTACTGGGATCGATCTATCATCACTGACAGGACTGTTGTTGCCAATAAGCCTGACATAGTGGTGATAGATCGATTAGAGCGCCTTGTAATAATCATCGACGTCACCATCCCTCATGATGATAATCTAGTGAAAGCTGAAAAAGACAAACAGATCAAGTATTTGGATTTAGCTCACGAGGTTGTTGACATGTGGGATGTGGATTCGGCGATCATTGTTCCGATAGTGGTTACAGTGAATGGACTTATTGCTAAGAGCCTCGATCAACATCTTAAGAGGCTCGCGTTAGCTGGTTGGGTCAAGGGCCAGATACAGAAGGCGGTGTTGCTTGACACGGCCCGCATTGTGAGGAGGTTCCTATCTCTGGAGCCCTAACCGCCGGTAGCTTGGTCCCTGTACCCGGTGCCAGTGGGTCTCCAATTTTTATATTTTTAAATGTATGTGTTTTTTTATATACTTATATTTAAAAATGTAATTTTGAGAATTAATTTTAATAAAGGAAATAATTAATAATAATCATTAATAATTTACTTAGGTAATAATCGGACCGTTAATTCACAAATTGGGCATGACGGTTCTCTTACGATGTAAGTACCTACTCCAATTTCATAACATTTTGATACGATACAACCCGTCATTATAATTGCTGTTAAATATTTTTTAATTTTCTCCTAAAATTGCAATGTTTTGATACCATAGCATTATAGCCGCCACCAGTGCCGCAAATAGCCTTTTTTGCGCCCTGTGCGAGCTTCTATAATTGCGCCCTTGTTTTTTTAGATATTATAGGTACCCTAGAGCAATGCTATGTATAGGCCTACTTTATTTCATTCAGGGTGATAAAATAAAGCACAAGGAACTTGGTGTTGGTGGACCAATTATCTAATATTTGGGAAGAAAAATCTATTTTTTTAAAGAACTGATGTGGGCAAACAAGCAGACGAGCCATCTGATGTTAAGTGGACCCTTCGCCTATTATACCACCCACTGTGTCTCACTCACTAAAACTGAATCGCAAGTTCACTAGTGCAAATGCGTTGTCCATCCTGATGCTTAAGATTTAATTTTTGGGCCACTATGGTTTTCATACTTCTATAATAAAATAACACCCTGCAAAGTTTCAGTAAACTGTGAATTAATTTAATTTTAAGTACTTGTTATGGTAGAGTTTTGAATAAGGAAGGTAGCATAATATAAATTGCGTTAAAGTATGAATTAGTGAAAAAACGTTTATTCGAAAATATTTGCAAGATTATTCACAACTACAAAATACACAAATAAATGAGACCACAAATGAATGAGTTCAGATAGTAAAGATTTATTAAAGCAAGCCATAAACTTTTTTAAAGATTTACTTTTCGCGCTTTCTTCATTGCGAAATCGTTGATAACATTTTCATACGACAGACACAGTCCTATGTCGCGTTCAATCGACAAAATCGCTAAGCCCGTCAACCTTTCTTGGCCAATCGTCGAGCGCAAGTAAGTTTTCATTAATTTTAGCTTACTGAATGATCTTTCGCAGGAAGCTACAGTCACTGGCATTGTTAAAAAAATCTTTATAGCGCCCGCCCGTACCCGCCCGCCGCTTAGTCTCCGACCGACCGTGTAGCCGGCCGGCGCCGCGGTGGCTTAACTCCGATAAACACTAAACACAAATACGCTCGTGCGCTGCCAAAAAAAGGAGCGCGATGTTTTGTCAAATTTAATAGACGTTTTTGATGATACTGGTATGTAGGTACGTATGTGTTGGAATCGAGCACTAGAGGCGCAGCGGGAACTTATCAGGAGCAAACCGAAAAAATAATAGTCCTGCCTGGTCTGGCCATTCTTGCGCCCCCCAGAGTCTACGCCCTGTGCCTGGGCACCAGTGGCACCGCCCTATTTACGGCACTGGGCCGCCACAGCTGAAGGGATAGGTAGTCGATTTCATCTATAAAAAACACAGAGCAGCATGGAGCATGATTTCATTCGTAAAGCTTGGCATAACTTGTTCTTTAATTAGTCTGTGCTTGGCATCTGTCATATTTGTTTGAGTTTCTGAGGTTTGCGCTCTGTCTAGTGTCTCTGGAGTCTGGACTTTGTCTGTCAATTATTGTCAAAAGTACCGTTTCTGGTCAATTCTGGTATCCCGTGTCCCATCATTAGATTTTGTTTGCCAGTAAACCATTGTATCTGGGTAATTGTTAGAGAATCATCAAACTTATGACTTTAAGTGATTATACGCAACATAATTTAGTATACGTATAATAAAGGAAGATGCGTACTCGCAGCAGAAACCAACAAGGAAGCTCGATGGTATCTGATGGCACTGCGGAAAGTTTACCGCCTGAAACTGAGACATGCAGAGTATGTTTAAAAGAAGGCGACATTCCTATATTCGGAGATTACAATATAGCTAAAGATGTGATGGAATTTGGATGTGTAGAAATAGAGTACCTCGATAACCTGCCTCAGCACATATGCAATAGTTGTCATTCGTTATTAGAAGCTGCAGTGCTATTCAGGAACACTGCACAGAAATCAGACGAGATACTCAAAACAGCAGAGTATTTAGACGAAGAAAAGTTATCTATATTCTCAGAAGAACGAAACGAAAAAGATGTTGTGTTGTATGATACAGATAATGAATCTTCTATAAAAAAGGAGTATCTAGAATATAAAGAAACTTCAGAATCAGAATCTGAAATGAATTTTAAATACAAAGCTGAATCTGACAATGATAGTATAGCAAACTTATCACAAGATCTTGATGATGTAGAAACAAAGTATAATAATACAAATATACAAATGCAGTTGTTAAAAGTTAAAGAAGAAGTAGATAATAGTAATGATGTTGACAATGAACTAGTAATGATAATAGTTTCAGATAAGAACAAAACAAGTACATCTGTATTTAATTGTGCTAAATGTAACCTCATTTTTCAAGATAAGACAGATCTTGAAAAACATAATCAAGAAAATCATTCAAATGAAAATCATACTCTTGACCATAAGAAATGCGACATTTGTAATAAATCAGTGGTTAAAAGTAGTTATCAAGTACATATAGAAGAGCACAGAAATCAATATAAAAAGAAATTTGACAGGATGTATGCAAAAGTTGAATGTGATGTTTGTAGCAAAAAAGTTGCTAAATCATATTACAAATTTCATATGAAAATGCACGGCTCAAAAGAGGAACAAGCTGAGCGAGTGATCGTATGCAATATCTGTAACAAATCGTTCAGCTCAAACTACTTTACTGATCACATGAAACGAATGCACGAGGGAAAGCAATCAAATAGACACACATCCCAAAAATTAGATGAATCAAAGAAACTGAAGTTATCTAAATGCCCCGTGTGTGACAAAATGATTGAGGAAGACATTTATAAAGACCATTTAGCTAAACATGGTGGTCCTAATAAACTTTACATTTGTGACCAATGTGGGAAGGAGTTTAAACGCCCATCTGCCTTTAAAACACACACTCTAACTCATGGTAGTGAATTGAAGTACCAATGTCAGTTTTGTCCATACCGTGGCTTACACCTCGGGTTACTAAAAATTCATGTGAGGACTCACACGGGCGATTATAATTATAAATGTGGAGACTGTCCTGCCCGTTTTATAACAAAGAGTAACCTTACCCGACACATTGAAAGAAGGCATGAAGGTATTGGTAAATACAAATGTGATTTATGTAATAGAGCATTTTATACGAAACGAGATGTAGACCGACATATTAAAACAGTTCATTTGTGCTTAAAGAACAATATTTGTGATTTATGTGGAAAAGGATTTGGTCATAGAGATAATTTATTGAATCATCAGCTTAAAGTGCATAAGAGAAAAAAGATAGTGGATAAGAAGGGACGCATGCCATCTTATTTAAAAGAAGAAATGTTAAAATCAAAAGAATAATGTGAACTTTTGTTTTAATGTCAGAGAATGAATACAATGCTACAATATAAATGCATGAGAATAAAATTTTATTACTAATTTCAGTTAGGTAGCTTGTTATTATTGACAATTAAATTTACATACTTATTGTATTTTGTTTGAATTTTTAAGAGTTCTAAAGTTTGAAAAAGAAAAATTAATTATTATTATATTATTTAGAATGATTTGTTACAGTGACACTACATAGCGCTTATAAATCTTTGTAGCGAGTGGTTAGTGGTGAACTGTGTCAGCAGGAATTTAAATCGTTAGATGCGCCCATACCATACTTAAGGCGCACGAAAACGTGTCATTGTTGGTAAGAGTGAGCACACTCTTTTCGTCGTATTCACTTGTTAGCAGCAGTGAACGGTGCATGTTGTTCACATTTCTTTGTTTTTGGTAATTAAGCCACTTAGTGTATCAATGAAGACTGTTACCTATTTTTAATTTTTAGTTCTCCATATTCTCTAATGAAAATAAAAAATATGTGTCGAAAAATTATTTTTATACATTCAATAGTTTTCGAGATAATGAATTTTAAAAACACGTGTGCCCGGCGCGATTCCACCGGCCGGCGCTCGCTGCTGTGACGTCATAAGTCAACCGCTCGCATCGCACGCTCCCGTTGACGTTTATGAACTATACTGTTAGTAAGTCTATTCCAAACACAAGAAAATCATGTTTACATTTTCGCACACAAAATGTACAAACACGGTCATCATCAATGCACCAGAAAATTGGTTTTTAATTAATTTAAAATAAGTACTTAACAAAAAATAAACATTTAAAAAGACACTACTTAAGTACTTACGTGTACCATTTGCCTATGTAAGCACAAGTTCAGTAGAACTCTATACACTACTATTTGTACAGTTTTACCTAATGTATTCGCAATCCATTCATTTAAGTATTTAGTCATTCTTCGATACAGACAGAATATAATAATAAATCTATGATCTGATCTTCCATAAAACAAGTAAATATAATATAATGTATAGGTACCTACCTACTTAGTATATCTATCTACTTTATTTCAAAGATGATACCTATCGTTTTTGTCAATGTTTAGACATACCTACAGTAGTAGAGGACTAGCAGATCCAGAATTTGAGTTGGGAGGAAGGGGGAGGGGAAGGAGGGCTTGATCATTGGAGTATTTCAATTAGTTTACGAGAGCCCTGCCGGGGTAGGGTTATACCAAAAAAAACACTAGGCACATACATGTTTTTTTAACATGCTGATGCATTTGGAGAGCGCTTGAGCCCCCTTAAACCTCTCTCCCCTCCCAAAAATCCGCATTCTCGATCCTCGCAAAGATCCCGATTCGTAGTCTGTCACTCAAACCACTGAACCAGAGAGGTTGCCATTACTTATCGAGTGATTTGTTCCGCAAAAGCAAGCGATAAAAGGTCTTTCTCATCAGAATCAGAATCTGATGTTAAATACGAGGATGTCATGTCATCACCACAACAATTTAGTACCTAGCTATCCTACTAATTTTATACACGCGAAAGTTTGTGTGTGTGTGTGTGGTTGTTGCCACTTAGCGCCTAAACGGCTAAACCGATTTCGATGAAAATTGGTATGTAGATAGGTTTAGTGCCGGAGACGGACAAAGTATTTAAGGTTACTTTTTATCCCGAAAATCGGTCTGATTCCCGAGGGAGACAAAACACATTTTAGGCGCAGGCGAAGCCGTAGGGCGCAGCTATTACCAGATAAAGACAGGCAGCTTTAGTGATTGTTTACAAAAAAATGAAGTTCGCAGTCGCGCAGGTGTGCACGTTAAGTTTCGCGTTGCAGACGCTCCCGCGTTCCGCGTGGCGGTCGTGCAGGTTTGGTCGAAGCTTTAAGCTTCGACCAAACCTGCACACCTGCGCGACTGCGACGCGAACCGCGAACTTGTGTAAAAAAGGGTGTAAAGAGTTTGTATGAAACTTCTATATAATGCTATATTTTTAAAGAATAAAATAAATGACATCTCAGATTTGATGCCGGATCTACACGCTTGCCACTTGGCACAAACTATAAACATAAACAAACGCTTGAATATATTAGATGGTCCAAACAGCGATATCCACACGTTTGCGAGTGTAATGTGTTGTGTGTTTTGAAGAAATAAGCAAGTTGGAAGTCCAACTGTTGTCAGTTTTAACATTTAGTTTAAATTACTTTTATTACAAAAAAAAACAAAACGAAAAGAGAGAAAATAAAAGGCAACGAATAATTCGACAAAGAAGATTCGCTTTTTTGGCAAGCATGTGGATCCAGCATAAAACACGAAATAGGGTACCGACGCCGGTGGAAAAGAAAAACTTCTAAAGTGCCATTTTGGCCAAAATTAGTTATCTAGATATTTAGATAGGGTTTTTTTTTCTGCGTCGACTGGTAGAACTTTCGTAGCGATCGGAGCATATTTTTGCCGTTTTAAGAGTTTTTCCTTACCGTCCCCAGTACGTGCAGCATCTAATTTTCAGCCTCCTAAATGACGTGTTTCTGGTGATTTTGTAATAGAAGTCTGGCATTTTGGAAATAATTTTTTTTAAACAAACTGTTTTCGAGTAAATATATAAGCATTTTTTCTTTTCTTCATTTGGATGTTGGATAAAAAGGTTTTGTTTATAGATTTTTATAAAAATATCCTTTAGGGATATTTTTTTATTAAGTCATAACTATTCTTAAGAAATTTAGTCCGCAGACAGTATGAGACAGACGCATTAGAAGTATTTCTTCTGAACAGCATTGTGAACATTACGATTTCTTCAAATAATTATTCTTTACAAGGTTTTTATATTAAGATCTGTTCAACATTTTTTACTTTCCAACTATGAGGTAATAGTTTCTAATAAGAATATTTCCATTTATTATTTTACATGATTTACAGGAAATAATATTTTTTTCTGACTAAGTTTTAAGATTATTTTTATTAAACGCCAACTTTCTTACGATAGATAAAATTTTAAACATATTATTCTCCAAAGACACCAATATCTTCCAATCAATAATAAAAAATAAACCTCATTTCCCACACTTTGCCATTTGGTGCTTAAAATTTTTCTTTTCCACCGTCGAATTACTATTTGTTTCAAAAGAATTTGAATTTGAAAATTGAAGTTTGGAACGCAAAGGACGCGCCGCGCCGTTGTCACTAGGTTAGGTAGGCTACACGAACGAGCAGTAACGCGACGGCAGGCGTCGTTGTCGCATGAAGTCAAAGTCAAAGTCAAAGTCAAAGCATTTATTTCATTTAGATCATAAAGTATGATGCTTATGAAAAGTCAACATTACATTTTTGTCAGCCAATTGACCTACAGCCAGTTCGCTGACGAGGTAGAGCTGTGAGAAGAACTGGCAAGAAACTCACGCCACTCTTTTCAATCGCCAGATAATTACAGTTATTTGAAAAATGAATGTATTGAATTTACGAATTTTGTCTGCTTTATACTACTTTATTGAAGTTTAGTTTCTCTGATTATTTAAATTCTGTGCGTTTAAATAATCATTTGATTTTAATTTTAGAAAATTAAAAAAAAACAAATACCTACACTTATTTAATTAGGTAGGTACTTTTGCTTACTTTCAAATTTATTTTAAACTTTCATGTCAATTAGTAAAATTTGTTTTATTATTTAGTCGCTGAGCAGATTCTGTTCTAGATACTGTAAGCGGCACCCCACGGATTCGCCCGCGCTTAAAATGTGTTTTTCTTCCTCGGGAACCAGACCAAATTTCGGGATAAAAACTAGCTTATGTCCGTCTCCGGCACCTATTATAACTACATACGAATATTTATCGTAATCGATTCAGACGTTTAGGCGCTGAGTGGCAACAAACACACACATACACGCACACAATCTTTCGCATTTATAATATTAGTAGAATCTAAACTTACGTTTGTTTGGAAAATATAAATTGTAACAGTCATCTTCGAAGGATTACAAATCCGATGCAGAGTCGAGTCCACGATTTAAAACAATAGATTGTTTAATTTTTTTTCTTTTTGGAAAGTAAACCTCTAAGGGGTTAAAAGGTCAGATTGCTAAACTAAATCTAGGTACATAGACGTATGAATTAATGGAAGTAGGTATGGATTTTTGTAACTCAATCATGTCAAAATGGGGAAACGAATTTATATGGGATTCGCCGTAGAGACATAAATTATTTACTGATTGTTACTGATAAAATGTACGATTGCCGTAAGATCAAGCAGGCAATTTACTCATATAGGCGCACATTCACATTTTCACGCGAACGAAGTTGCGGGCAACAGCTAGTAGAAAATGTTTACGACTTAAATAAGGCAACGATAAATAGTTGGGTATTGTTTGTTCCTACCTAAATATTGTAGGTACCGGAGGTAGCTTAATTGATTTTAGAAATAGGTAGGTACGTTATGCGGTAAACAGGTATCTCAGGTAGATCAAATTTTGTACATACTTTTTTCCTCGTATTTTAATATTCTTAGAAAAATACTCAGCAGCCATAATGTGCATCTATTTTTAGTAAAGTATCGGATTGGCTTTTTTTAAATCCTTTTTTCTGTGGCAGGTATTTCATTATTGAATACACACTGAAATATACATACCATTAATGAAAGATAAGAAAGGAATAGCTGACTAATGCGTGAACAAAACAGCAAAATTTAGCCACTGTATGCGTAAGTTGCGTAGGTACTACCGACCACAGAGCGAAATAGCTAGTTGTCCTGTGACGTCACGCTACGGTCTTGTGTCTGCTCGCGGCACTCTATATTCACGACTAACTCAAATGCCTGTAAAATCTTAACCACTTGGTATTTTCGAATGAAACAAAAACTAGTGTATTTCTATACATTTATACTATACTGTAATTAAGTTTCAAGTGATATTCCACACTTAGTAACATTCTCCATTCTGCTTACCTGTGCCATTAAAACATGTTCTAATAATTTAAGAAACAAACAAATCCAAGAAAATTACATTTAATGCGTAATTAGTGTCAGGATTTGTGTCGCCATTATTTAGGCATCCGATTTGACCTTACAACTGTTTTTATATTGGATTCTCATACCTACATCACAAATTACACAAGTATTGCATGTAGAATTTTAACTCTGAATCGGAACTGCTGATAACGCCTTGATGATACAAATTTTAATATGTGAGCTATTTATGAGGTCACTATCGTTCTGTAATCTGTTTTAGATTTATCTATATTATACCTGTCTGTCTATCTGTCAATTTTGACATTGGTTAGTAGCATTATCTGTGCTCATGTGCTGTGTGCTTGTTTCAGTTGTTGTCAAACAATGTTTTATTTATTTATTCTGCAGCATTCTATTAAATTAAAATTTATAATTTAACAGTTTTCCGTAGCTACAATAATAAATTAATAGGTACGCAGTTTAAATCATCATCATATCAGCCAAAAGACGTCTTCTGCTGAAGACATAGCCCTCACATAATAGATATAGACCAACAACTATATAACTATATGGGTGGCGGGCAACCGATGGATGAGGGCCGCGAACGACCGGCCACGGTGTCGAAAATTGGGGGAGCACTTTAAATCTTTACATTAAATAATCATAACCTTAATTGACCACAATGTTGACATTGTATTATTTAATGAAGAAAACTAAAAGAAAAATTAGTGCTAGTGATTACTATAGTAGTTTAAACGTAAACAAATGTTTGAATAACAAAGATGTTAGCACTAAATGTCGAGTTTGTTTACAAGAAGGTTCTATTGCAATATATGGGAATGATGAAACTCTTTTCATACTTGAAGCTTTGCAAATATTTGGCAACATACAGATTGATGAAAGTGATGAATATCCTAAATATCTCTGTGAGTTATGTTATCAGTTTCTTAAAAGCTCGATATTATTTAGAAAAGTAGCAAGACAATCTGACGAAATACTGAAAAGGCCTCTAAAAGAGGAAACTGAATACAACCAATCATATGACAAGGATTTAAGCGACAGCAGTATTGACACAAAGCCTACTGAAAAATGGCCGAGTGAGAACTGTGAAATAAAAAAAGAAGCAAAAGTTAAAATTAAATATGCACCAAAAGTCACTTGCAACATTTGTAATAAAGTGATAAACAGATCTTATTACAAAGAGCACATGACTATGCATGATCCTGATCATAAGAAGTATGTTTGTGATGTCTGCGGCAAGTCATTTCGGCTCAGATGTGCATACCACAATCACAGTCTAAGACACAGGAATGACTTTCCATATAAGTGTCAATTCTGTCCTTATAGAGGCAGATATTCAGAGCTATTGAAAACTCATATGAGAACACACACTGGTGACTATAGATACATGTGCACTGAATGTCCGGCTAGATTTCTCTTTAAAAGTAACTTAAACAGTCACATGTTAAAGCATAAAGAGCCTCAGTTTAAATGTGATAGTTGTAAGAGAGCTTTTCATACAAAGCTAATGCTACAGAGGCATTTTGAAGCAGATCATTTGGGAATTAAGAATCATGTGTGTAATCTATGTGGGAAGGCTTTTGGTTACAGAAATGCAATGATGAAACATCAAAGACATGTGCATAAGAGAGAAAAATTATTGTTTGGGAGGATGCCTGCTTATTTAGAAGCTGAAAATAGAAATGAAGATGTGCATTAAAATAATAGGAAAAAGACATTGAATTTAAATCATCAAGCTTTATAGCTAAGTCTTGGATACTACTGCAAAGGTAGAGAACCTAGAGGACAAGGTAGTTATGCCATGTTCAAAACAAGTGAGCAGGATGTATTTATGTAGTGGGTTCCTAAAGGTAACTTTCCAGGTCCAATAAACACTGACATGATAATTTGAAGAGTACTTGGGTACTATTGGCTGAAAAATAAAAATATTATGTGTGCTTAATCTTGTGTAAAATAAAGCTATTGCAGATTACATATTTTTTATTAGTTTTCCAAGGGATTCACTATTCCACCCTATAAAGGTCTGGTGCCCACCCCACAGGCTGTTGGGTTCATCGTCATCATAGAATTCGTGACGAACTATGGTAGGGAACCATCATCATATCAGCCAAAAGACTTCCACTGCTGGACATAGGTCTCCCCCAATTTTCGCCACCGTGGCTGGTCGTTCGCCGCCCTCATCCATCGGTTGCCCGCTACGCTTATAAGATCGTCGGTCCACCTTGTGAGGGGTCTGCCCACGCTGCGTCTTCCGGTTTGTGGTCGCCACCTAGAACCTTTCTGCCCCAGCGGCCGTGAACAGAATTTTGAAGGTCGTGTCAAGTAAAACAATAACTAGGTACCTATAGGTATAATCAATCCTAATTTGCTGTTGTAGTAAGGTTCATAAAGTATTTGCTTGGCACCGACTTCTGATTCTGATTAACTAAATCAAAATACGAATTACTTTCTGCTAAGTAAACTTATTTTTAACTTTTTAGTTTCCTTCCCGTTTGAAGTCGGTTTTTTTTGTTTAAAATTGTTTTATTTTACGATTTTCAGTGATGGGCAGACCTAAAGCTTACGTATTATTTTTAGACAAACTAAACATTTTGGAATATTGAACCGTATGAAGTAAACCCGACATGACTGCTGTTAATGAATTCCCTCGACTGTCTATGGCCACCTGTAATGGCACTTAAAATCCATATGGGTGCAAAGTTCTCATAATTACAAATTAATTAAGTCCAAACACCAAGTAATTGCTGTAAATTGTTGGTGAGTTCCCTTGACTGTCTTTCGGCTCCATCATTAGATCGACGCCAAACCTTCACTAAATAGTAGTGCCTTAAAATACTTAATGAAAAAAATAACAAATGCACTAGTCGCCGGTACGATTTTCGAAAGATCGATTTCCCCGGGATGCCATCATCAGATCCTGGTTTCCTTATTATGGTACCACACTTGGAATATCTACTTTCCAACAAAAAAGAATCATCGAAATCGGTTCATAAACGACGAAGTTATCCGCGTACACACATTAAAAAAAATATTTAAGCGATCGTATTGAGAAACCTCTTTTTTTTTTGAAGTCGGTTAAAAATCTATTGAAAATAAACAAATAAACGATTATTAGATTGATGGCAACTCCACTGACATTTTTGACTGTGGCAAGTACAGAAACAAAAACATCGCATCTGTCAAAAAGTCAGCTGACTCTGTTGATTTATGGTAATCTGTCTGTGTACTTAATGTAAATAAAAGCAAAAGTTAAGATGTCCGCAGCCTATTTTATGAAGAAGTTTTTAGAGAAAAGACGTCGTAGAAAGTTACAGAAAACAAATAAACCTAGTACTGTGACTATCCTTGAAATTAAAGAAATTAAATGCAGATTATGTCTGAAAGAAGCTAGCATCCCTATTTTTAACAGAGACAGTTTATTTGATATACCTGATGCAATACGAACTTTTGGGGGCATCGAAATAACTGAAAGAGATGGTTATCCCAAACAAATATGTATGGCATGTCATTCTTTCTTGCAAAAAGCTATTTCATTTAGAAAATCGGTGCAGAACACTGACAAATTGTTGCATCAAAATACTGAACAATATGATAGTTTTGAAGACATAAATAATGCTGATGATCATTTAAGTCATGATGAACAGCCAATATTAAAATCTTACAGCTGCAAATTATGTAAACAGCACTTTGGATCACCAGACGAGTTTATAGCTCACAAAAATTCTAAAATGCACAAAAATGTCCGCATTCAATGTCCTGTCTGCTATGGCCTATTAACAGCTCAACTATACAAGAAACATTTAGCCCGACATCAGTCAGCATCACACCTAATTTGTGATATCTGTGGCAAACTGTACCGTAAGGACAACCTAGTAAGACACTTACAACTCCACAATTATGATTTACCATTTCAATGTCAAATATGCCCATATAGAGGACGTTTTATGGAATCGCTAAAAATCCATATGAGAACGCATACTGGTAATAAACCATTTTCCTGTGATAAATGTGATTTGCGGTTTCTGACGAGAAGTAATTTAAATAGACATCTGTTAACACATAAAAAGGAAAAACCATTCAAATGTATAGAATGTGGTAGAGGATTTTATACAAAGAGGGATATGGACGTTCATTTTAAGGCTGATCATGCAGGTCTGAAAGATTTCAACTGCAGAATGTGTGGTAATAAATATGGGACTAGAAAAGCTTTAATGAGACATGAGTTGAGAGTTCACAAGAGAGATAAAATGGCAAAAGGCAGAGTGCCCTTGTATTTGCAAGCTGAATACCAAAAGCAAGTTGATGATGAACCATGAAGTCAAAGTCAAAGCATTTATTTATATTTGATCATAAAGTATGATGCATAAGAAAAGTCAAAATTACATGAAGTCAGCTAATTAACCTACAGCTGAATTTTTGAGAATTATATCAGAGCTGATTTTTGTAAGACAATCAACAATCAGTCAGTCAACAATCCGATGTTATGACAACCAACATCATCAAGTCTGATGGTGTAACGTGCAATGGTATTATATATACATATGGGCTGCCACACAGAGATCTTGAACCCATACTTGGGTTAAATAAAGAAGCAGTATAGTTGGTAGTCATAGAAAATAGCTTGCTAGTCTAAAATAATGAACTAAATAGATTTTAAATATTTATTTCATAACTGTTTATAAAACATTAATGCTTTCATGCTAATATAATATACATGTGTAAACATGTTTGTGCTTATAATTGTTACAACTTGTAAACAGACTAGAATATTCCAATAAATATTATTTGTAATACAGATTTTGTTATAATTTAAGAGTATGACAACATTAAATACATTTTATAAATAAAGAACACTTATTAATATTAATCTTTGGTGTCTACTGAACAATGGAAGATTAGATAGTAACTATGATGTATAAATATCTAAATAAAGGCCACAATATCACTTAAGTTACACTTATCAGATGGACACAAACACAGATAACCCGCTAATAGATTCTACAAACAAGGCAACATAACCAGCATTCACCAATATAATAACTCACTATGTACACTATGATTGGTAAATTTCAATGATTAAGAATTTTAAGCTTGAAATAGTCAATCACAGCACAGCTTTTACACTCCGTGCATCCCATTCTTGCTTTTTTTTGTAAGCTTTATTCAAAACATGTAAATGATTAATGCAGTATCTATTATGGGAGTTATCTGTGGACACAAACAACAACAGGATAAGGCTTCTATGGTTTCTTAAAGTTACTATTTGTGGCTTACCTATGTTACAATACTGTCCTATAACAATGAAAATCTTATTATATTAACACTGTTTTAAAAATACCTTTGAGACAATGGGTCTAGTACACAAGCTAGTTATTACATTTTACTTTTAAATCAGGCTAGATGGATTAGAAGAACCATAAGAGCTTTTACCTAAGTAAAAGCTGCACGAATCGATTAATTTGCGAGGTTAAGCATATTTAGCATGGTAATTCTCAAGATGGGTAAGAGTTAACACAGCAGAGTGTGGCATAGTAATGCATTCATAAAATACTATAAGTAGTGTCAATGGTTTCTTATAATGTGAGGTCAACAACTGCGATTGCCGTACAGCAATGAGCAATGCCCGTAAATGTACAGCTGAAAATCCTTGACGGTCGACCTCATAAACCAGATTAAATGGAAAAGTTTTATAGGAGCATGTACTCCACTTGTACATGAAGAACAAAAATAATGAACTACTTTGAGTCACTACAAGCACTGGCCAGTTTTAAAATTTTGTCATATCTCCAGTACATAGGTGAATGTAGTTTCATTAATATTAATTTTGAAGTTGCAATGTTACCAGAAATCTTACAAGACGAACATCAAGTAAGGTAAAGGCTTTAAAATCAATGTTCAGACTTATTTAACCTCCAATTTTATAATATTATTGCCATGTAAAGTCAAAAGTAGGAAAATACATTTACAACAGTTATTAAATACAATTGGTTATTACTTGTACAGTCTTGTAATATATGTAACAAAATACTCTCAAGTGATACACAATAGTGACTTATTATTTATGCATCAAACATTAACGTTAGTAAAACATTAGTTATATTATTATAGAATATAGGTGCCACAAGCCATAGATAAAATCTTAAACTACATCAAGAATATTTACTTAATACATAGTAGATTAAAAAATATAACATGTTATGTGGTAAATAAATTTAAATGTTTGAACAATCAGAATCTAAGTTCCAATATAAATTGTATTTGTAAATAGTATATTATAGTGTAAAATAAGTAAGTAACAAGTAACCATGACTAGTTGTGTAGTTTTAACTTCAAATTATGCAACTCTATGAAGACATTAATTTAAAGCATTCATCAGCCAGTTAATCATCAAATTAATAACCTCTAGTCAAAACATAATTTAAAAATAGTTAAAAATCAGAATTCATTTTAAAATTTATTTCAAAATAGGAACAACAAATTTATTTTATAGAAATGGAAATAATTAGTGAAAATTGCTATAGTCATAAAGTGTCTATTATATTATTATTACTTTTTTATATAGTTATTTAAAAAAATATTTTGGCTGTAGTCTTTAAAAAATCTTTTAAAATCCTAAATAAATATATTTTTATTCAAAACACTGGTCATATAAATTTGTGCTATATATGCACTCATCACATCAACAATTAAAAAGAAAATGTTGTTATTTTTTATTCATAGGAAGGACCTCGACAAAGGCTTACAATAAACATGGATGCAAAGGCAAACTCCAGCATCTGTATGCATAGCATGAGAGTACACCATATATATTCTATTCTGAGCACCACAACCTGGAATATGAGCAGGTACAGCACACCCAATATAGAAGGCACTGTCAGTAATACTGAAAATAGCACAGGTCCATCTGTGGAAGATAAAAAGTAATCTATTAAGATAAGCTCCAGTATGGAGAATTATTGTGGTAGATATTGTGAGAAAAGTTAAGTCTTGTGTACAAGATTATGGGTTTTACACTGGTCGAGTAAGTAATGATCTGACTTTTTCAGTCATACCAGCTTCCCAGATTATTGATTTCAAACAAAATAAGTAAGGGCTTAGCTCTCCTTAAACTGCTAAGTGCAATACTGCCTGTTTATTCCCTACATGGCACATCCACTGCTTTTGACTGTGTCAGATTCATCTCCAATGATATATCTTTTAATTAACTGCAGTAAAAAAATATAAAAACATTTTTTTACATACCTTTTTCGCTAAGGCTACCTTTCCGCCCTAAAATAAGTCGAGCAGCTTCGATAATAAACAGCCCAATTAGTACTCCATAGTCCCGCCCTAGTTTCGTAGGATCTTTGTCAACTTCATATTTCTCAATGATTAGGACTGATTTCAGAATAAGGGTGCCCAGTTCACATGTTGAGAAAAGCCCAAAGTAAAACGAATTGATGTATAACAAAATTTCGTATGCTAAGCTCGAATTAACCATTTTGTGTAATAGTTATTTTGTAAGTACTAATTGCACGTAATTAAATAAAACAAAGGAACATCACAAGTTCCTAGGCACTTTAGTTCTGATGTATTTATTTTAAAAGCTGAAGCTTTAATTTATAAATAGATTTAAAAGAAAAAAATAGAAAATGGGCTGGAATTTGTTTATTGATGACAGATGACATGACAGTCAGTTTGAATGACCAGCTAAAAAAATAAACCATTGACTACAAAACAGCTGATTAATACAGCTGTTTTTGTTCCAAACACCAAATCAAGTTTACCAACGCTGCAACGTACCAAACACACATGCTGTAAAATTAAACAACAAAATAATTCTGTCAAAAATGTATAGTAGTCATGTCTAGTCATCTCATGCCGTTGTCCTGCGTATTTTGTAATTTTAGGGCTTAGGCTGGGCAACACTAAATTAAGTGCAACGAACGACGCGAGCGGGGGTGGTTGTGTTGCACGTGTTTTTGAATTGTACTCCAATGCAGTTATTATGAATAAAAAAGTTTAATATATCGTCATACGTGTTAAAGAAATTTGTAGTGTTTATCTATTGTGCCCGCGTAGTATGCTTTGGTAAGTCTTCTATATTGTGTGACTGTGTGTTTTGATGACCACGCGCTCGATACGGCACGTTGATAGAATCGTCTTTTTGGTATTTATTAGCTGGATAAATAATCATTTGGTTTATTTGCTAAAGGTTTGTTATTAATAAAGTTGTAATGGATTTGTGTTGTGTCATAATCATAACTCATAACAATAGTAATATTTTCTTAAACTAATAGAATATAGTCATGCTTTTCTTATCACAGTCGGAATGCGGTTCTAACTTCTAGGAGCGAGCATCTTTTTTATGAAATGAACGGTTATTAGCTCCGTGTGGGTCACTGTACAGATTTATAGCTTTGGAACGTTCAATTCTTATTGACTTTTGTAATTAAAGTTTTGTTTTTTTTATGTCTATGTACCTACGTATTGAATGTGTCTGTGCTAAATTGTTTATACTTTTGATGTTAGTGTAATATCAACACGTTCTTCACGTTTATTGTAAACAAAATAGTGAACACATAAATTATTTTTTTAAAGTATTATTCATAGTTAGTTGTGTATTGCTAGTATTAATATAAAATGAATGTAACCTTTACAATATAACTGCATCTAAACTTATTGTAAATTTTGTAAATAAGGGTACCTGCTTAAGAATGTTTAATACGGAAAATAAATGACCACTATTAATTTAAAGATGTATAATTAATATAAGTAATTTTAAAGTGTGTGGTTAACACTGAAATAAAATATTTATTAAATAAATGTTAGTGCAATCAAGTATAAAAAAATACAGTACCCAACTAAAACTTAAATTTAATCACTTTATGCTCTGCCATGGTCGCCTGCACATCCTGCCCATTATGTTTATTCACACAAAGAACTCTTAGTCATTATACTAATGGCTTTCTTTGTATGTTGACATGCAAAGATTTGTATGTTGTTCTTTGAATACCTGCAACTGTTGATGTTAATTTGACTGTACATTTTAATTTGACTTTTCTTTTACTGTGCAGTAATTATATTATCATCTATCTATATATATAAAAATAAATCCCTATTTCCCTTGGTCATCACGCGTGAACGGCTAGATAAATTTCGTTAATTCTTTTTTTGTTGTGTTTGTTATTGTCAGGAGAAGGTTCTTATGAAAGAAAAACTAAGAAACTTGCATGGTGATTTAGAAAGTCTAAGATTCTTAACCACCATATTAAATTTAAACCGCTAAACCGATTTCAGTGAATATTGGTATGTAGATAGGTTTGGTTTCGGGACATAGGCTACTTTTTATCCCAAAAATCACTCTTATTCCCGAGTTACATTAATGAAACACATAGCAATTTTCGCGCGGGCGAAGCCGCAGGGCGCAGCTAGTTCCTAATAACTGATAATATAACTACTGCACAGTGCTGTCTAGACGTTTAGAAAGCATATTATTTATTTATTGAGAAAGTATCTATTTAAATGAACATTACAGATTAAAACCCAATACAATATTATAAAAACCTAAAATTAAAAGCAATTTATTTAATAAAAATATACCTATATAATATGTTATAGAGCAGTGATAAATACTAGTATACGTACTTATTTTAGGTAGTCTTTTGATATGAAAAAAACATTATTGCTATGAAATGTATATATCTATTCATCAGTCTGACGGTGTCCGCTGCTGACACAAACTTCTTTAAAAAAAGGTTGTCATGCTTGGCAGGCAATAGTCTATCTATACTATTAAGCAGAAGAGTTTGTTTGTACATACTAATCTCTGAAACTACCAGTCAGATTTTAATAATAAGATATTGTTTCTTAATGCTAAAATCTTTGTCTTAAGTTCCATGTCTATCATTTTATGGTCAACATGTTGGAATATCAATGAGTAACATTATTATGACTACATTTTAAGTGAACAAAATTGTTTACTATTATATTAAGATTATAGATTTTTTGTTTAATATCAGAAATATTTGTAACAATAATATTTCTGATTCAATTGAGAGAAAGGTACTACTATAGTAGGTTTAAAAATCTAAATTGAAAAATCTGTTAAACCAAAACTACTGTCATTTTGCATACAGTCTTATGTATAGGTACTACTACTAGCTTCCCTCGGCGGGAATTGGTATATAGGTACTGCTCTGCTCCCATCGCCAGTAGCGTGATGTTATATAGCCTATAACTTTCCTCAAGAACTGGGCTGTCATGTCAATGTCAATCCTGTCTTGTCTTTGCATCAATAATTTACATATTATTTATTATATTATTACATAAACGTTTTAGAATAAATTTAAATGACTTTGCAGTGTATAAGTGTCGGCTGATTGAAATACACATATGTACCTACAGGGCCGTGCCCGGGAGATGACCCGACCGTGCTCCGTCAGGAGTGAAAAAACAATCGTTACATACATTGTCAATGGACTCGATCACTCATGTCGGTGCCGGTGTCGGCAACGGTGCTTCTTACTTTGCAGCACGGCCGGGTCACGTCCCGGGCACGGCCCTGATGTGTGTAGATAGACCTTTAATGGTAAGTGGTTGCCCATTACCGTCACTAAACGACCGTGGAAGTGTAAGGCGTAGAGCTTTACATTTTGTTACTATGATCCAATGTAAGAAACCAGTGAAGCAAAAAATTTCAAGTTGGCGTTTGTGACCTACGTTTCTTAATTAATTGCAACTTAATTCCTATTCTATGTAATTCTTTTAATTACAATTTTAAAATACGCGCCTAGATTAAAACTGATTGGCAATTGGTAGCAATCGAGTATACAGATCACGTAATTGTTACCCTACAAATTTAATTTATGCAATGCATACTATGCATTACTAATTACATCTCTCAAAGACTTCTGACAGAAAAATTGTATGAATGAGGTATCATAATACTTTTCACCCATGTTGTCATCATCATTTCAACCGATGGGCGTCTACTGCTGGATATAGAGCACACCAGGCATTGCCATTTTTGCACTTTCCTACACTTGTCTATTTAATCGATTGCCAGCCTTTAGGTACCTACCTAATTCTCTGTCCATATTGTGGCCACAGAGTAGGCGTACAGAGGCAAAGCTTCCTAAAAAAGTGCAAAATTGTTACCTATTCTGGTAGGGTTGTCACAATAGGTTAAGACAAACGAAACATTTGTTAAATACTTTATATATGGAGTTATTCCGGTCCGATCCCCCAGATCTCATCCCCTAGGGTTATAATTATTCTTTAATTCCGTTCTGATTCTCTGCAAATTTAGTAATACCGGCCTGATCCCCTCGAGAGTTTTTGATAGGTAAGTACATTCAGGAGAAAAGCAGTTTATGTAACAATTAATTAAAAACATAAAAATAATAAACACACTTGTATAGTGTCTGCTTACCCCATTAATGGAAGGCAGGCGTGAAACAAACAAAAAGTAAAGCAATCCTAGTATGTATGATAAGTATGAGATTCAGGGGATCAGACCGGAATAACTATATAATATGTACCTACTGATTTTGATATCTCATTAAAACGAATATGATTAACATAGTGAATAGGAAAAAAACTGTCGTTTTGCCTTTATAAGTAGCTAAATTCGATATATTTTAGTGTTTTAAGCTGATAATATTATAAAAGTTTTGTTGCCAATGTGATTTTTCATTCGTGATTGTTGAACATTGTCATTAGTGTATATTTCAATTAAGTAGGTACAAATCTAAACCTACCTACAAACTTCGAAAGAATTTGATGAACCTGTTAAATATGAAGGTAAGTTCACAGAGGTAAACTTATAACGCGTTAAAATAAACAATCATTCTTATTAAATATCATTAACATTATTTAATTTTAATCAAACTTTTCATGAATATAAATATTAACATATTTATTCTAGTTTCAACGATTAAAATTAACCGATAAAATAATTAACAATTAACTTTAACGTGCGTCGCACTGACCCTGAGATTGTCAACTGGCTGTGCCGGCATCAACCGGTTTTTTCCAGTCTCGCCGTGTACGTGACAAGCGGCCAGTGGACACGCACACATGCCCCGCGTGCTTGTAGTAGTGCCACCGATTTGCGCGTTTGTAGGAAGCTTTCTCTCTGTACGTATCTACTTTGTGTTGTGGCGCCTGACCACGTTGCATCTTCCGATTCATGACTACATTTTACTCCAAAAGCCATAATTTGTTCTATCCAGTTGTATCTGTAACACTTAATAAGATTTTCTTTTACTCGTGTGTAAATTTTAGTTTTTTGTACAAATTAGTGAACATAGTAACTATATCGAGAAGGTGACCTACATATCATTTGGTATCTGTAATTATTTATCGCTAAATTAAATCTATGAATTAATGTTGATTAGATTATGTATCTTATGGTAATTTAGCGATATTTTAATTGTTTGAAAGATACGCAAATATTCGACAAAAAGAGTAAAATCTTCGTACAATGGTATAAACAGAAAATGTACTTACATATTTATAATTTTATTAAAGCAACCTTTATTCACTATCGTGTTTAACCAGTTAAAACAAAGATAATTAAATAGAAAACCGCAATAAAGATTTCAGTTCTGTTGCCGAATTTTGGTTAGCGACTAATTTTAATGGAAACTATGAACTTAGGGCAATAAATTGCACAAGTAGGTACCAATACTTTACCTTATTCTCATAACTAGAAGCCGAGTCTTCTTTACCCTATTCTGTAGAGACCGGTGCAGGAACTTACTTCACTGAAACCCTTAGTAGGTAGTCAATATCGACGGCGAATTTATGGCGCGAGATTAACGAGGCAGTCGTTTTACGTTATTAGGCTTGTAATTAATTAAGTACTTCGCTAGTAGGGTCGAAGGTCAAGGCTACTAATTTACAGTGCGTTTGGGCGCATTGTTAAGTAATCATTAGTTTGCGTTGAGTATTTGTACTTGGTTTGTACTTCTTTTTAACCGACTTCACAAAAAGGAGGAGATTCTTAATTCGACTGTTTTTTTATGTTTGTTACCTCTGAACTTTCGACTGGTAATTTTCATACCAGCCACGGTGGTAAGTACATGCTGTACCCATACACAAACTGTACCCATACACACACAGTAATAGCTTGTAACCATGTTTCTCACAAATAAATATACTTATTCTATTCTAGGTGAACCGATTTTAATGATTCTTTTTTATTTAAAAGCTGATGCTTTGTAAGTGGACCCATTTCAATTTGGTTTACTTCTGACAATGGCATCTATGAGAAAACAATGAGAAAAACATTTTTTTACTTTTCTTTCTGCATAAGTCAGTATTTTTTTTTATTAAAATTTATCATTGTAATTTGGGATTAATTTTCGAACGTTTTTTGACAGAATACCTAATTAATTTTTAGACAAAAACAATAACAGACTTCAAAAATAAACAAACTCTTTCGTCACAAAAGTCATCAACGGGTTTTATATCTCTTTACTCCTTGTACTTATATGTACGTTTATTACAAAATATAAAACTAAAACCAAACTACCTACTGAACCATTTTTATTTAAAAAAAATATGGAACCAATTTCAGATTATACGCTTTTAAATAAAAAAATTACTTTAGAAATCGGTTTATATATACCGAGTTCTGCAGTAACACTACAAAAATAAAAATAATACGACCTGAATTGAGAATGTACTTCTTTTTAAAGTCGGTTTAAAAGAAACAAATCGCGAAAGCAGCCCGGTAAAAAATAAGTTAGGATTTTGGAGACTGATATACTTAGGTGTGGTTTCTTATACGTACTGTTATCATGGTTCAGAGTGCTTTTAGGCATTTATCTGTTATTTTTATATAATTGCCGGAGTATCACTTAGTTAGCTGTAATCTGAGTGTCGTTGAGGTATGGATATGAGCCACTTTACTCCACAGGATAAACAGGGGCGACCACGGATTGTCTAATCAAATTGATCGATCGATGTGCGAAGTAGAGTCCTGGAATATGCGCAATAGTCAGTCATCATTACTCATTGTAGGAATTATGTTTTTTATTGCGTATTATGGCCAGTGTGTCAACCAGCCACCTGATAACGCCTATTTTTGGAGTTTTCCTTGTCATTCAAAAAACTATGTAAATTATAAAATAAATATAGTAAGCTAGAAACTCATAAATGAATATTAGTTCTTACTTACGTCTTCTAAAGCAGTATAGTAGGTACCTACATATTATTATCAATATGCTAAACTTAAATTGAATTAGGAAACTCCAACTTCAGAATGTATGTATTTATGAGTAACTCATGAATATTTTCGCGCCTAACATAATTGTTTCCATATTGTTTTGAATACAATAGGCAGAGAATAAATTGAGGAATCGAAATAATTGACTGTTTGCAGTAAATATGTATTTGGAAATTATGGCCAGATCGGACAGCCTCAGGTCTGTGAGGTTTGCTGATTTAGTCCTGTTATCTTGTCCTGCGACCTGTCTCGGTATGTCTTTCGCGTAGATTATACACGACAATGGGGTAGTTTACAAACATACAACGAGCACACAATACATTTCACTCGGAAAAATATTACCCCACACAAAGTTATAACTTAAAAATAATTCTCTTTAAAATACTCTATAGAACATTATACGCGCGTGCCGGGTCAACGGCCACTGACAGTTGATTCAATCAAAATGTGCAAGACATGAGCAGTATTAAATTTTGCTGATAGCTCTATGTTCTACAATTACATTATGTTGACATATAAGGCCACACGGCCACACACGACAATGGCAATATTTCCTATTATAACAAATTAATAGCATGCTTTAACAAAAAAGGCGTAAGTTTAAACTAGCGTTGAAAAAGCGGGCTATTTTCCCGTTTCTTTCAAATTCCTTCGTTATTATTGAAGTTTCATTCGAAAGATTCAAGAAAAGTAAATATGAAATATTTCATGTTTTTTTTAATAAAACCGAAAACAGGAAAATATGAAAGATGCGGGCAAGTATTAATATTTTTAGTACAATGTTTTGTCAGTCTACTACTCATGAGTGTTGCTACAAGATTATTGAGTGAACGCATGCTACTTGAAACTGTAACTTACAAAAATTGTAATAACCTGGCGATTAAAGTGGCCTGAGTTTCTTGCCAGTTCTTCTCATGGCTCTACTTCGTCAGCGAACTGGCTGTAGGTTAATTTGCTGACATTTTGTAATCTTTGACGTTCATAAGTGTTAATTTAATTAACCTATGTGAATAAGCATATTTCATTTCATTTCATTTCATTTCAAAAGAATCGACTTCCAGAAGAGTTGATAAAATTCTATACGTTCGATTAAATTTACATATAATGCAATCTAAATCAGTCAAATTTGAGCTTTGTAATACTAATTCCTCAGAAAGCGACAGTGAGTTTGTATGTGATTGGTGAGCAAGATAGAAATAGAATATGCATTGTTTCATTTTTTTTTCAATTTTTTATTAATTTTTTGAAACAAACGGCAAAAAATTTATTAAAACTAGTGATGTGCCGACTAGTTCGTAAAGCCGACTATCCGACAATATCGTAGACCCCAACTAGGCTTTTTATTTTGTATGTATTTCTCAATAATATGTATTTACATTTTGACATGATTCAATTTTAATTGAGCTTTTTTACTTAAATTAACACTAACATAATTATCTTCACACAAAAATATTTTACACAAAAACACTTCTTTGCTCCTTACAAAATAAAAATCAAAAAACAATGCCAAGTATGTTTACTTGGCAATGTTTCTTGATTTTTATTTTGTAACAATCAAACATTATTATATTCCGACACGTTCGCAGGCGGCGTTTACGACTAGCGCGCAATTCATCAGTAAGCGAAGCGTTACGGAAATCTCTGAAACCGTGATAGGCTCGGCCGACTAGTCGGCTTCTTTATAATTGACTAATCGGCTTGTCGGCCAAATTTATAATCGACACATCTCTAATTAAAACCGATTTTTTTCCTAATATTTTTCTGATATATTTTAATGTAACAACCAATAAAACGGTAAAAAAACCATTTGTTTCTTTCGGAATTTTCAATGCTAGCTTAGACAATTCTGATTCGAAATTGCTTGTCTTATGTTGATCGCTCTAAGGATCAAAACGAATAAATTATACCTATTTCAAGACGTTGCCACTGAGCTTGCTAATTGTATTTTGAACAACAAACACGAATAGAAAACAAATATACATAGTTTTAAACTCACACGATTTTTACACATAACTATATTTATAAAACGGGTCTACTCGTGTTAGAGAATTATTATAAGGTGTCATACCTCTTTACCCGACGTTTCGGTCGAATTACACCGACCATGGTCACGGGCTGACTGATGTAGCCAGGCGTCGTCTTCGCCTTGAAGCTCGGGATTCGGCAACTACCCTCACTTTGTCTGTTGTTACACTGTTTTGTAAAAAGTCAGTACTACGACACACAACACTCACGACGTCTTCACCTTGGCCTACTTTGTCATAACTGCGACGCTCACACTTGCTGATTACTGGATTCCAAGATGGAGATAAGCGGTATCCGTCTTCTCGGTTGAAATTTCGGTACTTTTTAATTTCAACCGCTTCTCGAGCTATTCTGGAGTAGTAATGCCGATCAGTGGAAAGCACTTGCGGCTTATGTAGCTCAATCCAGTGGTTGGTTCCTGACTCTAACAGGTGTTCAGCAATCGCAGACTTATTTGTTTGACGGTTCTTGACAGCTGTGATATGTTCTTTGACCCTTTCCGCTATTGTGCGCTTGGTTTGTCCAATGTAGGAACTTCCACAGCTGCAATCCACCTTGTAAACACCAGGCTTTTGTAGAGGGATGACATCTTTCGGAGTACGCAGGTGATGAGATATTTTGGAGTGCGGACTGTATACAGTCTTTATGGAGTATTTCTGTAGTACTGTTCCAACTTTGTCCGTCACTCCTTTTATATAGGGCATAAAAGCTGGTGCTCTGCTTACTTCTGCCATCTTTTCCCTCTTCTTTGGACGTCGCATGCTTGGCCGGTATCCATTCCGCTTTAGTACCTCCTGAACATGTGTAAGCTCACTGTTCAAGTGTTCAGGGTCACATAGATCATATGCTCGATTGGTCAGTGAGGTTACGACTGACTGTAATTGTCGCGGATGGTGGTGCGAATCGGCGTGAAGGTACCTGTCTGTGTGTGTCGGTTTCCTGTAGACCGTGTGTGCTAAGCACCCATTTTCTCGAACCATTACTTTCACATCGAGAAAGGCTAACGATCTGTCCGTCTCCGTTTCATATGTAAACCGAATATTCGGATGTATGGAGTTCAGGTATTCAGCCAGTTGTGACACAACAAGCAGTGGAACAACTGGCTGAATACCTGAACTCCATACATCCGAATATTCGGTTTACATATGAAACGGAGACGGACAGATCGTTAGCCTTTCTGTGCAGCTGTGGAAGTTCCTACATTGGACAAACCAAGCGCACAATAGCGGAAAGGGTCAAAGAACATATCACAGCTGTCAAGAACCGTCAAACAAATAAGTCTGCGATTGCTGAACACCTGTTAGAGTCAGGAACCAACCACTGGATTGAGCTACATAAGCCGCAAGTGCTTTCCACTGATCGGCATTACTACTCCAGAATAGCTCGAGAAGCGGTTGAAATTAAAAAGTACCGAAATTTCAACCGAGAAGACGGATACCGCTTATCTCCATCTTGGAATCCAGTAATCAGCAAGTGTGAGCGTCGCAGTTATGACAAAGTAGGCCAAGGTGAAGACGTCGTGAGTGTTGTGTGTCGTAGTACTGACTTTTTACAAAACAGTGTAACAACAGACAAAGTGAGGGTAGTTGCCGAATCCCGAGCTTCAAGGCGAAGACGACGCCTGGCTACATCAGTCAGCCCGTGACCATGGTCGGTGTAATTCGACCGAAACGTCGGGTAAAGAGGTATGACACCTTATAATAATTCTCTAACACGAGTAGACCCGTTTTATAAATATAGTTAAATATACATAGACTTAAAACAAAAAAAAATCATTGTAAAAAAGTAGAAATGAACGAAATTAATCCAATGAATTTTTAAAATTGCGAACACTCCACTTGATGTTAATTGGTAACCGTCACTCATAGGCCTGAAAAGCGTCAGAAACACAGTTGGCTCTTCTATAAACCTAATACTTCTGAGTTCTCACGTTTATTTATTTTATTTATTATTATTATTAGTGCGTTACTGTGCTGCTGCTGCAGTTTACACTTACGCGGAACTGGGCGGGTGAGAAGAATCACAATTCTCGAAACCTCCACTCCACATCAGTGGAAATACATTTTGAGTACTGTGATCGGTCAATTCACTCACGGTTTGCTCCTCTATTACGTCCACCTCCGCGTCAGTTTAACCGCACCCTTATTATTGTTGCTCGAGGTGGATTGGCCATTACACAATAAATCTAGGTTTCTTCACGATGTTTCTGATATTTATCTCAGATATTACCATTTTTTTCAAAATAGGTTTGCCGAATCTCAGGAGAGCTACAGTATTTATTTCTGATATTGAATTACCTATATCAAAGGTACTTACGTAGTTATACTTTACAAGGACAGCGATTATATACAAATGTTACATTATATTGTGTATTAAAACCTTGATAACGTGAATTGTATAACAGGCAGCGTTATCAATTCGTACGTATTTGTATAAACATGATAAACCACTAGGTAGCACATACTAACTACTTGATCCCTCCATACTTTTTATCTTAAGCTATTCAAACAATTACTGGTGTAAAGATAGATAAAATATGAATTACCCATTTTTATTTAAATGTTATCGTAGCTTCTTTTTATCTGATTTAAATTTATGGTAAATAGGACATTTGTCTTGAGCGTTGTCGTTCAAAATGCAAAATGACGACTAGGACAATATTGTGCCTTATGTCATACAATGTGGGACAAACATTAGGACGAACGAAGAACAAATCTTAATTACGTAGACAAGTTGTGTGACTTTTTAAATAACTGTGGACTTATGGTTAAGATTTAATTATTTTACGCCCATTTAAATTATTATCATACTTGCGTCCCATAGATGATTGTAGCTCCATAGCAACACGAGGTACCTAGGACGGTAGCCAATTCGCCTGTCAAGCGGATTCTTGTTCGTTACCATACAAAATATGAGGAACAGCGATTTTGATTTGGAATTAGACCCCATACACGATACCAATGAGTTGAATTTCAGCTTATATTAAAACGACGATATCTTACACGTTAGATGTATACACAATGTAGGTACCTACTCGTATATGCTACTATCTAATTACACATCGTGTGTTTGTTTGTGTTCTTGTACAGAATTACGACTACACAAACTGTTTGTAATATTCTGACTAAACAATTGTTTGTTGTGAGACATTGGAACTGTTTTCGGCGACGTTGACTATTTTTGTAGGTAGTATTTTTCTTTGTTATTTACTATAATTTTACGCAATGCGGTTTTACTTTCTTTAACTTTTTGTTAGTGTCAGGATTTCTTTAGGTCAACCTATCGAGTTTGCAACTGGTTGCGAAACTCAGTTGTGATGACGGCCGAAAGGACGAATGCTATCAACATTTATTTATTTAACATGATAACAGCCGGGTCCTAAACACTAATGCTGCGTACAGACTTACGAAATGCAACATGCAATGTAACACGCAATGAAAAAATTTTTATAGTGTAGATATCTTGCGCGCACGAATCGTGCACACTGCGCGCATGAACAGAGCATTTCAACTCGTGCTCGCCGCGCGCAGTTTTCGTGGAGCGCCATTGTGGGCGGGTTGTGTGTGTCTTTGCTGCGAACCGCGCACGACCTACTACTAGAGGCTACTCTTAATGCTCGTTTCATGTTCGTGCGCATGCCGCAAACAGATGCGTGTATGTAGATGCTCGGCTGTGCGCGCCCTGTGTCCACGCTTATGAAATGCTCGTTCCATGTTACATTGCATATTGCATTTTATAAGTCTGTACGCGCCATAAGATCTCATAATCTCTATGTCAATGTCCACAAAAATTTAACTCTAAGCAAATCTAATCAATGTCCTTTTGCTCAACAGACGCAGTCGGACAAATCAGCCGACGAAGACCACAAATGACCGTATCAGTTTTATGATATTAGTTGTCCATCTGTGACGAGCCATGGAGATGTCACATCAATCGGGTGCGGAGGCCGAGAGTCTTCTGAGGCCGGACCAGAGAAGCGCTGTGGTGATGCCTGGACAGAGACAAGGCCGTAAGTTATAGTTCATAAGATATTTTTTAGAACATTTGATTTATTAAGACCTGATGTTTAAAATACATAACTCACAGAAAATAATAAGAAACACAAAAGTACGAATAAAAACAATTAATAAAACACCATAATCGATCAGCGATAGATAATATTACCGTGTCAGCGTCTTAGGTGATCTAAAATTCATTTAGATGAGAGAAGTTAATGTCATATCAAATCTCACAAAAAAAAAATTGTAGTAATTTTGTAAAAACTACAACAACATAAGAGTTATCAACTTAACTAATTTGTTGAAGGAACGTGACTTCAAACAAAGTATTAAATATTGCAGCTACTTATATTATTGATGTGTTAAAATAATGTATAGTTTATCTATAGTGTAGTTAATTTGTAACACTGCGATTTATTAATAAAAAAATCAAGTTCCATTTTAAATTGTTCAAGTAAAAATAAAATCAACAGTTTGTTGGCTATATATTGTGTAATTCAGTAGCGAAGAGTCACTTTTCCGAGGAGGGAAGCCGGTGGGACTAAAATACTTTGAGTTTCGGAAGGCCAGTTAGACTTTGAGTAGACACTCAAGCAGTGTTAGGTATAAGGAGGTCAGGGCATATTTTAAAAGGGAAGCCGGCAGGAATCGTGTTATATGGACGCTTCGCCACTGGTCTAATTGTCCGCGAATGCCGCAGAAAATCATTCTCACATTGAAATGCGATAAACAGCAAATATATACCATGTTATTATGATTCACATTTTATTTAATTGTAACCACATTGTTGGCTAGAACTAGTTTTAAATTTTACGCATCTCGTATCTATAGTGCAGTTTCAGCATTAACAATGTCAATTGAAACCCGGCAAATCTATTGGCGGAAAGAAACGTCACTGTCATCTGTCACCTTGTACGCTCGTCTCCATGAGTGCCACATACCCGTTCTGCCCGTTTCACATATTATATGCTCTTATACATTTTGTATGTAACGGTTTTTCCAAAATTTTCCTTCCTTAGGTACTGCATACGCGTTTACTAGACCCTGAGACTGCATGCATTTACTTTTAAATTGTAGCAAAATTTTTGTCATCAACCTGGCTCTATATTAGTATTTTGAGTAAAACAATGACTAGGTACATGAAGTGCTATCATTACATTGAAGTTTACATAACTTGAATAGATGTTGCGTGTTTTCATACAAACTTTGGTATATTTATAGGTCCTTGTTTTTAAACACCTTTTCCTAAATTAATTAGCATGTTGTTTCCATTAATGGCTATTCAAAAAGCAAAATACTAAATATTATCCAAGATGAAATCACCTATGTATTGTATCATCGCTTTGTGTGTCGTGTAGGTAATCCGCAATATAGTGCTAAATATGACGTCACTGGTGAATTTGATTGATTCTAAATACCAGTTCTTTGAAGTAGTTTGAGTATTATAATAATGCCGTGTTAAAAATATCATACAGCCACTGCATTCAATGCTGTGTCTAAATATTTGGGGTATCATTAATCAATCGTTTGAATGAAAGATAAATATCTAGATAGATTCTTTGAGCTCTGGGAACGAGTCCTGTTTTTACAACATTATCTTAGCTTTATAACTGTATAGATACATAATTGTCATTTCAATGAAAGTCGGACAAGATTACGTACGTTACGTGCTACAATCCGACAATAATAATTAATGTTTTTTACTTTGAGTTTGATTGCTTTGAATTAAAGTAAAATAATACTTTTGTCATCGTAAGACAATATCTGCTGCGATAACTAATTTCTATTCAGCAGTAAAATAGATTATCCACTTACGTATTACAAAAAATGATTGCAATCAAATATAGATCTTATCCCCAAAGGCTTCTAGGCTTTAAATTGCCTAAAAACTGTGTACAAGTAAAACAGAGATGAATACAAATCGGCAGTACCTAATCATATCACGTCGTACTAAATGAACTGATTCTAAATTAGTTCAATTAGTTCTAGGAACTGAGTTAATTTAAGAGGCAGGTTTACTCAAACGCTTCTTGCTTTTGACGCAGTCTGTACGTCAGAAGTGCTGTTTCCTTCTGTTGTTATCTGACTACATGGATATATTGGATAGTCTCTTTCTGTTTCTTTAAATACATAATTATTTATGTTTAGGTATTGTATAATGCTTAGCTTTCAGCACCTGTAAGTATTATAGAAATACGACTTCATTCAGCGCATTTCGCATACAAAGTTAATAGAAATCACAAATTACTTTTTATTAATTAATATTTACATCAAACATTAACGAACACAAAATATAATTAAGATAGGATCGACATTACGTGCATTTGATTTTGATCCAAAGTCAACGTTAGAATCCGAAGCTCATAAATGTTTCGAATATGTTTAGAAAACTTTTACTTATCTAACGAGAGATACCTACACAGATAATTATTACAAAATAAAAATTACTTACGAATTTTTCGTTTATTACGTTCATATAATCATTTGTTATACGAACATTCAATGACCCAAAATGCGATAATATGTGGTTCGCAGACCACGATTACTTGCTGCAAAGTTATTTTAGGCTTTCCGAGTATTCTTCAAGATTCGACTGCTGTACTACTGCACATTCAATATCCATTCAGTCTACATCCGATACTGACCACTCATTTCCCTACTTTTAATTTAAGTACACGACTATTATAAGATGCGAGTCATTCGTCTTAAATTAGCAAGTGTTCGTCAATATTTTTTTATAACTATCTTGTCTTCTTTTTTAATCGATTTTCGTTCCAGTTTGTATTGCTTGTGTGTTGTTAGTAGTTTTAGTTTGGGTACAATGTGATTTTTAAGGTAAAAATGAAGAGAAAGATTAATTACTAACGCTTTGTTGTGTGAAATATCCTAAAAGAGCACGTAGCAGGCTGCGTAATCGTAGTAGTCCTAAAAAGAGATTATCAATTGAGGTAAGTCATCGTGGTCAGTAGTCGAATCTTGCTAGAGTATAAGCTAGTTAATATACGGTACTATTCATTGTCATGGATTTCCTAAAAAGCAGCTGATTTTATTTGTTATGGAAGTTCCATGACTTTCACTAAGACAAAAAGTGTGGTAGGTTTTCTCGGCGAAAATACTTTTGTAAGGTATCTAGCTAATATAGGCGGGTTGTACGAGATAGAAGTACCTAAATAACTCTTGTAGAGTCAGCATTTTGTACCTAAAATTGTAAGTAATATTGTAATGTTGAAAATTACTGAAAATGCTATATTCTCATGTCAGGAAATATCATATATTATGCTGAATAGCACTACGTACGTGCACATGTTTAATGTAATTTTGCTTACATGGATGGAAATTATAACTGAAAGTTTTCTTAATGCTTTTAATCCTCATTCGGTGCTGTACCGTCTCATCGCAATAAGTGGTATACCTACCGCAATTTGCATTCGTAAAGAGCCATCAGTCGTTTGGTACTTTATATGTTATCCAACTACCTAATCTATGTAGGTACCAATCCGCAGTGAGAATGAACTGTTGTGGGTTGACTATGGCAAACAGACCCCTTACAGGATGTATTTTTTTTTAAAGAGGAAATGGTTTAAAACATTGAATTAGATAGTCACATTTTTTAATCGTATTTTGATTTAGTCAATCAGAAAAGATTAAAATAAGTATTTTATAATTTTGAAGTTGGGGTCAGGTACTACAAAAACCCTACTACAACCGCAAATTTAGATTGATAATATAATTAGTAGGTACCTAGTTGTTGTTTCACTTGGCACCAACTTCAAAATTATAAAATACTTATTTTAATCATTTCTAATTAAGTAATCAAAATACGAATTAAGTACTTTGCGCTAAGTAAATTTGTTTTTTACTTTTAGTTTTCTTTCTGTTTGAAGGCGGTATTTTTATTTAAAACGACTATTATTAGAAAAATAAAATATATGCACATTTAAAACAAGGTTTCTGCATTCTAGTATATTTCTTACCAATTTGTTAACGACATCCAAATTACATCTCAATATATAGGTTTCTGGCCCGTTTCACAATTAACATAGCCCGACAATGGCTGACCTTCGTGGGTCGATGATCCTCACGTGGGTGGAAGACTACGATGAGTGTCTCTTGTTCGAGATATCGGATATTGTGACATGGTGCTTGATATGAGCCTTTGTAACATAAGAACTCCGAAAGAGAACTTGTGTATGTAGGGTAATTATTTTATAAGAAAATTGATGGGAAATGCGTACCTACCTATATTGTAAAGAAAATAAAATGTTCTAAGTCTATATTATTTGTAATTCTTTGCGCAATCCTAGATTTTGCAATTTTGCTTGCCAGTATTATTATCTATCAATAAAGACGAGTAGTACGAAAGTACGAGCAATACATAAAAACTCGTGGAACTGTACAAAACATATCACGCCTTCTCCTTTAGCGAAAAGCGTGACGTCAGATTAGTACAAGACGTAAAACCTATCCATAAATAATAAAATTTGAAAATGACACATTGAAATAGCGCATTGAACGTTCCACCGACTGAATTATCGTTTAAAATTATTTTGACTTATTGACCAAGTACCTATATTTAAATCACTTGTAAACGTAATAAATTGTAATTTAAAAAATACTATAATTACAGTAAGTATAATAAATAAACATTTAATCATGGGTCTTAAATGGACGTTAAATGATAAGATCACTGATAGAGGGGCCCACATGCCCATTTGTCATCATAGCAACCGAGATGATATTCGTACATTTCGATTAATTTTCGATTCAATTCAATTCAAATTTTAATTCATAAATGGTCAGTAGGTTAGTAAAAAGATCACTGATGAAAAGTAACATCTTAGCAGTGGCAGATGAAGGCAGTAGAGATAGATTAAACTGTGCTTCTAATGCTTCTAGATAAGTTTTACGAGATGCCATTGGCGGCCAATAACACTTAACACCAGATGCACTTTTTCCTCGTCGGTCATCTATGTCAGTAAATAGCAATCCTTTTGTTAGTAAACGTACTTTTCTTCATTGTTACTTCATATTGTGTTATTTAAATATCTATTCGGAGACAGTAATAATATTTATCATTGTTGTTATTAGAATACAAATACATTATAAAATTGCATTATCGCTTCAGAAAAACAGCAATACCGATAAGATACACATTCGAGGAGTCAGGTCATAGGTTTATTGAGTTAGTGGTACAATGCAATCAATGTGACACCATACGACGAGGCTAGACAATTACAATCAAATGATAATATGAGCACTGACGCTGACGTTATCAATGAGACAACACAGATAGGGTTGGCACAAAACAAAAATAAAGGGTATAGGTAAATTTAAAATTTCTGTCAATGAAAGTACCTAATTATCCTTTATTACCTGAAGTACAGGTAGTTACATCACTTGTGCATTCGTCTGCTCCTGTCACCACATCATAAAATAACTTGCCAAGTATTTCAGTGGGTTAGTCTAAAAAGAAAAAGCGCAAATCGCCGTAGAGCATGACCGCGTGGCATGTGAAACATACCTAATGGAAATTGTAAGAATAGATTTTTTTTAACAGATTCTGAGACAGCTCCATATTTTCGCATTTTGCTGTCGCCTATTTTATGCGTCTACTATGAGGCAGCTTTTATTCGTTTGTCACTTCTGACAGTAAATAAGTGTTGTGCCGTTTGCCAGTCTATGATTTACAACAGGCAAACCTACATACTTGTAAGTGGACACCTCCAACTAATACATATGCATTAAAGTATTCTTCTGTCCTTAACAAACATGGCGGCAGTATCTGTGGGTCAGAAGTCATTTGATATACTTTCTGACTGATAACACATTACGCTCTGATATCCTTGTTTGAATTGTAATCGTCTCTGGTTAATGTCATAAGAGGCCACTAAAGAAATAACAGTTAATGATTACCTGACTACTTAAATATCACGTTATCAAGTTAACCAAGTGTGGTCACTATGACAAACTCTTTTAGGAGAAGCTAATGTCCAGTAATGGATGTCTTCTACTCTACCTAAGCTGAAGTAGTAATTTTTTGTATCAAACAAGTGACCAGCGTGGACTTATATACACTCTGCGTACCCCTTCAAGTAAAGAAAGGCGATACTAATTATGGTAATATAACATTAACTATCTTGTAATTTTTTGTATCAAACAAGTGACCAGCGTGGACTTATATACACTCTGCGTACCCCTTCAAGTAAAGAAAGGCGATACTAATTATGGTAATATAACATTAACTATCTTGTAATATGTTATGGGACATGATTTGTGTCAGTGTCAAATTTAAACTTGCATATTTTATTCTTCGCCCCCGCTTCTACTTTTGCCCATAAATACATGCCTATACATTTTTATTGGTCGTAACTTGGTTTTTACAATTTACTACGTTCGTACACTTACACGCAATATTTTGAATAAATCGTTGTCAAAATATTTTTTATTTTTTTAAGGGAGCTGTGTATACGTTTTTTCATGGTAACTTTCTAAGTGTTACCGTTCTTGTAATATTTACAAAGAAAGATTTGCCTGCCTTCGTGGTACTTTAATATGAACTTACTTATATTCATAGACAGAATCTAAGGATAAATTTGAAACTAATTGAAGCTTTTTAAACAACTGGTTATTGTACTGACCTACACGAAATTGCTATCGTTCCTAAGAAAAACGATTACAACAAACAAGATCCCTGATAGAAGAACGTAAGTGCAAATGTAGTACCTATATGTTCCACTGCAGACCAACTATACCTTCGAGTAATAGTGTTTCTTTATTATTTTAGATTTTAGACCGCTTGCTCGTGGATCACCCATTGATGTCTTAGGTAGGGTTTTCCAGTTAGGTACTATACTCAATATTTAGGAGACCGATTTAACTCATTCTATTCTATATAATAATAAATATGTATGTTCCAAGTAATTAGCCAGTACATATATTGACTTTTGTTATTGAATTCTTATTTATACCAGATAATGTTATTTAATTAAGCAAATTTAACGGAAAGAGGTTAGATAATATTAATATAAGAGTATACGACATAATGTTCGTGAATTGTTATTCTTATTGAAAAGTTATGAAAGTATAAAAAGGTCATGCTAATTTATTAAATTATGCTAACAAAATTCAAGGAAAAAGGTTAAACAATTTAATTAGGCGAGCAAGTAGGTATCGAGAAAAGTCCTCGGTATTAATATAAGTGCTCTCGATATTAATAGTATCTCGTTATAATTTAATAAAGCTAACATTTTAAGCCGATTACATAAATTTATTATAAAACGAAAGTGGCCAACCAACATACTGTTAGATATCGTAGCCTATGGATGCTTGCAATACCAAGACAATTTTCCTGACGTCTTTCTCTCTAAGAAATAAGTGTAAATATCAGTAGTTTGCTTGAAGCAAGTGTCACTTAAAACCGATAACCTAATTTACAACAGTAGGTAGTCAGACTTCTTAGGCCTAACTTAGATATTATTGTCATTCACGTTTTTATAAAAGACGGCGGCATTCGTGCCAAAAGAAATCTCGAGGTATAAAAGAGTCGCATGTGTTTAGAAAATATTACCTATTCACGGACTGACACCTTTCTAAAAGGCTGATCAACGAAAAATTAACTAATCATCTGTTAAATCTCATGTGAAGTACCAATTGGGTTTTCAAAAGCATGAATAATTAGTTTAATTTGATCTGATTAGTAACTAATTAGACACACACACACATGAGATTTAACAGGTGATTAGTTAATTTTTCGTTGAACATCCTTCCAGAAACTGGGTGTACATCTTTCGATAGAGGCGACTGTAACGAGCTATGGTATGTCAATGTTACATGTTTAACCACATTATCAAGGTTTAACCACATCTGGCAACACGGAACCGCACTTTCCTAAAGTTTCCTATGCTTTTATCCTTTTCTAGCCACATAGGGTTCAACCCTTAGCGACTCTCTAGACTATTCTTTTTATAGATAGATTCTTAGTAACTGAAAAATAGAAACCAATCTGAAGTAAATAATAGTACCTACTACTATACCAATACATTATCGCATCCTCAGTATAAGAGAACAGTCTTTGGCAATTTTCACCTTGTTACAATTAAACTAGAGTTAAGTATTGTGCAATCATTATTTAGCTACTTGTGTCCCTTTTCCTCTGTGTGCGATATTTTTCATTTTAAGCGCGTAGAACAACTAGCTTTTGTTCGCGGATCCTTTGGCGTGAAATGTCAGGCTTTCATGAAAGATGGAAACAAAAGCCTTTTTATGTTGCTTAGCCATTGAACCCTGTAAATTATAGGTTTACAAATACAGGTTGAAATTATAGTGAATTTTCATAGGAACTAGACTAGTAATCTAGTCGCATGACGCCACATGACATTCCATTTCAAAATTTTCAAAGTCACCACTTTCAAAGTGTTAATTATAGAGGAGAGTATGACAAGTTGTACCGGCTGATAAATCGTACCACATTGTAAAATCATACTAAACGTAATATTTTTTCGTTTTGATAACATTGATCTAACGTTGGCAACTCATCACAAATGCGGCCGTCTTGTTAAGTTGCTCTTGTTACCGGTTGCCCAATAAACCGAAAATTCATTTTTTTGTTGTGCTTGAGCTATTTATTATAATCTAAGCTCTGGCATATTCAAGCTAAGGTTTGATAATTCTTGTTATGTAATAATGTATCTATGTTAATGACCTTCATATCAAAAGAGAAATATCATCGAAGATTTTACAGCTTATAAAATTAAAACGATTAATTAAAAAAAAATATGTAGTTTGGCAAATCGTACCGTTTCTTGGTTACGGATAAAAACAGATTAAAATTACTATCGATATATATTTATGCGACCTCAATAACCCAGCATTATATACAATGGGAGCAAGGTTACTAGCATTATGTATATCTTGAATACCAAGCTAATTTCTCTTTATAAGAAGAGGCATTGGCCCTGCAGTGAAACAGTAACTAAGCTTTTACACCAAAGCTAAACAAATGTATGAGTAATTTGGACACGTGTAATGTCATTGACTCTTCAAATTAATGATGTGACTCCAAGATGTTGGAATATGTACATTTGTGGAGTGTGGGTTGGCCTCCCACTGATTAGGTAAATGTTGGAGTTTCTATAACAGTTTTGATGTGTATTTTCTTGGCAACTTAGCGAGTTTGTTGACTCTTGAATTTCTATTACGATGAATAGTGAAGTTAAACTCCTTCTAGTGCAATATTAATGTATAAAATCTATTACATAAAAAAGAGTCTTATTCTGTGTATTGTACTTAATTCTTCTTTTATTAATGTGTATCAGAAAAAACACTACAAAAGTTGACTTCTTCTAAACCAAGCAACAGAATTTAATACAATTTTCACTATGGTTTAGAGCAAGAAAGAAGAAAGTCGAGAATTTCAAAGTAATCATGTCGTTAATAGAGGTTAAAACATAATAGGTACCGCGCGCCGCCGAGGCGGGTCGCCAGTTCTAAAATATACCTTATCTCTATCACTTAAAGCCGCATAGCAGTATATTGAATACGTGTCTATGCAAAGAATATTGTTCGAATGAATGGGTTTCAGAAAAAGCCGTGATGTGCCTTAGAGTCGTTCAATCTCAGTAATGTCGTACTGGCTCGTTTACCGTCTTGCTCTGACCCATAAGTCTGTATAATATAACTGGGGTCACCCGATGGGCCTGTTGATGTATTGAGATCCAGTGTAATCATATTTTGTTTCTTTTTAGTATATGGTAATGGTCATGATTGTAAGGTTGGGCATTTTATTTATCCAGATATAGCAGACATGTATGAAATGGAACTTAATTTTTAATGATTTAGAAGTCTATAGCTGTCTTGTCACTTTAATTTGCATTTAAGCGACAGAAACACAAATCTGACTTCAACTGGTGTTTAGTACAGAAAATTGTGGTGACTAGCACCTTAGCTAAGTTATTGTAAATAATTTGTGTTAATGATCGCCAGGCATGTGACCCTTGCAAACCCAAATGTAATATTAAACTTGTCGTTTACCATAATTATTGTAATTAATGCATCACAATTCTAGAATTAATCTATAAGTCCAACTACCTATTCCAATTTCAACGAGAAATCTCGCAGTGCTAGTAACTTTCTGATGTAAATCATGTAGTACCTAGTGTTTTCTGTTGAGGTCTTCTTGCAGATAAAGGTGGTAGTTCCTTCTTCAATATTACAAACTGTATTCCATTAGGTACATATAGCTATAACACATTATTTTATTCTATTTTCATTATGTCAATACTATTCTAAATGGAACTCAGTGTACAGAGTGCTACACAAAATTTGATTTAGTGTACGTCTTGAAGGGTAAAGATATATGAGTTGTCGAGGTGGTTTCAATCAAGTAAATTGATTGATTTGATTGCGGCACTACACCACTTATACTTGTATTTAGTTGCTAGTATGTGGTAAATGAATAAAGTACGGTATTTTATCCAGGATATTGTATTTTATGAATTAATTATAGCAGAATCTATAGTGACAACAACAAAGAAATGTTGAAAATTTTAAACTGGAGTGCTTTAAGAAAACATTCTGAACTTGCAAGTATATCTTGCAAGTTCCTGTTTTTAACGCCCACGCAATTTATGAATGCAAATCTCGATTATTGTTGTTAATTATATGCGTTGCAATATTTGAAAATTGTTGGGGTTTTACATTGACTTACGGTTCCCTTACGTATGTTAGTTTTGTTACGATTAAAATAAAATGTCAAATATTAAATCTCCTAACTTTCTATAAACTACGTATGTTTTTTACTTCTATTCGTAGGTAAACTACATACTCGGCTAAAAATTATATTTAATACTTTGTAAATTTATATGAATAAATTCCCGAAAACTTAATTTTTTTTATTCATATTTTTGACGTTGTAAACGATGTCGTAAGTTCTTAAATTGAGCGTACAAAATCGCGCGGGGTAATGAAACTATACTCTCATTTTAACAACACAAACAGGTTAATTTTTGCTTAAGTCATTTGTGACGATGTAAGGGCGCGGTTACGTATTACAAAAAATACTACTTTATTGACTTGCTCAATGTCTTAGATTCCAAAATACAAAAGTAAATTCACTTTATTTGTTTGGAATACGTCTTTAATCTAATTTATGTGTTACATAATTCCTTAATTTTATTTATAACTATATTCTGTGTATAAACAAACGCTGTTTACAGAAGCACTCAACATCATATTGTTACCATTATCCCTAATAGGTCTGCAGCTATGCAAACATGCATTAGCCTACCGTGTCGTTTAGAATAGCATACCAAGCGTAAGCTCTGCACTTTCCTTTGAAACACTAGAGCAAAACGAGTCCGCAACATTTTCTTCCCGCCCATATTGTTCGCAAGTGTGGCAATAGGACGCTCTTACTGTAATATAATCGAGCTTTAAACTAGGAAGGTGGCTTCGCGCGTATTTCCCTCGCCAAGGTACATGATTATTTTTGTCTTCTGATGTTTGTTGTGCGAGTGATTTTATGTTAGTGAGATAGTTTTGGTGTATTGTGCATGTGATGGGCGGGGCATGACATGTGTACTCATGTACCCCGCGCTCACCAAAAGCGGCAAACAAGTTTGTTCGTGTCAAATTCCTAATTAAAAGGCATCTCCTTACTTTAATGTTGTACGTGTACCTACTGTTTTCCGGTTGTAGATCTACGCTGGTTTCAGCATGAATCGTCCAGGGAAGTACTACCCTCTCATAGAAGACCGACGTAAGAGTAGTAGTATCCGAACTACTGCGTTTCGTTCGGTGAGTGAGAGCGCCGGAGGCCCAATTTCCCCTCTTTTTTCTTTCTTTCCTCACCTCCCTCATTCCCTTTCTTTAACCCCATTCCCAGCCACCATAGTGGAGGCCACCATACCAGCAGTTTAAGGTTTTTGGTATAGTGGCAACCACTTCTGGATTCTACTGACTGCTTACCATCAGGCGTGGTGGAGTCACTTTAGTAGGCTAATATAAAAAAAAGGGTGGCAAATAGGAGGCGCTCTTACTGTAAGTAAGTACATGTTTGCACTTAAGATAAGTGGACGATTTCCTATAGTAATCGCTGGTGATAATACATGGTAATTAGGTAAATGAGTTAATGGGGAAAATAAATATTTTGTTGCTGATTGGCTATTGTTAGTAGTGTTGCTGTGTTGGTTATAGGCGTATGTGGAATCAGGGTTAGTTGTCATAACGGGCAGTTGGAACTTATTTGAAGAAGCGGGATTTAAGGTGTGAGCCGTGCCTGGAAATTAATATACCTACATACATAGGTAAATATTATTTTATAAACACAAGATCATTTTATATGCAAGAGTTAAAAACTGCTTTATCAAATTTAGAATCATCGTTTCAACCGAAAGATGTCCTAGCCTTGTTTCGTTCAAAAATTTAACCTTTCTCATACAAACATCAATAGCGCAATGCATCCTCATTAAACATAATTTAATATTAAATTGAAAACATTGATTACCTACTCAATTACTCATTACTCTAGCAATACTTTATCAGAATGCACCGTAAACATAACAAATGCATATTGAGATTGATGATTTGTCTAAACCGCATGAATATACCTTTGTTCTTTAAATATCTAATAACAACAACATTTATATATAATGTTGTAGGTTGTTGAAATGGTCCAGTGGATAAGGTACCCGCTTCGTAAAAACAAGGTAGTGGTTTCGAATCCGGGCAAGTACCAATGTGATTTTCAAATCATAATTTTGTACATAAGTTTATCCTGGACATTTCTGACTGACGGTGAAGGAAAACAACGTGAAGAACCTGGACTTAAATAAAAGTCTGAAATTTCCAATCCGCCTTGAGCAAGCGTGGCGATTAATGCTCATACCTTCTCTATATGAGAAGAGGCCTTTGCACTGCAGTGGGACAGTAAAACAGACTGGTATTATAGGCATGAACGATCATGTTAGGTTAGAAACATTATTTTGAAAAAAAATAAAATACAATGCCCACGCAAGTTTGTTATCTCAGTCATTATAATCGTTACGCATAAACTACTAGATTGAGCTTTATTAAATTTTCAATATAGGTTGCGGACAGAAACTGTTTTTTTTAATTTGTGGACATATCGTATTACATTGACTTGCGATGGCTAAGTCAATGTGCGATTTTATTTGTCTAGTTTGGCTTAATGTCCTCACACTAAAAAGTTAAGAATCGGTTTTGGATCGGACAGGCAAGTTTGATTTTACTCACATAGATAATTTCTACTTTACTTAGCTACGTTCTCTCGCACCTTTCCACACTTCGAAAACGTTTGATAGTAAGAATGCGACTGAAGTCTGCTAGTTCTGGATATAGACTAAGGCGCTTGTAGTCAACGATTCGCATTCGCGAAGCAAGTAAAATATTTGTCTCTTCTTTCTGCTCACACACGCTGTATGTTGAAGTCTGTTTATGGGTTCCAATATTTTAAGGTACTTGTACATGCCAGGCCACTATTGTCATTGACCGCGATACGTAGGTATCTTATTAGTGATCTGCCGACTATCCGGCCAATATCGTAGCCGCCGACTAGCCGGCGACTTTTCGGCAACGAGCGCCTACTATCCGGCTTCTTATTTTGCTCAAACCTTTAGCAAACATCCTGCGTAGGTCACTATTTATTTATTATCCATACATACATAATTAATTAGACCACAGAATAGATAATAATATTACTAAGAGTATTCAGTATCCGACTTGTGGTTCGTAACGAATACACGTATACCAGTGATTATTTATTTACTTAAACTGTGAAAATGGTGACTAAGATGATATTTAACTACGGGACGTTTTTTGGTGATCGTGAAAAAAGTAAGACAATTATCATCATCTTCTCATTCAGTAAAAACTATTTCTTGATTTGACAAAAAGGTAAAATGTAACAAGAGCTCTTACCAAATTCAAGATGAAAGTTGCATCAGTTGCACACTACGGTTCTAACCAAAACGATCGTCGACTAAGTCAAAGTGCTTTTAAAGACCTACCTCTTTATCTGTCCATCAAGAGTCGTTTTTTGATTGAAATGGTAATAATGATGATTAACAACCAATACTCATCAGCTACTAGGTACACAACTAAATAGTTTTGTTATGACTAAAATTAATACAAGAAGATAATGTAAGTAGATATTAATTTCTCTCACAATGTATTTATATTTATCTAAACATACCCTAAATGTTTGCTTAGGAAAACAATAACTTTTGTGTTATTTATCCACTGGTATTTGTCCTGTGTTTACGACTGATGGCATTAAAATTATTTTAAAATTCAATAAATATTCGAAATAAATATACGATTCCATAGACACAAATTAAGATAAAGATAAAACTCGCCTATTGATGCTTATCTCTATAATCTAGAAACCGGTGGATAATGACAAATACTGGTTTAAAAATAAATAAAGTAAGTTAATTAAGTTTATCGAAATGCAATCAGTCCATTTAGATTAAGGAACGAATTTACAAATTTAACGTTTCTGAATGAATTGTGTCATCATTTGCCAATATATTACTAAGTGTGTATATTGGTATCTCTCCTCAAATCGAAACCGCAAGGATCTTTTTGTCGACAGTCTTCTTTGCCGATGATGCGGCCTTTGTGGCGAATTCCGTGTTTGAGATCCAGTCTATGGTGGTTTTCTCAGGCTTGTTTCCTGTACGCCATGTCTATTAACTCAAAAAAACGAATGTGCTAACACAAAACACTCCGGAGCCCCTACAATTTTCATCGCTCTTATATCGGTCTGTACGGCTACCAAAAGAATTGTTCCACAGGCCGACACGCTATCGATAGTTTGCAATTGACAGAAAAGCCTTTCAGTCTAAACGAAGCAGATGTTGGCAATATTAGGATCTTATATGCGACGATTGTCATCTAATTAAAGGTCATAAAGTTTTCGCTTCGTAGTTAATTTATATTCTTAGGCCCATTGCCGATACAAGATATAAAAACACGTATTACAGATTCTATCGGAGACAACAAGGTCTACGTTGCCGATAGATCTGTCAAAAGTTTTGAGATTTCGAGTTTATGAATAGGAGGCTTGCCTTTTGGATTTGGAATCCGGCCGGTTCTGAGTTTCGAAGCTTGAGAATAAGCCCGATGATTAATTCCATTGAATATTGGATTCAAAGTTTTAGAGATCAAAAGGCAGTTCGTTGTTTCGGCCACAAGTGCTTCAAATCGGTCTTTATCATATCATGAGTTTTATATGAGGTAATTGTCCTTTACCATTACTTCGCACATTATTGTGGATTAAACATGTACATAGTACCTGTATCATAATCTTATGCACAAGTATCTGTTTTGCATCGCAATAAACTAAACTGATAGTCAGTTGCAACCGGTTGGACAGGAATTTCAGCCGATTCCAAATAGTTGTAAAAAAGCGCAGAGCATGTCGATTTGCATTCATAGACGCTTACAATTACATTATTATAATTTTCATATACATATACCTAATATCTTCTACCAAATGATCACTATAAATGGCGGAGACCAGTCCGTAAACCGTCGTGGCAAACTGCTAGCAAGGTGGCCTCCACAATAGCTGTGTGTAGAAATCACCTGAATTTAAAGTTGAAAGGAACCTTTGCATTCTTTAACCTTATTAACCTTGGCATTCTTTATCAACATTATGATAAATAATGCCAAGATTTTAATTGAGCGACATGTTTATTAATTTCATTAATCAATTATTTTACACTGCAGATATAACATTGTTAAATATCTTCAGTTATTCAATGCTACTGGAAACAATAGAGGTATTATTATTTAGGTTCATTATACCAGTCATGTGTACACGTAGTATTGTCATCTTTGCAAACACAAAAGCGATGATATTTATGTTAAGATGCGTCCCACCTGATCGTAAGTAATTAGCAGTTGTCTAACCGTACGTACCACCGTGGCATCAGAAATTCAGAAGGTTATACCTCTGTCGCATCCGCAGACATGTAAAAAAGCGTGATAATTTTCAATAACATGACTAATAGTAATAAAAGTAACATTACCTATTGAGGTAGCGCACAGATAGAATTCCTTGAAGCTTTTTCCTTTTTTGAAAACTTTTTGCAGCCGAAATTACAATCTTTTCTCTTGACTTCTAAAGAAAGTATAGTTATTTCTACCAGAAAACCAGCAGGAACAGTTATTTTAATCTAGTTATCCAGTATTTCTATACCTACAGTCTTCCGGTGAAAGTAAACCTATACTTAGTTGGGCTGATTCAATCTGGAAAATAAGAAAACAATCTTAACTGGGTCGTATTAAACACAAAAATAAGATTTATAAACAACTGCTTTCATACAGTTCATATAAATCTTTAGCATAAACTTTTTCTTTGGCACATTATTTATGACGTAGCCTACATAATATTTAGCTTCTAGTTTGCGGAGAATGCTTGGCGCTGACCGCTTTATATTGTCATAGGAATATTCAGGAAATTGAATGCCTTTGTACAGGATACGCTGCGCTAGTAATATTATTATGTCAGCTCTTGTTAAGCGGTATGCGTTATAATATTGGTTATAATAAACATTAAATAAAGGCTTGTAAATATAACTTTAGGGCATGTAAAGATACTGTGTATATTTTATGAAGGCAAATCATTATTATTTTGGACCTAAACCATCCACTGTTGGATGTGGACCCGTTCTTTAGGGCGTTTTTGCCATAATTGTCATGCATGGCGGATTCTTGGATCGCAGTGGTGACAGTTTTATCACAAAACGCTCGTCGATTGCCCTGCCTATTCTGTGTTATGTAACTTTCTATCCCCGCACCGCCTAATGATACATAACGATAGAAGTACCTATATACGGCAGTTAGATTGTAGGTAAGTATGTATACATATAGGTATTGTAATCGATGAGCTCGTCACTTGCCTATCGACTACAACAAATAAACAAAGAATTATTTTAATCGTCGCCGGTGATACAGATGGTAGTGTATCGTAGTCATCATCATCCATTTTATCCAAAACATGTCGACTGCTCACGATTGCTCCACATATACCTACGATACCTAGTTGTAGTACTGGTAGAAAAATCTCAATTTTTAAAATCTCCAAGATATATGAACTGTGGTAAAGGCATGAACAAAATTTAAACAAAAATAAATTAGCCAAGTTATAAATAACGTGTGCCACCTTCGGGTGTGTTAATATAATTTATGTACGCCGGTATATGGATGATACATCACACCCTCAGCCGAAAAACGGAAAATGAGGTTACCGATTTAGCCATTTTAAACTTTATCACTATGTGTATAAGTCACAGTTTCGAAAAGGCGTATTTCGACTTTTCTCTTTTTTTAAAAAAGAAAATGCGTTCTGATAGCAGTGTTTGCGAGTCTTCATGCTCGTAGATACCTATTTCTTTTTCTATCGATGTTTTAATAACATCAAAAACGTGAAGAGAGAAAGTAAATAAAATTTTTGGTTCACTGTTACTTCTTGTTGTTGTAGGTGATTGTTGACCGTACCTGTTCTTTCAACCAATGTAAGAGTGATCGAGGGCAGTGATTTTTGTTTTTATTAGCGTTACTATGAAGCGATAAGACCTACAAAACGTTGTAGTCAATGCTGTAGTATCTTTTACAACACCTAACCCCAACACTGTTATTAGCTTTGCTTTTTGGGTGCATATCCCTGAAATTCCTTCTAAACAGACTTTAACAAGATTTTAAGGACTTCTTCCAGACAAGTAGGTAGTATAGTAGTAGGCACTGTTTTATAAAACTTGATTTTTTAAAGAGACATCTCAAGCTGGAAGGAAGTGTGTTATGAAGAGTTCACAGTTATACAGACGAAAAACAAAGTACACTCACTATCTAAACAAATATTAGTGAATCGCGTAAGTAGTCAAGAGTGAAATTCGAACCTGCAGCGTAAAGGTAGAAATGATCGTAACCTGAATCGCTAGAAAAGTTAAAAACTCTCCACATGTTTAGTTTATTTATATTTTAATATGACATATCCGGTAAATGGAACATAGAGGTCAGGGCATTCTTGCGTACAAGATTATGTCTATAAATAAATTGCTTCCCGTTGCAGCATGCAGCTTATCTAGCATATTAAGGATAGATAAGAACCTATCGGTAACTTTTGTAGATTAAACTGGATCTGAACGGATACAGCATGTTGGTTGAGCAATATTGGAGCAGATTTTTAAGTTGTTAATGTAGTACATACTTACGTGCAAAATTGTGTTAGATATTCTTAGGTACATGGTGACATCGTTAATTTATTTGAAAGATAGCATAACATTTAGGATATTAGAGGTGCATTAGTTAATGTCCGATAAGTATAGCTGTCTCTCGGTGGCACAGTCGAAGAGCTGACAGCTACGGCTGTGCAAAGATTGTGAATATCAGAACTAAATATTTGTTTCAAGTCTGGGTGTACGTGGTGTCCGTTAGTTAACTGTCTAAAGTACCTACTGTTTATGCCACAGAGTTTGTTCTGTAGTGCGAGGTTTTTCTCTAAAAAAAGAATAAAACAACGATAACAAGCTAATTAAGCTACATAATTACGCTACAAAATTTCTGTTGTTTGTGTACCAAACAACTTTTATTAAATTTATTTTCAATATATCAGTTTGCTTAAAAAGCCTCTTTACGCCTGCGTAAGTTAATGAGAACACTCTAGGAACCTGCTAAGTTTTAAGTTTGTAGGCTTTACGTCTTTAGAATTACAACGCGCGACTAAGGGCTCTCAGATTATGAAACGACACAATTATGCATGCTACGCTACGAAAATTTCTTAACACGTAGGTTTGAAATGCATAGGCTTTAAACGAGAAAAATACTAAAAATAAAAAAAATAAACTTAAAAAAATGTCAAAAGGCATCGGAAAAGACATTGGACCTATGTCCCCGTGTAAGTCTTCCAAAGGACCCGGTATTCTTTTTAATAAAAATAGAAAAGATTTTTTTTTTTTAATCTTGGTAAAGAGAAACTATAATGTTGTTTCTTTCAGTAATATTTATGTAATGTAACTTCTAGAACGTGGAGATATGACAGGTATAGGCTTGATGATTAATGATAACGACAATATACTTAACCTTAATTATTAGAAGTTAAGGTTAGTTCAAAAATATCTATTTAAAATATAAAACAATAAAAATCAAAATTACTTAAAAATATCAAAACCATGTAACTATAAAATTTACAATATGCATACGAAAAGCGAATGCCAGTGAAGATGGCAAGTCATCAACGATACCAAAAACAATCCAGCGTCTAACAGAAATAGAAATTGAATTCAATAAAAACCTTTACAATAACCCAAACAAAACGACTGCCCCGTTGACATACATATTAGGAATATCTGCGATACCACTTGTCAATATCAGTGTCTCTGCTCGATTACGAAGGAAAAGAGACATGAATAACTACCGGCCAATAATACAAGTACCTAACCGTAAAGTCTACAGTGTTAAGGAAAGGAAAACCTATGTAATAAATAGCTTTTTTATATTAGCCTTTGCAAAAGTGCAATTCGGTTTTATGACAAAAAGAAAATCCGTATCGGCAAGTGGTGGTGTAATCCGCCACCATATACCGAAATTCCTTAAAGACTCAGAATGCAAAGAAACAAATTCAAAAATCCAACACTAATTTACTGTTGTAAATAGGACACATAATAATATAAAAATTAACACTAAAGTTGTAACCACTAACCACTATTTTATTCTATCAGCTTTCTGACTGTCAATCGACACTATTGATGGTCAGAGAGCTGATAGAGTAGAATAGGAATCTACAAAAATATTGTTACTATTTCGGCTCTATTCCTTTTCTTTATCCTTACTCAATCCCATAGCAGGTTGACAAAGGCTTGGTTATGTTTTCTTAGGGTTGTTCTACATTTAGAGATTAGGAGAACATGTCCATGTCCATGACCACAGATAACTACTGTAACCACTTAACGTCAAAGCCGTGTGTTGTTAGATTAAAATAGGTATGTAGGTGTACCTACGTCACTTAAACTATTATAATCAAATTTATTGACTTTTGTTTGTAGTTTTGCATTTTTGCATACTAATCATCGGGTTTGATTAGTGTTTGTCTAAAATATGATCAAATTAGTTATGTTTTGTATTTGTATTGCTCTCTCTGTCAAAACTTGCAATATATATACACCCAGTTAACCCTTATAATAATATAAGTTACCTACTTAGCTATGCAGAATTACTAATTATATGGGTTATTAATTTTCCACGCCAAATAATAGCATATGTGTAGATCTGAAGATATGATAAAATTAGCGCATTTTAATTGTAATAATTATAATTATTACGATTATGCAACTTCGTAATAACTGTATTTTTACACAACGTTCGAAATATGAGCAGAGTGTTCATTTAATTGTATTAAACAGTTGCATTCAGACATAATAATCATAGAATTCACTGAAGACCGCTGCCATAGCAACCATGCTTAGAAAATATAGATAGTTTCTGTTCTTGGGAACTGGTTTCCTGTGCTCCTAAAAATACAGTATTTGGTAACTGATTGTGCCTTAGGTAGTACAGAACCTATTCATAAAAAAGAGAATATAGGTTGCAGTATTACTCCAATTGCTGGCGTTCTTACCATGCAGTTGTCTATGTATACGACATTTGTCAGATCACACCATTTGCTGAGGTTCGTCACCGTACCATATTATACGAGTACAATATATTCAAAAGTTTTAAATAAAAATAACTGTAACTCTGTCAGTAAATTGCAGCGTGTAAATTTCAATAAACTTTCATTACGTGCGAAGTAAATTGTGTATGGAATTGTACCTATTTTGTAAACGATAAAAATGAGAAAAGTTTATTGCTACTGAAGGAGCGATAATACTTATTGCTCGATATAAGGATTGTGTTTGAAGAACGTAGGACGTCTTATGTTAAACGATTAGTAATTGAAATAAATAATTTTATTGAAAATCTTAATTTGTATGAAATTTCTGTCCGTGGTGACTTTTTTAGTGTTCTACATAAACTAGCACTAGAATAAATAGTTAAATCTTGACTTAAAAAGTAAATAATATTAAAATTTGAATCAAATTTCTCTCAGTAGTAGTGTTATACTCAAACTAAGTAAACAAGTTTAATTCTTTACGTGTGTACGATTAGTACTAGTACTTAAAATAGTTACTTAAATCAAAACTAACACAAAAGTTTTACAGTTCATTTAATTTTTCTCAGTGCTCTTATAAATGCTATCTTTATTAGTGTTCTACATAAACTAAGTTACAGTTAACACTTTACGTGTAATAATAAGTAAATACCTAGTGTAAAATACTAGTTCGTGTTTAAAGTGAAGGAAATTAGCTTGCCGCAGTGTATTTAACTTTTTTCTACGTTACATTATAAGTTTGTGACCTACTTGTTGCCAGTGTATTTGTGAAGCTACGAAACTTTTTCGTGGTAACACCTTTTATATTATTTTTTATATAATTGATTTTTTTTAATAGTATTTAGTGTCATGGTGATAGATAGAATTCTTGGTGTAGGACCGTTTCGGGATTGCACAGATTAAATTAATTATTAGGGTTTGGCTAAATTTTTTGTCGTGAAATAGTCAGTATAATTTTGTTATGTAGGTAGAAACCGGTATATGGTTGTGTAGCAAAATCAAAAAACGCTTAAATTTGTAATAGTTGTTAAAAACCAAATCTGAAATCGAGTCAACCATCTTTTTTTACAATCTATCCATCGTAACTTAGGTCTTTCATTAAGTAGTACTTACCAGTGTACTTGGTAGATATATTTAATTGTAGGTCGTTAACAAAACCTATACAAGGAAAGGTTTGTATTTGAAATTATTTCTTGTTATCAGACGACCTAGTTACCAATCCAAAGCTACAGTAGACTTTCAAACAAACTACCTACTGGTTAATGTAACCATTACAAAGTTAATAAGCTAATCTTACGATAGCTGGAGAGTATGAAGTAAACCATTTATAACTGCGTTATGTTGACAACCGTGAAATAAGCTAAGCGTAAATTATAAAGATGGAGTTGGGAATAGGGTTGTAAGTAAGTATTTCTGAGTTAGTAATGGAAGGAAGTTAGTAATGAAAGGTTTATGGAAGTCCTAAAAAATATTCAATTACCTTTTTTTTAAACCCAGTTATTGTGTCAGTAAAGTGTGTATTCTCAAAACATAGTTATGTATTTTCCAAGTTTACCTTGGACATTACTGAATCTTTCATCTGAGCAAGCGTGGTCGAGCAAGCATGCTCGTGTTTTCTCTGTACGACAAAAAGTATAATAATATAATGGGCTGACAGTGGCTTTCTATGTACAAACTTTAATTCAAGATTCTTTAAAATCCTAATTTTTTGTTCAGCGCAGTAACGCTGTTCATATTAGATAGACATAATTGCCATAATATTGTAAAAGCGATTTAGCGCTGAACGATTCATTGCAAAAAATCTGGTTTTCAAGTAAAGATCGGTTTAGACTCGTATATGTATTAAGTAGAGAGCCACTGTAAATGACGTGAGTTTAAAATCAAAATTTGGTACTTTAAACAAAATGTCTCTGAGCAAACCATAAACACGTTACTGATATTCCGATTTTGCAAAGGCCAAGGCGAGTCTTCGTTTATGTTCTATATACTGGGTGGCGCAAAAGTAAAGACCCTATTTGGTTCAGCTATAACATTTTTTCTAAATTAGAAAACTAGATTTAGATTTTTTTAAATGTATATTTGTGCCATTAAATTTCGTACCATTAGGATTTAAAGATGATGTCTTTTAAATGGTGACCTCCAGAGTTGATACACATTTGAGCCCTATTTATGACATTTTGCATAACTTGCCGTAACACTTCCTGCGATATGTTCGTTATTTCTTGACGAATGTTTTCTTTTAGAGCTGCGAGAGTCTGTGGCTTGTTCACATACACCCGAGATTTCAAAAAACCCCAAAGAAAGAAGTCTGGACTGGTCAGATCGGGTGATCTTGCAGGCCAAGGCAAATCGCCAAAACGAGAGATAACTCGGCCTGGAAAAGCGTCCCTCACTAAGTCCATAGTGTCGCGCGCTGTGTGTGCCGTAGCGCCGTCTTGTTGAAACCAGATGTGCTCCAGCCCCAATTCGTCCAAACTGGGTATCAAAAACTCACGTAACATGGTTCTGTAGCGTTCTCCAGTGACAGTAATCGCATTGCCTCCAGTGTCTTCGAAAAAATAGGGTCCGATCACTCTGTCAACACAGATGCCACACCATACAGTAACTTTTAGTGGGTGTAGAGGTGTTTCTTGAATAATGCGCGGATTATCAGTGCCCCAGAACCGAGTATTCTGCTTATTGACATGCCCTGAGAGATGGAAATGGAAACGCAGGAAGTGTTACGGCAAGTTATGCAAAATGTCATAAATAGGGCTCAAATGTGTATCAACTCTGGAGGTCACCATTTAAAAGACATCATCTTTAAATCCTAATGGTACGAAATTTAATGGCACAAATATACATTTAAAAAAATCTAAATCTAGTTTTCTAATTTAGAAAAAATGTTATAGCTGAACCAAATAGGGTCTTTACTTTTGCGCCACCCGTTATATGAGTGTAAAACGAAACAAAGAAAATAGAGTTGGTGTAATATTTCACGGAATAATTAGCAGCACTGGATGAGCGATGTAAATGCCTGATAGTTCTGCAAAATGAATTTACAGTATCGTGCGTTCTCCCAAAAAGTGCTATCTTCTTGTTCGGCGACTCTATGGGATTCAATCTTACGGGTCCTGATAATTTTAAACATTAAAGTTTAAGTACCCACATCGGCTAATTATGTTACTTAGAAATTACGGCAGTAACGTTTTAAATAACATTTATTTTTATTTATATATTACTCATAAACTTACATCTATTTTTACAGGCAAGCCTAATGCGACAGAGAAGTTGAGCTTATTATCTAGTTTATAACTATATTTATATACTAAGTATTCCTAAAGTTATTATATTTATTTCTACATCCTAATACATGATTAAAACTAACCTAAGTACTGCAGATTAAAGTGTTGAACGAATTTACTAAGACTGCTGATTGCAATCAGCAGTCTTAGTAAATTCGTTCAACAAACTAAATAATTTTTGTTTTGAAACGTTTTTAAAAGCACTGCTCTCGTGTTAAAGAGGGTGTAATAAACGAGCTATGAACTCCTGTACGTTTGTTTTAATTTACACGGCACAGTGCAAATTTTCTACTGCATAGACTGCACGCTGAAAACTAACTTTATGCGATAGTTTAATATGTTTCATATTAGATTTATATCCGCCAACGCTATTGAAATTAAAACGTGATAGCTTCAATTCGACTTCTTTGAATGTTTACATAATGTGTTCATTTTTGCGTTATGATATTTACTGTTGGACAGAGGCTTTCATAAATATTTTTTGACTATAATCGCCACGCTTACCTGATATGGAGTAGCGTGTCGCGACGCATCTCCGGTTCTGTGCTGTTATTTGGGAGGAGCCCATAGGCTAGTCTGAGAGTGAAGATAAAACAGAACAGAACAGAATCAGACTGATATTCAGAATTTAACTTATTTGTTAATCTATTTCTAAAGTATTTAAAAAGAATGATGTATAGGCTGATTTGTTAACTGTATTATTATTATAATCCTCGTCGTTTTCTTGACTAAATAGGATTCTTTAATTATTGCTCGTCTGTAAAATAGCCGCAACTCAAAGGTTTGTGAACTCTATTTAGAGTTAAGCTTGCTTTTGTACGTGCTAATTATATTTTCTTATCTTTATTGCTGTTGTTTATGTTATAGATATGTATTAATTAGGAGTCTATTGACATTATTTATAATATAATTATTGAATTAAGTAGCGTTGTATTTACTTTGGGTTGAGCTTACTGGCATAAATTTAAATAAATGAAAATGTATTCAATATAAAATCAGCCTCTATAATTTACATTACGATAATGCCTCTATCGTAATGTAAATTATAGCTATATATATGTTACCTAACAAATTCGAAAAAAATATACATATGAATAATATAAAAATCAACTGTAAGAAATTCATCTAATACCAGTCCATTATGGTACCATTTTAGTGCAAGGGCCCGATTTCGTACAAAGACCAGAAAAAAAAAACATCAATTGACCATCTTTGCACAAGGCGAATTGTCAATTCGCAACGGTCAAAATACAATCGACTATAAAGCAAATATTTAACCAGGGTCTTAGGTTACTACAATAGGTAATCTACTAGGTACTACTCGTAAGTTATTGTGACTAAGCTTAGACAACCTATATACCTATTAAGAAACATTAAATAATGTGATAGTGACTATTGGCGTGAGCAGACCTTTGTTAGTTAAACAATTTTGAAACTTATTGAACTGCAGACATAATAATTTAGTTAATTCAATTATGTACTTAATTAAACTTATATGAGATATATACCTACTTGCTTACGTGACAGTTATATATGACAGTTTAAATGTCCAAAATTTGTACCGAGTCAACAAAAAACGCAATTTTTATCCTAAGATCATTAAACTGGAGAGATTTTAAATTTCGTGAGGATTTTGATTTTCAATTCAGTTCTGTTATTTTTTTTAATCTTATTAGTCTATCAAAGTTACTCAACTCTGCCTGATGGTAAGCAGTCAGTGAAATCCAAAATTGGTGGATACCATTCCAAAAGCCAGACTACTGGTATGGTAGCCTCCACTATGGCGGCTTAGTGAGATGCTTTAAGAGAACACAAATACTATTTGTATTGATTTGACTACCTTCATCGGATCAGTTAGGGTCTGTTTTGGATAGACCTTTAAAGACCGACCCAATAATCTTTTTAAGCTGTTTCCTATGTTAACACTTCGATTCTTGAAAGTTAACTATAGTGACTATGCTTTTTTGTTTCTTTTGTATATTTCACGTAATAATGTTTGGGTACAGGTTGGGATGGCGGTGACGACAAGGCGCCTTTCCTTCGCAACGAACCGGTGAAGTTGACGCCTGCGTGGGAGGGCGCCAACCTACCTAATGACACGCTTAACTTGAAAGGTAATCCACCGTTAAACTTATATCTACTGCTGAAAACTCATTGGATCGTTTAATGTATAATATTACTCGGTACATAGGTACTCATAGATAATTGATACGGCGGGCTTAACTGGCTCATGCAGCAGCCTTGACATGTCCTTTCAGTATTCATTTGGGTTTTTGGTTATGCCTAGTTACCCTGACATCTTATCTTCACAAAATTTAGGCTTTTTTAAATAAGTAATCATATTTTCTCGCGGCTAAATTGCAGAAAGTAGAATAAAGATTTTCTTTTTACAATAAAAACTGAAATAAGTAGACACAATTTATCGGCGTTACCATTTTTATAATTTATAAACATTGTTACAACGCCATCTATAGAAATTAAAAGGAAAACATACAAGCTCATTACAAGCTTTGGTTGCTTACATCACGTGGTAGAATACACACGGCTATTTCGCCATGATTGCTTAGCGCGTCCGTGGCGCATATCGGACGCCCACTACCCAACGCAGTGTCTGCAGTTTATATAGCTGTATGTCACATTTATACAAAGTGGGTAAATAAATGCTTCACTAAAACACACGCAGGTTTCTGTAAATTTGTGTGCACCTAAGTATTGCGACAGTATTTATTTTGTAATTTATGGAAAAATTTATAAAATATGTATAAGTTTATAAAATTTAACGTGAAAGGCTTTCCCATGTATTTTATAAAACGGTAAATACAGAAATTTAAAAAAAAAACAAATTTATTATTTTGTTAACTTAAGGTCGTGGGTTCGAATCCCATCCATGGAGATTCTTTTTGTGTTCGAAAATATTTCTGCATAATTTTTCTTTTGCAAATAAATAACCTTGCTTTAGCTTATAAATAAAATAATTTATCACTTTTTAGGAATAGCCATGGACTTGGCGCCTCCCAAAGATAAATGGAACCTGATATTCTTGACGCTTTTGGTGCACGGTCTGGGCACACTGACTGCATGGAACATGTTTATAACGGCGAAAGATTACTTCGTAAAGTACAAGCTCGCGAATGCACCATCGTATTCGCAGAACTACTTGGCCTATGTGGGATGGGCGGCGCAGATACCTAACCTATTCTTCGGTTGGTTCAATGTTTTTGTTAAAATGGGGTAAGTTCAACATTAAATCTTTTGCTTTACTAGCTGACCCGGCGAACTTCGTTCCGCCTAACAGTCGATCAACATTACTTTATTTTTCTAAAATAAAAGATTTTTTCTAAAATAAACGTAGCCTAAGTTACTCCTTATTACATCAGCTACCTGCCAATATAAGTCCCGTCAAAATCGGTCCAGCCATTTCAGAGATTAGCCGGAACAAACAGACAGACAGACAGACAGACTAAAATTGAAAAAAAAAAATGTTATTTTGGTGTATGTACCGTATTTATATTCATATACATGTAGTAAAAAACGGTTATATTTTAATATTACAGACACTCCAATTTTATTATATGTATAGATTAAGGTACTTACGTAAATAATGAAAATGAAAAACGAAAAATAAGCGTAAAAATAAGTTTTCTTTTTTGATCAAGGCATCAGATGGTTCATGAGTGGCAGTTAGTAAAAAGGAATAGTTAATTTGGTGTTTGCCGCTATTTGAACTAACGGTTCTCCTATTACTAAGCATACGTCTAGCTTTCTGTGTTCATTCTAAATGATTTTTTAAACTGTAAAAGATACTGTGATTTTTCTAAAATACACGATATCAAAATATCTATTGCATGAACAAAACTGTGGACAGAAAGTAATAATTTAATAAATTAACACACAATCTGCGAAGTTATTGTGACTAGTAATGGTATGGCGACTCTGTTTATTCTGATGGCATATTTTAATATTGCAAGAAGTCTTGTGGACGTTTGAATAATTTTACTTGATTTATACATTCGTAAAGAACATATCAACAAATCTTATGCTTTGGTCACAGCCTATGAAAAAGACGGCTCTTTATTTATATAATTGGTACTTGGGGCTTCAGACCAGAACCATTTAACACATTAAAATGATTAGAAGAACCTATGTAGATGATTATGATTTAGCGGGATTAGCAGTAACTGTTAAAATTACACTACAACGAATATAAGCAAATATACATAATTATTTAGAATGAAAAATTTGTCACTTCTCTACGTGAAAAGAATGCAAGTACCAGTGCTAACAATAAAGCTGCACGTTATACCCTTTATTTGTCACCTATAAAAATACTACGGTTTGGATACAATTCCGCATTTGCAAATCATGAAAAGGGTTTAATGACATTGAAATTTTAAGCTACAAAATACAAGCTAATTGGATATATATCTCTAACGTTCTAATAATATAAATATTACGTACTGGATTAGGGTAAATTGCCTTTATTATTTTTGTTTTACGTGTACCGGATAAAGGCCTGACAGTTTCCTTTTACGAACAAAAATAATCGGCTTATCTCCAACCATTAAAATCATGAAAGAAATTGTGAATATAACTAATCCACAAGCGCAGAAATTGGAAGCCCTTGATCCTTGCTGGTTTCACCATGAATGCGAGTACCAACATATCGACGTTAAGTATTTCATACTATGCATTTCCTTTGGTGAATGAGAGCGCTGAAGCTGCGAAGAGCCATAATCTTCTCTCTACACGGTCGGTCACGACTTATCTTTATTTTCTTAGCACTGATTCTGCAATGCTTAGAAAACAGCCATGTCATTATATAAGTTATTGTTACCACTTACCACCAGGTGGGTTTGTATGCTTGCTTCCCAACGAAGTTATAAAAAAGCCGAGTGAACTAACTGTTCTATCTTAACGTGTGGTTTTAGAGAGATGTTAAATCAGCAATATTTGATCCATTACGGTCTGGGACATCGAAAACCGTTACACGGGCATAAATAAATATTTCATGAAGCTCAATAGCTCTTCTCTTGCGTCAAAATACAGTCATGCATATGAAACAATAAACGATCTTTCAATGTAACAGACGTCCATGTTGTTTATCTTTTGATACTTATCTATCACAACATATTGTTTCGACGTATTAAATAACTTGCTTGTTTAGTAGTAGGTACTTAATTGTTTCAGAATTATCTGCCGCATGAATAACTAATAGGGTACTTTAAAAAACGGTCGCGCGGATCGATAAATCACGGCGAGTATGTTAGCACGTTTGGTCTCGGCTCTCATATAAACATGATGTTAATTACGTGTAGTATAGTATAGGCCTGTGAGACTTTCGTTTACTTTTTTTAACGCTGGTAAGTATATTGTATTGCATATCGTTCGTTTCGGTAATCGAAACGATTATGTGAAACTCGCTGATCTTCTCGAATCAGAAAAGCCAGACGAAGCGCAATTATTAAAGGCAGGTTATTCAAAACAAATTCATTCAAAGCATGCACTCAAGAACCTTTATCAAAATACCAAAAATACCATTCTTAACTTCGGAAGCTTCACCAAAGGTTAATTTGCTGACATTTTGTAAACTTTGACGTTCATAAGTGTTAATTTAATTAACCTATATGAATAAACATATTTTCATTTTCATTTTGGAAGCGATAATCTCAACAGAGTTAGGAGTAAATATTCTTCCGTGGGTAAAAGTTTGACTACTGATATACACATCATTTAATTACGGTAGTGCTCAGTATAATATGGGAATATGAAGGAAGGTATATAGCGACGGGCGGTGTTTACAAAAGGCAGAGCTTATGACTCGCGCTTCCTAGGAATGCCTCGTTTATGGAGGATAATTGCAAAAACTAATCCCCAGAGTTTCAGCGGGTTGTCCGGGCCTCTAGACCAGGGAGTACATGGATCTAGCCCAGGACATCTAAGGACATCACAGACCTGTTTAGCTCTGATGGCGATCACTTTATGTTAAATTCTCATATTTAGTCCTTAAATAAAAAACACGTCAGCCTAATGATGACGAAAAAAACATATTTTTTTGTGTCTAACTATTACTTTGTTTGTTTCAGTGGCAACTTAACAACTCGTATAGTATGGTCATTAATCATGGAAGTGATAATCTTCGTGATAACAGTCATTTTAGCAATGGTGGATAGTTCAGAATGGCCAGAAGTCTTCTTTTGGATCACTATGATTACTGTGTTTTTGTTAAACGGTAAGATTTAGCATTATTTTGTATTGTTTCGTAAAATCTATTAATATTGGTAATTTAGTTGGTTAATACCATAGCGAGGTCATATCTTAGATGATTACCGAACCACTCCGTCACTTTAATAAAGAGTTATAAATACCTATTTTAGGATCACAGTTATCCTGCTCCCAAAGCACACGAAGTGGGTAAAGCAACGCTTTGCTAAAACACATGCAAATTGTTACATCTATTTGTGTACACCTTAGTTCTGCGACATTTTTTGTTACGCTGTTCATAAAGTAGATTGATTAGTTTATTATTTTTCTGTTTAAATGATACGTTTATTACTGTGAGATCTGATGCTGGTTTTAGGTATAACTTAAAATATAGGTACAAGCGATTCGTCCTGGGCCTTACGACATCATTACAAACCTTTGAAATTCTTTGCTTTATTTACAATTGTATAATAAATGTGTATAATAAGCATGTATTTACTCGAACATATAAACCCTTTGGAAAAAAAATCTGAATGATAGTGAAAACTGTATCAGAATCCGTTGCATGGATTAGTTAGTGGAGAAAATACAGAAATAACTAGCTATTTTGCTGATATTTAGAGATAGGCCGCATGAATTGATAAATTCAAAACTAAAGCTCATACAATATTCAAAGTCACAGGCTAAGGTCAATGTCTTCATAAATTATACATTTGACATGACGGGTCAGATTTTGACGAACAGTGACAAACGTAATTGAGATCAATTGAACTGTATATTATTGTGTTCAATTAGTTTTTGGATACGACTGATATAATATTATGGATATGTTGTATTATGGGTTAACTTATCTTATGATTAGAGCAGTTTTTAATAAGCCTTGAAATTTGTTGTGCTATATTTGTATCCATTTACTCTTACGATCCACTAAAAAGAGCGGCTCACGACCGGCCAAGGTGTTAAAACCTGAAATTATGTTTGTAGTGACAACTTTCTAGTTTTAAATTTGAATAATATCGCTTTGCGAAATAGACATAGTGACAAAAAGAAGCAACAGGGTTTAAAATAATATGAATAGTAATTTTGCCATTACATCGTACGTTGAGATACCTAATAAATATCTAATTAGTGTTGTAATTATTTCTTTTCTTTGTATGTACTTACGTACCTTCGATGAGTTTTATTGTTTCGATGACTAGACATAAATCACAGGATTGTAGGGATTTGTAAGATTTTTCTATTATATTGCCAATAAACATCGGTATTTTATCCTTTTCAGCATTCAACGCGATTTTCCAAAACTCAGTATACGGCGTAGCAGCTCGTTTACCCCCTAGCTATACGGGGGCCGTAGTGCTCGGCTCGAATATTTGTGGCACTCTCGTAGTACTATTGTCTTGGACTTCGAAGAACTTTGACAGTTTGCGAACGGCAGCCATCTATTATTTTATAGGCGGTATGTTCGTACTGCTCATCTGCTTCGATACTTACTTCGCGTTGCCGCTTAACGTAAGTTTTTTTCCTAATTTTATATATTAAATTTGGTCCCCTTGCTTTACTATTACCGTTATTGCTAGGCACCTATATGTGATAGGTTAGTTTTTTAGCAAAGCATTTTTAATAATACTGGATAAAAATCCAATGACTGCAATAGATGTATTTTATAGTTTTATTTATAAAAAAAAATATATTTAAGTACGTATGCAGGGTCCCAGACAGTAGGTTTACCAGTACCCTGGGACTTCCGAATGTTTCGTATTGGATTCACAGTTATGGGCATGTGGGTGGGATTGTTCCGATACATATTTACATATGTACCTATATAATCGCAAATCTGTACCTACAACAAGCTGTGTTTTTAGTGACTCATTGTTTTATTTCGAGAGCGTTTCTCTTCCACATAATTTCTAAATTCAACAAACCCACTCAAATATTATCATTATTTTCAGAGATTCTACCGCTACCACGACACACTAGAACAGCGCACTTTACGTGTGAATCCGGCTTTAGCGGCCACCAATCCAAACGTCAGTCCTGGCAAGGACCATATCCCATACGGCTTGATATTCAAACAATCAGCTGTGCAACTGTATAATGTGTTCTTCACATTCTTTGTCTCGCTCGCCGTGTTCCCTGCTGTTAACTCAGGTAAGAAAAAAAAGGAAAAAAAGAAAAGAAAGAAAATAAAGAAAGAAAGTAATTATTAAAACGGGGAAGGCCCAATTACCCCCTCGGTTATCTTACTTTTCCTTTCTCACTCCCTTTTTTGTTTTCTTAACATTGTTTAACGTTGCTTGGACGACACAAACATGTCTATGGTGTTACTACGTCGATGAAAGTTGATCGACTGGTCTGATAGCTTTAATTGATCGACGGATTCCAGTCGACTAACCAATCGATCGATTACCGGTCGATGGCATAGGTCGCCGTTGATCGATTACCGGTCGATGGCATAGGTCGCCGTTGATCGATTAATCGGGTCTGGTGACGGCGTCAACTTATCTGCTCTACCATCGATCGATGCCGTCGATCGACAATCGATCGATTGGTCTGGTAAAGACTATCGATCGACGTCGACTACTTAATTCTGCCATCGATCGATACTGTCAATTGACGATCGATCGAATGGTGTAGTAACACCCTATAGGTTACGATTACTACTTGCTTGTATGCTTGTATGCCACCAAAGTTGTATAAAAAATAGCTCTATATTAGCTTTAGTGTAAACAGACGATAACTTCGTCTGTTTTATTTGGTTAATGTTTTATTTGGTCAATGAACCGTGTTATCCCACTCCCAACGCAGTGTCAACATAAACAAGTGATGTTGTCACATAACAAAGTGGGTAAAGCAACGCTTCACTAAAACACACGCAAATTTGTTACATCTATTTGTGTGCACCTAAGTTCTGCGACATATGAATATAATGTTTTAGTTGGATTATTCAATCGCTACAAATGCTACTAATATTATAAATGCGAAAGTTTGTGCGTTTACGTGTGTGTGTTTTTGTTACCACTCAGCGTCTAAACGGCTGAACAGATTTCAATGAAATGATGAAAATTAGTATGTAGTTATGTATACATTCGGTGCCGGAGACTGACATAGGATACTTTTTATTCCGAAAATTGGTCTGGTCCTGAGTTAGATTAATTAAACACATATCATTTTCCGCGCGGGCGAATCCGCAGGGCGCAGCTAGTTCGGTTAAACAGAGATATTGGGCACTCTCTTTCAGTTAGCAATAGGTTAATATTATGAACCTTTTGCATAAGCGACAGATGCGTTCTATATTGTAGATTAATGAATGTTGAAGAGGTAACAGGTATTTTTGAATCGCAGCAAATGACGTTCTATATTTTCTGTTTACCTCACTAATAGAACTCAAGCGTGAAGTTATGTATGTATGAATGCACTATCATTGTTGAAGATATCGATACTTTGCAACATCGGTAGTTCATTTGCTTGTATTGATAGTGAGCTTGCGTCTGCGCATAACTACAACACTGATACCATAATTTATAACCAAGTATGCAACAAGTGAAAAATTGGGAAGGACCTATGTCCAGCAGTGGACGTATTTCGGCTGATATAAGCTGCTTACCCCAGCTTAGTCCACGTTTTATTTTACTTAGACCATGCTCTTTGTATTTCAGATATACAGCCCTCGAGTGAAGGTTTCTTAGGCGACAATTTCGTCCTTATCACATGTTTCCTGACATTTAATTTCATGGCCATGATTGGAAACATCACTGCCAGTTTGTGTCAATTCGTAAGTAGCCCTTGTATTTGCTTTGCTCTTAATTTTGATCTCGGATATTATAAGTCACACGTGGAAAAGCGTCTCTCAGAGTACTACGCCTACTAACTTGCCTTAATGGCTTTTGGGATAACGTACATCACCATTATTTTAACAGTTTGCCACGAAGGCTTTTGGCAAGATGTCCACTTCTCCAGGACGACACTGACTGCTTACCATCAGACAGTAGAGCCATTTTGATAAGTATTTTTTTTTTTTTTTTATATTATAGCCTACCAAAGTGACTCCACCCCGCCTGATGGTAAGCAGTCAGTGGAATCCAGAAGTGGCGGCTACTATACCAGAAGCCATCGTCTTAAACTGCTGGTATGGTGGCCTCCACTATGGCGGCTGGGAATGAGGTTAGGGGAAGGGAATGAGGGAGGTGAGGAAAGAGGAAAGGGGGGGGAAGTTGGGCCTCCGGCGCTCTCACTCACCGAACGAAACGCAGTAGTACAGATACTACTACTCTTAAGTCGATCTTCTATGAGAGGGTAGTACTTCCCCGGACGATCCCACCCATTCATGCTGAAATCAGCGTGGATCTACTACCGCGAATAATATTTGAACAAGGTTTCATAAAATTAGTTATGGAGTATAAGTATAAGTGATACTTAGTTGTTGTTGAGTTATTACGATTATTCTCGAACCTTTAAACACATTTATTATTTAATATATAATAATATAATATATATTCTAACATATTCACACAGCGCCATCTAGCCCCAAATTAAGCAATTATATTTGCTTGTGTTATGGGTACTAAACAACTGATATACTACTTATATACTTTTTTTTTTGTAAATACATACATATTGTAGATAAATTACACCCAGACACAGAACAAACAATCATGCTCATTACACAAAGGTTTGTCCTGGGTGGGAATCGAACCCACGACCTCCGGCTTAGCAGTCAGGGTCACTAACCACTAGACCAACAGGCCAGTCAAAACTTTATTTATAATTAATATTAAAAAGCTCACTTTTTTATGTTACAGCCTGGTCCACGTCTCCTAACACTATTCACAACAGTCCGTATAGTATTCATTCCATTCTTCCTACTATGCAACTACCAAACCCCCGGTCGTACGCTGCCAGTGCTAATCAAGAACGACTGGGTGTACTGGTTTGTGTCTGCACTACTAGGTTGGAGTTCTGGCCATGGAAGCTCTTTGGGCATGATGTATGTTAGCGGGTTAGTATTACATTATATTGTTGTTACTTCATACATTTTTGAAACTGGAGATATGCAACTCTACAAACAAATTATAGTGAAACACTATATATTCAATGGTTGTGATAACCAGTGTTACATGCTAATGTGCTCTCTGAGCTTTGGAAAGGACTTAATGGAAAGACCACTTGACCAAATTGACGATTTGGTGATCAAAGCTCATCTCTGCAATGAGATATTAAAAGAAACTGGTAAAAAGGCTCGGTAAATCCAATCGTAACATTTGTCACTTCGGTAATTATGATTTAGATTTGGCCGCAGTCTTATCGCAGAATACTGCTGGACATTTTGATTATAATAGTTTGTATTTAAAATGTTTAAATATTTTAATTTCACAGCACTGTAGCTCCCGAGCACGCTGCAACCGCCGGCATGATCGGCGCCGGCATGTTAGTAACCGGCATCATGTCTGGTATAACCTTCACGCGGCTCTGCCCCATCATTGTGACGCTAGACGTGTGGCGCGGCATGTAGCGTTCACTTCAACACGTCGCTGCGATATGGGACGTGCTCAAACGACTCGGACAATGAAGACAACAGTGAATCGACCACTAATGTTTACTATAACCATCTTCAAAAACAGTGATATAGTGAATCGACCACTAGTGTTCACATCAATCATCTTCAAAAACAGTGATATAGTGGATCAACTACTAGTGTTCACATTAACCATCTTCAAAAACTGACATAGTGAATCAACCACTAGTGTTCACATCAATCATCTTCAAAAACAGTGATATAGTTTATCAACTACTAGTGTTCACATTAACCATCTTCAAAAACAGTGACATAGTGAATCGACCACTAGTAGTCACATCAACCATCTTCAAAAACAGTGATGCTGTGAATCGCCTCATACAATATAAATATCAGCCATAGTGTTCACTTCGACCATCTTTGACAAAAACAGTGATATTATAGTGAAGTGTTTGAATGACATTGCAAGTGTTTTGTGTCTTATTTCATGTATAACAGCATCAAATGTAAGCCATAGATTACAACTAATAAATACCGCAATATCATTTATTTGTTGTGAATACAAAAAACAATAGGTAGGAGGAATATAAAAGCTGTGCTGTGGTTGGCTATTTCAAGGTCAATCATTCAAATGCACTGAAATGCACCAATCATAGTCAGTAGTGAGTTCTTATGCTAGCAAATGCCACTATGAGTTGTTGTCTGTTTCCTGTGTATGCGAAATCTATTAGGAGGTTATCTGTGATGTAAGATTAACACCAGTGATGGTGTACAGATAAATGATAGGTTGTTGTGACATTAACATATATTATGTTATATCCATATCTATTGTATGCAAGTTATGTAATTTTTATTATGTTTTGATTGTATTTGATATTGTTAAGTTTCGCGCGTATCTACAAGAACAGATTGCATTTTAACGAAAGTGCTTAATAAAACGACTTTGATCTGAACTAAACAAAAGACGCAGAGTAACCCTCGTAAAGTTTATCGAAAATTTGGTTTAGAGGAATAGTTGCGAGCATCCCTCATTCATTGCTTGCCCTTGTGTATGAGGGCTTCTCATGACTGGTCAAAATGTCGATACTTTTTATATATATATTGAACAGGATTTTATATACTTAACAGTAATATAATGCCTGGACCTACCTTCTTCATTGTAGTAGCACTAGTAGATACGTGTAAAGCTTTAACAGAAATATTTGAATAATTACTGCATTTGAATGTTTTGTACCGTGCCTTTATTTATTTGTACTGTTGCAAGTTGAACATTGCTATAAGACTAAATGTCAATATTATATATTAATTTTCTTAACTATAATTAAGTGACATATTTTATAAGTTGACACCAAATACTTTTGTCTCACATATCTGAACTTATTTAAGCATAAAATATTATACTGGTGCTTTTTAACAGATGTCCTGGAAAAGTTTATTAAACATTCATTTTTATGAAAACAATTTTAAGAATACTGACATGCTGAATTATAGTATTATGTCTACTGAGTACAATCTTGGGCTTAAATTTAAACTGTTGATTAGTTAAAAGCATTTTCTGAAAAATTCACTACTGGAATGCGTCTGCATTCATGCATGAGCTTCATCATCATATTCATGCACAGCCCTTATCTATCCACTGCTAGGTATTGGCCTCTCACTGTTTGTGCCACACTCCACAGTCCTGTGCCAGTCTCATGCATGTAGAGCTTCGTATTGTCTCATAAATATAGGTTTGATACATTTCTCACAATTAGTCCAAGATTCTCTGTTGATGTATAATTTAAATACTTATTTAGTATTTTGCATACTAATAGATTTCAATAAGTTGCCATTTGTTAGTAAAAAAGGGTTTTATGGGACATGCACTATATTTGGTCATATAGTAACTACAGTGAAATTATTTCATGAAACTAAACATGGGACAACTATTAATTATATATTTATTGTACTGTAGCATACATTGAGGCTATTTTTAATGTTTTAGCTATATGCAGCCTTAAAACATGATGTTAAGCACTTAAAAAAATATTGAAATTTGAACAAAAGAGTTTCCATAGCCATATGAATTGATACTAATAGTGTACAAAATAATATATTGATATTATTGTGTTGCATAAATTTATTTATGAAACAATAACAACAGAGTTAGATTTTAGTTACACATTAACCCCTCTTATCAGTAAATGTAAAAATGTTTAACTACTCAATATGTCTCTTTCCTTCCTGTCGTTTTTGAACTGTAAAAAAGAGAGAACCTCTTCACAGAGACAGAATTGTAAAGAAGTTTATTAGTAAGACTGTAACAACTTATTATAAAATTTTCATTAATGGTAACTTAATTTGGCTCTGTATAAAACTATATCATATTGCTAAATAAAATATATATGTATACTAAATAAATATGGTAGCTATAAATGGAAATATATTATGTAAAGTTAAAGTTTGTAAGTGCATATGATATATAGCTAGTACAAAGAAGTTGGGTACCTATATGATGTTGTTTATTGTATTTGGTAGTATATAAGATAATATATATAATTAACTATGTTTATATCCATGTGTGGTATTTTATTTTAATTATATTATATATTTTTACTTTATGAATGACTATAAATTTGACATTTTATGGATGCAAGAGAAAAAAGAAAGGTGCCGTTTTTGGCGCGTGTTAAATGTCTGACTTCTACCTATCGGTTGAAAGCTGAATAATGAATCAGGTATACTTTATATTTGTTTTGTCCATGCACAAAAGTTGACAGTGTGAATAACATTTTCAATTTAATTGTTCCTTTGTAAGTTTGATTTATTATAAGAATTTGTTATTAGCAACCTTGTAACCTTTTAGATGTCATTAGACCATTTAAGATGTGGATTTTGGTAAAACGAATTTTTATTTCGTGTTAATATTCTTACTATCTCTTGTTATGTATAAACAATAAAAGCGTGTAAAATGTTAAATATCAGTTAAGCCTAACTTGATCCTTGTTTAGTGAAATGTCATTCACTTTAAGTAGGTATAATTTCTAACAATTTAATTATGTACTATGTTTTACAGACTGAAACATTAACATTGTTATTAATATAGCTATAATTATGTAGTAATAATTTTGGAACATTGTTTTGACATTTAAATTACATTTATCTAATTTATTTAACTACATTAGTATGTCTTTATTAGTTAGTTTGTGTGCGTAATTTGTAAAGTGTAGAAAATATTAGTTGATATATACACGGATTTGTTTTACAAAGTCAATAAGTAATTTTGTGTTGCTTGAGTATTGTAAACTGTGCTTTATGTTGAATATCACATAAATGAACTTATCAGTAGTGGTAGCGTTTCTTAGCAAACACCGAAAGCGCGTCTTCAAAAATTCAATATGGACTATATTTTATTGAAACACATGACATGAAAAGTTACACAAAATGAAAATGTAACTTGTCTTTGATAGAGACTTAGCGCTCTATTAATCTTTTTCTCGTTTACATACAAATTTACATGTTTCTTTCAGTGAAGAACAGTTTTATATGAATTAATATTCATTTTTGTAGAAATGCCATGTTATTATTACATTTAATTTAATTTCGTTTGTTTAAACCGCAAATTACGTGACTAACTACGATTATGGGCTGCATTTTGAATATTTTATGATAAATAAAACATAGCTCACATTTCTGTTGCTGCTGTCGTGTATTGTATTGCCGACATTGTGTCGTCTAAATTAATTGGTGAACCAAAAAGAGAAGAGTTTCTTGTCTTTCCGACGTCTGCAGAACAGAAATGGTGACTTAAATTTTATTCGTAGTGTAGTAAAATCATTAGTCAAATTAACGAGTAGTATAAAAATATGTTGCTTTTTTGTGTTGTTTTATATTAATTACCAAATACACTATTATAAGATTACGTACAATCATACCCGGTTTTTGTTTAACTCCCGGCATGCATTGTTATCAACGATTTATGAAGTAAAACGTTATTTTTTATATTTTGTTTTTTTTTTTATTTTAGTTTTACCCAACCCTTCTGTATATTAGCAGTGGAAGTAAATTGGCTTAGTGTTAAAATGAAAGTTATATGAATATGTTGAAGTAAGTTCGTAAAGCTGTGTATCTTAATCTGAAATAACTAACAAAAATGCGACACTCGTGTAAAAAGTAAACATACGTTTACTTCGTTTAGTCCCAGTAGTTCCATTTACCAATTAAATGATGGGACTACTGAGGTGTTTTTTTCTAGTATTTACATGGAACTGTACCTAATATTATTTCTACATCATTAAATTCACTTCTGCATTTAATGTAGTCACAATCAGGAACACAGCTTACGATTACGACCGAACGATAGGTACCTACTTCAGGTTAGAACATAAAGATTTTAATCAAAAGAATGACCTGTTTTTGCTGAGTTTAAATCGGTGTTGTAATACCCTGGTGCCTTATCCATCTTCCATTGGTTTCACCGTGTAGATGTAAGAGCTTATTATTTGCATGCAAAACGCTTACTTTAATAGTTATTAAGGAAGAATTAAGGAATTGTCTATATTACAAGTCCATTAAATATCAATGCTCGCAATAATATTACAGGTTAAAAAAATGTAGTAACGTTTTTGAAACTGGCAACCTTTTTGTCAGTGTTGCTTTCGCAATTTCTGAATATGTTTTTACCTTTTATTAAGTAGGTACTACGGGTCACAGAGTACCTACTTTATGTCTATATGTAGGTAGATACTTATTGAGTAAGTACGCTACGGAGTACCGAGCCGTTAGCTCATTTATGGCTACATGAAAAATTGAAAATATTAGAAGTTATATAATTAGTTTTGAAAACGTTATTACAACGTAAAAACCGCATATTAAATCAATGTAAAGTATTTATTCAAAATAATTGATGACAATAAGAAGAATATTGAAATTGCCATACTTAGGTATAGTGTTAGGTAAATAATAATCAGAGAAATATTTAATAGTACCTACATGAAAATATTATTTTAAAATTGGTCATTATTTGACGATAGGTACCTATTGAATAGAGCGCCTCAGAAATCCATTTCAGTGGTGCTTTTGAATCTATTTAATATATCCACCTACAATCACATAATAAATAATTGAACTTTAAGTACCTACCTAGTACATTTTAAACTAAGAGCACTGCCATGGTAATACGTTTAGTATTAGGTAGATAGATATTTAAAAGCAGAAGTTACCCGCCAAAATTTGTTGGCGAATAAAAAATATGGCACCAAAATTGTCTACTTATAAAGTGGTGACATTTACTTTGTAGGTACTTATCGTGTTGCACGTGTATTACTTCCACTATCATTAAATATAACTTGCAAATATCTAAGCAGGTATAATGTCTACCTTCACTTGGTAATCAACTTTTTAAACTTTAGATAAAAACTTTTATACCTAAGTAACTTTTACAACTTTCAGAATATAAGTAACTGCTATACTAAACTTTTTAATACCTTAAAATATTATAATACTTACAAATAAAGTATATTAATTCTATGCATATCGCATACCTATAGCTAAATAATTATACCATCAGCTCGCATTTATTAGGCTGCAGTCGCACATAAGTAGCTTTATTTTAGGTCGACCATCTCTCATACATTTTTAAGGTAGTTTCGATTCTATTAATGCAAACATTTGTTTTCACTAGTTCTTTTGAATATTACTTGAATAAAGAAATTGTTCAACCAAGGTGGCCTACGACCTACAGTACCTACAAATTAGGTATCTATTACACCTTAGGTAACATACCATCCATTGTTCTGATATTGCCGCTGATAGCGTCATTATTTGTAAAGAAAGGTTATGTACGCACGTATAAAGAGATCATCCAAAATAAAAATAATTCGATCGATTTTATTCTGTCTAAATCGGCAAAAGCCCAAACCTAACAGACAATTTCTTCAATAAATACCTACCTACTTATTTACCTACTAAAAATTACGTATCTTTGCAAGATATTTATATTGACTTTGTTTAGCCTAATATATCGAGCTCTTTAAACAACAATACGTTAAAACATTTATAATCAATATAATAAAATTCTTCGCATCTATCGCTATCAATATACACGAGTACCTTAAAATGCACTCCTTAGTCGAAGGCTGTGAAATATTAGCTTTAACCTTCCCATTGTAGATACCACAAGCATTACAGCAATGTTCAGATGAAAAAATTGCATTATGCATCACGTAGGCACTTGTGACAGCGTATCATTAATAAGTGAGTCTCCAATTTAATTACTATTGCTATAAGTCTGTTTAAATCGATACTAATATATAAAGCGCAAAATTTTGTTTGTTTGTTTGAACGCGCTAATCTCTGGCATTACCAGTCGGATTTGAAAAAATATTTTTGCGTATGATAGCTCAGTTCTCGAAGGTTATAGGCTATGTAATATTTACGCTACTGGCGACGGAAGCAGAACAATAAGCAAAGACGCGGGTGAAATCACGCCGCGGAAAACTACTAATTAAATACTATAGCACTAATAAATCTACGCAGTAGCTGCCTACGTACAGTTTAGTAGGTTCAATTCCCACACAGGCACTTTGTGAAATTGATTCATAAATATTTCTCCGGAGACAAAAGTGGTAGGTTCTCTAGTACGGTAGTTAAAAAGATTCAGGTAAGTAGAGACTGTTTATTTTCATTGACGATACCTAATCAAATTTGTCTATAAGGTACGTGTAGGTACTTAATGAAATATATCCTGTATAAACTTCTTACGTTATTATATTTTAATCAGCATAAACATAAATTATCTGACTAGGTCTAAGTCTATGTAATTTTTTCATCTGAACAGATTGTTAAAAATCCCCATTAATCACCTGTTTTACAAGTACAAATTATGCGTTTTTGATTGTTCAATTAGCATGTAATACTTCCCTTCTTAAGTATTGTACAGTAAGACCTTATTTATATATTGGTGTCCTTGTAAATAGAGCATATAATATACTGTATTTGTACACTGTAGGAGCACGAACAGTTATTGTTGTACTACAGACTTGTAACTATAATTTATAGAAAATATACGTAATAGAGTGATTTTTGTAAACATATCTGTTCGAATTAATTCATTTTTTGACTTATTTATATTGTAGATATGTTTTAAATCCAATCACGTAATGTTATGCCCACTTAGATTTAGTGGTATGACACCGAATTATATCTGTCAAGCACGTTGCCTACCTACCACTGACCTGCAATATACAATAATATAATATATTATTATTATTAGTATTTATTATGCTATCGCCAGTCCAGCGTAGGTACTTGTACAATAGAGGTCAGGCGGCTACGAGCCCATGCTACCTACGCAAAGAAATCTAAGAAAGAAAATTTATATGCCTCAAGCAAAGGACATTACATTAAGAAATAGCATTAGTAGATTTATAAATTAATTGCTTACATTGAATAGTCCAATAATATGGTGATGGTGATTGGATTTAAAAGTGCCACATAAGTACATGGGGAGCGTTTTTAAAATTACAGATGTTTACAGAGTTATAATGTAATAAATATCTTATTTTCTATTATCGTTTATTATTTATAAACAATTTGTTACAAATTGATGCCAATAAATTATTTAGCCTAGGTCTATGGCTTAGGACTTTACGACACCAAAATATTTAAGCTGGCTTTACTAAAGGCTAAACAATAAACTTTTATACAATATAGTTTATAAGTTTTATCACTCAGTTTGTAGAAATTATTACTTTAAGGGACAGTTTATTACATTGTATTGTATTGTAACCAATTTAATTCTGTAAGTATTTAATTTAGAAATTAATGTTTAGTTTAGTCAGTAAGGGTTAAAAAGGCATACCTACTTAACATCATGCCTGTCTCCCATTAATGAGGTAAGCAGAAACTACCTTCAGAATGCTATAATTAGGTCCATTTATTTTATAAATTAAACTCTCTTCTATTGCTGACTGAACTAAAATTGATATATAAAATTGGTTTTAAAGATGTTATCTACATTTATCTAATATGTTTAACAAATGCAAAAGTAAATGCTTAAAATACTGATTATAAAAAGTAAAAATTGAAGCCATTACATGTGACAATAATAGTGAATTTATCACCTTTATACCTATCCATACCTACCTATTTTTTCACTTTTCCACAAGTTTGTTTACTAAATACTAACAATTTACACTTTCCTACATTTTCTATTAATCACTAGATATTGTGCTAATCGAGTTAATAAATAAAATAAAGGATATTGATTATTGAAATTATGCTTTTTTACTTTCTTTCACAACTCCACATCCAGAGTTACTTACATATAATATTATGGTATGTAAGTATGTATGGTTACTTACATATAATATTATGGTATGTAAGTATGTATGGTTACTTGTTTTTAATGTATATTCTATACTATTAAAGCTGAAGAGTTTTTTTATTTGTTTGTTTGAAGGCGCTCTACTTATCTCTGGAACTACCTGTCTGATTTGAATAATTATATTTGCGTTTGATAGCTCAGGGCTATGTAACAAACAGAGCAGTAACCAAAGATGTAACTTAACGCGGTTAGCTTTATATATGGTAGTGAAAAACCAACGCCTTTTAACTGATGAGAACTTGGTTCAGAATCATAGGCTTACTTATGAGACGCGCTGTGCTCGGGCGTAGCTACCGCAGTATGTGTTCTAGGCATCAGTGGCGTGCACTCCATTTATGCAGAAAGGCAGTACTGCCTACCTTAATAATTGCCTGAAATCACAATTTTAGTAACATAATTAAATAATGCCTACCCTGTCAAAAAACTCAGTGCACGCCACTAGGCACCTATCAATGATAGGTACGGAGCCTCAAGGCGAAAGAGGCTACAACCTTCTTTGAGCTTCGCCGCAGAACATCCCTTTGATGAATTGTGATCCTGGGTCTGTCTAGGAAAAACTGCACCACTGTTGGCGCGGTGCATGTGTTTCCGCGGTCAAAAAAGTTTACCAGCTTCTCAGGATGCTTGACTAGAATACAGCTTGCAAAATTATTATTCTTCTTCATTTACAGCAGTACCTAATAAAAGCTATTTTGCCAGCATCAAATGTTTTAATCTTCTTGTTGATGACTTTAAGTTTATACTCTGTAGCTGTTGCCATAGAACGACAGAACAACAGAAGAAAAAGAGCACTATTTTGACGTAAAAACGTTTTCTATATTTTTGTTTATTTACTTGATGTTAAGTTGCTAAAAAACTAATAAATTATTTAGTTTTATTGATGTGATTTGTTTAAAATTATGGTAATTCTCTCAGTCAGTGTAGACTTTATTTACTTAAGTTTAATGCGATGCTGGGAAGTCTGCATAAAATCAATATTTACAAGTAGGTATTGTATTTTTAGGTAGGTAGGTACCTAAAGTTCAACCAGCGCAGCAGGAAATCCAGGTAATACAGGCTTTGCAAGAAGTTAGGCAATTGAATACTGTATAGTAACCGATAGGATAGAGAAAGTCAATGGTCTAATGGTAGGTATCTATACCTAGTACCCAGTATAGACTGTCACGTAGAGTTCCGGTTCGATTCCTAAGTCATGACATTGCGATATTTCAAAAGTAGATAATTCTCAGTATATATATGGCAGCAGGCTCGTCCTCTGCTACATGGGACTTAACATATCAACGGAAATTCTATTCGCGATTAGATTCTGTAAGCCCAGAACTCATATCGCTCTGTCAACAGCGTCGATCAACGCCCTTAAGATGCGGGAATTTCAAATTAACACATAACTTGTTTTTAGTTTTTAGAATCAAAATGGAACCTCCGAAAACTCCAAAAGACAAATACAATATGATATACATGACATTAGTATTCCATGGATTGGGGACACTAATCGCGTGGAACATGTTTATAACGGCTAAGGACTATTTCGTAAAACTAAAGCTCGCGAATTCGGAGTATTCCCATAACTTTTTGGCTCACCTCGAATTAGCCAGCCAGCTGCCTAATCTTGGTTTTAATTGGCTGAACGTTTTTATTAGAGCGGGGTAAGTGACTGTTTACTAAATTAATTCGATGGGTTACTACTCTCGTGGAAACCTTCTGTTATGTCTGAGCGCACAGTTGTTATGTTCTTAGCACCTCGCCTACTACGATATAACAAAAGCCTTAAGCAGATTACAATTTGCTGTCTATAGTAAATTATTTGGAAACATTGGAGACCACATTCAGCACGAATTCAACGCTATCTTACCTAGAAAAGTATGTAGGTGTTGCTGTTGGGTGTTCAACTTTTTATGCTTTTCGTCAATTTAGAAGTTTGAAAGTGGATAAAGGGTAAGCGACGAATATATCAGTGTCAGCGTGAACTGATAATATGAATGAAAAGTACCTAACCCTTTATTTCTGAAATCTGTATAGGCTATGTATTATTTATTTCCAGGTGTTACTAGTGTTTATATTTCAGGGGTAATTTAACAGTACGTATACTGGTTTCGTTGTTCATGGAAATGATAATCTTTATCATCACCATCGTTCTAGCCATGTTAGACTGTACAGAATGGCCGGGAGTATTCTTTTGGTTCACTATGATATCTGTGTTTTTCTTAAATGGTAAGATATTTTAATCTCCCAAATATATCGTAGCTAGAGTGTATTGCCATGTAGGTACTGTGTGGATAGTAGAATTTGGTCAATACCAGGTGATGGGTAGCAAGAGCAACATTACCTGCATATTAAATAATAGCTGTTGCCCGCATCTCCGCCCGCGTGAATGTCTTTTGTTATATTATCTCTGTTTTTACATTGACGATTTTTTATACAATCCTTCATTCCCCATTTTTAACCCCATTAAGCCATATTTTCACAATAAAAGATAACCTATGTTGTCTTCCAATGTCTAATCTATCTCTATACCTACCAAAGTTCATAAAATTCGGTTGAGCGGTTTAGGTGTGAAAGCGTAACAGACATACAGACAGACAGAGCTACTTTCGCATTTATAATATTATTATGGAAGTATGGAGTATTTTGCTGCGGCCGCCAAACCGCCTACAAAACTGGTGACTTTGGCAAGCTCCTCTCTTTACCTCTCTTCTAATAAGACCGTGTTATAACAGTATTTCCATAATTGAAGATGCCTAAAAACATTTTAACAAAGATTTTGTCTGTATGAAGTTCCAGATCATAAAAAGGTTGCACTAACCACTAAACCCCAAAGTGGTAATGAGCTTTTATTTCTCCTTTTTGGATCTTATATTAAGAGCTATTTATAGTACCTACCTAAAATTCAAAAGTATCTTATTTATTTCCATCTCCACATTATTCACAAAACGCGTAAAAAATGCTTTACATGGATCTTATTTTCTAGGGTTTAATGCAATTTACCAGAACTCTTTATTCGGCATCGCAGCGCGCTTGCCTGATAAATACATGGGTGCGTTAATCCTGGGCGCGAACATTTGTGGCACCCTCGTGGTGCTCCTGTCTTGGGTGTCGCAGAGTTTCCACAATTTACGCACTTCGGCCATCTACTACTTCATGAGCGGCATGTTTGTGCTGATGATCTGCTTCGATTCGTATTTTGCGCTGCCAATTACTGTGAGTAATCTATTATACTTAGGTATCTATTATATTATAGACCTGAACATTCGATTCTCTGGATTGTTTGTGCTTTAAGTATTTTGTTACAGTGTAGGTGTTCTCACGATGTTTTCCTTCGCTGCGTCATGTAAAATATGATAATAAAAGTTCATGTCAAGAAGGTGGCCCTCTTGGTCAGGTCATTAACATGCTTAAAAGAAGGCCCAAGTGGCCGTCTTTATTTACGTCAATGTCGACAACGCGGCTTGTTTCAGTGAGTATCAACAAGAGCTCATGTGGGTAGGTGAGTAATGAATAGTCTCGCTCGAATTCTTAACCTGATCCTATAAGGTATTGGTATTTATAAACTGACAAGAGTTTATTACTTAACTGAAATTAGTTCTTAAATGTATGCCTTTCCTGTTTCCCTACAGCAATTCTTCCGTCACTACGAGAAGGTACGTCTTGCACCTCACACCCCGACGTATCCTGTCGACATCCCATACCGCACTATACTCAACCACTCATCAATACAGTTGTACAATATATTCATCACTTTCTTCGTCAGCCTCTCTGTTTATCCTGCTGTGATATCTGGTAAGCGTAAACATAGTATCAGTACCTATTCTCTTTATCTGTGGATATTTGTCTTTCAAAGCAATCTAGAGCCGTTTTTTAAAAGGGTACCAAATATTTTTTTGCGTATTTATTTGTCCGGGGAAACGAGGCGGTTATGTCGGACTGACTCCGACTGTCTGGTCAGACATGATAAGCGGCTAGAATACCAACTAAAACTCTTCTGTGCACCTACTGGCGAGCAAAACAGGGTCATAGCTACGGATTTAGGATATCAAATTCAGTTTCAGAAACATATTAACTATACGGCAATGTTAAAACAGAATGTTGAAATATGTGGGTGTATTAAACTTTATTGTAATACTTTTCATTAACTTGATTATTTAAAATGTATGTGTGGTGCGAGGGCTACTTTGTTAAAACTCTTTAAAAATGTCCATATGATTTAGTGAACATTCCCAAAGAATTGTGAAAGTTGAAACCAGATTTTGTGAAAGTCAAATAAGCGAGTTATGGCCTGTAAAGTTGGGCCCTCAGTTCTCACATAGAGGATTGAGGGCCCACCTGTACCAGATAAAGTATGGCCACTGCAGTAAAAGTGTTTATGCCAAAATCTAAGCTAATGCCAATCAAAATTTGTGAAAACTAAATCATAACGCAAAATATTGTCCTACTTAGTAAATTTTCGTTCAAAATGGGCCCTCAATGCTCATATACGTCAAAGTTTATACATGCTACTGAAGAAATAGTGAAAATTTGTGAAAGCAAGAACAGGCCACAGCTTCTTGTTGTTTGGAAGTTATGACCTTGAGAAAACTCGGGCCCTCAATTCTCCATTTCTTTTGTATGTTTTTTTTATTGTGTTTTAACGTATGAAAGATAGACAAACATAAAATTGTGTATTTTTGTGAAAAAAAATGTGCAACAAATTGGTGTTATTTGTTTCTAATAAGACTTACGCTAAAAGTACAAATCTTAATAGATTCTGAAATTGACTATTTTTCATTGAGTGTGTGGGTAGAGTGACAATAAATTCTTTATCTTAGATCTTTATCTTTTTTTTGTCCTAGTTCCTTCTCCCGTTGCAAAGTAATCTTACCTCACAAGATATTATCTAAACTAATATTATAAAGAGAAAAGATTTTTTCATTCTATTTTTTATCTTTTTTGTTTGTTTGTATTGAAAATTCTTTCATCTTTAGAAATCAATACATGAAGCGGGTAACATAGGCTTTATTTTATTATGTTTTGTTAAACATAAAAATGACAAAAAAATAAAATAATATAGCTAATATGTTTCTATTATTATTTGTTTGCCATTTTCAGAATTCCAATACACTATGCTAATATTTTCCGGCGTTTGTTGTAAGACAGAATGAAACTTTTACTACCGAAGCGAAGCGAGGGTAGACGTCTAGCCAATTTCATACAATGTAAACAAACCGCCATATTGTCATTGCATATGCTTTTATTAATTTAATAATGATTGAGACAAGGATGTTAAGATGTGATATTGAGTAAAAAGTACTTTTTCTAATACTCAATTTGTGTAATCTATTAATTCTATTTAATTTGTTATTACTCCAAATAAGTGTATTTAGGTATGTTTAATATGGTATTGTGTTTTGTTGTAGGTAACCGTTGATTAATAAATATTAAGATAATAAGACAAACAATGCAATCTATTAGTTAAATTAAATTTAAAATACGTGTTGACCTCTAAATGCAACGATTTGACCACGGATTGAAATAGAATACTGAAATACTATCTTATATAATTATCTTATATATTACTGGGAATATGTCCCCGCAAGATGAAAATGTGTGAAATATTGACTAAATGGAATTTGTATTACGTTACGATTTTATTATAACAACTAGCTTTCGGCTTAGCGGTTTTACCCTCGTTTTTGCTTACTGCTCTGTTTCCGTCACCAGTGGCAAGATATTATATAGCCTACAACCTTCTTTAAGAACTGGGTTGTCAAACGAAAAAAGAATTATTTTAATCCAACTGAAATCCTGGGATTAGCACATTCAAACAGACAAACGAACAAACTCTTCCGCTTTATAGTGCTAGTGTCTGTGCGTTGTTAACAGAGGTCTTAAAAGGTGGAGTTATTTTAGTTAATTGACTGCAAACATATAATTATTTTAATGGAAATATAAACAAATTCTTTCGCTTTATATAATAGTATATATATATATATAACAAGTGAACTGAGAACTGCGAGGACAAATTCAAAATAAATAAAAATTACAAATTATTATGTAAGTAAGTAAGTACTTATGATATTGACAAAACTTATTTCTTCCAATAAATTACAACATTCATTTTCAAAGACAATATAGAGTAAAAAAATAAAGATGTTAATTAATTTGACGTTTTTAATCAAATAATTAAAATCTAATAAAATATTGATATTAATAATTAGTTAATAATTATTTATTAAACAACATAATATAAAGTTTTCCAATAGATACACATAACCATGCCAAGAGGACGCATACCATCTATGCCTATAGAAGAACAATTAGGACAAAAAAAAGATAAAGATCTAAGATAAAGAATTTATTGTCACTCTACCCACACACTCAATGAAAAAATAGTCAATTTCAGAATCTATTAAGATTTGTACTTTTAGCGTAAGTCTTATTAGAAACAAATAACACCAATTTGTTGCACATTTTTTTTCACAAAAATACACAATTTTATGTTTGTCTATCTTTCATACGTTAAAACACAATAAAAAAACATACAAAAGAAATGGAGGATTGAGGGTCCGAGTTTTCTCAAGGTCATAACTTCCAAACAACAAGAAGCTGTGACCTGTTCTTGCTTTCACAAATTTTCACAATTTCTTCAGTAGCATGTAGGATTTCAAACAGTAGTTATATGTTAGTGGTTTTATTTTATTTACGTTATAAACTTTGACGTATATGAGCATTGAGGGCCCATTTTGAACGAAAATTTACGAAGTAGGACAGTATTTTGCGTTATGATTTAGTTTTCACAAATTTTGATTGGCATTAGCTTGGAATTTGGCATAAACACTTTTACTGCAGTGGCCATACTTTATCTGGTACAGGTGGGCCCTCAATCCTCTATGTGAGAACTGAGGGCCCAACTTTACAGGCCATAACTCGCTTATTTGACTTTCACAAAATCTGGTTTCAACTTTCACAATTCTTTGGGAATGTTCACTAAATCATATGGACATTTTTAAAGAGTTTTAACAAAGTAGCCCTCGCACCACACACACATTATTTAAAACTTAATCCGTGCTTTGTGTTTATATTTTTAGATATTCAACCGATAACAGAAGGATTCTTAGGCAAGAACTTCGTTTTGATCACTTGCTTCTTGACCTTCAACACGATGGCCATGATAGGAAGTATTACAGCCAGTTTATGTCAAATAGTAAGTGTATTTATTTATTAATTTTTATTTATTGCATAAAGAAAGAAAGCGTGCTTATTAGTTCCGTGCGAGCTTAACTTAGAACTGTGTTCTCTAACAGCAAACCTGTTTACTTTACGAGAACCCTACTCGACTAGCGGTCGTAGATGATCTGTATTCGACATGAGATTTACGCCTACAGACTTCTCCCAAATGACAGTATTTGCTTTTATTGGGTATTAGAACCAATGAAAGACGTGAATTCATGAACTAATTTGTATATTATTAGTTATTATTTAATAGGAGAGGTGTGTGTTCACTCTCGCGCAATACAGGCGGGATACTACGGGAGACTAACTAGTAACCGAGCTGTTATTTGTGTAAAAAGGTTCCTATGAAGGGACTCTAAACCACTTAAGTGGGACGGATAAATTTTTGTATATTCCAACACGCCCCCTCAAAAATAAATCCTTTTTCTAAAATAAATTATCTTATAAAACAATTAAACAATAATAATATCACACACCTTCCTTCTCTGGGAGTATAATCATATTTGGTTCACCATTCGGTGTGCAGGATTAGGGAAAACCCAGAAAAACCTAATCAAACCAAATCATTAATAATTATTTTCTTAATTAAAATTAAGTTCTACATAATTCATAACTATTTACACGTTTTTATAAACTGTGTAATCCTTAGTTCCTTTATGTATTGTATCCTTACATTACACCTAGATTTTCTCTCATCCTAGTAAAACGATACGTCGCTAAAGGCTTGGTTAGGATGTCTGCTTATTGATTACCTGTGGAAACATAAATAATTTTAATAACATTATTTTCACCAATTCTCTGAAAAAGTGATACTTCTCAATGTGTTTTGATCTTTTGTGGCTCGTAGGATTATTTGCAATGTTTAGATACCAATTATTGTCCTAATATATATAGGAATCGCATTTGGTATTTTTATATTAATACTGGTCACTAAGGATTTTAACCATAATACTTCTCTAACAGCTTCATATAAAGCCATAAATTCTGCTTCAGTTAATGAAGCGGCCACTTTGAGTTGCGTCTTTATGTTCCAGCATATTGTACTTTGTTCAAATAATTTAAACAAATAGCCACTTGTACTTTTACGGCCTAATTCATTGCTTTCCCAATCCGAGTCAACAAAGTCACTAAGAATGTCACTTTAAATATCACTTCGCACAGAATTATGATAAGTTAAAATTCCCATCCATAGTCCCTTTCAAGTATCGTATGTAATAAATATCCTTTTAAATATATAACCAAAGTGTGGGATTGTTTTTGTTAGCAAATCTACTCAAGATGTTGATGCTAAAACTTAAATCAGGACGAGTGCATACCTTATTATACGTCAAGCATCCTTTTAGGTTTTTACAAGGGGCATTTATGGTCTCACTTGAATTTAAAGAGGTCTAATCTATTTTGGTTTCTAAAGACGTTTTGACAGTTTTATAGTCACTCATGTTAAACTTTTCTAAAAACTATTTTATCTATATTTCTTGGTCTAAAGTGATTTTGTTTTTATACTTTTGCACTTTTATTTCCAAGAAACCCAGAAACAACGACGAACGAAGTTCTTTTAAGTGTACCATTTTAAATTTGTTCACTTAATAATTTTTCAAAACTATTTATGGTATTTATATTAGCTGTCGATATTATAGAGCATCGACTTAAAGTACAACATAAATGTTTTTAAGAATATCACCCGCATCTAAAATATAAATACAGCGGTCAGCTGATGAGTAGATATCAAAAACCTTTATTAATTAAAGATTGTTCAAAAATTTGAAACCAACAACGGGCAAACTGTTTTAATCCATACAAAGATTAATTTCATTTACAAATTAAACTATTAATTGAATTTGCGATACTTATCATAATATGTATGTATATACTTATTCTTCCTTTAATTTTCATTTAAAATGCTGTTATTACATCCATATGGTGGAGTAATAAATTAAACTGATTTTCAAAAGCTATTAAAAATCGGCAACTAGGAGTTCTTGCAACTGGTGCAAGTTTTATATACCTATTGTTGACTGAAACCACTGGCTACTAAACGAGCTTTATATTTATCTCAACGGTTTATAAAACTATTTTTTTATTGAAAATACCCTTATACAATCGATAATATTTCTATGTTCCTGTTTTTGAACTGATTTCCAGGTTTCATTTGCAATTAATAATTTAATTTCATTATTGGTAACATTTTTCCAAAATACTGTACCATCCCTAGATTTAATTTCTTTATATGTAGTAGGTATTTTGCATAGTAAAGAGTCTGGTTACAGCAAATAGTTCATTAGAAATATCATCTGCATTTTTATTTTAAGATAGTGCAGGTACGTTTTATTCGCTCACTTTGTCTTTGACATCATAAAGTCATTTTATTTCGAGATTAAGTCATCCTATTTTGCAATGAAAAATCATCTGTTTGACTTACAGATTTATATTTCGCAATGAAGAGCCGTCTGTTTCACTTACAGATTTATATTTTGCAATGAAGAGCCGTCTGTTTCACTTACAGATTTATATTTTGCAATAAAGAGCCATTACATATCTGTTTCACTTACAGATTTATATTTTTGAGCCATATCTGTTTTACTTACAGATTTATATTTTGAGCCATATCTGTTTTACTTACAGATTTATATTTGAGCCATATCTGTTTTACTTACAGATTTATATTTTGAAATGAAGTGCTATCTGTTTCACTTACAGATTTATTAGGTGGTGGACCTAATGATACAGGTATTTCCTCAGTTTGTTTACACGGTTTGTCTTAGACAAACCTGTCAGAGTTATCCGAGTTAATACAATTTTTAAGCTTCACTCGAACAGGCTTCAATGGCCTACTTGACAAGAAATTAATCTCGTCTACTATCACATCTCTAACTTTTACAAACTGCTCGTTATCCACATCCCACACCTTATAACAATTCGGTCCATAACCAATTAATATCCCTTTTAAGGATTTTTCATCGAAATTGGTTTTCCTAGTTATATTTGAAAATAAACAGTCGAACCGAAAATATTTAAATATGTAACTTGTGGTTTTATACTATGCCACAATTAAAATGGTGTGTTAAACGTTTTCAGTGCTTTCGTGGGGCTAATATTTATTAAATATGTAGCTGTCAATACAGCCTCCCACCAGAACGTTTAATCTAATTTGGTACCAGATACCATGGCACGACTTCGTTCTGTTTTATGTTCTAATTATTGTTTCAGCAATCCCTTTAATGCAGGGGTATGCGGCACTGTTATGTGGTAACTTATACCTTTTTACACACAATACTTATACTATATCATATATAGATTGACAATTCTCGAATTAAAATGAGCTTCATATTTTGCTAAATAATCTTGAAACTTTATAAAACCGTCTGATTTACGAGACACTGATTATGCGCAGTAGTGTGTGTATTCGTCAACAAAAAAATTACAAAATACTTTTTGCCGTCAAGTGTTGTAGGAGTTATGGGGCCACATACATCTGTATGCACACTAAATAGAGGTCGTTTTATAATTTTAAATTTTAATTGATTAAATGGCAGACATGCATGTTTTCCATTTATACAAGCTTCACTTATTGTCATTTGGTGTAATATGCCTTATCAGTTCGTTATCAGAATAAATTTGTTTGTTTTTTATTTGCACAAACTTAGATTTACCGATATGACAAAGTCTTTAATGCCATAATTTATAATTATTGTTTACGACTCTATTTATTGAGCTTTTAGTATTCAAAAGCACATTTTCAAACATAAAATTAATTTCTATTAAATTGTTCAAAAACTTACCCTTTTTGTTACCATCTTACCCATGTGGATTATTTTACACCACCATCATTGTCAAAAACGACGGTCATACCTGCTTGTTGTATTTTCTTTACCGACAGCAGGTTATAGGGAATCTATGAACAGTAGAGAACATCCTGGAGGATTCCTTTTATGCCCATTTCACTGGTAACCGGGATGTTGCCGGTTGTCCGCAATGCTGACACTTTATGATGTGATTTGTTTATGGCATTGAATGTGTTCTTATAAAATTTTCTTCGATTCAAGTTACTTTTGAATATCAATTATTGCTCATACTAGCCGAATTTGATGTTGCGTGTAGAATTTTCATGCTGGGTTCACGTCTCTCATTTGTCAATTGTATTTCGTGATCAAAAAGCCGAATTTTAACAAATGTTAAGATTATGCTATCTTTTGCCAAAGTCTCAATGGCTTTTGTTCCGCTCGCTGTCCGGTTTTCCAGGAAGTCCTTCATCGATTACACTTAGCACATCAAGTTCATTTAGTAAATTACGCATTGTAAGTTTCCATATACTATATTTCTTTCCGTCAAACGGTTTAATATTTCTTTTTGTATTTAATTTGTCCATTGTATTAAATTACTAAATCTCACTTGATATTAAATTGATATCAAAATACTTTAATTAAATAACACAAGTCTTTTATACACTACGCACTTAAAGTGTTCCTTTTATTTGAAACTAAACACTATTTTATTTAGTCTAATTCACTGGGCCCATAACCTATTGGGTATTAGAACCAATGAAAGACGTGAGTTCATGAACTAATTTGTATATTATTAGTTATTATTTAATAGGAGAGGTGTGTGTTCACTCTCGCGCAATACAGGCGGGATACTACGGGAGACTAACTAGTAACCGAGCTGTTATTTGTGTAAAAAGGTTCCTATGAAGGGACTCTAAACCACTTAAGTGGGACGGATAAATTTTTGTATATTCCAACAGCTTTTAGAACCATCAAATCAAATATCGAGTGGTTAGTGGTCAACCTAGTGTCAGGATTTGTTCAGGTCGCCTATAATTTATTATAGAGGGATCCGACTTGACCTAACGACTGTTATCAACATAGTAACAACCGGGACCGACTTTCAACGTGCCCTCCGAAGCACGGAAATGCTCAGATCAAATATCACTGTGCGGTCACCTATCCATGGGCCAGCCGCATTCTATGTTGCTTAACCCGCTAATCGCTTACCGAACAGTGAGCGCAATGAGCTACGAGCGCCTCTTAGAACCATGCTTCGCAAACATGTTAGTACCCAAAGTAACGTGATATTAAAGTATGCAGCTAATGCTGCTGTTTATTATCTGATTTTTCTAGAGTAACTATATAGTATGTATGTGAGCGACTTATTTATTTATTGAACTTTATGCATACAGGCACAATAGGCGGACTTAATGCTAAAAGCATTCTCCTCTAGTAGGTAAACCTTAGGTGCAGAGACGACCGAAGTAGGTGCAGTAAACGAAGCAGTAAGGTATAAATATTAATTAAAACACATTTTAGAGAAGATGATAAGGATACTTAAATATACAATACACTAGCCTTTCGCGGCGCAATTTCATCCGCGTCAAGTTACATTTCTGGTTACTGCTCTGCTCCTGTCGCTAGTAGTATAATGTTACAAAGCCAATAACCTCCTCGAGAACTGGGCTATCATACACGAAAAGAATTTTCAAATCCGACTGGTAGTTCCAGTTATATAATACTATATTATGTGTTATTATTATTATTATTCCTACTTTGTTTACAGCCCGGTCCTCGCATCCTCCATATCTTTACGACGGTTCGTCTGCTATTTATCCCTTTCTTCATACTCTGCAATTATCAGCCTACAGGCGGTCGGAGTATGTCAGTCCTTGTGAAGAACGACTGGGTGTACTGGTTTGTGACCGCACTGCTTGGCTGGAGTTCAGGACATGCCAGCTCACTCGCATTAATGTATGTTAAAGGGTGAGTATCACAAGTGTATTCATTCTTACTAGCTCTAACTATCCTGTTGAGACTTAACAAATCTACTTGTCTAACTCAGCCTCAAATATTTGTGTGCATGAAAATGGTTATTTGCATTGATCTGGGTGTTTCTATATATAATATGTACGTATTTACGATATATGTATGTTTATCCACATTTTAGAACCATATCATAAGCATATTAATATATGCTTACTTTGGGCCTAGATGGCGTCAGTGTGGATGTTGTGGTAATTACAATATTGTCCCTTTATATGAATGCAGTAGTAGATCCACGCTGGTTTCAGCATGAATGGGTCGGATCGTCCGGGGTAGTACTACCCTCTCATAGAAGATCGACGTAAGAGTAGTAGTATCCGTACTACTGCGTTTCGCTCGGTGCGTGAGAGCGCCAGAGGTCCAATTTCCTCCCTTTCCCTTTTTCCTCACCTCCTTCATTCCCTTCCCCTAACCCTATTTCCAGCCGCCATAGTGGAGGCCACCATACCAGCAGTTTAAGAAGATGGTATGGTGGCCACCACTTCTAGATTCCTCTGTCTGCTTACCATCAGGCGGGGTGGAGTCACTTTGGTAGGCTAATATAAAAAACAAAAAAAAAACAGTTGATTAGTTAATTTTTCGTTGATCAGCGTTTCAGAAACTGTGTGTTAGTGTTATAATCGCTATGCCACAAACATTTTATACTTGCAACGTCACGCGTTTTATAAGCTTATAAATGTAATAAGCTCTAGTCATACTTCATACTATTGTATTATAAGCTATTCTGCTTATATAAAATCATTCATTCACACATAGACTGCCCTGATTTACTCTCCTCTCTTAAATTCATCACCCATTATTATTTGCTCTACAAGTTAACAAGAATAATACCTCTTTCTATAACCCTGTAACCAGAATGTGCCGATTATACAATGACATGGTGTCTCGACATTCTACCTTAGATATATTTATTTATTTATTTATTTATTAGGATATTTAATAGTAGTCTCAGGAAATTCAAAAGTGAAATTAGACGGATTCCGTGTATCAGTGGTTCCAATTCCGGTTAATAAAGGGCATATAATATTTTTTTATTATCGCAACTAATTTAATATTTGGAGCATCTGTGCACACATACGTAGAGTTACAAACTAGCTTTCTATTTTATACATTTAATTTGTTTCTTTACGTTTGTATCTTGTTTTGTGAGTCAATAAATCAATAAATAAATACTGGTAATGTTATTAGCTGTTGTGTCATTATCTTGCATGTGCATGTTACAGTACTGTAGCTCCTGAACACGCTGCCAAGGCTGGTATGATTGGAGCGGCAATGATTATGACGGGCATCACTACAGGCATCATATGCACTCGCCTGTGCCCCGTCATAGTGAAGTGATGCGTGTGAGACTCGAATAATAACACCTGACAAACAAAGAAGTTAGTAGATAGTAAGTACAAGTTTTTCGTGGCGTTGTTTCACCCGCGTCTTTGCTTACTGCTCTGCTCCCGTCAGCAGTAGCGTGATGTTACATAGCCTATAACCTTCCTCGAGAATTGGGCTATCATACGTGAAAATAATTTTTCAATTCCGACTGGTAGTTCCAGAGATTAGCGCGTTCAAACAAACAAACTCTTCCGCTTTATATAATTATCTAAGTATTAGTTACAAATAAACAAACAAATAAACCAACAAATTTTTCCGCTTATATATTTATCTATTATTTTAATGCTGGTTTGTCTATATAGATCAAAACACTGAGCCGTTGGATCCTTTTGTGACCCTACTTGTTATAGTCTCCTTTGTATCACATCTATGAATGCCAATATATATTTGATGACGTTAATATGTATAGAACAACTTCTAACAGAAATAGTGATAGGTGTGTTGTATATTCTTTTTTATACATTAATGACCAAATACCTATAAATACACCACACCTACATAGCACGAGGTTGCGGTAACTGGGGATATGGCGTATTGCAGATACAATGAGAAAACACGTCCAAGTCTATGCGAACCGTAAGATGGGAAGGGGGAAGAAGGAAAAGGAAGAGGACAGTGGGAACAATTGATCCTCCAACCCTTCCACTCATCGGAAGGGACAGCCACCCCTATGAATATCTGTGTAAATTATATATTTTTTTAAATAGACATTACTTTCTTTAATAGTATTTTGTCTTTTAACAGGTACTGGAGTTTAGATAGTCGCAATAGCGGCCTTGAAGTGATTAAAATTAGATGGAAACGTAGACGCTGCTAAAGAGTTCTGAAGAAGTGATGAAAAGAATTATGAAGATTTATTTTTGAGAAATAATTTGGCTTTATGTAAATATAATATTAATAAATTTAATATAATGTAATATTAATATAATTGTATAATGTCGTAAGGCCCCAATTTCAAGCCTTTCCTTTTTTTTAACATTTCTCCTCAATCCTTTTACCTACCCCACTTCGTTCACGGTTGGCCGCGGCTTTGCTAAGTCCCTGGCATTGCAGGAGCAATGCTAGGGACTATGAGTCGTCCATCCATGAGCGACAGTTACCAATTACCATTACGTAGGCTGTTTGATTGTCTGCCAATGTCAGCAATAAACTAAAAACTTCCGTCGTCGGGATGACGGTGGAAGAAGAAGACCGAACATGATAAACGAGATCATTGTCCATTTAAGTCTTTTGGCCGAAATGATGATGGTGTCGACAACAAATTTATTAGGGTAACAAGGTAATTAACTTTTACAAATTTTTATTCACACTTAGCCGCTGTTTAGCAGGCAGGTAAGACGACGACAGAAAGTGAACGTGCATGTCTTGCAACACAATTAGCTGTCTGAAGTCGACGCTAATACATAGGTCTCGAACGTGCATTTTGTTTTCTGTGGTGTAGATTAAATGATAATCATGATTTTTCTTTGGAAAAGTAACAGAGGGGACTCTTATATATATTGTAACCTGTTTTTTCCATGTGTATTGTATTTATTGATGGAATACTACAATTGCCGTCAATGTTATTAGAAATACTAGTTTACTAATAACTAAGTCTTTTCATTTAACTCTTTGGCTATATGAATTACAACGTTACAATGTTTTGGTTAATATGTTTTATGGTCTTTACTTTAGAAAAAAGGACCACCTTTGAACTTTCTATATTTGTTTCTTTGCAATGATAGCTTCACCGTATTTTGTAGTTTACTATTTTTGTTAAATAGTAAGTATATTGATCCAAAAGATTAATAAACTATCAATTGGCCTCAAGTAAAGGTTAGTAATTGCGCGATCGCGTAATACAGTAGTGTATACATGACCTGAGACTTGCGACCCGAGATTGACCAGTTGGTGATGCGTTTTGGCAAAGTTTCAGCGTTAATTATTATTACCTACCATATGGATGAAATTGCTTGAATTCACAACAACAATTCAACAAATCCAACTAGTAGTTGGTGTTCGCGTAAAACTATTTTTATTATTTCTGCAATAAGTTATTTCAATGTGTTTGACGAATGTAGTTTGTTTTTAATATTATTTCGAATTAAGCTAACTTTAATCTTTACTTTTAACAGTGACATTAGCTTAAATATAACCACCACATACAATATTTACGTAGTTATTGCAAGTCCAATAGCGACAGAAATGGAAAAGGACAACCTAATTCGTCACTATTTCATATTTATTGGTAAGACGATTACTTAGCTACTTACTAAAAGTCAGTATTGGCAGTAACTGTTCTTAACTTTTAAGCGTAACAAAACAAAACACGCGAACTAAAGTCGATAGCTGTTTTATATCAGCTCTAAAGCCAAATAAAAAGGAACATATCGAATTCGTGGTAGGTCCTATTTTATTATTCATATGTCTACGTGATATAGGAAGTAGAATAGAAATTATTGTACTTAATAATATGGTCATGGTGAAAGCCAGAAAGGAATGCGATCTATGGATTTATTAGGTTTCTAGGACCGGAAAGCCCTAGGGAATTTTTATGGGCCCATTGAGTTTCGCCTTACACCCTCTACAGAACTTTGAAATGTACGTTTTACACTTTTTAGGTACGTTGATCGATTCATTAGGTATACTTTAGGTGTAGGGTAATAATTATACGATATAAAAACGACAGTTTATTTTCAATAAATAATATTAAATATCGTCAATAAATAACTCATTTAAACCCTAGCCTTGTCTGGTGCGTCAACACTATATCTACATTGCGTCCGTGCTTTATTTACATGAGGTAATCGGTTCAGTAGGTAGCTGATGATGATGATGATATAGTTGATACGCTGGAGTAGCTCGGTGATGGGTTCGAAGACGAGCTGGCGTCACCAGGGTAGTATGAACTGTAAGCAAGTTGAGAAGGGTCCCAAACCCTGGCGTAAGGCCCACCGCTCGCAGGTTCCCAGGCTGGGCTGTACGAATCTTGAGGAGCTGATGCAGGAGTAGACGGAGGGCCGTATTGAGAGGCCGGGGGACCGTATTGGGGTGCGGGAGACGCATCTGCAGGCATCATCATCATGGGCATGGCTGCTGACAAAACAGAAAAAATATCATTAAGAATACTGTTCATTTTTGCAATAATTATAACTAAATGTTTGTGGTCTAACCTCCTTTCTTCAAAACCAAGTTGTAGATCAGGAATCCAAGGACGAGTGTGATGGCCAGCTTGCTTAGAATGAGGGCCTTGACTGCTTTGATACCGATGATGGCCACCAGGATGGGCATCAAGGCCTTCATCTTTAGTTTTAATAGTAGAAGAACGGGCAGCAGCAGCTTCTTCTTTAATATACCACGAGCTGCAATAAAGAAATAGATTTAGTATGTCTTTCAATCGTTTTACGTCTAAAAATCTAGTTGACGTATAGGTTACCTTCGCCATTTTCATTTTCATTCTCAGGAAATTCCACATCGAGGCCCCTGTCAGCTCTGTAAGATACTTCAGCGCTGTTGAATAGGAATTCAGGCAACTGGAACCTGATCTCTTGGCTGTTGAAAACTTTTCCAACGCGGTCAAAGATCACTTTGTCAATATTTTTGTCGTCAAAGGATCTTGCGGAGTCGGAGCTCTTGCCTAACTTTGTATCCAGGAACGAGAGAACTTTCACTTTGAGACATGACATTGGAGATTCGGCTTCGAAACAATCACTCATCACACTCTGCAGTAACTCATCACTTGTCCGTAAGCGTGCTGTCTGAATCTCATTGTCCTTGATGGAGTAACCGCGCACGATCGCGACCGAGGCTAGGAGTAAGCACAGACACTTCATTTTTATTTAACACTTTGACATTAGATATTTTTTTTAATTAGACGTACAGCCCGCCTGGTTAATGGAACAACAATGATTTAATTTTTCAATAGGCTTGGTTTTTATACGTGATCCTTTGGGCAGCAAGGCACGCGATGCACGCGCATGCTCTGCATCACAATCGCGTTCATACTTGTACTTGGCAAACTATTTATTTTCATTTGAAAGTCCTGGTGGTGAGAGTGACTGCATTTTGGCAATGTTATTAAAAATAATAATATTTATTTCACTTGGTTTTTGTGTTAAATGTCCGAAAATATGAAGTCGATAGTAAAAGTAAATGAGTACGCAAGCAGATAAAGGAAATGTTGGCCTTGATTTTAATATAGTAGAGTTTTCTTTTAAATGATACACTACTCTTCTACTGTAAGAAAATAAACTTTTTTAATCTTGAATTTATTTATTTACTTTAACGGCCTGCTCAACGTGGACTGTACAATTTCAGACTTGTGTTTCAGACACTCCAGGTTTTCCCACGATGTTTTTCTTTATCCGTTAACCGTACGTCAGTAATATCCAAAGTAAACTTAGGAACTACCTATAGCGTGTATGTTGCCCGGAAAATCGCAGTAAAATTATGTAGGTAAGTAAAGTAATATTAAAGTACCTTTCATTTTACATTAATTACTTTCATTAATTTGTTGTAGCGTAACGGTTACAATTATTGATTTCCTTGCATCTAAACATACATAATATAAATTCACTAATCTTTATTTATTAGTTTATTACTGACTAAGATTGTGTTGATGACAGTTTGATAAGAACCGGTGAAATAAATTGTTAAATGTCGAGGAAATGATTTTTAATTATAATTATAATAATATAATAATGGCTTTGACCAGTATACTATGTCATGCTGTCTATTTTTGAACAAAGAAGGTGTTTAGGAAATTTTTCCCCACCAGTTGGCGCCACTTAGGTACAAGTTCTTCCATTTACAAAAACTCTAAATCAAAATTCATTTACAGTTTGAAATCAATAGAATTGTTCACGGTTGATTGGTTGATTATAAGTGTTTTGATAGGTGTCTGGACCTGACGCCTAAGTACTGCCACCTCGTGGGCGTCATTTTAGAAAACCCCCATTATAATATAATAGGACAAAGTAGGATAGGTAGGTCCTATCCTACTTTGTCTTATTATATTATCTTCAATAGGTTATGGTCCTATCGATTATCTTGCGGTCAAAACTGTTTCTGTCACTTTTGTCACGAGCTAAAAAGGATGCAGATAATTTTGTCTCATCTTATATTGAGATGACAATACAGAAAAGCTATAAATTCTATCGATGTTTTGGTTGGCTGTTTATACTTATCTAGGTGTTATATTTTGTAGAAAAATTAAATCAAAGTAAATTAAACGTTACTACGTGAGTTAATTTTCTGGTGACAAAGTGATTCGAGAGATTTTAATTTTTTAATTTAGCAAAACTGAATTGTTTTATTTATGTATGTTGCTCGTTGGCTATTGTCACCGTTGTTGCTATGAGCGGTTGTCTTACACAAGTGACCAAACCTTACGCCTATTATGTCCAATGAATTTCATTTATATAATTTTGTATTTGTAACATTGTAAATGACAATAAAATCATAGTTTACACTTGACAATAACACATTTAATTCGTCGGGTCAAGCAAAGTTCAACCATTAGGAAACTTCTTGACTCATTCGGCACTCATAGCTAAAGCATAAAAATAACTATTTCTCAAAATGTAGTCATCTCTCTTGTATTTCAACAGTTCAACACTAAACTGTTTATTTAATACTTAATCCATTGATTGTTCATGCAGTGTTGATACATGCTCTCACCCTTTGCCGTCTACATACAAATCATACTAGCCTTCCACAACTTTGTATACGAGGTACATTTGTATGGGTCTGTCAGACCTTCTGGCATGTTTGTGAAGTCATAGCCGACTTAATTTACTCTTTCTATTTAATTAAGGATAGTTCTAAGAATAGAGTTGATTTATTTATGTGACAATGTCCTGTGGACTCAATTAATTATTTATTTAGTCATTTCCCAATTTTTATCTGTTTTAATTGACTAGTATGAATCGTCATGCTGGACAACGAAAGCCACAGATGATAGGCGACCGCGTTTTGCCAAGATGCATGTTAAGATGTGTGATAGTTATATCACAAGAATGAACAAAACAAAGCATGAATATTAAATTTGACTGCAACTGCGACTGAGTGAGAGTGCTCGCGTAGAGATTTGCAATAGTTTTATTCACACGGGATACAGTTTTGTGTGACCTTTACAAAATTATTCCAAGTCTTAGTGTTATTTGTGTCCGTTAATTGCATTAAATTAAAGATGATTTATCATGTCCTCTAAAAGTACTAGGGTCTCGAAATTGTAACCGACAGGTCTTATTTTTAGCCGGGGTTTTATATAAGTTAAAGGTGTTTTTATTTTCATCTGAAGATTTTTATTAGAATATAATTATTATTGCTGGACATAAACCTTTTCCCAAAAGTAGTATTGTCTATAGCCACCATGCTTGCAAGTGGGCTGTCGGCTGCAGTTCAATCAAAGTATATTTCTTTAGTCGCCTTACAACACTCACAAAAGGAGATGACTTGGTTTATTCTAGACAGGAGACTACGATCCATAACAAATGTTACATAAACAAAGTTTGCAAGAAAGTGAAAACTGCTCTTGTTTAGCAAAATGTTTGCGTGTGTAGTTATGCAATAAGGGATGGTGATCGCGTATGCTGCGCATGCGCTTATTTACATGCGAGCGAGCCATCGCCGCCATGTCCGGATTGTGAAATTGATGTTTCACTTCCGTTCAATAGACATATAGTATTGATTAAATTAATTATTAATCAGTTTGTACTTAGAAGTTAAGCACACTTGTCGCGGTCAGTAAATGAATGGGTGAACGTACAAATTATTGAATTTTTTTATTTGAACGTTGAACATGTAGAGGTTAAGATGTTCTCATAAAGTTTTCCTTTATTGTACACCAGGATTGTTCCAGAAAAACTTAGTAGTAGTAGGTACCTAAGTTTAAAAAGTAATTTCGGTACTTGCAAGAATTCAAATTTACCGGTACTCATTATATAAAGTTAATTGTACACCCACTTTGAATATTAAAATATACTTAAGTAGCTAAATTATTTTTGCGTAACCATTTAGGTTCGCGAAAGTAGGTATCTCTAAATGTTTTTCATTCAACACACAATAAAATTGTTTGTTGAATTGAATGCGGTAACTGTCAATTAAAACCGTTGAGAAATTAAATTAAATTAAACTGCCGAAGCTTTCGCCTGAGTAATCCTGTATTTGTGTAAAACCAGCCAACCAGGTTTAGCATGAATGGGTCGGACTCGGACCGACTGAAAAACATCGGCGTAAAGTATTAACTTCCCTAATGCGTTTCGCTCAGTGGAGGAGAGAGAGAACAGCTTAATTACCCTCTTCTTTTTTTCGTCGTCTCCTTTTCCTGTTTTTTTAGCATTGATTCTGCGATGCTTATAAAATACCGTCATGTCTATAGGTTGAGGTGTAGGAATAATGAGAACGATTAAACTAATTACAATTGTACAATGTGTCAAATTTGTCAAAAGATGCATTAGAAAAGTAAAAACAATAAAAAACAGTGTCACCCGTATTAGGTAACACCTGATACACATAACAGTGTACTAACATAAATCGTGACAAACATACCAACATGACATCCAAAACCTAGCGTGTGCTTCTAAACAAATAGACGAATTAACCTTTACGAATTGCAAACTATTGGCTATAGAAAAAACAACTTTATTGAATCAAATAATCCAAGACACAAAAACCATTATAGCTTACAATAAATCGCGTGAATTTGCCATATGATCTTGAACTCTATTTTTATAAAAAATCGAATTAAGTTAGGTTATTTCTGCTTGAAAGTGTGACAGTTATGGAGGTTTTAGTTGGGCCGTTGTCCTATTAGGGCATTTTTTTTTTTACACAACCATACTCTATGTGAGCTTGTCCCAGAAGTTTACCCTTAATTTGTGGCGAAATTAAAGAACATTTATTATGAAGTGTTATGATTGTAAAAATATTTAATATTTAATTTATCCGAAATACATCTAATTATGTGAACAATTTATTGATAAATATAAAATAATACTTAATATAATTTTGAATACCCCTGATTTTACTATGTCCCACAGTGACCGGCTTAGTTTTGAGTTAAGTTTATTTGTGAATTTCCTTCAGTGGTAAGGGTAAAGAAGAATGAATGGTATCGAAATGTGATAATATTATCGGAATTAAACATAAAATAACACTACTTTAATAATATAAACCATCGTTCGTAACATTATATTATGTCTCACAATTCCGGCCGTGCGTGGAATTCTACTTTGTAACCGTAATTTAATGAACCTTGTCCCCAAAAATATACTGCTAACTACAAATTTCATCCCTAGCAACATTACTTCAGACTTCGCCATTTTGTAAAGTAGTCAGATGAATGACAATTTGACGCATTTCGTGTCGAAACTTGTTGAACGTTACCGTGTCGTATTTTTCATCCACTTTGTAATTGTGATTTTTAGTAGTAAGTTTGGTTTTTTGTTTATAGAAATATAATAATAATAAACTACAAATGCATTATAAGCTACGAAAAGTGTTGATTTTGTGTTTTTTCCTTATTAAAGTTGATTTACAAGCAATCTTAGATCGGCAATTGGCAATGCGTTACTTCCATTTTGTTTGGTTACATATAACATGGAATAAAAAAGTTACAAAATGGAAATATAAAGGCGAGTACAAATAGCAATCCTGCTGTTAAAGGGCATGTGTTTATCTTTTTAGTGGATATGATGATATCAATTTAATTATAGATTAATTGATTATTTAATTTAATTAATTTGAATTATTTTTTTAATTTATGATTTGATCATAAATAGCAATTGCTTTTTAGTTAGTATTGTTTCTTTAGTTAGTTTGGATTCAATATCGTGAGCTATTTAAAACTACTTTAATCGATTTGTTATTTTTAAAAGTCTAATTTTACTGTTTTTTTAGTTCTGGTTAAAGAACTTTATTTAAGCACTCAAAAGAAATTTACAAAATTTCACTTAATGAGATAAGTTAAATCTGTGATTTTGCTAGTGCTACCTAACAATACCAATATTATAATAGTAAGAACTTTTAATTACTGAGTGTTGTATTTTGATATTTGGTTGTTATATTATAATAATATTTTTAGATTGGCTACCATAAGGCAGTCTTTACGTAGATTGATTTTTTAAGACTGAACTAAATTATAAGGCTGAATAAAAAAAAGGCGTTGATTACTAAAATAGTATAGTTTCATTTTTTTTTATAAATTCCTTTCTTCCCTTCCTATTTCAGTACTGATCTGCAGTATTTTTTTATCAGGGTAAACTAAGCTTTACCTTTTCGATTTTGTAACTGAAGCTTTCCATTTTGTAATTGTCTTATGTTTTATGTTACCATTTCTTTAAATTTTCTTGTTTTTGAAAGTGAATACCTTATTTTATTTTACTTTTCTTTGAATTACAAAAAAGGACTTAATCATAAAAAAAAGTCAACAGTATTAAATGGTTGCTACACTATATAAATCGAAAGTTAACTGGGCTAAATTACCAAATAGTTACAAAATGGTTAGATTTTTTCAAAATACTAAAAACATATGGCTTATCTTACTTATGCTGTAATATTATTTTAAAGAAAATTATATTTCTAACCAAATAGATGAAACTTTTTCATTAAAAATACACTATTTTATTTATTAATTTTACTTTAAAAAGTTACAAACTGGATGTCTAAACCACTCTCGTGTCCAAAGAAAGTATTATTTTTTTCTAAACTTGTATATTTATAGGGTAACTGTAGCAATTTTAATGCTCTTTCAGGAATAGCGAATCTTTCTATAATTTTTATTATGTATTACCAATTTTTTTTATTATTTTATTCCATTTTGTAACCTGGACACGTTTAAAAAAAAACGCCCATTAGTGCCATTGAGTTATGGTTATGGATCCGTGCTAATGGAACGGGTGAAATGTAGTGGGTCAGCAGGGTAAAGTAAAACGCATCCTGAGTCCTCACCTTGCATTATAATGAGGGCTCCTTGGTGGGCCTCATATTTTTGGGACGGATTTTCACCAAGCTATAATATTGGAAGTACGTTTTCTATTTCTTTGAAGATACCGTTCAAGATAGACATTCTTGAAGTGAAACCAGTAGATTCAAGCTGTTAAAACAGAATTAAACGGTTAATTCTACAAAAGATAATGCATAACATACAGGAATGCAGTGATAGAAAATATATACATTTAGGGAGGAATAAATAAAATTGCTCATTTATTTACGAAGCATCAACAGGTCACGCATAGCGAGAGGTTATTTGAATCAGTCGAATACAACTGACATAATAAAGTGAGGTGGTGTTTCCTGCTTTCCTGCTTGAATCATATAAGTTTTGTGTTTTAACACTAGGTATATTACTTTTTTGCTTTGATTTGATTGCCACATTTGTTTCGGTAAATAAGTTTGTACGCTCGGCCTTCGGCTAATCTTGCGGTCCCATTTGATTAGTAGTTCTGTCCAGCGCCGTTGTCACTAGCAAAATCGGAGTTAGGTAAATGATAGTTTGTTTTTCTCTCACTGAAAAGCACACACTTGGTAATCCACGTGCTAATATCGATCGGGCTATGATCGTAAGAGAATAGTTCAAGTATTGTAATCGAAAACTCTATTATTATAAACGTACTTAAGAAGAACGTGCCTATGCTTGTGTTGCTTTTTAGTTTTTATTAATGTTATTTGTTCAGCCGATAGGCATGCTTAGTAGGCGTGTAACAGTATAGGTTCTGTTGCACATCCGATGTTGAATAATTTTCCTATTGCCTTATCATGTGATTTGATTGACTGTTTGCGCTAGTAAAGTATATGCCACCAATAGCGTGCCTTTATTTTCCTAGTGCGTGGCGGGGACATCAGTTGCCTTCTTGTCTCTTTCGACAGAAAGTTTGATAATTAACCTTTAGAAATTTGATTTTGATCATAAACCCTCATTTTTATTTACTCTCTAATAAACTGCCTGAAATTTCAATTTCACTTGAACGGACATACAAATAAAATATATCTTCAATCTTCATCTTTATCTAAAGTGTTACGTGACGGTAGTCGATACGTGATTACCCTCTTGATGAGCGCTCATAGAAAGCGTCGGACGCTTGACCAGAAACCTAATAGGTTTAAATACCTTCTCGTACTTCCCTAGGAGAAAGTCCTTTACGTCCTGGTTTTACCGCCTACATATTTAAGCGTTGAATGTTATATATTTATATGCTATTTTGTAGTCGTTTCTTATAATTAATGCTGTTTTGGCGTTATTAGGACACTTTATTAAGGAAATTAATAGGCTACAAAAAATTGATATCATATCTTTGTACATAGCTTTACAATGTGAAAGTCTATAAGTAAGTTGCTTTTGGTAGGTATTCATTAGATATCGTGTGTTAGTGAATGGTACAATTAACATGAAAGTATTTGCATGCTCCTTTCAGGTTTATTGCGGCATTTGTATCAATTTTATGCAAGAGAATTGCACTGGCCACAATTTATTAAACAGTTTCAGAACATTTTCTTCTTTGGTAATTATCGTTACTTGTATTGTTTAATTAATTGATTATAATCGACTAATTTATAGATTTGAAATCGTTGTGTTGACAAAAAGTTTTTTACATTGTTCATTTGTTACTGCATTCGGAATATGTGTTTCTATTCCTAATTTACAGGTTGATAATCTCGGAGAAAAGGGGTAAAATAAATTAATATTAAATTTATTCATCTTTGTTTTATTATAATATAAATAAATAACAGTCATACATCACAATCACACACTCACACATTTTATTTCAATAAATAAGTTGTGGTAAGTACATAGTATTTACACGGGCTCGATTTCAAAACGAAATCGATTTATTTGGTCTATTATGCCGTTCGAAAACCTCGAATTCGAGGTCGTTATCGGGATTTAAATTTAGTGGTAGGCATTGTAGGCGAGTTCTTGGGCCTGTTCCTGGGGTTCAGCGTCTCTCCTACGACGGGTGGCAGCGTACGCAGCATCCCAAGGACCGTGGGCAGCTATCTGAGGGTGCGAGTTGTCCGCAGCGATCTGGGTAAACTACAAGGTTAGGCTTATGGATAGTCAAGTTGGTAGTAAGTGCGCAATATAAATAAATGTATCCCAAGTGCACAAGAAGTTTTGTTAACAATAATTGTGTCTTAATCGCTTTGCAAAATAAGTATCATGCTATTGTGTTTGATAATAAAATAGGGACAACATAACTCGAATAAGTGGTGTAAATTGTGATTAAATTAAATGAAAGTGCAAAGTGCAAATAAATGTCAACAAAATGTGCCTCTGCTTTTAAAAAATGTTTGCTGTTCAACTCACCTTCTTGCAAAGCTGGAAAATGGCCAGAGCGACGGAAACCACAAAGGAGAAGAAAGACAGTTGCAGGGCGTTCCAAGCCTTCAGGCCAAGGACTCCGATAGCCAGAGGAATGAGGGTCATGGCCTTCAGCAGCACGAACACAAGGATAGGCACAATTATCTTCTTGAGCTTAGCCTTGCGAGCCTCACCAACGGAGCGGGCACCTTCCTTGTTAAACTTGACGTTCAAGGACAGCTCATCATTGTCAAGATTCCTTGGGCTCACAGTGATCTTTGTGTCAACGATTGGCAGGTAGAAGGACACGTCGTGAGACTGGATGAAGTTCTCAATGCTATCAAAGAAGTCGCCAGAAGCACGGCCAGTGACGTCATTGGCAGCACCGTTCTTCGTCACTTCAACAGCGTCAGAGATCTGCAAATAAAAAATATTAAGTTTCGAGTATTGTTGATGATTTTGTGAAGTATTGACTATATGAAAATGAGGATACCTGGAAGGTGTCCTTCTTGAAAATGGAGTCCAATAACGACATAACCTTGTACTTGATGCAGGCGGTGGGGTCGGATCCTTCGGCGCAGCCAGACCTCATCTCCTCCACCATGCCGTCCATCGGGGTGCCTTTCCAGAAGGCATCTTTGGCAGGCTGGGCAGCCGCGCTACCGAAAAGTGCCAAGGCCAACAAGCACACTACTTTACTGGACACCATTTTGCAGCTCCTGTGGTGTGCACTGAACGATGATTAAATTGTTTGTGATAGTTACAACAAGGGTCCCTCGGTTTTTATACAGCTATTTCAAATTCAGCACGTAGTCTGCAGTTCCGGTAGGCATTGTCTTTCAATGTACGAGGCGAGCACGCACATGCGACCTTTTGGCACGGAGGGGCCCGAGTGTAAGGGAAAGCTATCTGATACGAATCCTTCTCGAGATATGGAATACAAAACGTCTTAAGTTCTAATATTGTTATTCGTTTATCGTACATTTTAAGTATAGTAACTTTGAAGCGCCTTTTCTGTTGTTTGTGACACCGTTCCATGATTCTAAAAAGCGTGATCCAATTCGTCTATCCCCTTCACTCTTTGTGTGTTGAGTGCTGTGTGAGCAAGAAGTTGGATGTGATAAGTAGTGAGGTGTTTGATATGGATGAGCAGATGTGTGCACGAGCGGCTTTGCATACATAATCGTGTGTAAGTCGATATCATTGAACTTGTCTGGGAGAGCATTACATTGGTCTCTCAAGTTCAACAGCTGTTAGAATAACATAATTAATTAAATTTTTGGATATTCAGTTATTGAAGAAGAGTACCTGGATAATACAACTTTAGTGCGTGCGACTGTTGTTGTGTAGCAAATTCGTCAGTATTTGGACTTGCGCCTGGTATCCGCGATCAGCTTGTCCTCAATTTCATGGGATTAAAGGCCTATCTTATGTACTGATATTGACCCGAGGCTATGTCTAGATGTATTGTATTACATCTGGACATAGCCTCAAAAAAGGCCAATAACTTATGGAAAAGTGACTTCTACCTTGATACTGAGGTAGTACCAAATACTGTTGGCTCACAAGCAAAGACAGTATGTGGGTGCACAGCAATGGCGTGCACTTCATGTAAGCAGAAAGGCACTGCCTGCCTTATTATTATATATATTTCCTTTAAACTATAATTTTATCAAGTATCATCGTTTTTATTTGTACTTCTTAGGAACGTATCTTTAAATAAAAATATTGACCTAGAATCTAAAAGTCATCTGGTAGTCTGACTTGAACAGAATTGATACGAAAGTAAGAATTTAAATAATAATTTTGAACTAATTCAGGACTTTAGTAACTTTCATACATAAACTGTCTTTGCTATCTAAGCCTTTTCTTTTCTACTGATAGCTAGTGAATTTTACATACAAAATTTACAGTATGCTACATGACACGAAGATCGAATTGAGTTAACAAGCGGTTGTATCAAAGGAGCAGTGTAATTAGCCACGTGTGAAAAATAAACAGCGCTTCTGGTATTCACTTCAAGAACTATACTTTCTATTTTATTTTACACTGTCACTTGTGCGAAATAGGTACAGAGGCCCTAGACAAGTGTCAAAGATTTCTATTCTATTCATAGAATAGATACAAAAATGTATGAGATTGACATAAGCGTTGGCGTTAGCTTATGTCAATCCAATACATTTTTTAATCTATTCTATGAATAGAATAGAAATCTTTGACACTTGTCTCGGGCCTCAGTTTACACAGAGTACAGCTATGGTTTCTATATTACATTTATTTTTACACAATATAGTATATTTTGTTAGACTAACCCCCTATTTCTGAAAATCTGATCAACGTAAATTAAATATTAACTAATCACCTGTTAAATCTCATGTGAAATATCTGTAAGCTTGCTAAAAGCATGGATAATTAGTTTGCATTGATCTAATTTTAGATCAAATTAGAGCAACCCAAGTGGTACTTCACACGTGATTTAACAGGTGCTTTCAGAAATTGGGGGTAAGAGAGATTTAAAATAATATGTCCTATGTGTATGAATTAACCGGGACAAGTGTTTTTAAACCTGCATTTTGTATGTGGGGCCGACTGTTAATAATTGAAGCTGGACTTCAGTAGCATGAGAAGCACTGTTGATTATCTCTGGCACTCCGCTTACCTGATTCATAAATCTGACTGCCTCAGTGGTTCGGTGGTACTGTGTACGGACTGCCACGCAGATTCGCAGGTTCGATTCCACCTCAATGCAAATATTTATGTGCATGAACATGTCTAACATCGCCCTGGGTGTTTTTTATGTATAATTTTTGTACATTAAAAATAATATTTAAGTAGGTATGTCTATCCACATTCTAGAAACCATTAAATGTCGTTACCTGGTCAGCTTACTGCTTCGGTGACAATAGTACTTGCACCTGTTTCGCACTGTAAGAGGTTGAAGATTGGATTTATGTATGGGTTTAATTACCCCTCGGGTCCTTTTCCTTTTCGTCCCTCATACGAGTATTCTCACGGTCGGTAACGGTTTGCTTGTATTTTCTTAGCATTATTTATACAAAGCTTAAAGAACACATTCAAATGCTAGTTTGCCAATAATTCTGTTAAAAAATACGATGAACTGTGATCCTGTAACTATTTGCCTTATCTGAGGGTACTTAGTGTCAAATAATTGTATATTTGTAAAGCCGTTCGTGACAGAGGACTTGTTCCTATTTTGGAGAAAAGAAATAGAGAGCGAAGAACATCAGAGACTTTCAGTCAGCAACAAACCAATAACTTTTAAAATGTAATCCGTCACGACACAAATAGTTGTATGGTTAACGAGTGTACAATTATTATTGATCCGGCGTTCTATCGCCATCCTGAATAACAATGGGTTCACCATTTACGTTCATAGTTCCGCCATGGTGAAAGTGATGCTATATACGAACTATTAATTATATGTATATTAATGAGACAAGGCTACATTGCTCGTAGAACTGATAGGCCTATCTGATGGTAAGTAGGTACTGTCTATAGAACCTATATACTGTGTTATCTAAACATTGTAGGAACAATGATAAGAAAACAACTAGATCATCGTCGACTATGAGGTTGGATTACAACAAAAAGAAAGCCACTTACACGGTCTAACACTATTTTCTTTAAAAATATATGTTTGACTGCCTCTGTGGTTCGGTGTTACTATGTACGGATTACAACTGGGTCTTTAAAGCGGGGCGTGAAAAAGCATCTTACTAAGCCGCCAGTTTACTTCTGGATTCCACTGACTGCTTACCATAAGGCAGAGTAGCTTTGGTAGGCTAATATAAATAAAAAATATGTCTCGGGGTTGATCCCCGAGTTGGGTAAAGTGATATTGGATTTTATCTCAAAAAATTATCAGTTTCCGGAGTCTGAAATTGTGCCCTTTGTTACATGGGATCTAAAATAGCAAAAAGTGGGTGTTTAAACACCTTTGCTTATCCCTTCGGAATAAAAGGCGTAAAGTTATGTATGTACGCTATGGTCTAAAGGTAGAACCTCTTGAATTTTACCTTAAGTGTTCGTGTTCGATTTCCGCTTTAGTCGTCAAGACGACCCAAGTAGCTAAACCCAAGTATATTTAACTTTGTAATCATTAACTTTCATTATATCTTTAAGATCAAACACGGTTTTTATCACGCTTCGTACGCACTTAGACTATTCATTATTTATGGTATTTACTTATCGAATAACCTATTTGGCTCAGTGAAGGTACAAACTGTGTTGAATGACAAGCAGATGACACACGCTTTGCAGTTAAACAACAATCTTGACGGAGTTAAACAACATCTTTTGTTTTCACGGAAGATGGGTTGACATTTAATTTCATCCACATTTTTCTATTTTTATCATTGTAATATACCATTAATATCATCAACAAGAATATTATTCTAAACTTGACGCTGGCAGAAATAGCTGACACAATCGTCGGCTCTGTTGCCAAAAAAAAAGGAGAAGAAGAAGAACAATCTTGACGCCTGATATATCATTGTAGCTGTTAACGGCTTATATTTCGGCACGGAGCAATTTATCATCAGTTTTAGGTGAAAGTTGTCCACTGCACTGCTGGACATAGGCTTCCTTCAAATATCGGTATTTCGATCAGTCGTGAGTCGTCCTCATCCAGCGGTAGCTAACCAACTTTATCAGATACGTCGATTCACTTTGTGAGAGATCTGCCTATTATATAAAACAACTTAATAAAGCGATTATGTTAATATTATAGCTTTATATATCTTTTAAATAGATTCGCGTTTATTATTTGATGTTATAAATGCGATAATATCTGACTTTTATTAAATGCTGTTAACGCTCATGCTGCATAATCCTTAGATATCTTAAACCTACAGACTTAATATCACCTTGACCGGTTTCAAGTATTCCGTTTACTCAGTTAGATCATACCGTTGACTCAACATTTGCTAATGACATAATCGTGGACCACAAACATTTGATGAGGTGCTAACAAAAAATTATTTATTTTAAAGAATGCACATAAGCAAGCCACCTGAGAAGAGGCTGCTCAGAGTTCATGACAGTTCTTGCAATAAAATAAACACAAAACACATTTTTTACAAAACTTGCCTAATAAACAAACTGCCTAATACTTACTACCTGTGTGCTTTTTAAAAACAACATATAAAGTACCTACATTTTGACCCTCGCAACAAATATTTGTGGAAACGCCGAGACTTTTATGTCAGTTGTGAATGGAACTTACAACCCTTGCTGTAATGTTAGTAGCAAGACCATCATCTTACCTCTAGACAAAATTAAATAAAATTCCACAAAATATAGGTACAGTTATCTCTCAAACGTTTACGCAGTAGTAATGTCAACATTACAATGCAAACTGCATTGTGCCTACGCCGAGCCAATCAAGTCAACTTATTAATTCATTGCCACGCCTAGGAAGCGCTGCCAAACCAAAACTATGGAGCGAAACCCACACTTGGCAAACTGAGGCCACCGTTCAACTTTTCATATGACCAATTGTTAGTGTCATAAACGTCATCACAGTGGACACAAGCGTTAGTGAAAAATCCAGCACAGTGATACGAATTTTCTTCGCCTTATATAACTACACACCTTATAAAGACATGTCTAAATTAAACGTTACTAATTTCGCTAAGAAAACCGGCAGCCCGTTTCAAAAGGGGAAAGAAATTCCTACGGAAATAAAAATCGTACACGATGCCGTTCTTGAGAAGAGCCACTTTGAAAAACAAAAGGAAAAACAAAGTGAATTGCTGCAGAAAGTGCATAAAAAATCCGCGGAGTATCAAGCAAATAAACCAAGCTCAGGAGTGTTTACAGAAATTGTTACACACGGCGCTTTTACTTCGAAAACAGGTAACAAAACTACTAAAGTCGGTAGTCCACCACCTCCAAAGACAAACACATTAAACGGATCTAAATCTTTTTTAGGATTTCCATCGTCAGCTAATGATTTAGCTCTAGATGCGAAATCAGATCTAGAATCGGATGCAAACATATCAAATGAAGTTAAAGAAAAAGTTATTCGAAAACTATTTGATTTAGTATCAATGGTACAACATGTATATGAATCAAAAGTGAGGATTATGACTGAGTTTGAGAAATACAAAGATACTCACATGAAGAACGAGATGAGAAGAGAAAGAGAGCATTCAGAACAATTGTATAAATTGAATATGAATTTTCAAAACGAAGTTGTGCAATCTATACAGAGATTAAAAAGTGAGTTGGATATTACGAGAAATGTTAGTAGAATGAAAGATAGTAGCAATGAACACAGTTTAAAAGACACTTCTATAGATTTTAATATAACAGATGAAACAATGGACTCAGATTTGAATGACAAAGGTGTTGATACTGTTGAGGGAGTCAAAACACCTGAACCAGAGAGCAAAGGGTCCGAAGATGATATTCAAAGTAATGTAAATAAAGATAAGTATGTAAATAAAGATAAGTATGTAAATAAAGATAAGTAATGTAGTATTACGGTATAGTTAATAAAAGAGTAATATTTTGTACTGTTTTTTATTAACCAACTACACAATTAGTTAACATATTTTTTGGATTTCACCTAACTGCTTTAATAAATAGTTACTACGACTAAGGTGACAAACAAACACGCCTTACAAGTGGTAGTAGCGGTAAGCAGTTACCGTAGTCCATTTATAAGGATTATGTGATTTTTTGAGCCAGGTAATAATTTGCATTAAACCTAAAGTAGTAATAAAAAAGTAAGTAAATAAAAACGTTTAGAACTGCACTACAGCTGTTTAAAAATATGACTGAATATACACTTGCTCGGTTTCAAACCCACAACCTTGTATGCCACCACGACGAGTTTTAATATAATGATCTACAAACTTCTTGTTTTTTTCAACGACTAAGGTGACAAGCAAGTATACTGCTCACCTGATGGTAGCCTATGGACGCTTGCAACACCAGGAGTAGCAGTTGCGCGTGTTTTGTTTGATTTTGGTTATATATGTATTATAAACACATAATATATGCCAAGGTTGCAAAGTACAAAATTAAATGAGTATTAGATAAATATGTAGGTGTGAGTGGGTGCTAAATTATACTTGGAATTCAACCTATTTTTAAATATTTGTATTGAGTTAAGCGCCATCTATAATTTGTTATTTGTACTAGATGTAGTTTTATGATGGTTTGAGTCTGTGCTTAGATGGTATATATAAATAAAATATCTATGTACGACGTTTTCTTTTTAGGAGTATGCATAGGCGTGTTTCATTCATCTTTCTCCGTAACTATACTAAGACTCATTGAGAAAATTCAAATAACGCTTAATTATTATCTAGGATTTGTTGGTATTAAGTTGGTTGCTTTGATATAGTAAAATGGCGTTCTTGCTTTGTAGCTATCAGCCGTAAATAGAAGTGTTTGATGACTATTTTAAAGGATTTGCAATATAGTTTTGGCCATGTATTTTGCTGCGATATTCCTTGTTCGTAAACTTTGACCACTCATTTAAATGTCAATAACTGAATCCGAATCCGAATCCGAATGAATCCGACAGATTAAAAAACACTTTTTCAATATTCTATCAAATAAAGTGGCCAAGGTGTGTGATTTCGATTCGTTCTAATTTGTTTATTTATTGTACACCAGATTTACAAGATATACTCATAAGTGAAAATTGTATACTATTATAGGTACAGTACAATGGATGGCCTTATCGCTAATAGCGATTTTTACCAGGCAATCTTTGGATGGAAATATGTGATGAGATTCTAGTCTTTGGCATACCCTGATAATTAGTTATTTAAATACTTATATAAGTAAAAATTGACACAAATATTAATAGATATAAATATATACTCTATAACTATATACCTACTAAATATACAAATAATAATAAATAAATCATATTTATATACCTAAGTTAAGAAAATTTAATTATGTTGTCTTTCGACTAAATCGACAAAATAGTGCTCCTTTACCATGGCTTTAGATGATACCAAAGATTTATTTAAAAAAAACAGAAAATACAATATGAGCATATTCCAAATAACATTTAACTTGCGTTTAAGGTAACTCGATCAAAAGGGGAAAAACATACTAATAAATATATGTAATTATATAAACGTTGTCTACAAACTAATACAAATAAATGATACAATCATACAAAAAAGAGGTTATATATGACGTCATATTTTGTTTACAATTTTAATAACATTAAATGAGATAATAATGGCATATACAAAAAAATTTTTTTTTTATAGTACTGGGAATAAAATTAGAGAAAACCCGTATATCAAGAGATGCCTTTTAAGACCAGTTACTTACTTCATTTAAGTCGCGAAAACCGGCTTTGGTAGACGTAAACTAACTCTTAATTTCTTAAATAGTTTTATTACTAATTTGTGAGTTGATAGATAACCTTTTGATACTTAATTGATAGAAGTGAGAACTTGTGTGTAGTGATCGAACTAAATGTAGTGAAGGACATTAATACTCAAAAAGGCAGGTAAGGAATATGTAAGGTACATGTCATTTAGTAATCTTATTAGGTACATAGGTTTTTAGTGTAGGTTGTGCAATTTTAAAAGCTATAAAAGATAGTGCAGTTTGGTCTATCATTTATCGTTTCTGACATGAAAAATGTTAATGTTACATACAATGCCTAATATTTTCTCTACATGTAAATTTACTGAGCTGATAGTTTCATTGTTTTGTCAATCTTATAATTGGCCATATTTTTTTTATGTTAACTCTAAAGTATTGGTTCTATACGTTGGTTGGCTGTAAGTTATCTTAATTTGTATAATATAAATAGGTAGGTCAGAACAGGTAATTTACTCTTTTCATCGACCGACCAAGTATCTACATGTATATTTAGTGGTCAATTATGGATTGTGATAATAATAGCACTCCATTTTGTTTTGTAATTCTTGTCAACTTTATTAGAGTGTCAAAGTGACAAAAACAAAAACATTAAATAAAAATAATGTATTATGTTATAAATACTATTAAGCAAAGCGAACCTGATGGTGAATTAATATAAACAATATACCTTAGTTTTTCTATAACCTAAAATCTGATAATTTAATAATATATATATGTATATATGATAGGATGCACTTACCATACTTTATCACCTTTACCTTTACCACCTTGAATAAGACTTTAATATTGAGCTTTTGTATAGAAACCTATTTTTGTCATTTCAGAGATGATTACGTTGAAAAGGAGCTTCATTACCATTCTAACAATACTATCAGCAACAAAAGCAGAACCATTATGTGAAATATATAACGACAGAGAAGTCATATGCAGTGGAGGAAACACTGACTATGAGCTTGTAAGAGGCCTCGTCTCTGACAATAATAGAACTACGAGAATCACCTTGAGGTCCTGCAGATTAATAGACATCGAATATGAATCATTCAACGACCTCACTTCGTTACAATATCTAGATCTGTCTATGAATAAAATCATCAGACTTAAACTCGGAGTTTTGGATGAACCGAAACAACTGACACATTTAAATTTATCAAACAATATGATTACGGAGTTCCCTTTGGGTTTATTTGATCAAACAACTAATTTAGAGGTTTTAGATCTAACAGGAAATAAAATAAACAATCTTGAATTAGGTATATTTGACCCATTAACTAAATTAATTTTTGTGGATCTATCAAGTAATGCTTTTCAAGGCAAAGATTTAAATATATACACATTTGATCAAAGCCCACATATATTATTAATGAATTACTCCAGGAATAACATGGTGGATGCTCCTGAAAATTTATTGCACGCATTTCAATCATTACAAGTGTTAAACTTAGATAGAACTTTCCTTAAAGAAGTGCCAGCATTCGCCACGAAACCAAATCTAAGAACTTTGAAGAGCTTAATAATGTCGACAAACCAAATATCAGAATTAGATAATGCTGCGACATTTATTAATTTAGATAATTTAGAAGAATTAGATCTTTCTAAAAATAATATAGAACGTATTAACGGTGATATTTTGTCACCGTTGAAGAATTTACACAAAATAGTTTTGAGGCATAACAAATTGAAAACTATACCTGATAACCTATTTCGGAATAAGCCGAAGTTGATAACTATAAATTTATCAGTGAACCAAATAGCAGATGTTTCAGTAAATGCATTAAGAGGCAGTCCGGTTAAGAACTTAAATTTATCGAATAATAAAATCACGTATTTAGTAGACAATTTCTGTTTAGAACTTCGAAATTCTGGCGGTAATTTAAAAAAGTTTTTGTTCGATCCAAACCCTTGGCAGTGTGCTTGTTTGAGTGATTTGTTAAAAGAGGTAAAAGGTTTCGGGATTGAGTACAATAGTGGCAAATACAATGGTAAAAAACCAGTGTGTGTAACTACTGAAGAATTTAATTGTAAAAGACACCAAAGTTTTAATGATTTCTATATTCATTTGTTTAAAGATATTGTATCTTAAACAGAATATATTTTCATTAAAATATCGTACAGCGCCACCTGGTGTCATTTGAATTTACTACCACAGGTATAGTGACATCTCTGGAGTAGAAGAGGAACTTTTAGATCGTAGTTTTTGAAATGTTGTGTGTAAAAACGAATAGATGTCTCTGTCAGTAATATAAAAAAAAAAAAGATTAATTTGTATTTGATATCTCTCTCTCTTAAGTTATACTCATTAGAATTAAGTAATTACGATAAATGTTGTTGCAATTAATTTTAATCAAACTGTTTTAATTATCGTTCCCACTTAGTCTTAAATTACACAGTTAACCTTTATAGAGCAACAGATCACTTACTGGCTCTTTCTGATTATGAATAGTCAGTACAGTCCAGGAGTGGTAAACTAAACGCCATCCTAAAAGTCATAGTATCAAACTAGATTTCGCGATCAAACTCCTCACATGGTAGCACTAGTTATCTCCACTTATTAGACTGTAAGGAATACTTTTTTACGGAATCGAAGAAATGCAGATTTTTCCGCAGAAAGCAGTAACTTCCTTGACGTTAAAACTCAAACAAGTCCCCATAGACCCATCTAGAAGATACACTGGTTCAAGCTCAGCGAGTTCTAAGTTTTTCTTGTACTAATCGTACTGTCATCATACCAGCGCATTATTATTCCACTGCAGGGAAACCCCTTTCATCTTAGAGGAAGCTTAAGCATTGATCGCCACGCTTAATGCGGAATGCCGATGGAATTTTTCTTTCAATTTAAACACCAGGTAAATCAGCAACATAATCTAAGACTGTTTTATGTTAAAACAAATATGAAATATCTTTCGCTTTCATTACAAATTGTGCACCGATTACCTGCAATTGAGCCTGCATTGGGTCAGTTAATATAATAATGCTTAGGATCCCAGATACATTTTATGATTGGTTAATATTTATTTCTTTTATTTTTTTCGTATAATGCGTAAACAAAAAAAATCACAATACTATATGAACATACAATATTACATTAAACAGTTTATCTAATTATGACATCTACACTGTTTACCAAAGATACCTTAAAATCATTGCCTCTCGGTTATAAGCTTTTTATAAGCACTAGCTAGCACTATTAGCATTAATATCAATATCATTAAAATAATTATTATGGCCTGCATTAGTGCGGGATGATAATAGATCCTTCTATCAAAAAGAAAATTGTTGCATATTAATATATTCTCGTCTAGAAAGTGTCACTTTACTAGAAAATTCATAGCTCGTAAATATAAAACGTTTTTATTTTTATAATTAATTTATTATAATAATGACAATTTTACTATCGAACCAAGTGAAATATGTCCCACCATAAACTCATTTTGGCAATCCAAAATGCAAGTAGGTCGAAATTTGTCTAAAGACGGATTTCCCTGGCAACGAGCTTGTTATCATTTTATTAGACACTGACATTTTACCAAGTACACTGTTGTTTTGTTGAAATAAAAAATGATATAAGTGCATTAAACACGATAGATCTTACAAGTTTGACAGTTTTAAGCAACATATCATCAATAAAATGGGTCATGATTCAGTTAGTTCGATTGTACAACAACAAATAGGCCATTTTAATAGAGGTTTGTTGATTATTGTGATATATAAACATACTTACCTGTGATTATCTAAACTCATAAAGAGTAAATATTTAGATTTTTTGTATGTTTGTTTGTTTTTTATGAATAAACTCAAAATCTACTAAACTATTTAAATAATTCTTTCACATACAAAGCTACAATACTAGCGAGTAACATGGGCTATATATTTTGTGGTATGCCACGTGGGCGAAGCCGCTGTCAACAGCTGGTCTTATACATTTTTGTTGATTATTGCTATAAGAACCTTTTTTGTAGATTATTGTAATTGGTGTAAATATTGCTGTAATACTCTAATAAATGTTTTGTTGATTACTGTAATTGATATTAATGTGAATGTGATTATAAGTGCCTATATTATTGTTAATTGTTGAAATAATATTTATTCAACATTCTAAGGTTTTTAGATATCCTAAGAAATGACTCAGAAAACCGACAGATTGGTACTTCTATTTGTTATTGTGATAAGCTTATAATTTTAAAATTTTGATATTTTTTATTACTACTTTAAATAACTGTGATAACTAATTAGAGACATATTTTGTGATATCAATAATATTGATCTTATATTATGTTTTTCGTAGACAATTATTGTCATAACCATGCTTTGAGTGGGATACAAGCAATCCCTAAGTAAGTGTTGTAATTTTTAGTGTAATTTATTATATATGACTTCGAAGTTGATTGAATTGATTATCTTTATTATAACCTATGAAGCAATACAACTTGGTTTTAGTAACATAATCTATTTTGATGCTGTCTGTACATGAAAAGCAATAAAAATTCCATCGGGCGAAACGCCCAATCAAAAATTATAAATATTGTGATTTAGTCGTTTGGCCCGTTCGGGCGAACAAATGGCGGGCCAAACGACCAATAACTCATTTTATTGAGTTCTATTACTCAGTCATTACCTACATACATTTAATTACTCTAATAAATAATATCAAAATATTGATTTTTATTATTATTTATTGTCATATTTTCATTTATTGAGAAGTATGTTGAAGTAAGTATGGTATGGTGGCCGCCACTTCTGGATTCCACTGACTGCTTACCATCAGGCGGGGTGGAGTCACTTTGGTAGGCTATACTATAAAAAAAAAAAAAAAAAGTAGTTACTCAATAAATTATATTTTCTTATTGAGCAATACCTACTGCCTATTATTGTATTAATCGCAATTATACATATTTTATAAACTCTCGCTTCGCTTCGGCATCAAAAGTTTTATTCGGCCTCACAACAAACACGTCGTATTGCATCATTCAGATTTACAGACGCTTAACATAGAGAAATTCTGAAAATGACTGAAAAAATATGTTAATCTTATTAAAATATAGCATAGTTACCCGTTTCATTTATTAATTTCTAAAGGTGAAAGAAATTTTCAAATCAGTTGCGTAGTTTTTTAGTTAAATTGTGCAAACAAACATACACAAAAAAATCAAAATCTTTTTTAAATATTACGTTAAATTAAGATGTGTAGTAAAAACGTATTATAGTCCGTTGCGTGGTTATATTAGTGGTAGAAGTTAAGTTAGCGGCAGAAATAGTCAGAATAGAACTGCGAATTTGTTTTATAGTATTTAGAGATGAGATGCTATCCCGCTTACTCAATAAGTAATAAAAATATGTACATTTTCTTTACGGGTATTTTATTATAATGACTCCAAAATATGTCAATTATCTGTCCAAAACCAAAATAGTTTAAAGTAAATTATGATTAAAACTAATACGTTGAACATTAATGGTATATACTTGTTTTATTTCTCAATTCCACAAATGATCTAATAATCATAAACAATATTTTGCACCAGCCATTAACTGGTATTATTTTGTTCATTTATAATTAAGCCCATTTTGATATTTTTAGATGATTTCATAAGCTACGAGACCGCACACTCGTGGTAGAAAAAATATTGTTAAGTACGATACGGGATGTAATGTTGGGTTCTGTTGACTTAATAACTGTTAAGTTTCTAAAATGTTACAAAGATTAATAATTTTTGTTTTATTTTTTATGATAACTCTTTTTGTAGCAATGTTACAGCCATGTAAACTGTGGAATGAATACACAAACAAAAATACAGAACCTCCGTCCGAGATTGGGTATAAAAGATTATGGTGGTTTTCTAACTACTGCCAGTGAGGAAACCACAATTATCTTCTGTTAATGACTACCATTCGGCCATCTTAAGATGTTGGGAATCCTAACATGTCTTTTCCGTTCCAAGGGAACTATTATAACATTAGATTTTTTTTATTTAATAAAAATAACACTATTTGTCTTTATTTTATATTAGCCTACCAAAGTGACTCCAGTCTGCCTGACGGTAACCAATCAGTGGAATCAAGAAGTGGTAGATACCATTACAAAAGCCAGTCTCGATTTAATAATATTTTAATATTCTGGTAGTAATAAATTCTATAATTTATTTCATTATCTGTTAAGATTACAAGGAACCCAAAAATTTCAAAACACGTGCAAGAAATTTATAAAACCAACATCTGCAAAATCGTGTTTTTTTAAACAATTTCTTTTGAAGTTGATAAAAAAGTGGAGGGCTCGCTGTTTTTTAGCTCACATATCGGATAGATTCGGTGCACGTATGTGACGGCCCTTATACCATACAGCGTGTAGAAGTTTTTATGTTTTATATTTTTTGATTTTGTGAAGTTCTTTTCCATTGGTATATTATAGTAGTGACAAATGTCAGTCAATTTACATTTACCTACAATCAATTCGCTGACTATGTAGAGGCATCAGTCGAAGAGGTTTCAGAGTAAAGTTGCAAGTAAACAATTACTTACACTTCATGATAAAAAAGAAGAAAGAAAAAATGGAATGTGTGGTTTTCGTCTGCCTCAAATTGCATATTCATAAAATACTAAAATTTTATAGAATTTATATATAGCTCACGTAGTCCCATAGATAATAAACTTAATTAGATACTACTAATCTTGGCCAACAAGAGTCACAGTAATAGGTGGGAAATAATCTAGCACTAATGTATTAAAGATTCATTCTTCGTGTAAAAAATGTATAGATTGATTGATACTTATCTCACAATTTCCTAATGTTGTAGGTACTTTCCTGTTATTTGTTTTGTAATATTTGGTCTGCCATAAATAATATTCTATTCTATTATAATTCCCGTGCTTCACAAGTAATAAAACCAGCTGTACATAAACAGAATTTTGATAGCTCAGGTAAGGTTTTTTTAAAACATCACAAAATCCTTAATTATCTAACACGAGATCGCAATGTTTTTTACCAATCGCGGGCCATTCCACGCCATTTGCTTGTATATAATGTTATGCGTCTCCGAATATTATATTTTAATATTGTATCAAATTGAGGTCGTATTAATGGCTTAATGACGAAAAAAAGGGCAATTTAATTAGTGATTGCCAAATTGTATAAAGTCGCAGTTTTCTTCAGTCTGTCTTTGCTAACTACTTCTAAGTAACGGATTTCAATACAGTGTTCACTGTATGTAGGTATTATATGTGCATATTATAGTAGAGAAAATCTGTGAATTTCAAAGATTTGATGTCATGAAGAATGCATCTTGACCTAACGTGTAACGATTGAATCATGGTAAAAGCCCGAACCGACTTTATGTATAGCCCTATACAAAAATAAGAGTACCTACGGAGCATAAGAAAACTCGCTACCTTTTCTATCTTATTATGTATTTAATATACGTCAACATCGAGAAAATGTTTTGTCAGGTTCTCTGATACTAAGTACCAATTGCTTATAATTATAACAAAAACTGTAGGTAATGTGGCTATTAAAAAGTATCTATAATCAGACTTTGTTGCTAATGCTTATAGCTCTAGACATATCAAAGAATTAGCCGTAGGGAAATTAGTTGTCTTTTAGCTTATGACGCTCATAAGCAATAATTCTAATGCTATGATCTAAATGAACATCAGCTTGACATTATAAAAAGAGCTATTTTAAGGCCGCTGAGTATTTAACGAGATATTTAATACCTCAAATGGGACGTAAACGACACGGGAACGTAACGGCTTCGGGCCACGTTCACACCCCGCCCGTGTCACCGTGACATAAATGCTCTTTCATTATATCATTTTGTATGAAAAATATATCCATATTTACGGTCCCGTGTCGGTATACAAATTTGTAACGTTTACCGCGGCCTTTACTCGATCTGTTAATACACAACTTAGTTCAGTCCTCAGAATATCAAACTCTATGTCTTGTAATGTGTGATGCGAAGATATTTGTCTTCATCTTTTGGTGCCACACGATAATCATCATACGCATTTTAAAACAAAATGTCGTGTAACATTCACACTAAACCAAAATTATCTGAGACAAATCACTACTAACAAACAACAGAGGACAAAAATTGTCATGTGCCTTGGCGCGAATGTATCTCCCTATTTTAATTCTCTCATAGTTCTTAGGACATAAAGTTATGTATATTAAGCTATCCGTAAATAATATAAAAGAAGAACAAAGTTGACTACGACGACGTTGTAAATATTGTAATTCGATTAAAAATATCGATTATGTTAATATTTTTTTTATTTAGAATATGCGACAAACACAACAAATAATAAACGTACATAATGTAAAATATTTATTTACATATACCTAGTGGGTAGGTACGTACTACTACAATAATATAATAATGACACCTCATACGTTAAAATCCATCAAGCCATTTACGCTGTAGAGCGTGTTAAAGAAATAGACATACATACTCACATACATACATACATATATACATACATACATACATACATACATACATACATACATACATACATAAGCTCGAAAAACATTACCCTCCTTGACTGTGCCAGTCGGGCAAAAATATTATTACAACTACCTACACGAATACTAAACACTTTCCACTCCGCAAATAATCTTAACTGTCCATCATTGGTGCAAAAAAATAAAGTTTTTATATGTTAATACCAATTGCAGTGTCCTACATTAATACAGCAGAAATGTAGAAAAAACACTACCTTAAATTTTTAATAAGTATTGTATTGAAACAATCAATATTAATGATTAAATTTTTTTAATACTACAAATTAGCGCTTAAACTGTCCATTATTGGTGGTGGTAATCTTACTCGCTGCGCCCTGCGGCTTCGACCGCGCGGAATTTTGTGTTTAATAAATATAATTAAGGAACCAATATGATTTTCGGGATAAAAAGTAGTCTATGTCCGTCTCCGGTACGGCATTTATCATCGAAATCGGTTCAGCCGTTTAGGCACTGAGTGGTACTTTTTTTTAACAATCAAAGTTAAAAGATAAAGATACTTTTTATATAACTGCAATACTTACTATATGACTTGACTTCTGATTACTAAAACCTGACTTAGCTAGCATGTCTTACATCTTTTGAACATCATATTGATTAGGAATGAACAAGAGGCAAGCTCTTAACAAAGTTATCAAAATCTTTTTGCTGTTTCTTTAAAATCATGCCTCTTTTCAGGGGTCAGTGGTAGGCAGAAAAGTATGTAAAGACCTAAGAATTAGTGACCACAACAAAGTGATGAGTACGCAAGTAAAGTGTCTGTATTTTATTGGTTTTCTTAATTCGCCTCTTGTGACATACAGGTGGCATAGTTTTTATATTAGTCTACCAATATGACTTTGCCTGACAGTAAGCAGTCAGTATCTAGGAGGAGTGAACACATATAATACATACCACAGATGTTTGCATAAAATGGCTTTCTATATAGGATCTTTTTTTGAAAATCCGATTTTGGGCAATGGATCGTTCAGCGCTGAATCGCTTTTACAATATGTCAATATGTTTATTATTGACAGCGTTTTAGCGCCCAACGAAAATCTGAATTTTCAAGAATCTAGGATTGAAGTTTGTAGAAAGCCAGCATCAGACATTTAATGGCCACTTTGTGCCTTTACGCAACGTGAAATCGCAAAGAAAGCAAAAGTATGGTGGCACAGCTGTCATGGCACGAGCCTTGCTCTATCTGTCTTAATTGTTAGCTTGATGATAAAAAGTTGAATAAAAAACACACAATTTGGCAAGGAAGGTAAAAAGACAGGAAGAGGCAGTATGTTGCGGCTACTTCCGTGGTTTGTACCCGACGTAGGGTTAATGTGGATATACCCTGGACTTTTTATTTCATTTTAATTTAATTCGACGATGCCACTAACACTAATTAAACTAATATACAGTAAGTATGGAAGATACAAGAATGCAATGATAGCAATTCACTGATCGTCACTTGTAAACTTATGAATTTCTACAAAAAATGTCTGAATTAAGCAGGGAGGCAACAGTTTGAATCGATGGATTTTGGAATGGTGGCGACACCACCACCTTGACAAAATAGACACTTTAGTTAGCCAACTTAAAAGTTCCATTAAAATAATATTTTATGTTATCCAACTTAAAAGTTGGATAACATAAAATATTATTTAAATGGAACTTAAAATATTCAAAACAGGTGTAAATTATTATTTTTACAAAACACTATATTCATTAAACAGTAAGGTACTACTGTAATGACGTTGTATAATTATATTAACTACTAATTATGTAAATCTATTTGTATGTTAATTACTTATTTTTCTAGTTTATTGTTGTCGAATGTTTACTACCGTAATTATCATTTATTTGCATTGACATTGTTATATAAAATAGCCTAATGAAATATAAATACGTTAAAATAAAGTATAATTACAAAAAGTTAGGTAAGTCCGATTTCGAGAAAGAGATTACTAGTCGAATCCAATTCGGCTGGGCAGCGTTCGAGAAGCTACAACATATCTTCTCGCCCACTCTACCGCAGTGTCTCAAGACCTAGGTCTTTGACCAGTGTGTGTTGCCAGTGATGATATGCGGAGCAGAGACGTGGTCGCTAACTATAGGTCTTATCAGAAGGCTCAAAGTCGCTCAGAGGGCGATGGAGCGAGCTATGTTAGGCGTCTCCCTGCGCTATCATTTAAGAAACAAAGAAATCCGCAGGTGAACTAAGATAACCGATGTGGCTCGCAGAGTTGCTTCTCTGAAGTGTGGGCAGGATACATAGCTCGCAGAACTGACGCCTGTTGGCAGAAAGATTCTAGAGTGGCGACCACGAACCGGAAGACGCAGCGTGGGCAGACCCTTCAGAAGTTGGACCTTATAGGGGTGGCGGGGAACCGATGGATGAGGGTGGCTCACGATCGGCCAAGGTGGCGAAAATTGGAGGAGGCCTATGTCCAGCAGTGGACGTCTTTCGGCTGATATAATGATGATGACGTAAAGGTATCGTAACTTTGATCGGTTTTGAGACCCTCATCCACGTTGCCCGCCGCCTATAAGTTTGTCGGTCCATCTTGCAGGAGTCCTGTGTCTTTCCGATTTGTGGTGTTAGAATTGATTCAAATCAAATGGGCAAGAACTCTGTCACTGTAGAACATTGGATATAAAATACATGTACTTTCAAATGGATGGGTTTGTTGTAATCGCCACACTTTTATTACACCCTTGGGTAGTCATAGGTGTTTCACCATATTTATATTATCTAAACCGTAGGCCATACGGCCAGGCACTACATGTGCAGTTAAAACATAAAATTAAAATTTAAGGTTCGTATCCATACTAACATCAACACCTAAGAAGGACCTTTTTTTAATAATTTGATCAGCAATTGTTCAGATCATAATAACACACTCATAGGTAGAAAAATTAAAAAAAAAAAGATCGTGGCTCGTGCTCAAACCATAGAGCCATCTTTTTTATTTTTGGCGTGGTGCCATTTAGTTTTTTATCCTTTTGTGTTTTGGCGCAATGTAGTGAAATTAATTATGGTAGCATGTGTTTTCGAACAAGATGGGCAGGCAGATGCAGAAGTAAAATTTTCGTCTGCTAGTTTAAATAAAAAACAGAAAAGCGAAAGTAAATGATTTCGTTAGTCGATTTATGATTATAACACGACAGCCATAAAACAAATTATATTGCACAAATAAAACAAAAAGAAAAAAGGCCTATTTTATTTTCAATAACTGGCAATTTTAGAACTAGCTGACCCGGCGAACTTCGTTCCGCCTAACAGTCAATCAACATTACTTTATTTTTCTAAAATAAAAGAATTTTTCTAAAATAAACGTAGCCTAAGTTACTCCTTATTACATCAGCTACCTGCCAATAAAAGTCCCGTCAAAATCGGTTCAGCCAATTTAGAGATTAGCTGGAACAAACAGACAGACAGACAGACAGACATACAGACAGACAAAAATTTAAAAAATATTTATTTTGGTGTATGTACCGTTTAAATATTCATATACATGTAGTAAAAAACGGTTATTTCAATATTTCAAACAGACACTTAATTTTTTTTATATGTATAGATAAAATTACACACTGCAAGACGAACTGTGCATCAAATCAACAGCATTGCTTTTTTAATTGTTACTCATTTTTTAAATTGATTTATTTTTTAAATTATTGCGCTTAGGAAGTGTAGTTCGAGTTAATTATTAACTAAAATTCAAAGTATTATCACTATATTTTACTAAAAATAGGCTGTAATCAAATTAACTAACACCTTTCTAGTCATGATAGAAGTATTATTCGATTACTAGTACTCGTTTTATAGAAATAAAAAAATGACTTTGGCATTGACATTGATACCTAGTTTTTTTTCTAACACCAGTAGTGGTTGACTGGTAGAACTTTCTACTAACATAAAGTTTGCGTAGGTATAGGTACCTAATATTAAACTAATTTAATATCTCTAAAATGTCTTTTTTTTATAAACAGAGATATTTAGAAGGACAAGAGGAATACCCAGCAAAGCAATAGACTCAAATTGCAGCAGCCGTAGCCGTAGGAAGTAACTTTACCCAACAGTAGACTGCAGTCATATTATTATCATAACTGAGGTCTGTATGTAGCAGTTGACGTATTTTAGTTGAAAAGATCATGATGATGATGGCTAGGTAAGTGTTTGCAATAGTAAGTAGATATCTATCTACACCTGCACTATGCAACGAAAAAAAACGAAAGTACGATAGACACTGCTATCAGTGCAACATTTGTAGCTAAGTTCTGACTTAACATAATCTACGAACGACGACGGTGAGAATAAGAACTGCCCATCAAGCATCTCTTTTTCAACTGTTAGCTTGTTTTATATAATATACAAGTATTTGTATTTTCAGGAAAAACCTTGACATTTATTTAATTCAACGTCCATGTTTATCACATTATAGAACAATAGTATTAACGACTATAATTAACAGCCATGGTCAAATAGTTAAAACAAAATAAAAATTTTTCAACTGTAAATATGTCGTTCGATATTCAAATACTATTAAAAATAAGCATTACGCCTAACAACGGAAGGTTGGCACATGCCGCGTTTAAAAAAATCGCTCAGCATTGCCAACAGTAAAAAACTATAGTTTTATTTAAACTTTTTTGTAGACCGCGCGCGTTTTAGCAAGTATTTTTTATCTGTACACAGAATGGTTTTTCTAGTGACCAGATGTTGTATGTATGCAGATGACAATTTTTTTTATTTCGTAGTGCGATTTTTAGTGGTTTGTTAGGCGATCAGACTTTTTTGAAGGCAGATGGTTTGCATAAATATTTTTTTGTTTAATAGGTTGTATGTCTAAAAAATAAACGCGTGTCGTATCAGCTGCCCGTTGTGGAATTTGCATAGGACGACAAACCACTATCTTAGGTGATGGATAAAGGTATGTTGATAAACACACAGAATAAACGCCTAGGTCGCAGTATATTTAGCAATTAACACAATTTATTGCTAGGTATATGAAAGACAAGTGCTCTAGAATCGCGAATATGTTGTTACTTTTTTTCAGATCAAGGCAGTTACACATTTTGTCTGCTGTTGGCTGGCTGTCTAGTGCTATACCTTTGAAAAAAAGCTTTAGCAATCTGAATGTCTGCTTTATTTTTTTTATTGTTTATAGGCTATGTAATATCACGCTTCTGGCGACAGGAGCAGAGCAGTAAGCAAAGACACGGGAGATACTCATATGCCTCTCGAGCATTACAAGAAGCATATAACTAATTAATTCAATGTTGTACTAAAATATTTTTAAACTAAATTTAGTATTTTTAGTAATTTATTCTTATTGCAGACGGTAATTGGTTGAATAAATGCAATAGTAAATTCTTTCTTCGAACGCATTATTAGCTCGCACCAAGCGTAACTGGCATTATCGATATATTTCGACAAAATTGTTTCATAAGGTTTAGTTTGGCTAGAACAATTCAATAGTTACATATTTCATTGTATACCTTCTCTGTGAGAAGAGGCCTTTCTTGCAGTATGATAATAACGGGCTGATATCATGATGATGATGATTGTATATCTCACATAATACACGAGTCCAACGTCGCTGTTCTTTTGTTGCTTTTATGTTTGTCCAACTTATTCTAAACAATGACACGGATACTGATACTATTCACTATACTTATATATATCGTCCAGAGAGATTCTTTCGGCAAGTTTTTAATAATAAAATGCATATTAGATTTTAAAAAGCTAACAATTACAACGATTTGTGATAAAACTTTAAGAAACATTAGTATTTGTAGCCAAGTCTAGTCGCTAGTCGCTTATAAAGATAGATGGAAAAATCAGTTCATTTAGATGCATTCGCGTGATACAAAGTTGCAATTTAACTTATCATAATCATGCAATCAAGTTATGAAGGTGCATCAAAACTTTTTGTTACTAACCTCCCTCGAGACGAATTTCGCGGAAACATTAGAGCTGATACATGCGATGCGTTTATAATAAAATAAACTATAATTGCCATTCAAAAACAAATAACTTGTGCCAGGCCTGCGGCTTGGTTCACAATCAAAAGGTTTTCGGATTTGAATAAATCAATCCCTTATAGAAATGCATCAATCTACAGGCTGATGTTTGAGTGACTCTCGTCGAGTTTGTTTAATTGGGTCTGCGAAAATTTATTTTGTAAGTTTTATGTCTATCTAGTGTTCCTGAATTGCAAATATCTTTAGTATGCTGTTGCTACTACCTCTGTTAAATAAATATTCTATTAAGTTTTTTTTTAATCAGTCTATAAATAGACGTGTCCCACTGCAAATTGCCAGTCTCCCCGAAACGAATCTAAATGGTCACGCCATCTCGACGACGTGAAAGGCCCGTCTGGGCCTTTCACGTCGCCGTTAACCTTCTTCCGGCACCCAATCCATCGCTACACAAGCCCACCTTTCAGAGTCCATAATTGAATAAGGCAAACATGTCCGGCTCAGTCCCATTTGAGCCTGGCAGATATTTTCCCCATGTCAGCAATGCGAGTTTGGGAATGTAGTTTTCAATTGTTTTCACCCCGAGAATACTATGTTACATAGCTCTTAGGCAAATCTTCAGTTTGGACTTCTGATTCTCAGTCAGGGACCATGTTTGGGCACCGTAAGTTAGAATGGGTAGTATACACATGTCGACGTGTTTTAGCTTTAGTTTAAGTGGAGGTTTCTCTTCAATAGCTGCTTCATGAACCTGAAGTTATAGAGATAAGAAATAGACGTCCATCCGTCCATCCTTATCCCACCTTACTGTATGCAGAGGTATCATTATTATATGACTGCACCGTTGGTCTAGTGGTTAGTGTAACTGACTGCGACGCCGGGTGTCGTGGGTTCGATTCCCGCGGAAGGCATATATTTGTGTGATGATGTCTTTGTCTTCAGTCTGGGTGTTTCCTATGTATTCTAAGTATGAATTTACAAAAAAAAGAAGTATGTACCTATATGTATTATATTTAAGTTATCTAGTACCCATAACACAAGCTCTGCTTAGCTTGGGACTAGATGACGGTGTGTGATAGTGTCCACATATTATTATTTATTATTCTAGATTTTGTTAAATACTAAATTTATATACATTCTTCTTTATAGATAGATAGTTCCAATTTAAAAAAAATAAAATATAAAATATTATTTCTTTATAAATGGATAGGTCCTATATATAAAATAATAATTTAAAACATTCTTTCGATATAGACGGACAGTTCCAATTAAAAAAAAAAAAAATTGAAAACATTATTTCCATAGAGACGGATAGTTCCAATTTTAAAATAACGTCACAAATATTAAAGATGACGATAAACGTAACACACTGTATCCGTGCACTTTTTCAAAACGTTTAGAAGTCGAGTTTTTGAAGGATTTTTTCTCCATTTCGTAGCCAATTATGCACATTTTTGCCGGTCGCGGCCCGTTTGGATCGATCCCTCTCTTCTCATACTAGCTTCGACGGATTCCATCAAATAAAAATCGGGTTGGAATCTTTTTGTGACGGTTTTTGTCCGTATATTGATGAGTATTCCAGATTTGAAGGAATTCCTGAGAGGGCGTTGGGGACAGACGCTATTGTATCGCATAACCTGATCCTACCACTTCTGTAATATAAGTATTAATATATACCTCTAGTAGGAATATAAGCTGAGGAATACGACCATTACAGAATTGCAATAAGACAATGACATGATTATGATCATGAAGCCGCGATGTAAACATTGAACATCACCTCTTTTTCCTTACATACATAACTTAACTTCTGGCTTGTGTTTCGTTAATGCGATAAACACAGGCTATATAACTTCTTTTGCTGACAACCAAACATATTTTTTTCGCTAACTTTAACATTCATCTCTTCAAACACACTCTATTAGGCACAGTGCTTATAATATGTGGTATTTGATAACCAAGGTGCTGGTAGATGCTTAACTTTCACCTTCTTGAGAGGAGCGTGAATATCATACAAATCTAATAAATTCTTGGTGAAAGTAGATACCTTGGTGTCCAAGTCATTACAGCTGTAAACCGCAGACCAGTCAACTTTGCCTATATCAGCCCTCAAGCGATCCAGATCAATGTTTTTAAAACTGCGAAGTAGGAGAAATTTACTCTTGCGTTTAGGAGGACAAATTTTATAGGAAAGATATATTAGGTCATGGTAGGAAAAAGATGCTGCAAGCTGTCCATGTGTAGCTACTTTCTCAGGGGCAGAAATAAGAATAAGATCTAAGAGAGATGGAGAACTGTGAGGTGCCCTATGAGTAGCTTGTAGTGGAAGAATATGCATATTGACAGAGCTGACAAGAGAACGGAGTCTACGACTGCGTGAGTCATCCTTAAGCAGACATGTGTTGAAATCACCAAGGATAATTGTGTGATCATATAAAGGAGAGAACTGTTCGAGTTTGATTTCTAGAGAAGAAAAATAGTCAATCTGGCAAGAAGGACTATAGTATACCCCAAGCAGTATTTTAGAGTGCATAAAGCATATTTCTATAAAAATATGTTCTGCAAATCTATTATATACACTTGGAGATTGATCAACTACAGTATACGGAATATCACCACGCAGATAAATCGCAACTCCTCCGTAACCCTTACCCACCCTGTCATTACGCACAAGCTTATAACCAGGAAGAGAATATAGTGTGGAAGGCATAGCTGGTTTAAGAAAAGTTTCGGAAACAAGGACAGCTTGTACTAAATTAGAGTCAAAAGATGATAAAAGATCGGGATAATGGGCGTGAATGCTTTGAGCATTTATATGTACAGCATTGAAAAAATTAGAAAAGCTGGAGAAGGAAGAAAAAAGCTGCTCACGTAGGTGAGTGGAATCATCACTAAATGCGCTAGCGAAGCTTTCATCTGACGTGCAAGATGAGGAACAAGAAGCAAAACTGTCGTCGACATCATTGGTTATCATAATTACCTATACTAAAATAAACTATTTAATATAAAATATAAATAATATAAATAAATAATTGTATACCTAATACTTTCAATTACTTAACTAACTCAATATCAAACCTCAACACTCCCAAGTTGAACATGCACATTATTGTATGAAAAGGCTAGGTGCCACACACTGGATAGATATACAATTTATTAACAAAACAAAATTTAAATAATATAAATTTCTACAACTATAAGCAAAAGATCAAAAAAATAAATACATGACAGCAAAATAAAAAAATAAGAAGTAACTAAACGTTGAAAAGATGAAGTTTTGACTGTTTCTAAACGCAAAAATCACATGTCAAAGATATATATCTCAGGCAGCTGTCAATGAACAAAGTTCACAAGGAATAAGTAAAATAAATAAAGTATACTAAATCTTGTTTAGTGGGTCTCCTTTAAAATTTCATAGCACAATTTCTCCTGTTGCATTAGGTTTATTTGCACTACAATTATAATAATATATAATAAAAGAAAATAAAATTACATAATATTAATATTAAATTATTCTATTAAGTCTATCGAAATTTAAAAGTAAATGTAGATCTGCCATTTTTCTTTAGTCAAGACGCGTTTGGCGGCAAATGGTAATAATGACCATAGACTACCATAGCTCGAATAGTTTGAATATTTCGAACATCCGGTGGCAATATGGTTTATCTAGAATAGTTAAAATATTTAAGAAAAGTTTTTTAATTTGTAGTTTTGTTAATGACTCTTATTAAACAAGTTAGTGGTGTGGTAAATAGGTACGTTGGGCACGTGATAGAAAGTGTTCGCACGCGCGAAACAGGATTTTGTTCCTTACAAAAACAAATTTAAAATAAAATAAGTTGTAAAACATGATAGAAAAATGTATAATCTTTTTCAAAGAAGTTATAAAAAGTACTTTAATATAAATTAATTCCCATCGACCGGACTGTAAAGAATTAAATATTCTTTACTTTTCTAATAAATTTTGATAGATTAAATATTTTTGTGAGTTGATTAATAACTACAAAAAATTTCAAATTTGTTGCTTAGAGGAGTAGGAGTCCATAATTAAGCAGTGGACGTTTTTCAGCTCAAAAAAAAACATGAATCTTTAAATTTTATCATAAACTATAAATATATTTGCATACAACATAGATAAACAAAAGTAAAGTAATATAGAACAAAAACAAAAAGTGTTCAGCAGGTACACTCACAATAATCCTATGTGACAATGCTGACCACCTGTCAAAACAAGACTATACAGGTGGGAAAGCACCTGACTGGGAGGGGGTATGGGGAGGGGGTGGTATAGACCAGGTGACTATATTGAAATAATCCATTAAGATGATGTAGCTTCGGTTAAAATAGAATTTGTAAATGACCTAGAATTTGTTAAATTAGAGCAAATTTTTTCTAAATTACAAAATGAATTTTGACATAGTTATCATTCAGAGAATTTCTTACGAAAAATACCTATAATAATACAAACATATGTATATGTATAATACATGCACATTGTAGTTAAGAAAAGTTGGGAATTTCAAATATTTGTAATGATGTTGTCAAAACATAATAACATTTTGTACTCTTGTGAGAAGCGCCTCTAGTGTTCATCCTGAAAAGCTATCATTATACAAATGGTAAGGTAAGTGCCAAGTCAGGTTTTCACGTGTTTCACAGTCATGGGAGTTTGCTTTAGTTATAATAACCCTTTTATATTTGTTTGTTTGTTTACGACTTTAATTATTTAAAATAATAGTGATTTAAAATAATAATGTTAAACTAAAGTATTATCGTAATGCGCATTATTAAATTTGCTGCTTCAACTCCAATTCAGTCAATTTTATTTCTGGTATAGGTATCATTTCAATCATATTTAACTTCATCGAATGATTATCTGAAAGAAATCTATATCGATAGGACTACATTTTTACTACCAAATACTAATAAAAATAAAGTACAACAGTAAAATAAAACAAAAATGCTTTACGTAAGTACTATAAGTACATTATACCCAAATAGTGCGACAGTGGCAGTTAGAATCAGATATTCTTTTGTAAACGTCACGTTTTGAAACGTCGGGTAAAGAAGTATGACACCATAAAAAAATTTTCTAACACGAGTAGACCCGTTTTATAAATATAGTTATGTGTACAAATCGTGTGAGTTTAAAATATTTAATTCTTTTGTTATTTCTTTAATACCATGTTATTAAGTCTTATCTATCTACATATTTGCTATAAATCGAGTACTTAATGACAAAATTTATTTTGTTGTAGTATACTTTATAAGCACAATAATAAGCCTGCAGAATATGTTGGCTATAGACAAGAGGCTACATTTTAAACACTTTTAATATTAATCTTTAAAAATATAAAAGTGATAATATTAATGCATAATAGTAGGTACTGGTTTAAGTATGAATTATTGGTGCATTTTTCCTCTCATAGAAATTCGACATCAAAACGCTAGATTTTCATGGTTAGGATTCTGCGTTGAAATCTAATCCACGACATTCGGCGTAACCGTAGTGGCGAAGCGACCATCGTAACCACTGGACGACAGTGCAGAGTGACTAGTCTAATACGTAAAGAAAGCAACATGTTTTTAATATGTTCGGTATTATGGCACCTAGATGATCATGGCTGTAAGTGATTTGCAATACCTTTGTTAATATTGACATAACATATTTATTGCAAATATATTTGATCCGATTGCCGCGGCCGTTGCAAACCAAATAGATTAATAATTCAAAAGGGTTACCTCTGAAATCAATCGACGTCTTTTATAAAGTTACTAATTTAGAAACTTATGAGTATCTATAATATAAAAATGAAATCTCGAGAGCAGCTAAACCGATTTCGCTAATTCTTTGTTTATAATATTACTTGAAGTACGAGGATGGTTCTTACGGAGAGAAAAATTTAAAAAATTGCCTAAAAAACACACTTCTATATTCCCATACAAAAGTATCTTTATTTATCACAAAATTTAAAAAAATGTTTACCCGTGCGACGTCGGTGCGGGCCGCTAGTAAAATAATAAAATCAAGTTATGGAAGCTTGTGGAAGTGAAGGAAATTTCACTGCACGTATGTTTTCAGTTGCGTCAAATATATCTAAGATTCACAAATACTTTATAACTCATGATGTACTTATTTCACAAAGTATCTAGCAATGCCGTTTTTTTAACTAGCGAAAAGATATATTTAAAAAAATATAAGTACATATTTATGTATAAATAAATATACGTATTTAGTCTGTATGTTCGTACAGCTAATTTGTAGTTTTAATTCATCTGCATCTAACTAGTTCAGGAGATGGACCCTACTAAGCAAAAATATTTTATTTAAGAAAAATAAAGTAATGTTGATCGACTGTTATGCGGAACAAAGTTCGCCGGGTCAGCTAGTTAAAGAAATAAAACACGTAAATGGAAAGGTTTAATTTATGTGGTTAACGGTTTTCCTATTTATAGTTGAATCACGCTAGCAAATGGATGATCTTACATGCACAAAAATTTCCTTTGAAATGAAAAAGATTTGTGTAAAAATTGTACCTACTACATTACCTATAATACGCCTCATACTTAATATAAACTAAAATATTTTTTATGGTAAACAGTTCTAGTTGTCACAAAAATAAGACAGATTAATGTGACAGATTAATTTTAACACAAAACTGGTCTTCATTTTATCAATAGACCTAGCCAACATTATACATTTCTCCTTATTTATCTTTGTTCCCGTCTAATCAACATAATAAGTTTGCAACGAGCGCGTAAAGAAATAAAAATATGAAACATTAAGAACCCATCCATATTTTCATCAGTAACAGTTGATAGTTTACTATAATATACTAAAGGTGTTCGCTCAAGTTTAATTGTATATTTTTAACCGGTGATGATAGGAAACTTAATACAAAGGGTTGTAAAATTCTTTTATTATAAAACATATGCTGAGATATCCATGCAAGTAAGTGACAGCCTACAATAGACTCGTGCCGTTTTTTTTCACGGAAGACGATAGGCGAAAGCAAACATTTAAACAGCCTCAAAAGACTGGCACACTCCACTCAAGATCGAGTTTCTTAAAAAAAAAACACGAAAAAAAGATAGCACATGCCGAAATCTGATTACACCACCATATTTGATCAAAGGGTTGCCGTTTTGCCAAACATTGCGGGTCGCAAAAACTATCGGAACGTAGTAGGTACCTTTTTGCACCCGTTTGAATTTTTTTGCGAAAAAAAAAGTTAAATCGATTTCGGCAGATGGCCACAAATAGAAAGGGTTTTGATAGGGTTTTTTTTAATAAAAAATGGTGGACGCCATCGGCTGTAGACAATGGATCGAAGCGTTATGGATCGACTGTCAAAATTCGCCATTTATGAGATAAAGAGTTGTTTTGCCGCGCTATTAGTTTGATGTGCTAAATAGACGTTTTGTGTAGCGGTTAATTTTCTATTTAATTATTAAGAGGATGCATGGTGTTTCGTGTTAATCGACTAGCATAATGAGTTATGCACACAAATGTTAGTTTTTTTTTTTCATGTACGAAACAGGCTCGCTTATTATACATATGTTTTCTAAAGTTTTCAATGTTCGAGGACTGATTCAGAATTTAGATACGAGTTGGTTTCTTGCTGGACAGTGTTTGAAACCCGAAATGGGCTGACGCCAAACACTAATTGGAATTGAAATTAAACTTCGACTGACATTTTTAAATCTTTAATTCTCTTTTAAATGTTAATCAATTATTAATTAAATAATTTAATATTTTTATTAAGAAAAATAAATGCCTGTTACAAATTAAATAATTCGTAATTCTTAATTTTAGTGTAAGTAGTTTTTAGTTCTAACATAGGCTGCTTGCACTTATTACATGGAAACTACCCATGTAATAAGGTCATGCCTGTTACCATTTACCTACTGGACACAATTCCAGTCTTTAGGCTAATAATGAGAAGAAAACCCAATATCACTTTACACAACCGGGATCAAATCCATACTTGCTTGTCTAAACTAATATTATAGTAGTTACGTCTAGTAAATAATAATAAAATAATAAAAATAAAAATAAGTTTCATCATCATCATATCGGTCCATTATTATTCCACTTTAGGGAAAGGCCTCTTCTCATACAGAGAAGGTATGAGTATTGATCGCACACTTGCTTATGGCGGATTGTCGACTTCAGATTTCCTCAGAAGTTTAGGTTTCCTCACGATATTTTCCTTCACCGTCAGTCAGTAATGTCCAGATAACTTAGTAAGTATATATGATTTGAAAAATCACATTGGTACTTGCCCGGATTCGAAGTTCCTACCTCGTGTTTACGAAGCGGGTGGTTTCACCACTGGGCCCTTACGGCTTCATACTAAGTTTCATCATCATCATCATATCAGCCACAAGACGTCCACTGCTAGACATAGGCCTCCCCCAATTTTCGCCACCGTTGTCGGTCGTTCGCCGCCCTCATCCATCGGTTGCCCGCCACCCTTATAAGGTCGTCGGTCCACCTTGTGAGGGGTCTGCCCACGCTGCGTCTGCCGGTTCGTGGTCGCCACTCTAGAACCTTTTTGCCCCAGCGGCCGTCAGTTCTGCGAGCTATGTGTCCTGCCCATTGCCACTTCAGAGAAGCAACTGCGAGCTACGTCAATAAAATAATAATAATACTAAGTTTACTTTGAACAAATAAATAAGATTAACCTTGTTAGAGCCGTAACCTTTATTGAGTTTAAGAAAATATCTTTAGCACCGCAAAAACTGATCGAAAGCTCGTATTCGATCGACAATCCTGACCAGAATATAGACCGCCAACTTTTACATACTCCACTATTTTATACCTTATTACAATAATATTAAAGTTGATATTATTAAATGTAGTGTGTGGTAAGATCATACTGCTTGGGAATTCCTTACTATGGCACGCGACGTAAATTCTATCTTGAGGGTTACCTTGTATGGAGATGAAAGGGAAAGCCCTCGGCGTCGAAACGTTTCGGTATTTTTGCCACTGAAAAAGTTCGGGCAATGAATATTTTTGTGGGTTGTAGTAAAAAATAAGAAGAAAATTTTCCATGGAGACACCATTTCTTTCTTTTAATATCAGGAAACTATTTTAATATTAACTAGTGACCCACCCTTTGAACAAGATTATTTATAAGTTTTTGCAGCATAACTATTAATTATTAATTTTTGAAGTTCTCGACTTGTCTGTATCTTCTATAGTACATTCGGAACCTTTCGGAAGAAATCTTATAAGTAGTAGTGAAAATTTCACCAAAATCAGATGCGTGCTTTAGAAGAAGATTATGGCAAAAGAAATAGACGAAAAATTTTTTTTTATACAACTCTTACTTAGAGATACTAAAACTACATCTATAAAGTCTTGGTTTTAAAAATAAGTAAGTAGAAACCTCCTTTTTAATATTTATAAAATTACAAACTGCAGCCTATTGTATTTTAAGCGGCGGTTTCAAAACGAAGGCTTGTTGGTGGCTGCCGTTCAAAAATGCATTGGCAGGATGTGTGGAATCTTCGCCTTGGCCTTATATAGAGAGCTTAGACTAACAAGGGCACAGCCGAACGATGTGCAAAACCGATTATACGAATTAATCGATTAATTCGTAATGAGTGCTCGAATACAGAACACTATTTGTGTTTATTATATTTTGAGGATGTCGTGACTTTTGTGTTACAGTAACCTTTTCCGCTTCTGTTATTTTATAGGTACTTAAATAAATTTATGTAATTAGATAGGTACGTCAACATAGAACAAAAACATCTTTTATTTTTTTTAGTCACTCAGAATTTCAATATTTTATGCGCATTCGTAAATCAGAATGATGCAAGACTATTGCTATGATATTTTCCGTAGGAGTTTGTTGTGAGATCGAATGAAAATTTTGATACCGAAGCGAAGCGAGGGTGGATATCTAGTATGAGATAGTTACGATAGGATAGCTTCTCTAACGTGAAGTGCACAAATAAATTATAGTTAGTTGCTTGGCACAAAGCAAGGTAGTTGTTTGAATATTGGGCATTCGAGTGGTATATACCTACCTACTCTTCCGTTCGATTCGGTCTACACATAATAAATAAACAATTAGGCCTTGTCGATATTAAATTATGCCGTGTTGTATTACAAAATGTCTTCATTTTCATAAAGTACCTACAATTGAGCTTAACATTGACTTGCCTTGATTTAAATTTGTATTTCCGTGTACAATCGACGACATAAGTTATCAAATAGATTATCAAAATCAGTTCCAGGTTTTAATTGAGCAAAAGTTTAAAGTATGAAATTCTTTCGTCGCAGACCGTTTAAATTTCACTGTAACGGGATGGCATTTGCAAAATACTACAAAGAAAAATAAATATGTTAAAGTTATTTATTTATTTAGAAGTGAATGCGTATTAAGTTGAAACTGGAACGCGATCTAGATGCAATTAATATGTTTCTTTAATATAATTAATAAAAAAAACGTTTAATTAAGTATACCAAAAGAATAGCCACGTAATCTATATGAAAACAATTATATAATTATGTCTTCAACGGCACGCGCTCTTTTTGACGCGCATTGTATTGCATTAAACGATTTTCAAGTGCAAGGTGAAGTTTAATGACGATAGTCCATTGTTTCCATATTGTATAGGTGTTTACTAGTTTGTTGTAACCGCTAAATGGCATAATATTATTATTATACAGTTAGTGTATTATTGCTGATGAAGAGTATTACGTATGCCTTGCCCAAGTATAAAGCCACTGAAAAAACAATATTTTTGTTAGGAATCAGTGAGATTTGTCTTCGAATGTTTCCTATTCAAATTGAAACAGCTCGACTAGGGTAGTATTTCTATTTTATTGTATAAGTAGATCACAGTCATATGTATACTACCTACTACTATACTACTATCAACTACTGTAAGAATGTAACTTATAGTAGTTGATTTGTCTTCTTCTTCGTCAAAACCTAATGACTGCCCTCAGTCACAGCCCTTAGTGACCACCATAAGTTGTCCTCGATTGCAGTGCGTTCCAAGCTGGTCGATCTTCTGCCTTTCTAATCTTAAGTTGATCTGTGCATAGGAAAACGCGGAACGCCTTATCACTTTTCGTGAATATCGTAAGTGGCGATTAATGAAATACGAGACAATAGCGTTACCCGTGTACCTACTACCTTCATATCGAGTCACTGCGGTCACCAATCCTCAAAGGTCTTTTTACTTTGTAGGGTGGTTTGATATTTTGAACTATTTGCGCACGATCATTTCGTAAAAATAATTAATTGATGGGTATAAAACATTTAAAGTGTGTAATGGCACGTATCCCTTATCTGTTATATATGTAGTGTAAAGTTGAATAGCCCGTAATCAACACGACGAAGCGAATAAATTGAAAATAAACTATAGTTCATTGACTTGTTATGTTTGGTAGACTACAGATAATAGTTTTTTGTTTCACTATTTGGCAGTTTGACGATAAGGTCGAAGGTGCACCTTTGGTTACTGCTCGGCTCCTGTCGCCAGTAGGGTAACGTTATATAGCCTATTGCCTTCCTCAAGAACTGGGCTATAATAAAAAAATATTTATTTAAATCCGACTGGTAGTTTCAGAGACTAGCGCGTTTAAAGAAACAAACAAACAAACTCTTTTGCTTTTTATAATAGCTAGTATAGATTATTATTTAAAACTTCCGAAATAAATTCTTCAAATGATAGTGAAAACCCTATCAAAATCTGTTGCGTGGTTTATGAAGTTAGCGGCAAAACAGACAGAAGAAAAGATAAACTTTGCTGAATATATCGAACTTTCGACTTACTTATATTAATATAATATAATTAAAAAGCCGCTGTACTCGTAATTACCATGAAATAAGGTTATGGATACATATATTTCGTTGCAAAACCTGGCTGCGTAAACTATAAAGCAAATGTCATGGCCGGTTTATCAACATTATGAATATTACGAATACTGAACATATAGGTACGTTCTAGTATTATTTAAAACTTCGTCAAATAATACCAAGAAAATACGACGAAAATACACTTAAACGATAAGAGAAAAACAACCTTAAGCAAATAAAGATATAAGCGATTTTTACGTGCGCTTATAATTGGTTTTATTAAAGACCGAGGTTGTCTAAGTGACTACACACATTATTCTGTCGATTAATAGTATGTAAATTTTGGAGCAACTATGTTTCAGTTTATAGTATTACAATGTCGGTTTTAATAACATAAATTCAGTGGAATGAATTACAAATTATGCATTACCGATTATAAAAGATATAGATCTTTTAAGGTGTAGCTGGACAGTCACACAGACGGACAGGGTCTCGTAAGTTTAAAAATAAGTTTCAAAAAATAATTTACATTTTTTAGTTTTAAAAGTTGGAACCAGATGGCGCAAGTTAATCACTAGTTTACTATTGATAAGGAAAAGGAACCGAATATCGGATGGTTGTCTAATATCGGATATGTCAAACTCATCAATTAAAGTAGGTATAAATAACATCTAACTACCAAAAAATAACTAGCCGTGCAACCACAACTTACGCAATATCCCTGTCAAGATGGCGAAGAAGCAGTGACGCGTTTGAATTTTGACTTGAAATATTGCATTGTGGTTTAAATTTTATAGGAAACAATAAAATAACCTAACCTAACCCAAATGAATATGTCTTTGAATTTGACTTAAGCATCTCTACTTTTTATGGTCTTGATATTGTATAAGTTTGGCTCAAAGTTTCACCTTCAATACTGAAATCGCGAAAGTGTTACTTAATTATAAGCGGTTTTAAGTCTCATGCAATCTTTGTCAATTTAATACGAATCTTAGCGACAGAAAGATTTAAAAGTCTAACTTTAAGTTAACCACCACTCCTGAACCCCATTGATTGCTTAGAGTGAAATCACTTTAATAGGCTACATAAATATAAAAAAAATATAATATCTAGAATTTGTTGGTTTTATAGTTACTCACTAGAGGCGCTAGTTGAAGATGGCATGTGAAACTAAAACATCGGTACTACTAGGGAAACAGACGGTACTACTAAGTACCTATGTATAAAATGAACATTATTAATAACGAAGGTTTATGTTTAAGTAGTTAATTAAGTGCCTAATTAGCACTATTAAAGTTTGTTTAATTTTTAAAGGAGTTTAATTGGTGTAATTAACAACTGCTTGGTGCAAAGGCGAATTAAATTTAAGCGTTAAACATTTAGTAAAGTTTTATTTTATTTAAGCGTTAAACATTTAGTGAAGTTTTATTTCATGCTTTAAAAAGTTTCGATTCGACCACGTGGTTTGATATACAGAAGTCGTTACTCAGAAAGAGAAGCTTCACTACTCAGAAACACTCAACTACCAATAGTTGGTTTGAACCCAGTTAGTTTGAACTTAGTTTTGAACCCACAACCTCGTGCTGACGCGGACACCAAAACCATTAGGCCAATTACTAAACCATTATTGTCATAAAAATTTATAGGCTAATATTGTTCAGATCATGGTGCTTACGCCTGTGCTTTCTAGCTCTATCTAACCAGTACGTCAGAATAAGATGCGTGATAGTGTCACACATGACATAAGTCTAGTTAAACCATACGCTGGAATGCGGAGGCTAATCGTTTCATGTTAGTATCGGTTAGAGTATCAGGTTTGACTTTAGCATACTGATAGGTTATGTAATAACTTGCTAAGTCATTTCTTTGAAACGGTGTAGTACCTGTTAGGTTTAAAGGATAGTGTACTGTTTGTGTGATTTACATCAGTACATTGACATAAAAATGATAATCAGTAGAAAAGGGAGGGAGAAAAGGCTTTTTATAGGAGCCGAGAGTGTACTAAACGGAAATGCGGAGTGGCTTTTCACTATATATTTTTTTTATTATTGTATTTATTATTGCAATATCAGTGGAAAGGTTAATTTACAATTTACACGAGCAAAATGGCTCACTCATTCTTCAGTTCAGTTGCCATAAATAGAAAAAAAGAAGAAGCCTTTCTTCTTCAGAGATCTTTTGTTTTTACGGAAAATGTTTGTTTTTAAAATAATGTCATTTACATTTTATTAGTCATATTAATGTATATAATTATAAAATTGCATAAACGTGATCAATAATTTGACACTTGCAACAATAGCCGACGTACTTTAGTTGAGTTGAAAAGAAGTCTTCTAACCTATTATTTATTATAGCAAACATTTACAAACTATACATTAAACTAATTTAACTAAAATAGTATGACTGATGAGTGCAGTAGAATAAATGTGTTAATAACTAAATATAAGTGACTAAAGTACTAAGTCATCCTTAAACACAATATTGAAGTATTTAGCGAATACAGGTGATCGAATCCGGCTTTAAGCTGAAACAAACTTAACCAACTTTAATACAAGCAAAAATTACTCTTATATGTAAAACAATATAAGTGATATGAAGTGTAGATTAACGTGTTAATGTAAGTACAGCATGTGTCTAGTAGTTCTGCAATTATAGAACGACATATGCTTACAGGCACGAGCCAATGTAGAACAGGAGTGGACTAAAGGATAATGTGATGATGGAGTCGTTATAATTTCATTTGGTAATATACAAATTTAGTGAAATAAAGTAACACTACAAACACCAGAAAATAAATGGCCGAGACTGTCACACGTGTTTGGTATAAACTAAGAGAGACCTTTATAGCATTGTTTGAATTCAGGTTGTGGTCGATGATGATGAAGTAAAGTCAGACAACTTTGAACGAATTGCCACTCTTAAGTTAAACACCTACTTTGCGTTTTGTAGATTACGGCAAATATTTTCAATCTTCAAATCTCTAACTTAAAAATAAAGATGTGTTCAAGAATACATTTTTAAATCTAAAGCCTTCTTATTACGACTGTAGGTACACAGTATTCTAAATATTTATTTATTTATTTATTTATTTATTTACCAATTTACACTGACAGTATAAACCACACGTACAAGTTATTGGTAAGAACTTACATAACATTAAAATTATTAGAGAAACAGAATAGAATATTTATACACAACAACACTTGACACAACAACACAGATAGTAGGCACTTTAACATATGTACATGACTTATAATAATAAATAAAAGTAGGTAGATAGATACATAGTAGTTTCTATTAAGAAATTGTACTAGGGGATGCAAATGACTCAAGGTAACGCTCACTTATGGTCAAGAGTCTCGGTTCCTTATCACTAAATAGATCCAAAGATTCATCAAATAGTAACATATTATTGATATGGGACTATGGGACAAAGCTAGGTACAGAGGGCTGTTCAAAAGAGTAACGGTACTATTTCTAGGCATGTAAAATAGTGGACGCTTTCGCGGACGAAGTGAGTTTCTAATTGGTGGTGGAACGTTTATATAAATATACTGCAGCAAAGATGGGTTAGACAGAGATCCACGAATCAGACGGATGAAGTATTTTATGAGCGTAAAATTTCTTCTCCCTTCTAGACTCTGGTATGTTGTCATGCCGACTACATAGCTTCAGTGAGAACTTGTATATATTACATAAATATAAAAAAAAACAGTAATAAACATTATTTTTCTTTTATCCTTCCATCTTTCTGTCACCGTTCTTCTATATTTTTGTCCATTAAGCTGTTCTGAACTACACAATACACATCCTATTATATTATTATAAATGCGAAAGTTTGTACGTGTGATGTGTGTGTGTGTGTGTTTGTTACCACTCAGCGCCTAAACAGCTGAACCGATTGATAATAAAAATTAGTATGTAGGTAGATTCGGTGCCGGAAACGGACATAGGCTACTTTTTATCCCGAAAATCGGTCTGGTTCCCGAAGTAGACAAATCTCATTTTATGCGCTAGTGAAGCCGCGAGGCGCAACTAGTATTCAATATGGTTTTCATGAATCTTTTCCGGAAGGTTTATTGTAATAAACCTTACATTGACACTCATGTGAAGCCGTACAAGTTGCTAGTAATAATTAAATTAATATTTTTATTCTAAACCTACTTCATGCCACCCTTGTCCTAGACACTTGTCTTTCAAAATCAGTCTGTTAGCATTTACCACCTGTTCTATTACACCTGTATTACTTATTTTATTTGATTTTTTTAAATATCGTTTTAATTGTTCCTAATCGTTTGATGTTAGATACTGTAATTGTATGATTACTTAGTAGAAGTAGAAATTTATAATAACTTTGCTTAGTTTCTATGGTAGTAGACCCTTGATGACTCAGCATGATGGTCTTATGTAATTTCATCGTAAAGTCTTACCTTGCTTGATAATGTTTCGTTCAATGAGTATTAGCACCAGCCCAATTACTCTCCTCGTTCCTCTCCTTTTTCTTCCCGCATTCCTTTTTCACTACATGGTCGGTAACGGCTTGGTTGTGTTTTCATAGATAGGTTTTGTTATGTTTGCTGATAATCGGTTTGGGTAGTTTTATTTCTCACTTTCATTTATATTAATTAATTACGATCACATAACTTTTATGAACATCGAAGTAACCAAACAATAAGCCTTCCAAATTTAATTTCTTCAGCTTTGTTATATAAATATTTAAAAATCTTATTATTAAAAATAGCAAGGCGCTATCTAAAGATGCTCTTTTACCGCGAACATTCACCTGTAATAACGTTTGCAAATTCAATTTCGAGCATTACGTTACAAACTGTCTCCCTGACAGTCGAGCATTCGCTTGCAATGTAACATTCCAGATTCAAAATATTACACACTGTATCATAAATTCGTTCACTGTAATGCCTGGTTTGCCTTCCTCATTCGGACCTGTAACTGTACATTATACACCTTTAAGTTTTAAATATTGCCATATTCAGGTCAATAAACAAAGGTAAAATCAAAACCTCTCTTAATTTATGCCATAACACTCGGTCCCTATAAAAAGAAAGTAAATAATATAAAAGGTAATCTGTACTTTCTTATATAAAGCGGAAGAGTTTGTTTGTTTGAACGCGCTAATCTCTGGAACTACCAGTCATATATAAATATTTTCTTTTGCTTATGATAGCCCAGTTCTTAAGGAAGGTTATAGGTTATATCACGCTACTGGCGACGGGAGTAGAGCTGCAAAAGCAAATAAGCTAGCATAACTATAAAATTATTTTAAAATTTGTTTTTAATATTGCCAGCTTGCTATTAATAACCAGTAGCTCTTATGATAGCAATAGTTTTGCAATATATATTCTCTTTACTGTACTCTGTACATTCAACTGACACAAAGTACTCTCAGACTGGGTACAAATATTTATGAATCACACAAAGTTTTGTCCCGTGTGAGAACCCACAACCTCGTGCACAGCAGTCGCTTGCGCTCCCACTGGTGCAGTGAGAGCGCACGGAGGCAGTCCAATATTAAATATTATTAACGTAATCCGGTTCTCATAATAACAGCCATAGTTTATGTATTGTATCGAACGCTTGCAAAGTCGCGTTTAAAGAACTATCTAAAAGTTTAAAAGGAAAGTATTGTTACATTGAACGATTATCCCGTGAGATCAAAGAAATATCTGTGTACTAAAATTGATCCCAAACGGTTTAGCGGTTTACGCGTAATTGAATGAGAAAATCTAATTTTGTTTCTTTTTTGTAATATTGATATTTAACGTGGTACTCAAATTAAACATGCACCATGTCTAAGCATTTCCATTACCTACTTTTTACTTTTCAATAGAAAATAAATATTTTTGTGATGTAATATTTTATTTGAAAATTCGCTCGATTATATAAAATGCATATTTAATTACTTTATATAAAAAAAATGCTAATAGCAATACCTATTATCGATAACAATAAAATTGTTGTCTAATAAATACTATTCACGATTTCGAACCGACCTCTTCACATTTCTGCCAGCCTGGTACTTTAAACTCATGCTAAGTCACTATAATCCGTCCAAACGTTTAGAATTTAGATTTAGAGCTAGTATTTATCTCCTTAATTTTATGTTACCCTAGTTGTTTGATTTAAAGTGCTACGAAAACTCGGTATTTAAAAGTTACGAATTTTTAGAAAGGTAAGCAGAATGATAGACGTTTTTTGTTTGATGTTGTTAGGTTCCATTGAAAGCTTATATTTTCTATCATCATTGTCATCATCATCAACGACAGCCTGAAGACATCCATTGAAGGACTTAAGGTACTACTTAAGGTAGAGCTTTGTCAATATTTTTTGATGATTGTCATGCTATTGCGTAGAAATCTGGATTATTATAATAGTATTACTCGATTCAAAAACCAAAAAAATTTTTTAGTAGCAGATCTTTGTTGGTTACTGTTGTATATATGGACAAAATAAAACCGGGATTCTACATTCTCATGTATTTTCACGTTTCTTTCTATAAGTAGTAACAAATACAAACAATAAGTAGTAACAAAATTGGGCCACCAGCCTCTTTACATAAATGGCTTTCTTCCTTTTCCCCTCTCAATGTCAATGGCTCGATTGTGTTTTGTTACTATTGTCTGTAAAGCTTATAAAAAAGGCCATGTCAATAAGGCGATCACCATTTGCAATTAAGTAGGTATGCATATTTACTCCAAAATTGTAAATAAAAAATATCAGAGCCTCGAATCGAACCTTGACCCTTCTCCTACGGTGTTCGTGTTGTCTACCTTTACCCTTTAATACTTTCATAATATCATTAGCACCTATGAAAATAAAACATAATACCTTTTTAATATAAAATTCAGCATACACTAAAAATACAATTTAGAACCTACTTTAACTCATTGCCTTAAAGTTTCATTTTTAATAAAAATAAAATTGATTTATGACAATTACGGTCATTGAATTGAACAATTAATCTGAACTTAATTTTAATTTCCGATAAATTTAAGTAGATTTTTGTTTGTCAAAAAGTTTATATATTTAACAGCCAATACAATTTAAAAATACTGCATATCATACCATTTTAACCAAGATAATAAATTGAAAAATATTATTTTAGTATTATGCAGCTTGTAAGGCGCTGACAGCCGCCAGCATTGAAACTAGGATATCTAGATCATATCGAGATATCCTAGGCATTATTCTTTTGCACCTTTGCCTTATTAAACTTAGGTATTTCAATTTCTACCATAATATTATCGATTTATGTTGATGGCAATACTACTTTTTGCTGTTATTGACCTCTATTAACAATAATACTTTATGGTCTGTGGTTCATTTAAAAATAAATATAAGAAATTGTCAATAAATTTAAATGTAAATAGATACATGTATTTATCTATGTAACTTCAGAACCACAATATCATTCTTATCTCTTGAATAAGTGCTGTTAGATACGACTAAAGTAATATGCGCAAGGGTTCGAGCAATAGTATAAGAATATCATCCGATAATCAAATGGCCAGTAATCAAGAGTGCTGACAATGGGCTAATTGTAGTATGTACAGATGTACACATATGATAGACAGTCTAGCAATTTACGTCTTTACGCTAATGGTTTGACACATAAAATATAAAAATAATTGTAAATAAACAATTTAATTTCTCTCTATACGACTGTGTTTAGCACTACTAATACAAATTTAAATTTCACATATACAAGTTCAGTACGACGGTAAACTTTTACAAAAAATACAATTAATGTTGCCCATGTAGATTAGATATATAAATAAACAACTAACATCGTTTTTTAATTCGAACACGCGTCAACAATAAATCATTCGTAAAGGATACGCAGAACATTTTAATTTTTCCTTTTTTTTTAATTTTTCGCGTAAGCCGTAGAAAAGATGTTTATCTACTCGGGATGCGTTTAAAAACGCTATGATTAACGATACACGGCTGGCAGATGATATTTGTGTTAAAAAATCGGTCGAAACGTGACATTTTAAATATAAAAGTGTTTTTTTACATCAGTCTGTTGTGCAAGATAATAAAATTAAATACGTATGTAATGTAATGTATATACTCATAGAATGGCTAATAGGAATGATGATGAAATTATACTTAAATGACAAAAGTAGAAGTAAATCTAAATATAAGCCTCCTCATAGCCACTTTGACTCAGTGAGCCTACAATCTATCGGTTGACCAAACTTATCAGATCGATTCACCTTGTGATCAATTTGCATTTACAACATCAATATCATTAAAGATAAATAAAAATGTTGCCACAATAAACCGGTAATGTTGTCATACTTAACATAACACTACCAAAGAGGAAGTTACAAACTTATTGGAATACAACGTGCATTTCTCACGGGCGCAGTGTGCATGAGATATTATGTTAGGCAAAAACAGAACAGCGACACGGAACCGTTTATGATTACGATAAGGTATTAGGGATGAGTATAATATGTTGGATTTTGTATTATTATTTTAATTAGCGAAGTGGTTGTGGGTTAGAAATCGGGCAAGTACTAGTGTGACTCTTTCGAAGCCTACTTAGACATTACTGGCTTATGGCGGAGGGAGAGTATTTTAATAATTAATAAATAAAATTAATTTAAAGAGAGAGAGAGAGACAGCCGACGCCACATCTAATGTAGATTTATGAGGTAGGGCGTAACTAACTAATGTAGATGATGAGATTTATGCGATGACAGGTTCAAAATTAGCGCTACCTTTCAAGCTTGTTTGAAAAGGAAAATGTACCAGCGCTCAGGCAAATCCCAAAACGTATTTTTTTTGCTTTTCAGCTGAGCAGAAATAATAGGTTATCAATCAAAGTTACTAAGTAAATCACTTAAACAATTGTTATCAAAAAGAAAGCCTAAGAAAGTAGCTTTAACATTTTACTAAGAAACAACAGGCAAAATCTTACGGAACTCATTTACTTTGTAAGCTTTAATCAGAACGTTTTTACAAACGCCAAATGCGTTCGAACCAAATGGGCCGACCACATTTCACACCCGGAAACACATCAAAACTTTTTGCGTCAAAGCGTCTTTAGTTTTAAAATTTGAAATTCTAATGTCAAATTCATAACACATAGAGTCGGCTTTTGTAAAAACAAGATGTTTTCCATACTGAGAGTTTTTTGTTTGTGTCATGTTATATAAAACTGCAAATTAATAGATAAACGTCTAAACATCGTAAACATAGTAATAGTTTTAGAATTTGATAATATTTATAGATGCATGTATTTGTAGTTAATATAAGTTAAATAAGTGCTCCGGATATCCAATTACCCTTCGATTCTTGTTCTCTTCTTTCTCCTTTCTCATTTTCTTCTGTTTTGCTTATGGCTACGAAACTACATTTACCTACATATTTTAGTAACTGCCTAACATCAAGTGCGTCTGACGCTTGTCTGTCATTCATGTGCAACAAAAAAGGTGTTATTTTTAGTATTTTCCATTATATTATTTAATGTGTTTATTCAATATTTTAAATTTTTAAATCGTAGATTTAGTTTCCAAGACTGAATGATTTCAAAAATATATTCAAACTAAGTTGAACAATGAGGGTCACAGTTCAAAAATGGAATTTGTTATTTTAAATTTCCATTTTATTTATTTAACCAGTTCTTGTTTTATTTATAAATGACTTTATTACTACAAAGTGGTCGTTACAAGTGAATTATGAGACACTCAGTAGATTTATTTCACCGTCTGCTATGGTATCGAATATCTTAAACTAATAATTATCAGTATACAGTAGAATAATCTCTTTGGTAATTATTAGGCATAGGGTTCGAAGTAGTTAAGAAAGATTTTAGAACTTACTATGCTTTCAGTAGAATAATCTCTTTGGTAATTATTAGGCATAGGGTTCGAAGTAGTTAAGAAAGATTTTAGAACTTACTATGCGAAATGTCGATCTAAAAACGAAATTGAAGACAATTTATGATGCGTCCATATTAAATGCGTCAGAATTAATTTAACGCTAATAAAATTTTGACATTATATTATGCTTTTAGGCCTAATTGAGGTTGAATTTACTTCTATTGCTTACTATCCAGCTTTTTATGGATTTCGACAAATTAACATGATCCTATCAGCCAAAAGACGTCCACTGCTGGACATAAATCTCTCCTAATTTTCGCCACCGTTCGCCGTCGTCGGTCCATCTTGTGAGGGGTCTATCCACACTGCGTTTGCCGGTTCTTGGTCGCCACTCTAAAACCTTATCCACCAAATTAACATAATCGCATTTTGGTATAGAAAAAGACATTATTCTGTTTTACACTCACATTGTTTTATTGAAATTTCGAAAGAGCTTAAGTGATCAAATATGTAACTACATATCAGTTAAGAATAAGGCAAACACAAATTTTCAACAAAGCATACATTCTGTGACGCTCGGATGCATATATAAAACAAAGTCTCATCGTTTCAATTTAAAACCATATCCTTCTTAGAATTATAGTCCTCATTCCAGAGAGGAATGACTTAAAACTAGATGTTATCACCCGGCAGGATGGTCATTCGTCCGAGGCGCACACTAAGTAATGTCCGAGCCAGTATCCTGTACCGAGAGTACATAAGTTGGGCAATTTAAACATGGAAGTACTTATGAACTGCCCTGACTACTTCGCTGGTTTAGGGGAGCAATGACCTATATCCTAGTCCAACTGTACTCACGTTATAACGATTCAACTACACGAGCACCCAACTACTATAGTAAACTTTATTTTTTGTGCATTAGAATCGACTTCTAATCATAGATTTTCAGGACGTTTTTACGAACTAGAAAGTCTTATGTCAAATTTGGCCGCAACACTAATGTGATTCATATTGAATATCATGTTGTTCTTAATTTAAATAACGGGTATGTCATTTATGACTGTTCAGCCGCTGTGTTGCCAGCGAAGTTTATGTTTTTTAAGAATTTATTCTGAGACGACCGGTGGTGCGTTGCCTCGGTTATTTTTAACCAATCCAAAAGTTTATTACATGTGCTTACGCAATTAATAGGAGTTTTTATTGGACCGGTAAAGGACTAAAAGCGTTTGATCGAACTAGTGATGCGTTCAATGGTATTATTTTGGGAACATTCGAATGCATTGCGCTTGTTAAAGGAATTCTCTTACATCTTTGTTGTATGTGTTTCTCATAAATTTGTAATTGTTTGAGTTTTGTGTATGCTTTAAAGCAATGTAGACAAAGGTTTTCATAGTTCACGTTCACGGACTAAGGCGACGTGCAACATAGGCATTCTCATAGTTATAGGTATATGTTGATGAACGTAAATGATATTGCACTTATAAATTTGAAACTCTTGTAGTAAACAGAATTTGCCATCATTATGAAACAATTTAGTTGGGTTTAATAATTTGCAAATTCAAAAAAAATATATATTGTACTTTCCCTTAGAGGCATACTTTACCCAATGCTTCAGGCGAGCTTTGTTTACCACTTCACCGGTCCACCAAAATATACTTGTACAACTAAAATATGTATTTAGGTTTACGTCACATTTCGTTGTGATAAACCTTAAATTAAAATCTGACCTAAAGTAAAAAGGTTTAACTAATATTAATTTTTTATCATAATAAGCGCTCTTGCACGTGGAACGTCTTCAACAACAAAGTTGCAAATTGCAATGGAAGATAATTATTCTGTTCAAAAAAATACACCCATTCTGTCGCATTCTGTCACTTTTAGATGATATTCACACTACGTAAATATCATCCAAAAGTGATAGAATGAATACTTCAGGCACTACGATACCTCATACAGCCAATTTGCTCGGCGTATAAAAATAAGTATCGATTGTATCTTTATTTATCTTACATAACTCGACTAAAGTGCAGGTGCTCGTTTAATTTTAGCAACATTTAGCATGTTTTACCTTTTTTATTCTTAACACATTGTGCCAGTAACTATTTAATGCGTTTGAAATTGGCGAATGAAATATATTTATTTTGTACTTCTTTTTCAGCTTTAGTTTACTAAAGGTACCTTTAATTATATTTCTATTATATTGTTTAGTTATACTCTCTAGCCTGATGGTAAGTTATATACATATAGAGGTAAGTTTATGTCATTATCATCAATATACAAGCCCACAATATAATAAGTTTGTAAATGCTAATTTTGTTTAAGCAGTTCGGTCAGTACAGAAAAAGACTGTCTGTAATAAAAACAAAACGATGAGCGGCGAAAAGGGAGAAATATTGACCAAAAGGATTGCATAAAATTGCCGCTCCCTTCCAGTGGACTGGTCCTATTGCTTACTATTTTCCGTTTCTCCGCTCCTTCGCAACTTTGTTCCGCTTTCTATTAACAGTAGCCTAATAATTATAACGTCATTGTAGTCATACAAAATTAAAAAACGCTATCACTTGAGATGCATTTTAATCACTTGTAAAACGGAACTCACAGCAGCCTGTAGATCGGAGATTAATTAAATGTACAATTAATATTAATAGTAAGTGTCACAGTGACACACGACATTAACATGTGTAAATCGATCTAAATTTATTTCTACATTCAGTTTAGAAATATAATTAATATTATAAAAAGCAATTGTAAAAATATTTTTCATGAGAAATATAAAATTGTATGTATTAATACTAATATATATAAAATACTAATATTTGTAGCAAAACCTCATTTGTAAAATAGGTGGGTATTTTTAATCTTTTGAATGTGCACTAATACAACATACAAACAAAATAAGATACGATAATCTCTATTTCTCCAATCGGTCCCTCATGTGTAAGGATCGTGGTCAGCATCGGGGTAACATCTGGAGCGGATGATTATCCGCTTCCACCGGTTTCGATCCAGCGCTTCACTCACGATCGCGTAGTATTTGGAGGACGATGAGTCTTTCACTTGATCGGTCCATCTGGTGTGTGAACTACCACGCGATCGTTAGTCTTTGGTGTTCCCAACGACAATCAGTTTTGCCAGATTTCATCGCCTCTGCGTACTATATGGCTGACATACGTTGGTGCGCTTTGCGGTCCAAGGTATTCGGAGTAACCGCCTCCAGTACCACATTTCGAACGCATCGATCCCTTGTCGTTTCTGAACTAAGATCGTCCACGTTACTACTCCATAAAGAAAGATAGCGAATACCAGGGCTGGAATATCAACCTGATCTTGGTTTTAATGCCAATATGCTTCATGAATCACACAAAGTTTTGTCCGTTTGGCGAACGAACCCACAGCCTCGAGCACAACAGTCGGGTACGCTCCCGCTGCACCACAAGGGCAGTCTTGGGCTTTAGATTCAAAATAGTATTTCAGTAATTTATTTTAAATCAGCTTACTGCTTACCATCAGGCAAAGTAGAGTCACTTTGGTAGGCTAATATAAAAAAAAAAAAAATCTTGTGAATGGTCCTAGGTACTGTTCATACCTGGTCAGAACATTTCGACCCTTCGAATTACATAACATTAATACGTCGTGCAATTTTCGGCAAAGGTAGAAAAAGGTAACATACATTTTTCTACCTTTTCCGGGAATCCTCATCATCATATCAGCCGGAAGACATCCACAGCTGGACATAGGCCTTAGTCTGGTGGTCTGTGTTCCACATTTCGTCAACTACATAATATTAGAATACGAGTAGGATAAACAAGTTTTTGGTCCTAATACTCTATTATATGACGTCTGTTAGTTTCAGTATACCTTTGATATGACTGAAGTATTCGGGTTCTATTCTAGGTATACAAGTCGCAGAAGTATTATACATTCTTATAGCCTAATTGCCGAGAAATAGGTTCAGCTGCATGCCATATTATTTGACAGCCTCATTTTGCGAAGTTGTTTGTTTGTCGTCAGCAGAAATTTTAGTCTGGTTTATCACTATCGATTCGAAGATCTCAGAGATTAACGAAAAAAATATCAATGTCTCTTTTTTAAATCTTTACAAGCTCAATAATAGACTAAAAGATTTTGAAAAAAATATTTAATAAAAAAATATAATTTATGCTACAATTTTTTAAAATACACATCATATTAACCAAATAATAAGCATAAAATTAACACAACAACCTATCTCAACATAAATAGAAACAATAACCAATAGATTGCCATAGAAAAAAAACCCTTGGCATCTTATAATGGCACCGTTCAATCTAAGTAGGTCATTCCACCCTCGGTCAGTACCCGGTAACAGGACTACACTTTTTTAGGCTGGTAACACCGACAGGCTCCATTTTTTATCGGCCGCCCTAGCGACTGATTTTAGTTATATAGATACCGTTAAATGTGGCAACACAAGAGATGATTCCTCCGGGTCAAGTTCGAAGATATTTTTTGAAGTTATGAAGGGATAGTTGAAGTGGTTATTCAGTTTACTATACCAAAATGTCTTGTTATTTTTGTGTTTTTTAAAATAGTTGTTCTTACGTCTTTATATCACGCAATTGATTTTGATATGATTTTTACTATCGTCCAAAGAATTTGTGTAGGAGGATTTGTATGTATAATACTTGCATTATTAGTACCTAAATAAAAACGAATATTTCAAAGATTTGTCATCATGTCGTAAAAAAGAGTGCCCTTGTACGAAACCGAGTTGATGGTACTATAATATATAATTAAAGAGATCACAGTGTTGATTTTCTTAATTAAAAAAGGTCATGTTATTGGCAACTGCATTCAATTTGACATTAAATCACGTATATCCAAATATGGCGATCGAGAAATGCCATATAATTTTATAATTATATGTACTCGTTCTTAAAGTGTGAGGGTCAAACAAGGTTACGAACTTCACCTTTTTAAAATTTATATTATTATACTTGACAATAATTGTATCATTTAAAAGTAAATATAAATTTTGTTTTGAAAGTTTAAAGGGATTTTTGATATTTCATTTTACAATAAGTAAGGATACAGCTTTTATGATGGTGAGTTTTCGTAGGTAGCCTTATGTTGTTTGTAAACTCAACAACATTGTTTGAGTCTTTAGTCTGTCAAGAATAAGGAAGCCTAGAACTACCAGTAGTAACAGCGGTACCAGTATAGTAAATTTTAAGATTTGTGATGTAGATGACCTTATGTACATGATCGTTATCTTTTCTGCTTGCCTATTGTAACAATATTGGTGGAGCATGAAGACCACAAGTGCAGCAGAGCAGAGCTTTAATATGGTCTTGCAGATTTGGAGAACTCACAATCTGAGTAAAATAATTTAAGCATAAATTGGTGATAGATACTTGAAAAGCGCTTTCTTCACTAACAACCAAGACCACACCGGTTTTTGATTTCTTTACCCGTAGTAAAATTCTATCTAATACATCTATAAATAATATAAAGGTTATTATATTAAATAGTTACACACTATATACATTTAAATTAAGATGTAACAACTAACGATTATAATAAATGCCAGTCGTAATAAACAAATTAAAGCAAATTATGTGTGGCTATCTGATCTAGAATACCGCCTGCCTGCTTAGGTATATAAAAAAAGAAAGAAAAGAATAAGTAAAAATATACTAATAATATAATTAAAATTCGATTTATGAAATAAGCATTTATAAAAAAAATATATTTTAACAAAATATTACTTTGCTTATCATATTTTTTTATTAATTATAAAAATAGCACTACATTTTTGTAATATTATTTTTATTGCATCAGAATAAGGTTTAATAAGTCCTTATACTAAAATACTTCATTAAATTTAAATCTATTATATTTTAATAATTAAGTTTGCTATTACAATCAGATGTAACTTCGGACAAATCTGTAGTTAGCGGTGGGTGTGTACCGCGCGATGGGCCCTTCCGCATTCCAGTCGGCCGGCGACCTACTGAGCCACTGGCCGCGTATCCCTGATCCTTGTGAGGGCTGCGCGACTATCGATACTCGATTGTTAGAGATAGATTACAGTGTGATTATGAAGTAAAATTTTACAATAAGTTAATGAAAGTTGAGTTTACAAATCGGATAGGTCTTTGGATTGTATCTTATGTATTTTTGATGTACCCTTTTTTTTTCTTAGATACGGTCAAGTTTCAATGTCATTTTGACACGAATTCAGTACTTTTATGTCAGATGATGAAGAAAAATGTCGTGAGGAGACCTGAACTTGCATTTTTATATTAAAAATATTAGTAGGTAATAATTCAGTATTCTAAATAAACTTCAGTGCGCCGTTATATTTTGTGTATAATTTTTTTTCTTCCTTTCTACATTAAATTGAAAAGAGAGATAATACTAAAACATTTAAATGGAGCTCAATTACCAATAAAAGACATAATGTGATATGTATTCATTTGTTTTGTTCAATATTTTTCTAAGCCCTCTTTAGTCTAATATTGTATAATTTGAATGAATTGAATTGAAATTGAAATAATTGATTTGTCTAATAATTTTGATCATCTTATCTTATTTATTCTATTACAATACTTCCTTTACTTAAATATAAAACTTCTAAATCTAATCTCTAAAACATCGATACACCATAACACATCACTACACTATTTAACGGGTCCTAACCCTACATAGCTAGTTAGCTTACATAGATACCGCTAAGCGATACATCAAAAGACTAGTGCATCAGTAATATTTTACTATCTTGTTCGTTACGAGTAACTAACGGTGGTGTTATCGTTCTCCTATGATTTATGCGGTCCTGGTAACACTTTATTATTTATACTTTGTTTTGATTTGTTTTGGTTACGAAGCTTGGCGTGTTTGATCTTTTGTTTTCATTTTTAATTGCCCGACTGGCAAAGTCAAGTAATGTTTGAATGAATGTATCTTTTTATACTTATTAGCGACTAGCTTTATCTTCGCATCTTACTAATTTGTTTCGTATTAAGACAAGATTACAAATTTTCAAAATTTTTGGCTTTCTGATGAAATTTTTGGATGATAGGCATGTATTACACCTACACATAAAGCTTTACAAAATAAATCTCTGAATAATATTGAGAACTGTATTAAGAGATGTTGCGTGGCTTAGAAAGCGGAGAAACAGACTGAAGAAAATAGCGTTATAATGTTTAAATAAGTTAACTAACTTGTATAAGAACAAATACATGTTTTTTCTTCTTCTTTCTTTACTATTTAAGAACATAATATAGCCTATTTAAATACATTATATACAAACTTTAATCAAAGACTTTTTTAAATCCCGATATCTGCAATGGATCGTTCGGCGCTGTAGCGCTGTCAATAAGAGACATACTTACATTATTGTAAAGCGATTCAGCGCTGAACGATTCACTGCATATTATGTTTTCAAATAAAGATCGTTTATAGAAAGACACTGTTAGAAATTTTCTTCATATTATATTCTTCTTCTGGTTCTGCCCTATGGGTTGACCTTACAGAATCCTTCTACAACGGCTGTACTAAAGTTTTCTTACAATGTGATTTGATCCTGAAATTGTATTGTCGAGAAATGCTTATTTCATTCTAATATTTGAGGTCTTGGCGGATATAATACAAGGTAATCGAATACCTTTGTAAGACTAACTAAGTTTTGGCATGAAATATAAGAAATCTTGGAAATCAATACAAATAGATGTATTGAAGCCAATTCACTCACAGATAAAAGGAAGAATCATAAAAATAATTTGATTCACAAATGTTCGTATTTGTTTCGAGAGATTTCATTTAGTTTTTTTTATGTTAGCATACCAAAGTGATTCCACTCTGCCTGATGGTAAGCAGTCAGTCGATGCCAGAAATGGTGGACATCATTTTAAAAGCAAGACTACTGGTATGGTGGCCTCCACTATGGCGGCTTAGTGAGATGCTTTTTCACGCCCCGCTTAAAAGATCCAGGATCATAATTAGATGGGAACACATGCGCTGGTAAAGAGTTCCAAGCTTTAATTGAGCGACTTAAGTATGAAGTGAACCATAGAAGTAATGTGATCCACAAATGTTCATATTTGTTTTGAGAGTTTTCATTTCATCATCATCATCATCATATCAGCCAAAAGACGTCCACTGCTGGACATAGGCCTCCCCCAATTTTCGCCATCGTAGCCGGTCGTTCGAGGGCGGCCTCATCCATCGGTTGCCCGCCACCCTTATAAGGTCGTCGGTCCACCTTGTGAGGGGTCTGCCCACGTCTTCCGGTTCGTGGTCGCCACTCTAGAACCTTTCTGCCCCTAGTTTTGATTTAGTTCTTATTAATTTCAAAAAGTTGTAAAGTTCCTGGCGATTTAGCTTTTGTTTACTAGTGCGCAAGATGTCTTAAAAAAAGCAACTCTAAAACAAATAACTACCATGACCATAGCCAACTATTTCTGATGGTATAATAATAAAGGTATATATATCTCTGAAAATCTTACTAAGAAGTGGTTCTTTTGCCCAACTGCTGAAGTCAAAGAGGGTAATGTCTTTCGAGCATATGTATGTATATATTTACTATGTAGATAATATTATAATATTATGTATGTGGGTATGTATGTCTATTTCTTTGCCACCCTCAGCCTAAATGACTTGATGGATTTTAACATATGAGGTGTCATTAGATTCGTATTGATTGTTGGAGTGACATAGGTATATAAAATTCCAATGTAGCTTCAGCACGAAAAAAATGGGCTTTTTTCAATTTACTTTGTTTTAGACAGGCGGGCTTTATTTAGAATACATCAATCTATCATTTATAGGAGCCGAGCCAGTTACGACAATATTAAATCGAAAAAGTTTGCCGCCAACGCACTATTATGCGTTGTACTAATGTAGGTTAAGTTCATCAGACATGCTGATGCATTTCATGACCCTGAAAATTGCACTTAATCATGCTACTGACTTCATTCATCAGACATATTATATTGCATACAGTTCTGACCATACATTGGTCAATTCAGTATTAACTCTGCAATAATGTTACTCGTGCTTATAGATATCTATGTGTGATCTAGCTGATGTAACTTGAACTTTACATAAGTACTGCCTCTGTGATTCGGTGTTACTATGTACGGAATACCACGCAGAGGTCTCGGGTTAGATCACCGGGTCGGGTAGTGATTGGGTTTTCTGTGGAAAAATTCTCAGTATGTATTACGAAGTCTAGAATTGTGCCCGATAAGTGGGTGGTTAAAAAACTCTGTTTACCCCTTCTGGAATAAAAGGAATGAAGCTATAATATGTAAGCTTTGTTACGCCAATACGTATGCTACTACGGACTTGCGTTATCTTTTAATATTATACAGACAATATCAATGTGACCTGTAGTCGCCATTTTTATCATAATGACGAGTCTAAGACTTTGTATTCGTAAATATGTATCAATTGTTTTGTTTGTTCTAAAAAAATAAAACTATTTTGCATGGTTTTCCAAATCATTTGTCTATAATTATGCAGGTTATTATTGATAACAAATTGTACAATTTCGTTTAGTACACATGTATTTTTAAATTACCTTGTCGTTCTTCAAATGAGTGCAAGCAGAGGATTTGCGTGATTAGGTGTAAAATAGTTGTCAAATATTTTGTTCTTAGAGTAAACACTAGGAGCGCTGCGCATTTCTATAAGTGTTATATATCTTTTCTGCTCATTTACAGTGGCTTTCTTTATATTACGATCTTTTTAAGAAAACCGGATTTTATGCAGTGGATCGTGTATGTCACTGTTAGACTCAGACACGACAAGTGTGTAGCTGGCTTTGATTCTTAAGTCATTTACTTAAGTCTCGTTCTAACTTATAAAGTCTTACTGTCAAGGAATCTGGGATGAAGGCGTGGAGTACAAAAACAAACTGATATATAATATAAACATCTTTATTATCCCCTATATTATGCCTTTACTTTCGTTACAAGATATAAATTTCAAATATTCTAGGGTGGGATCCTTTTGGGGCGTTTTAACCGAAGCAAGGACGAAAGAGGTTACAATTATAATTTTTATTTAATTCAGTCTTTATTGGCAACACTGAATTAAAAATATAGCCACTTAATTTAATGCAGTCTTATCTACATAATTATCTACATAATATAATATACTAATATTTAAAGTCAAAATTATGAGAAGTAAAAATCTACTTAGCCAACAAAAAGCAATGGAAAAGCGTTGCAGCTTTATTTACATTTTATCAAGCGGAAGGTCATAACATGGTAACTCGAATTGTGTTGGAAGTTACGTATTTAAGGAGCCGAAATAATCGTAATAAACTAAATTACTTAAGGCTAATAATGTTTTTAATATATATGTATGCGGTCAATTTTTGAAGGTCTCTCGAAATATTATACAGTCAAACTAATAAAGAAAACCGTTCAAAAAACCCTTTGCCTCTTTTTGCTTGTCATTCAATTTTCTTAAACTAATTATTTCTATTGATGCTACTTTATTGACAATCCAAAATTAAATCGCAAAAATGGAGAAATATTATCAACAAAATAACACCTGATTATGCTAAGTTATAATAATTTATATAAAAATACAAATGCATAAAGGATATGTGTGTAATTCCTCGAAAAAAATAATCAGTCATCATAAACACCTTAATCATTAATGAGTATTAATTAATTATGAATGAAGAATGAGTGATGATGGGTGATGGGGTGATAAAGGTGAAGGTGATGAAGTGTGTTGTGAAGCTGAAGGCCAACGCAGAATCAACATCTGGAAACAAAGAAAGGCAATTGTTAGTATTGGTGATAGTACAAATAGTATCTATACAGTAATAATATACTGCGAACAGTATATAACTTAAAAGTGTAGCTTTATAAATAAACTAGCTTTCCGCGCCCGACTTCTGTTGCCAGTAGCGTGATGTTACATAGGCCATAACCTTCCCCAAGAACTGAGAAAGAAACTCTTCCGCCTTATATATTAGTATAAATGGGGCGTAATTGCTCCGGTCGATAGCCGCTAAGAGTATATTGTCCAGAACAAACTACATTACACATATAATAATGCCCTAAGTATCTATACATAAGTGGGCCCGAAAATGGCTTAAAAACGCCATGGATGGACTATTTATCGTCAATTCAAGAAAAATATTTGTACCTAAGTCAGTATGTAAGGTCCTATAGGTAATCAAAATTTGTCATGAAGATTTTGCATCAGCCATTTTGCTCGCATTTTCTGTATTCATTGTGTAAAAAAATATCTTTGTGTTTAGCGTTATCTCATTAAGTTAATATATCACTTGGTTTATTTCTTTAATTTACATTTTGTATTTTACTTTCGTTTTAGTTACCAACCGAACATTTTTATGTCATTCATTACACTTAATGTCACATCATGTACTATAATGCGTAAAATATATTTTTAGCTTTGCTATAATCTTATCTGCTGATCATTTTATTATTTGACACACTAAATGGAGATATCCCGTGGCCATCTTGTTTTGCTGTAAAATAATACAGTCTAAGCTAAACGGGTTTGCTCGCTAATGTGTGCATATGCCGTCAGGTGGTGACCATGCCATATATATTTTTTATTTTCATTTTGGTATGCTGTAGTTGATATATTGGGGCGTTAATTTCAATATAAGTAGAGGTAAAGCGTTTATTCTATAAATTTGTATGAGATATAATTGTTACAATTTTATTTACAAGACGAGTATGTTGTCCTGATGGTTACAAGTATTTAAAACATAGTTGACTAACACACCTTTGCCTACTGTTAAAAAAAGAGGAACGATCCAATTGTATTTAGAACCGAATAAATCTCTTCTTCTGCCAGAATACAAAGTATCCGCTAGAAGAGTATTGTTTTTACTTCTTCTCATTTTTCTTACTGTTCCAGGCACACAACATAACATTGCTTGCACTCTATGGTGTTGCTCTACAAATTGAACGAGAAGTCTTAAACTAACTCACTATGTTTTCCATAGTTCTTATTTAAAAAAAATTAAGACGCTGTCACCAAAACAATAAAAACTTTGTACTACAATAGGCGGTGTGTTCTTTGTACGGATGGTACAAATGAACAATAATCATAAAAAGATTTTTTGCAAACATTGCCGACCACCTAGATCAGTCCCTACTCATTGCGTATAGTTTTATTACAAAGGTCGTTACATCTTTTATGTTTTTTTCGCAAACGCATTTTTTAACAATTCTTTGCAAAAAGTGGTCATTTGTTTCCTAAGGCTCTTTAGATCTATTTGCGCAACGTAATTGATTGCGAATGGTTTCCGATCTTTTGTTTCTTATACTGTTTTACGGTTTGGGTCTTCCTTCAAATGCACCGATATTTAAAAATGTAAAACTTTATAAAAAAAAATTAAAATTATTTTTGAAAGCCACATACAAACTAAAACTCAAACTCATTTATTTAGTCATTCTTTATCGTCTTAATAAAGAGATGAAGATCAGCTACTTCAGGAAGCTCTTTAAACGTTAAAAATGTACTCATTACGAATTGCACCATTTACTCTTAACTGGCAGAGGCTATTAATAAACCTATACGTACCATAATACCACATTTTTTTAAAACATTATCTAGAAATATCAGCTGCTGCATTCGGTTTTTTTTCTATACAATATATAAATTTACCATTTTTATTATTAAGTTGTGCTCTGCAAACAAAAGCATTTATGTGTCGACAATTAATGTCTACAGCAGTTCTCTGTGTATATTTTAAATTCACAATTGCTCTTACATACAAAGGACCTAGTTTTTAACGCAACGCATCCAATTACAATATACTGATAAAGACACTAATTATAATAGAAGTGTACTGCGTGTCCCGCTCATGTCTCGGGACAAAAAAACTAACCAATATTTGCCGTCATTTGCCCCACTGTGCACCGGCCAGTGGTCATCCTTGGCTAGTGCAGGCTCCGTGCACCTGTCATTGTTCAATTAAACCTGGCGACACATTGCCTTAAATAATTCCTTAAATTGTACGCTCGCATACTCTAGTCTATTCAAGTATTTTTATTTTAAAAACTACCACAGCTTGTTCATAAATTTTCTTGTTCGACTAGTCGACAACAGATGGCGGTACACCTCGCTGTTTTTGGACGTAGTTTTATTTTCAGCTATATTTTTTAGAATTAAAATATTACTCATCTTTTCATATATTTAATAACATTGATACCATCTCATTAAATGGTAACTAAGGAACCGATTATAGTTCTCAAATTACGATCGTCATCTCGTGACTGCTCGGATCGTCAACTAGAACACTTGTTACTAGGATCGCAGAAGTTATAAAGAGTTTGTACGTTAGTGTTACGTACATTTCGAGGCAACTGACGCTGACGCCTTCTGAGCGTTTCTGAATACCGAGTATACGTATATTCATTATGAAAGGACTTGCAGGTTTAAGTCGACCTGGCTTGATGGGAAACTGGGATTATTTTTCTTAAAATTTAAGTTGAATAATATTAAATTTATTTTATTGATCCTTTTTGCCTTCATAGCTTTGGACGATTATTTTATTCTGTTACTGTTTTGATGAACGTTGATCGTAACAAATAAGATAAGTGTTAACAAATTTTCACTAATCCGTATCTAAAAAAAGAACACGGAAGCAAAAATAATGCCTTCCTTTATTGTAAGATCAAGAAAAGCCAGTTATCTTCAGCTTATTACGGGGAGACGAGGTACTAGGCGCGCAGAGATTGCAGGAGACCGAGCGGTGACGTACTACTGCGGCTTCAATGTTGTAGCTGTACACAGGCGCAAACATGGCCACGCTTCGAAGTGTGCGTGAGCGCGTGTAGGCGCTTCACTATCAAAGCCACTGACGATTATTTTGACTTATTTTCTATTTCTATCAAAAACATTAGTTTGCTTTTTACAATAAAGCAATAGACCATCTATTGTGTGTAATATACGTTTGTTTTAGATTAATAAAAAACACGTTTAAAAATTATAATAAACAATGTTACATAAATTTTGTATTTTATAAAGAAACACCTAAATCTAAAACTAACAAATTAAATGAGTCGGAGCATGCGTCATGAGGACGAAGCATAAAACCAACTTTTTTCTAATTCATAAGGTTGACGCTCTCGTGTTCACACGGGGGCAGGCTTCACACGTTCGTGTTGCTGTACGAACCTATGCGGAAACACAACTTTGCTATTAACACGCGTTCCTTTACTATGAGATACTGCCACTTATGCACGTACATACATACGTATATACATGTTTTACGAGGAAAGCGTTTTCACTGCAGCACACAGTCATCTCTACACAAGTGGAACAAGAGCATGCTGTGTACGTATGCCTTTTACATTAGTGTAAAATTTTCCACATGTGAAAGTTTCGCTCATGTTTGCGTTTCAGATTTGTTCGTGAGCCGTTTTCTATGTTTAGGGTACTAGGATCGCAGATATGACGAGGAGTTGTCAACGCACACGACCGACGTTTAATATCAATGTGTGAGTTATCTGTGTTCTTATCTAATAGACATGACAATAACGTTGATGTGTTTTGCTTTTGATTAGAATTTAGTAAAAATGTGGATTTTGTGGCGTAATTGTTTTTAGTATATGTAATGATAAGGTGGATGCACCGTAGAGTTGATTGAACGACTACGATCTCATTATTCCCTGGTATATTGGATCGATGCAGCCGTGTCAATGACTTTGAAGGATGACGAATCTATTAAGGAGAAAAATAAGCTAGATACGGAGGTAGGTGACACCTTAATGACTAATATTATCATTAGGTAAGATTTCTACTAGGGGAGAAATCTTTTAAAAACCCATTTGCTATCGTCACTATGCTTAGTAACTGCAATGTATTGATATTTATGCAGGGACATTCTTCATTAATAGACTAATAAAATCATTCTAAATTTTGTCATCTTGTAACAAGCAGGTTTACCAAAGACTAGTAAAGCTATTTTTAATGGCAACGACTTACAATATTATAATCAAAGCAAAACATTTGTTCTTTTTTATTGTAGGTAAATATTTTTTCTAAATTTTGTAATATTGTCTGAACTTTCTTAGATTAACTTTTATGTTTTTTTCTTTTCTAGATAAATATAATTTATCCTACTTTGTAATTTTCAGCAACGATTAAATAATATTTAGCTAACTATAAGCATAATTTCTTGACAATGTAATTAAAACCGAAGTCAAATCGATCAACGGAAAAAGGCACACTCGCTCGATATTACGCCAACGACTTATGCAACATTGCTGATGCAACTAAACTCGTATTGTAACTCAAGTTGCAGATAAATATATATTTAGATGGTCTGTCGGCCAATATTTGACCCACTGACTGCATTTTGACCGATTATTTCATGTACACACGGATAGTAAATGTCAAAACAAAAACAAACGCATAAAAATTTGGAATCAAAATATCTCTTTTAATTTTGCTGCACTTAAAAAAGAAATGAGTCAAGAAGTTACCTAAATTAATGAACTCTTTAGCTTTGGAACACTCATGTTTATAGGTATAATACCGATGCCGGTTAAATGGTTAGATACCTACCAACTAACATGTAAACATCATGAGTTCGAAGCGTGATATTTTGCAGTAATAATAATAGACCTTTGCCCTGCACTGGGACAGTATACAGGCTGGCCTGTTCTCATATAGAGAAGGCATGAGCATTAATCACCACGCTTACTCATTGGCGGATTGGCAATTTCAGACTTTTAAAGTCCAATCATCCAAGTGTATTCCTCTGTTTAGCGGAATTATCTCTAAATAATCGAGATTAATATTGATTTATAAAATGGACTTTGAGAATTTGAAGGAAATAAATTTGTATTGCATTAAATGAAAGTATCATTAAGTGTAAAGGTTCTTAAATAGATTAGCTTGTTTGTAGATTAACTTGTTGATTACTTAGTAAACGGCAACAAAGACTTTAAATTGTCTGCGTCATCTAAGTAGTAAGAACTTACACAAAAGCCCAAAACAAATAGGAAAATGACAAACCAGCAAATAAAGTAATCTTAGAACATCACGCTAGTTATTCAACTTTAAGCGAACTACTAACCTTTGCGCGTATTCCGATCTCGCCAAGGTATATATAAATTCTGATTATATTTTCTTTGTTAGTTTATATTTTATGTAAGATAGATAGTTCTGGTTTAGCGTGCTTAAGATACTTCATTTCATGTTTTAGCGTATAATTATGACGGTATTGTCGTGTGTTGTTAAGTATCCTGCGCCTCATCAAAAACAGCAGATAAATTTCTTCCCGTCAAACATTAGAAGCCATTTTCATAGTTTCATGCTCTCAGTTAAGCTTAGGTATTATAGAATCTGTCCATAACTAGTTTTCATAACATATTATGTAAGGTCATTACAGAAAATGTTTATAATTTCAGCGATTATGAAATTGCTGCGATAAACTGTCACTATGTAGTTACCCTATTGTGAAATGATTTCAAGTTTCATAAAGCTTTTAATTTTGATGGTAGTGAAAGGGATCTTGTTGTTAATACCTATATAATAAGGTACAGAGATATATGAAACGTATCATTACATGAAAGTAATTCAAGGCTCTTTTTAAAATATTCAGAATAAAACATACAACAAAATAAGTAATATAAAAAAATCTGCATTTTGTTTTGATATTTATTTAGCAGTAGGAAATTAAAGTAGCAAATAGTTTAAGAATACTACTGTGTCTCTTTTGGCAACGTAAACGCTGTTTTTTTATTAATTCTGCCAATAATATGTGATATATTAAATCTGATCTTAAAATGATTGGTGGGAAAACATTGCTAAAATAAATGTTGATGTGAGCTCAGTTGCTAGGAAGAAAGAAGTAAAAAACATTGCTTTGATAATTTCAAAGACTTTTTGTATCTTCTAATTAAAACAAATCTTGTTCGAAATAGCAAAAAGTTAAGTTTGGTACTTAATACTATCAATATAATTTAATAATATCAATCGTATCTCATGATAATGTTTTAAAGCAATAAAAACTCCAATCAAAGTTGATACCAGTATTAATTCATTAATAACTAATTAAGCTCCGTGTGTATCTTTCAACAATAATGTATTATCTTTTTTCTAATGTTTGGTCAACGATATTTGTGTTCAAACAAATAGAAACCTGTTCCTTTTAAGTTTATTGACTCCACACAAATTCTACCATACATTCCTTGCTTTAACATTTTTGATAGAAAATTAAAACATTAGATTATTTTGTGGACAAGTTCCACACTTTGTTTACCTTATATTAAAAGGTATTAAATCTGAATAAGTGTAATTTTAGAATTAATGATCAACACAAAGGTGTTGCTGTTTTAGATGAGCGGCGAACAAATTAATTCAAGATAGTGGCTAATAATAAAACCACGAACTAGGTACATGATGTTGAATGTTTACCCTTTATATTTTAATGTGATATGAGATCACATTAAAATATAAAGGGTAAACATTGTCAGGCATAAAAACATATGTAGCAGCAAAACAATAATTTCAAAACGACAGACTGTTCAATATTCAAATGAGAATTTCGAATTTATTATATTTCGTGTGTATAAGTAGTAATAGCGTAGAGAGCGGGTTATAAATGTTTGTAATTTGGCATGTCCCTAAATAATGATTTCATACTAGCATAAACAAGGAGCACCTGCCGTAGCCGTAGCGAAGCATAGCCTGGCGCTGCCTACTTAATTATTTAAACATAAAACCTTTAATTAGACCTACCAGCTGCCCCGTGACCTTGTATTGCACCTTTGTAATGCGACAAGCAGTATTTTGCATTGCAAAAAGTATATATACATTTTAACTTCAATTCGTACGCGTTGTGTAAAAAAAGTATCCATCACCTTAGTTCGTTGTTGATATTTTAAGAATCGATGACATTATTGGTCTAATTTGCATGTTAAACAGGATAATGGGTTGATGAAGTTTATTGTACGCATCTGCTAGTTCGAAACGCCCCAAAGCTACCCGCAGGTATCCTGTGCGATGTGCTACTTTATCTATTATGCTCTTGCTATTATTAAATTCATCCGATTATCAAACTTATAAGTATATACAGAAAAAGAACCTACTTACAATTTGCGAGAATGCATGATGTCGACTACAATTTAAATAGATTTTGAATTAATACCTTGTAAGCTTGCTATAAAAATAAGATATATGACACAAATGATTTTACGATTAGTTTAAAACCGCAAATTAAGATGCCCGACTCTTTTTATTCAAAACTTTGAAATGTTAACCTGTAATTCTACGTTTAACGTTGCCCTATAATTTACTTATTGAATCATTTTGTTGAACGATTTTAAAATAATATTTTATTATTTCATCAGTGAACTGCAAACGCCTTGCGTGTTCTCGCAATTTAATTGTTGAAGTATGTGTGTCGTACTTGATTTCATGTTTTTACATAATATTGTGAAGTCTGTAGCGAATATCTGAGGTAACACAGATAAATGTAGACCTTTGGTTTGGCTGCCATTCATTACTTAGCACATGGCACATGGTTAATTAACCTGACATCGCGTTTTGTGAAAGAACTATTTTACTGTTGAACAATATATTCGTTCAGCATTAGGTGCCACACACGTAAGCGCCGCTAAAGTACGTTTGTATGTGTGCTAGTGTTACGCTATGGTATTTAGAATAATAATTGTTATCGTACATCAACTTCATTTAGGCATATTTCTATGATTATTCAACTGCGATGTATTCATTCTTTAGGAAACTTGAATTAAAAACGTGCACGTTCATATAACGTGTTTTATGGTCGCTGGTTGCTCTAAAAAAGAGAAATAAAATTGTTTTACTGTCTTAAGTTTTATCACAATCAAATTACATCACATTAAGTTACGACGCGACCAGACCTGACTGTATAAAGTTACCAAAATAGATGGCATGAGTTTAAATGGACTAACAAAGGAAGAAACCAACAACGTGCGGAGAATATTATGAGCAAAAAATATGGCGGGCTAGGGTGGTAGTGACCTATGATGACGTAATGCCGAAAACAGGCCACACTGCAGCCCGGCAGAGGCTCGCTGCCGACCGGAGGGGTCAAGGAGGTTCATCGCGAAATATTGCTCAATCTCATACGGACATGTGCGATCCTAAATATCATGTCCCCGTGATTCATCGTGTCATCGCCAACCTCTCGCTAATAAATAAATAAGTTTCCAAATCCGAATTTCAAAGTACGTTTAGGTAACAATTCTTCCGTGTTGTTTATGAAAAATCGAGTTCAGTGTTGCAATTTTATAGATTAGCCGATCGTTTAATTAGATTATTACTGACCTGGCTGTTTGTTGTTTTTACTAGGTTAGATAAACTATAGTACCTATACAAAATTAGCTATGTTCGAAAATGCAAATACACTTATTTTGTTTGACTATTACCTATATTACTGTTAGTGAACGACAATGACATTAAAAATACTGATTTGATCAGAGGTCAGTTAAACGGGAAGCGCGACATACTGTTGTATTTGAGTCCTACATCAATATAACTTTGATTACGACATACGCCTTTGAATATCATTCTCTGTTTCTATCTAAGAAGAATGGGGCAGCCAATTTATTAAATAGAATTAATTTTTATTTGGTTTTTCATTACTTATCTAAAAAACCCAGTTTGTCAGACGATGATTAGCTTATTAGGTCTCTTATAAATAATTATAATTCTATAAAGCGCAATTAGTATTGTAGATTAGAACATTTTAACTGCGAATAAAAGTAATAGCTATTATCTATTATCTTTTAGAGACAGAGACATTAGGCCACCATACCAGTAGTTTGGCTTTTGGAATGGTGTCCGCCACTTCTGGATTCCACTTACTGCTTACCATCAGGCAGAGTGGAGTCACTTTGGTAGGCTAATATAAAAAAAAAAAAAAAAGACATCGATAAGGCGGTGACCATCGCATAAAAATTAAAAAATTATCTCGTGCATATTGCAAGTGTCAGTTAGGCAAATTATAAATGTGCGATAACAAACAATATTTTATATGTATAATGGTATTAGTCTGTAGGTAGCGACATTTTTTGATGTCGTCGACAAGCGTGGTGGAATTGTGTACGCGTCTATTTTGAACTCCCGATCGGACGTTCGCCCGGTTGTTGAACTGGAATAATTCGGCAAACACAGCCATATTACGCGTTTGTTAATCTCATAATATTATAATACGTGTTGGGCCGTGTGCCGATTATAAAATACCTTTCCGCGTATTCACCTATACGCGCACCAAACACATGTCTAACACGATAAATTAACAATGTAATAAAGGAAGTTGATACTGAAACAGTATGATCGCTATCAGATAATTGAGTATCAACCTATAAACGAGGATTAAAGCCTCGTTTTTAAAAGTTGTTTTTAGTTGTTCCAAATTATATGACACATTAATGATAATTAATTAATGCAACGATTACATTCGCAACATAAATGAGCGTGTGTTGTTACGCGGCGGACGCAAACATGCAGAGATGTGGCACCGCTGTGTGGGTGCCGCGCTGCCGGTGTGGGTGTGCACTCTCTGTGTGTGTACGTGGAAGCGCGCGATGAAATAAAATATGTCCGGTCAATGAACTCGCGGTCGGTGCCATAAAAATTGCGATACTGGCCGAAATTCGGACAGAAAATTAAATATAAAACCTTATAATTGATTTTTAAAATAAATTTGTTATTATAATCTAATGTATTACGCGTCTAAAATTAAACTTGTTAAATTTGGTACCCGAATTGTCCAAATATGGCGGGCGTGGAATAGGAAGGATTACAGCTGTGCAACGAACTTTAATATGCAGCGTGCAACTCTCATGTCCGCCACGACGACAGCTGTCCGTTTCGCTCTTTGTCTCACAGCACCCGTGACTGAATCTTAATTTTGACCAACCCTTAAAATCGAAACGTCTGTCAAATACAATAAAACTTCTGTATTTTTTTTACAATTTGACAGGCGCCTCGGAGTAAAAAAAACACAAGTTTAATAAAAAATACTCACGTGAAACAAAATTTGAGCGTAGTCCAATGTTGGATCAGTGTTTGGCAGTGTGTTGTCGCCGTTCGCGATGTCGAGGTTGTTTCTATGGGAGTACATTTCCGGATTGCACGCGGCGCGCGAGTCAGCTGATTTCCATCCAATGACCTTGCTTCCACGTTCCTCCTTCATAAAGTTCATATATTTACAGGTGATGAGTTGTTTATCGTTGTTCAGGCACGTTTTCACGTAAACCTTCTCTTTCTACAGGAGGAAGTCTCCCGCGGACTGGTGCCGGTGAAAATCCTTCGCCTTCCGCAACACATCTTGTCTCATCGGAGATGGGGTTAGTATATTTCCGTGGGGTCTAAACCGATCATCGTCAAGCTTAATATTGACCGGTAGGATCGAGAACTTTGATATCCATTATCAATAAGATTCTAATAGGATTTAAGTACAGATAAATGCGGGGTCTCTTGAGGAGTTAGTACTGACCAGTGGGGTCCAGTGTGGAGTCCATCTTGAGAGTTGTTTTTTATTAATAAAGTCCAGTTGGGTCCAGGGTGAATATATCCATGTTAGCACAGTGAACACAAGGTATCGTATCGTGCACGGTTCGCGACGTGAGCGACGTTAGTTGACACAGAGGAGTGAACGCGCGTGCGGCGTGCCGGCCAATGAGAATGGCTCTGCGCGCGCGCACTTATATGATAGAAGCGCGCTATACGGATGACATCTGGTGGCGAGTGGCCACAACATGTGAAAATAACATTTTCCTTTTACATGGTTTATTTTCCAACAGTTTTCTTTGTTGAGTATAGATGGCCTTTTGGTATAGCCGGTATAGAGAAGTTTCTTGTTTACGTACAATGTTATTGAACCGTATATCACAATTAATTCCATTTAAATCGATTTGATGTGTATTTTATCTAGGCAATAATAGTGACCAAAATGGGAACCAACGAAAACAGAACACCTATTTTACATTGTTCGTGGCTGTGTTTGTGGATTACCTAAATTTGTATTTATGTTCTATTACATGGTGTATATGGCTTATAATAAGTCAATAATCAAACGCGTATTTTCCAGGATAAAATGGATCAACATCTTACAATAAATTACCTATCGCATTAATAAACCTTATGCATGTTCTCTCATTAAGGGAAAATATACATCATTTCATAATATTTTATTTTATATTGTAATAGGGTTTATACTTAAAGGTACCTAACCTACCGGAACGAGAATCAGTTTCATACATTTCTTGTAATAAAGAACAATCTCAATTTCATTTTAGTTCATCTAACTCCTTAATATCGTAGGGTATCATGCATACCTACCAGTTATTGGAAACAAAGTTTTCAAGAATCACAAAACAAAGTTGTAATAATTTTATTTGTAAATTATTTTCTAAATCTCGAATCTAAATCGACAACATTGTAATTATAAACGCTTACAGGTCATAAAATATCACACAAGAGTCACCGCTGTTTGTGCGCCGGTATGGATTCGAAATTGAAAATGCTGATGCACTAACTTGACCATGAGGTACTCGTAGCGTGCATTTGTCATGTCTTGCTGGCGCCTACGAAAAAATAATAGGTTTATAAGTATAGTGGGATCAAAAGGGAGAAGGAAGACCAAAGACGAAAAGATAGTAAAAAAATGGAAATGATGGATGATACTCGACAAATGGGAGAGAGAAAAATTTTCAATCCAAGTAGTGTAGAACTAGTTCCATAGAATTTGGCGTCGATGTGAGTCTTTTTTGATAAGGGTAGTGGTCGTGAGCTGCTCTTGACTTACGACCGGTCAAGGCGAAACTTGGAGGAGGCTTATGTCCAGCAGTGGACGTGTTTGCCTGATATTATATCAATATGGCGCGTGTTTTGCGTGTTCTGAGGCAGACACACAACGCTTCCGAATGATACGCTATTGGCTGAAATTGCAATGCTTGTTGTAACTAGCAAGAATCTACTACCGTAATTATAATATGTTATTGGTAAAAATAAAAAAAACTTATCATTAAGAACTGAGGTAGACTTCTAGCTCACAAACGGTTAAAATTTGTAATAAAATATTTATCTGAACCAGGTCAAATTAAAACTCATATTAATTATGTATTTAATATGAAAGTACCGCTGTAATACTTTATTTTATTTTATCAGATCGCAAAAAAGATATTCGTGTAATATAAATTATAATTACTCATACAAATAATGCAAAAAATGCATGTACAGATAAGTAAAATGAAAATGAAATTATATTTATTTATATAGGTTAATTATATTAACATTTATGAACGTCACAATTTACAAAAGTTCGTTGACGAAGTAGAGCCATGAGAAGAACTGGCAAGAAACTCAGGCCACTCTCTTTAATCGTCAGTTTATTACAATTTTTGTAAGTTACAATTTTAAGTAGCATGCAAAGTGACACAGGCAAATACACTTAAGTCTATAGGTAATTAATTACAGTTTTTTTGTTGTAAAGAAAAAAATTAAAACTAAAATGTGTGCTTTACAGGCTGCCTCAATTTGCATAGTACAAAAAGGTAAAGGCAACATGTAAACTGTGGTAAATGTTTCATGAATGCATGTGTTATAATTTAAGTTAGTATAAATTACTAATTATACTGTTATCATAATATTCACAAATAAACTTAGCAAATGCTTGAAAATGTGTTAATGTGACAGTTACGGATTACAGGTACACTCAAAAATTAATAACGCTTCAGTATTTGGGGATACGGACTGAATAAATATTAAAATAATAATAATAGTAATTGTTTAATAATAATTTGCGATTATTGTTCCGATAGTCATATCAGTTAATGGACTGATTCCTAAGAGCCTCCATCAACATCTCGCGAGGCTCGCGTTAGGTGGCTGGATCGTGGGCCTGATGCAGAAGACTGTGCTCCTTGATACGGCCCGCATTGTGCAGCGGTTCCTATCTCTGGAGCCCTAATCATCGGTAGCTTGGTCCCTGTACCCGATATCGGTGGGTCTCCATATTCATATCTTTTTAAATGTATATTTCTATTATTTTATACATTTATTTAAAAATGTAATTTTGTGTGTAACATGTTTTTACATGACTACAAATACAAGGCTATTTGAAATTCATGAATTTTCTCTTTTTATGCAAATATAGGTATATTATATTTCTTATCACAAACCTCCCGAAAGACATTTTCCGAACCGTAATGAAATCCGTATGGAACTGCATTGCGTCTTTTAGTTAGCAAAACAGACAGAAGAAAAGAATGACTTTGCTTTATTCTATTTAGAGATTAAATATCTATCTATAGTATTATATACAGGCGAAGAGTTTAATTGTTTGAACGCGCTTATCTCTGGTACTACTAGTCGGATTTGAATAATTCTTTATGTGTATAATAGTCCAGTTCGTAAAGAAGGTTATAGGTTATTTAACATCAAGTTATTGGCAACGGGAGCAGAACAGTAACCATAGACGCGGATGTCAGTCTTTATATAATCGCTAAGGAAAACATCGCATTCCGTGGCCTACAATAACTACAAATCAAAAATCGAAGAGTTCTGGATATGAACAGCTTTAATTATATTTTAATCGGCCAGATCTATTTTGATTCTTATAGATCTTTTACCAAATCAAGATAAGGTCTTCTTTACTATGTTAACTGCAATAAACTAATAGCTTGATCAGCAAATGCCATTGACAATCAGCGTCAGTTAGGAATCGCGACGGCATTTCCTTTTCCCTGTCCGAGTGAAAACTGCTTTCTTATCTCAGATATCCAATACACTCGTAATGTATTTACTTCCATGAGTGAGTACTGGCGAGAACAAACTTTATTTTGTAGCTTTGCAACGAGCTAATTCGTGTGCGTTCCCATCTGAATTTTGAGCTTTAAAATGCGTCAGCCTTTAGTAAAAGTTTCATTTGTAAAAGTAGGTACTCAAAAGTTACAAGCAGTCAAAGGTCTCTCAATCGTGGCTGACAGTCACCAGATATCTCAAAACCTTGTTAAAATTTACAACTGCTATTAATGACTACTCTTAGTAAAAGATTTGTTACACTAATTGATTAAATATCAGCTTTGCCGGTTCACTGTATAAAAAGAACTAGCATGCAGAAGGTGGTTCCTCAATCGATCATCTAAGTTCACATTAAGTGAAGACCACAGTAAAATTTGGAAATTTCGAAGGGCAATCCATTTTTACATTTTGTTTTACGTTACAGCTCCAAGTACTGTAAAGTTGGCTAGAAGAAGTCTCAATCAAATCAAAATTTTTGCATTCAATTTCAAAATAGATGACAACATGTCATTAGCCTCTTGCTTAACATCACAAAACACTATTACACCTAGCACTTTTCTTTTAAAGTTTCTATTCGTAATCTTTTCTGTTAGGTAATAAACATAAACACTTTTGTCCCCAAGCATACATCTGTTATTAGAAAACGAGTCGATACTATGAGTTAGATTTCTAGTTCCCCGTTTTCTAATCTATAAAATGTGTCTATATATGGTACTACAACCATATGCTCAGATGCCTATACTATCTTGTTAACCAAGAATATCATCACTACAGCACAGGTTTTGGGAAAACGTGCTTAAACTTAATGACCGCAGTTGCTTTTTTGCCGTGGCATTGCATCAGATTTGAGTCGTTGTTTCTTATGTTTTAATGTTATGTTTAGTTTTGTGTGGTCTCCAGTTTAGAGTTCAGTTAAGAGAGAAGGATTGGGGATCCTTCTGTCGTAAGAGTCGATTATATACATACCAGGTAACGAGCAGCAGCCTTATCTGCATCCTATTATCGTACTGCAGTCACAAATCCGTCTGCCAAGCGTAGTGATAGCAAAGTTCCTTCTTCTGGCACAGTCGTACATCTTGATGTGGATGTCTTCAGACTGACGATGTAAAGTGTGATACAAATATTATTGTTATCATGATTTACCAATTTTACTCATACACATTACATTACTTTGGGTCTAGATGACGTTGGGCTACACGATGCCAACTATGTTGTGGTATTATTATATAGGCATCGAGAGAAAGCCATGATGACCAAGTTGTAAAAGATGATCAGTTCTGCTAAGGCCACATTTTTTATTATCAATGTTGGATGAGCTAATAGTCGTTCAGCTGATGGTGTGGTACATCTCTTAAATTGGTGCAGTATTGGGTTAATTTTGTAAGCAGATCATCATATGTTCATGTTATTAAGTTGAGGTTCCAGGCATCATCAGAGCTTTAGTCTGATGTCCACTGCTGGTTATAGGCTTTTTTTTTAAGGAATAAGTTTGTTAGCTAACTCAGCATAGGTAACGCAACTATCCTTACCTGATAATTCCTTAGTCGTTTCCTATAACACTCACAGGAAACTATGAGATGATGATATGAGATGATATTCTAGACTGAACGAAGCGAATTACAGACAGCAGAAGAAATTGTACCTGAGTAGAAGTAGTGTTCTGTCCTTTTGTGTATGGCACGATGGCAAAGAAAGGAAAAGCACAGACAACAGTAAAAAATTAAAAAAAAACACTGTGATGGTACCGATTTAAGTAGTTCTCCATAATCTAGTCAACCAGGCAAAAAAACAAGGCACTTTACTATCGTAATTGTACACTGGATATATCAGCGTTGCGCAAGTCTCTACGCACAGTGAATAGTAAACTGGAATCCCATCCATCACTATACTATACAGTAGTGAATTACTATACAAGTCGCGTGTGCAACGCAGTGAAAACGCACCAACTATGGGACTAGCCTGCCGAACAAAATCTACAGTATTTTTTGAAGATTTGGAGGTGTTTTATAGTTAATGGTTAAAAAATTCCTTCGACCTTTGACAGAGCTATAAACACTGAAGCCTCTGTTCGGTTGTCTCCACGTAAAAATATTATTTTTCGTCATCTGAAAATAAACGAAAAAAACAACGAGACAAACTTTCTGTTCAGAGCATTTCGATCCCTTTAGACCCTTTTGTACTACATGTTTAAGGATTACTTATTCCTTATACGCCTCATTACATCTGTGACTGCAGCTTAAGCAATGTGATGGTGCTGAAGAAGAATTTTATTAAGAGATGTTTGAAAAAGAATGTCGATTTTGTTTTGATCCACCGAAAACTGCCATTTATAAAATCAAGAAGAAAGGTCTTAAAACGCAAAAGTTGCATCCAAAATCAAGACCAAATGGAAAAAGTGCTTTCGAATCTGCAATGTGTCAAATAGCTGAAACTATACGAAACGTTAAGAACAAGAAAGTAAAGATGTTACTAAGTTTGTAAATCGCTTAATTTTGAATAACTAGTAGTCTAACACAACAGTAGTGGCTTTCTCAAACATTGTGTCTATGTATTAGTTTCTAGGAATGTCTACTGATATAGGATTGACGTAAGTCTGCGACAGAGGAGAGAGTAAGCTTACTTAGGATGCGTCGCCTAGCTTTGTTTAGATGCAATTTAGACTAGAGAAATATGTGGAGTTGTTGCGAAGTGTATGTTATTTGAGGCAAAATATATCTGCCTAGAAATTAGTGGTTTTTTAAATATCATTAAATGTGAAGATGCTGAATACTCGTGAAAGACAACGATTCACATTAGGACACAAAATTTTGTGTCATCCATGAATATTTGTTTCAAATCTAAATGTACTTTGTGCCTAACATCATGTTAGTTACCTTTGTGTAATAGGCAAATTGCCCGTCATACAAAAGGTATTTCTATAAGCAGAAAACATATTTCTTTATTAATTCGATGTTTAATATGACTGGCCCTGATTCCAATTTATCTATTGGTTGTCAGTATGTACCAGTTGTGTACCTAGTGTTGTAATGTCTCCGTATCTTTAGGTTCATGGTCGCCATTCTAGTTTCGGCTTAGTCAGGTCGTAGTTCGTTTAACTAACTTAGCGAGTATAAAAAACTATAAAATAAACCTATAAATAGCATACTAATTATTCATTATCTCGGAGAACCCAATATATTTTTTATTTATGATATGAGGAAAATTTGTAGTTAATTCCGATTTTATTGGTCTTTCCGGATGAAAATCCACTACTACATACTATTGCATACTAGCTGCGCCCACGGCTTCCTCCGCACCTATAATATGTTTTGTATCCCTCGGGAACCAGACTGATTTTCTGGATAAAAAGTAGCCTATGTCTTTCTCAGGCACCGAATCTATCTACATACTATTTTCATCGAAATCGGTTCAGCCGTTTAGGCACTGAGTGGTAACAAACACACATACATACATTTGACTGGCCTGTTGGTCTAGTGGTTAGTGACCATGACTGCTAAGCCGGAGGTCGTGGGTTCGATTCCCACCCAGGACAAATCTTGATGTGATGAACATGATTGTTTGTTCTGTGCCTGGGTGTAATTTATCTATAATATGTATATATTTACAAAAAAAAATGTATATAAGTAGTACATCAGTTGTTTAGTACCCATAACACAAGCTAATATAATTGCTTAATTTGGGGCTAGATAGCGCTGTGTGAATGTGGTTAAAAAAAAAATAAAAAAAAATACATACACACAAATGTTCACATTTATAATATTAGTAGAATATTGTTATTATATATATTGATAACGTTAATTATAATGGCGTATCAATTTGTTATGTTATTTTATTACTATTTCTAGTATCTCTCCAGTATCTAGTAGTAATTAAATTGTCAGATAACAGATGTGTGTTAAAACCGGTTAATATTCAATATTAGTTTGATACACAAATGCACCCGGTATTTACAGCGGTCCTTGGTATCTACCAGCTATGGATATATGACTATAGAACCACTCATTTTCACCTAGAAGTTCCGTCGCGGCGGCAAAATACGTGATGATACGCTTTTTTATTAATTTTGCTGTCCATTCAGACCTTACTGACACCGATTTATCCTGGGTCGTGTAAAGTAGAATAGGAATGTTTGTATACCTATATTCAATAGGCCAGGCTATTAAAATTAACTCGTTTATATAGGACTAAACCAAACCAATGAAAATTTTCTACCTAACCCTACGGCCAAAATGACATGAAGTTAAAAAAATCTTATAGAAAGTTCTATAAAAAACATTTATCATTCGCTAAAAACCTACACGAAGCTTCACACAGCGACTCGAAGCGTGCACTGCGCTAAAAGTGGGTTAGCGTAAGAAAGCGTCGCGCGGACAGCGCATGCGTCCCACCTGCGCCCGCGCAAGTGCGCGACCAGCAAGGTTTTTATTATTACTTTGTATCTTTGTATGCTACTTAGCAATTCTTGTGTTTTGGCATGAGATATTGTTAGTTGGTATTTTTAAACTTAAAAGCCGGAAATGTGTAGATCACTGGAACAGTATAAATTTATAGCTACTATTATCTTTTACCGAGTCGAAATGGCCCAGTGGATAAGGCAACAGCTTCGTAAAGACGAGGTATTAGGTACAAATCCGGGCAAGTACGAATGTGATTTTTAAAATCAGTACTTTCTTAGTTTGTCTTGGACATTTCTGAGTGACGGTGACGGAAAACATCTTGAGGGGAACTGGACATAAAAGTCTGAAATTGCTAATCTGCCTTGAGCAAGCGTGGTGGTTAATGCTCATGCCTTCTCTATATGAGAAGACGCCTATGCCATGTAGTGGGACAGTAAACAGGCTGGTATTATTATTATTATATTATATTATACACCTTTTGCCATGGGTGTCTTAAGAAATGAAAGAACACCAGGGAAAGGGCACCATCGTTATCTTTATACACATCACTTTACTTTGTATAAAGCCGCCTGTCAAGTGTAGTGACGTTAGCAAAACCCTTAGGAAGAGACCTATCCTGAGTTCTCGTAAGTACCTGGCTATTAAAATCAAATTTGCTTCTTCCGACGACAGGCAAGTTGGATGAAACAATAGTTGCCAGGATGAAAAAAAAGGAAAATTCAGTAGACAAAGAAATCGGAGATGGGTAAATATCTTCGGTGCTCTTTCTAGCACAAACGCAAACTACTAATTTACGAGGCCACATTACTAACGTTTTAGATGTTTACACAATTGCACGAATGCCTTCGTCACGTAGGTTCCTAGGTCTATTATCATGTATAAGCTGACGATTTATTGTTTTTTCTGACGTATGGCATGCGGTTTTCCTTGCATTACGTTCATTATAGAGAGGATACTTTCTTACGTATCCTACGTAAGATTTCAGCGACCATTCAAGAAATTACATATAGAAATTAATTTAAGTTTATCTATCTGATTTTTTTATTAAACAGAAGTTTACACTTACCTACCACCTTCAGTGCAAATGGGTAGCGGATATTCTGATTACGAAAGAGAGAGAGAGATGGAGCGATTTAAAAAAGTACAAATTAAACAGGGAAGGCAGAGGCAATAAAATCAGAGCAGTGAAAAGAACATTTAAGAAGATAGGGCAGAATCTCTATTCTTCCTGTTTCTCTATTCATGTTCTTTTCACTTCTTTTCGCTTCTGTAGTGGTTTCAGTATATTCTTATGTACTAAGCAATGCGCAACTTATGGAAGGCCTATGTCCAGCAGTGGATGTCTGTCGGCTGTTAAGATGATGACTGTAAATGGTCCAGTTCAAGAGGGAGAAGTGGGAGGAGGTTATTATACCTATTTTATAATTGATCACTTGTTTGATATTATACTTTCTAATTTTAACTGAATTAAAAGTAATTTAATTACCAAAATGAGAACTTGCAACTGCAAATTAGCTAGACGAGAAAGTAATAGTTATTACACTGGTAAAAACTTTTAAGAGATATTTGTATTATTTTTAATTTAACATAACTTGATAATTGTTTAAATTAGTCAAATCTGGTAATAAGAGAATAATCAGCTGTCAGATTGACAGTTTCGACAACTCTTAGATGACAACAATTCCCAAAAAAGTCAGCTGTAAGAACTCTTGATACAATTTGCGGGTTACTGACCTCTTTAATCACTTATTGTAAGCCACTGTCAAAGTCTACAGCATGCGTACAAAAATTGTATATGTCAACTTAGTTCTCAGTATGAAAACTAGGAGCCCTGTTAATTTTTTTTATAGATATTATATATATATTCGCTGTCAAAGTATCATGTACAAAAGCAGGTAATCACTGTATTTGTGACTAAAAACAGCTTGCTGCTATTTATACAGCGCTTCCTTTAAGATAAACTACTAATTACCAGCACGAATACACAACCAAGTTAGTATTTTTCGTGTTGCAGTTAACACGAGATATCTTGCTGTTCCGTGCATTTTTTTAAAATATCCAGCCATCCTATCTCATCCCATGGGTGTTAAAAGGCGCATAAGGACCGACAGTATTATCTGTGTATTAAATATCACTTTACAATCAACAATTCGCATGGTCCAGCGTGGTGACTATAATATCAAATTTGTTGACTAGATTGTTTATTTACATTGTATATGTACAATTAATCATTATCATATCCGAAAGAAGTTCACTGCTGGACATCGACCTTCTCTAATTTTCACTACCTTGGCCTTGACCTTGGCTTTGGCTTGTGAGCTGGCTTCATTTTTTTATACAACTTTGGTGGCAAACAAACATACGGTCCACCTGATGGTAAGTTTAACCGTAACCTATAGAGATGACTGTTTTCCAAGCATCGCAGAATTAATAATGCTTATAAAACATAACCAAGCCGTTGCTTACCATGGAGAAGGGGGTGAGGAAGATAAAAGGGAAACAGAAGAGGACCGCGAGGGTATTTGTGCTGCCGGTGCTCTCACTCACCGAGCGAAACACATTAGCATGAAAACTAATATTCTTACGTCTATCTTTTATGAGAGGTTAGTACTTCCCCGGTTGATCGGCCCATTTATGCTGAAACCAGCGAGAATCTACTACCGTTGATCTTCATCCATCGGTTGCTCGCCGCCCTTATCCTTATAATCAGTTATGACTTAAAAATTTAAAAATTCAATCTAATGAACTAAATGAAACCTCTCATCTCATAACTTTCTCTCTTTATCGTCATAGTATGTATTCATCATAAATTTTCCTTTAAATTAAACTAGTACTGGCTTGGCTTATCTCGAACAGGCAGTGTTTCAGAACGATGTGCGTAAAATGTTGTGTTTATGGCTTACCAGCCTTCCGCGGCGCGATTTCATAAAGTTAAATATTTGGCTACTACTCCGCTCCCATCGCTTGTAGCGTTATAATATTACATAGCCTATAATCTTCCTCAAAAACCGGGCTTTCAAATACAAAAAAAGAATTTTCAAAATCGGTTTAGTAGATCCAGAGATTACCTACAACCTCACAAGCTCACAAACTTTAAATTATTCGTATAGATTGTGTTTATAGCTTATTATAAAATGCTTATACTTTTATGCTTTTTGCATATAACAAATCGGTTTTTCTTTAATATAATATCATATTATATATACTATTATATTAAGCAGAAGAGTTTGTCTGTTTGTTTGTTTGTTTGAACGCGCTAATTTCTGGAACAACCAGTTTAATTAGATTAATTCTTTTTGCGTTTGATAGCTCAGTTTTTGGGCTATGTATCATTACGCTATTAGCGAGTGGAGCAAAGCAGTAACCAAAGACGCGGGTGAAACCGCGTCGCGGAAAGCTACATTATAAACTTTCCGGAAGAAATGCTCTACACGATAGTGAAAACCGTATCAAAATTCAGTGCGTGGATTATAAGAAGTTAAAGGAAAATCTGACAGGAAAATAAGCGACTTTATATTAATACTATTTAGAGGTATTATTACGGTTCGAGGTCCGGAGATCTCAATGAGGCAAATTTTTATTAATGGAGTGATTATTGAGCCGTTATGAGATTTGAATTTGTGTACTTATTTATACCTTAAATTAAATATCATATTTTACTTACTTAAGTTAGAAAGTGCACGACTGTCATTTGCGTTTTTCATTTTTTCTTGGGTACATGTCATTTCATATTAAACGTCATATTTTGTGTTTAGTATTTTGTTCTTACACAATATAATAACGACCTAATAAATTGCAAAATAATAATTAATAACATCAACTCAACTATTAATACTGCTCCTATTAATAATTCCTAATTACTGCTCAACATAGAAAAAGCCAGAATATGCAAAAGAGAAAGCAAACTTACGAGAACCTATGGAAGGCCTTTGACTCCTTGAACATCATCCTCATCATAATAGACATCCACTGCTGGACATAGGCCACCTTGGTCAGTCGTGGTCCTCTAACATAGTAAAGAATTATGTGCACAACACTTTTAGTAAACACATGTTTTAATTAAAGTTGATTTTAACAAATTTTAACTACTCATGACGAGTTACGTAAGTTTGTTTTATTACAGACCAGTGTCAATGATCTTTAAATAGAATCTATTTTGCATTTGATATAAATATTTTTATTGTCGCTTGTCTTGTGTGTGGTTTTGCAAATAGCTAAAACAATGTCGACAGAAAATTAAAGAATATATATGAACTAAAAAAAAGTTGATATGGCCCAGTGGATAAGACTTCGTAAACGCTAGGTAGTGGGTTCGAATCCGGGCAAGTACCCATGTGTTTTTTTAAATCATTTGTACTTTCTAAGTTTATCTTGGACATTTCTTTGACTAATGGTGAAGAAAACATCGTAAGGAAACCTGGACTTACTAATCTGAAATCGCGAATCCGCCTTGAGCAAGCGAGGTGATTAATGTTCATGCCTTCTTTATATGAGAAAAGGCCTTCGCCCTGCAGTGAGACAGTAAACAAGCTGGTATTATTATTATTATTTCATCCATTAAGATCCATGATACTGATGAGCCATAATACTTATTAGATGTTATTCAACTTGCCTACATTCAGCCAATTAGTTGACAAAATCGAGAAGAGAGCTGGCAAGAAACTCAAGCTACTCTTTATAATAGACTGTCACAATTTTGTACCTAGTATAACATAGCCAAAGCTCTTTTCTTCAACGGAATAGGTATAGGAATATTACACAATAATTTCCATATTCAACTGCGCAGATACATAGATTAGCCTAATACATAGACTTTTTTGGATTTAAACCGGAACGTTTAGTTTAGGAACTTAAAAGATTTTACAATGTAGGCAGAGTGTAATTTATTGGCTCTTTTAAGCAAAAAGTATGAGCATAAATTGTTATGTTTGTTCAAGGCGCATTGAAAATTTTAGAATTATATCTATGTATATCTAATAAATAAAGATCAATTTTAGTTTCCAGTCTGTATTACTTGTTGTGTCTAACTTCTTCTTAAACATGTAACGAATTTTGATAATTATGGTTTTCATTCACAATTTATTGTTCAGTAAATTTCTTCCGTATGTACTACCGAACGAAGTGAATCATGACTCACCATAAGATCATTTTGGCAATTCATCTAAATGCAAATAAGTCGAAATTCGCCTGAAGACAGATTTCCTTGGCAAGGAGCCTGTTATCAACTGACATTTTACTGAGTACACTGTTGTTATGTTAATATTAAAAACGTCCTGAGCGCATTATACACGATAGTTTGTACAAATTTGATGATTTTAAAGGAAGTATTTGCAAAATGGGTCATGATTCAGTTGGTTCAATTGTACCTTTTTATTGTTATTATTATCCTTAAAACATAAACCATCCATCTGCAAAGCAAGGGCAAGCTGTTAATTCTTATCTATATTTCCAGCTCACAAGTCCTGATTACTTCACAGTATTTTCCCACAAGGTCACATACAAGATCAGGTTCAAAGTTAATTTTGTTAACATTTGCTCTATTTTAAGACACGGCATTACATAAAATTGAGTTAGATCTAGAACCAAGCCACAATACCAAATGACAATAATATGTATAAGACAAAGTTATCAAAAATAACTATGATTTGCGAGGACTGCGACCGCGGCATAATTAAATGCTTCCAAGGCCACCAACCGGTTCTAGTTAATTAAATAATGATGACAGTGTTCGAGGCCTCAGCCCTTTGGAAAAATTGCTAATCTGTATCGCACATTATGTAATATATGATTAAAAGTTAATAATCAGACTTTTAAGGGCACGTTTGTATCATTTGTAGGAACGAGCGAGAAATAACACCTCTTGTATTTACTCTTAGAACAAAATTGACTTACCTATAGATACTTATATAATGTCTACTATAGAGATTTTCTGCGGTTCTTCTTCTTGCGGTTAAGAGTCTAGTTCTTGAGGAAGGTTTTAGGCTATCTAACGTCACGCTACGAGCGACGAGAGCCGAGCAGTAAACAAATAAATGAAACTTAACGCAGGTAAAACCGCGCCACGGAAAGCTATGTAATTCAAATGAAATTTGACGCTGTTACCGCGCATTCACACAGCACGTCCGTTTTCCAGGTTCATTACATTTTATCGTAAACGTTTTTTTTCGGCAATGGCGTATGTAGTTGTATGTAGTTTACAGACATGACTGTATTCATGATTTAGTAAAATACCAATCAGACAAAATTAATGGCGTTGTTTACAAATCCATTAAAATCGATCCTGTAAATGTGGTGTGAACATTATCTGCAGTAGCTACGTAACCTGTTAAAACTGATCCAGTAAATACGGATGTTGTATGTGAATGCGCACTTATCCACCGCTAAGTGAGAAATGAAGTGATATTGATAACTCCTTATAAAAGCATCTTTATAAAAAGCATGTCTATACTGAGCTTGTTTCTTAAAGCTGTAGTATAAAATATACGACTTGTAATTAATACGCACGTGCTCATGGGTCATCAGACTTTTTGTGAAGTACGCTTTTTGTAGGCTGTTTGAAATTACATTGGATATTCCTGTATGATGTCATCAAACACCTATGTTAAATGACCAATTTTATAATTTCTTCGTTACTAGACCATTTGGTAAATCAGCTGGATCGACACAAGAAGTATCTATGCCTTGCTGGTTTCATAGAATCTCCTCCCTAGAACATCGCAGTAAAATAATAGTATTTGTACTTTTGTGAGTAGCACAACAACTATGTTATAATAATTACCTACATTAATTTATTATATTACTAGCTGCGGCTTATAGCTTTGCCCGCATCTAAAATGTGTTTTGTCTTCCTCGGGAACCAGACCGATATTTGGGTTAAAAAAAATAGTTTAAAGAGGTTTAAATAGGGGATGAAAGTTTATATGATAACTCGTCAACGTATAAACAGAGATAATAATATACACGACGGCGGAGCTGCGGGCAACAGCTAGTAATACATAATGTATATCGGCATTACGAAGAGACAACAAGGCGCCATCCGTCTACTAAGGGCCTTGATGGAGTAGGTGACTATCTCGGATATCTCAGGATCCGTTACCAGTACCGGCTCCTTAGTAGGTGTGTTGTTCTCAGAAATATACCTTGGGTTTAATTGACGATATTTGTATGTAATTTGAATATTATATATACTGTAGTAATATTGCAGATTGATTAATTCGATGTCTATAAGAGTTCTTTACTGGTAATCTTGACTTACAGGATTCACTGTGATGGGCATGCAGGGGGTATTGTCCCATGAGTGGAGTTGCCTTATTTTGCTATTATCGATTGCCACTAATCACATAGGTAAGTACTTACATAGCATAACACCTTTTTCGTAAGCAGATGTGTGTAACACGGACGTTTTTCCAATTATGTCGGGTCCCAAGTAACAACTGACTCGCAGTTACCATTCAATTTCGTTCTGGATCTGGCGTTGTATGTAATTATTTGTTGTGGTATTATATTAATATTATATTATTTACCGGCCTTAATTCCAGACGCCGGGCTAATACTGAGTAAACTTCCTAAAGCCCAATATCACTTTGACTCGGGAATCGAACTCAAGCGCTCTGCGTGGTAGTCCATACATAGTACCACTAAACCACCCAGTAGAAAGAAAGTATAGTACAGGTAGATTAAAAATGAATCTTGTATTGGCTTTTTGACTCATCGCATAGGAAATACAATTATTAAACAATTTACCTTCCTGTATTATATTATTATAGTGTTACCGCACAGTGACGTTTATTCGTGTTTTCCACTCTGAAATGTTTAATCATCATTTTCTGTTACACAATATTATTAAATGCAAAGACGACGGTTTGTCTTCAAGATTTGTTTATAGCTATACAATGAGGGCTTAAGACGCAATTGGTATTTATTATTCTGTCTACCATTATGTAGATATTGATATTTTTATTAATCTGACTCTTTTGGTTTACCCTATTTCCAACAGTAGATGTATATAGTCTACTAGATAGATTCATAGTTTTTTTAATTCACGATTTAAAAATAAACAATATCTAGATTTACAACTGAAGTTATGCTATGGCTGCTACCGTTACAAAATAATCAAAGTTGCCAACGAATATTTTGCATTGTGAACTCTTCCATGCTAGCAAATATCTACGATGGCACTTGGGATGATGTTCACCATTTCTGGATCTCAATGACTGCGTAGTAATTTTCGTAGACTAATATATTTTCGCTTATAAAAGCGATGTCACCGGTGAGACAAGTCAATGCAAATTTTCAGATATACCCTTTTACCTATAACTTATTTCCTTTTATTTTATATAAATAATAAAACCATGCACGTCATGTGTACAATAATATTGTTTTCCTAAATAAACAAAAAAATAACTCATTCATGTATTATGTTCATTATATAAACAATAATAATAGCAGTTATCAGTTGTTTTGTTAAAATTGTCGTTGGTATGAAATACCCATGAATCAATTTATTTTATTATCATGGGCATGTATGGAACTTATGCTCACAATTACAATCTATGGAATAAATTTCGAAAATGATGATGAAAAATCTAGTCAATAAGAGAACTAATTTTATACTTAACTTAGCTTTCCGTGGTAAGTTACGTATTTGGTTACTGCTCTGCTCCCGTCGCTCGTAGCGTGATATTCTATAGCCTATAACCTTCCTCAAAAACTGGACAATCAAACGCAAAAAAAAATTTACGAGATTAGCGCGTTCAACAAACAAACTCTTTATAATATATATTTGTAACTTAAGTTATATGAAAAAAGAAACTACATTGAAAAAAAAAATTGGCGTGGTAAAAGCTTAGGTGGTAGCTAACAATATTGTGGATTTTATTCACATCCGAAACAAAAATATGTATGCATATATTTTGAGATGACTCTCGAAATATATGCATACATATTTTTGTTTGCGTGGACGTGGGCGCCAGCAGCAGCGTGTGTGAAGGTGCACTTACATGCCAGATCAGAAAATACTGCCAAAACATTAAGATTTGTTTTTATTAAATAACTTTTTCAATAAAAAATCGAGTCCTCTAAGTCGCTATCCAAATTTGTTTTTATATTGTCATTAAATTTATTATCTTCTTAAATTATCTCTTTTAAATGTGGATGTACCTTCCTGAAAGTTATCCTGACGGCGCTCATGAGCAGTATTTTATGACCTGCTAGCTGTTGCTGGCAGTTCCCCCCGCGTGAATGTCTCTGCTTTTACATTAACGATTTTTCATACAAACTTTCATCCCCTATTTATGCCATTTTGCCGCGATAAAATATGCGCCCTATGATGTTCCCCAAGCTCTAATCTATCTGTATACCAAATTTCATCAAAATCGCTTAAGTGGTTTAGGCGTGAAAGCGTAACAGACAGACAGACAGACAGACAGATTTACTTTCACATTAATAGTATTAGTATGGATAAGTATTGATATTGACGCATTTATAAAGTTCTCCTAGTAATCTTCCCTTGTTTAAAGTTTACTTTTAGAAATAAAAACTGTAGTCGCAATATTACATGCAATGATACAATCTCTACATAACTGAATAAGGACAGCCACAATATTAAAGAGTACAATCTCTAAATAACTAATTAGTACTTGCAAGATTTCACCGACCACTATTGTTTAGTAACAATGGTACAAGCAGTGAAATCTAGCAGTCTAGACGAGACTTACCTGTCTAAGCTGTGGAAGTAAATTGTATAATATCACAACAACTACTCACAACGCCATCTAGACACAAAGAAAGCATATTTATATAACTTGTGTTATGGGTTCTAGAATGGGGATATACATACTTAAATACATTTTTTTTAAATACATACATATTATACATGGAAACACTCAGACTAATATGCAAATATAAACATGTTCATGCACACAAATATTTGCACTGAGCGGAAGTCGAACCCGCGATCTCTGCGTTACAGTCCATACACTACCACCAAACCACAGATTTCGTCAAACCTACACTATATAATTTTGAAAAATTGCGTTATTATGGTTGTTTTCTAATCTCTATGATATCTGACTTTTAATAGTTTTAATTAACGGTAGTAGATTGCGGGCTTCAGCATGAATGTAACCAACCTAGTATCGGTGGCCCACAAGTAGGCCTCATAAAAAAATGATCTAATATTTATCATCTGTAGTTTTTGCTATTTAAGTGCCTACAGATAATGTAAAATTTTTTGTATGAAAAATGAATAACGCCCCTGGTGTTAAATCTGAGAACTAAGATGTTTACGTTGTCACCAGTGAGAAAATAACATGGTTAACTTTTTGACAACAGCAATTATAGTCAAGACATAGCTTCTATTTAACGACAATGTTGACGTTAGCTTCAATCTCATACATTTTTTAATCTGTCTTATGAATAGAATAGAAATGCACGCCACTTTTCCAGCCCTAAGCTCAGTTGTCAGCATCAAAAAAAGAAAAATTAAAGTACTAGTCTTAGAGATAAAACATACCGCGTAAAGGTGAAAGAAACTCATGTAATTGTTATTTTACTGTGTATTTTTAATTGCATAGTTTAAGAAGGGCTTATGTGCATCTCGTGTGCAAAGAATACGCTCATGAATAATGTATTATACAACTTTATAAAATTGTATTGGTGTACATTCTCTGCTACACCTGTTGCGTGTAATTGATTAATCATTATAGTTTAGATCTAATGTTATTATTCTATGTAAATATGTTCGGAGCTGTATTGTCAGATTGTATCAGAAAAAAGAAAATTTAGAAGACGAAAATGGTTGATGAAGCTAGAAAAATAGCGTACTAAAGTGGCCAAAGGAATAAATAGCTTACAGAAGTGATGGCCGTTACAGTTAAAAAGAAAAATGGTGATTTGCGGCGGATTTTGGATTTAAGGCGCAGCGTAGACATCTCATGAAGACCTGGTAAAGAACGCGAGTAATAGATGCAAGAAGAGTTGATTACTCGCGGTCTTTAGTAAGGACTCGTCAAAGTGTGATGAAGTGTGTTTCAGCTGAAAAGAAATGATAAAAATGATTCCCGGTAATGATAAAGTTATAAGAAGGCAGAATGTAGAGATAATTTGGAAGGATAATAATAAAAGGTATTTTTCTTTCTTTATAGCTTCATAACAAATTAGATAAACTGCACTGACTGCTAACCACATTAGTCTTATTGGTTGAGAAATAACTGACTAACTAATCTGATGTAATGTTATTATTTTGTTGCATACGCATTATTTCTAATAAATTCATGAACAAGGTCAAATTTCGACATCAACGGTATGTTGTTTTTACTCGTAAGTAGTACTACTAAAATATGCGCTTACTTTTACTTGCACACTGCGTAGTGAGTGAAAATATTTAGAACGCCGTTGGCTTTGGACTTGTAATGAGTAACTATGTTTTGATAGTTTTGTTTTGTACTAGCTGTCCGCAGCACGGTTTCTTCCGCGCTAAGATACATCTTTTTGGGTACTGCTCCTCTCCCGTGGCTCGTAGCGTAATGTTACATAGCCTATAACCTTCCTCAAGAATTGCGCTATCAAATGCAAAAAGATTTTACAAGCCCGACTGGTAGCTCTGGAGATTAGCACGTTTAAACAAATCTCTTAGTTTTTTTAGTATAGGTAACTTTCATTTATATTTAGAAGCTTTAAACAAGCAACTATGTTTTGATTGTTTTATTTTGTATATCTTTTATTTTTTAAGAAACTGAAAATAATGAAAAAATAAAAAAAAATGAAGATGTTAACTTATAAAGTATAAGTTAACATCTTCATTTATTTTTATGTTTTCAGTATCTTCTTATGAGTCATAATCTTCTGAAGATATATAAGAATAGTGAAGGTCGTATTTAGTCTTGTGTGTTGTTGATCTCTTTATGCTTTTCCATGTTTATGTCCTTGGTGGTCTTTATGGCTTTGGGTATTGTGAAATAGTATAGTCAACATAATGATTTACTTTCTCGCCGAGATATAAATACAAAATTGATTATTTCAGTCATTCATTTATCATGTTGGATATCTTAATTCTTTATAACTATAAATTATAACCAAGTTTTTAAATAAATTAATAAACAAATTTATACAAATTTGTAAACAAACTTTAAGTAGGTATAAACAAGTAATTTTAAAGAAATTTAAATATAATTTAGTCTCTAAACGATAGTAGATTAGTTTTTAAGTATATGGCTATTTTTAAATTCTTTGTTGATTATTTTATATGATAAACATTTTATTGTTAATGTATGGGTGTAAATATGTTTGTTTTAATTAATTGTTCGCTTCAATCAATGACATTGTATCGTTTAGGGCCACGTTCACCGTACACTGGTGGTTACGTTAGTGCAACCGGCTGATGCAACCAATCCAATGCGTTGGCAATGTTACATAAATTTGTTTATTTCGATTCATGTTATTTTTTGCAAATTATGTAGAACATGTTAAGTTACAAAACTCAATAAAATATAGGAGCACTTTTGCAATCACAAGTAAATGATTCAATAATTACTAAATTATTATTATGGTAAGTAAAATGTAGTATGAGTTGTAAAAATATGTTGTGTGTACAGTGTATGCGTAAAAAAGGATAAAATAAAAATTAAAATAACAATAATAAATTTTGTGAAATGTATATTTTCTACAATTTCAGCTAAATCAGCAACAATTGGCTAGAGTATTCATCTAACAGTCTTATTATTTTACAAGAGTATAAAATCACTGCCATAGTCGAAAAGAAATGCAATGGGTACATAGAAATGCAAGAAACACAAGTTTGGTAGACAACCCGAGAACACATCGGGGAGATAAACAACAACAAAGCTGTCACCAACTCTTGATATTTCAACAAAATTATTCTACTTACCTAATGTTAGTCAATAAATAATCACTTACTCTAAGGTAACTTCAATAAATTAATGAACCTCCGTTCCTAGTCTTCGACCAGACTTAAACAATCATTTTTATCATCAGATAGTCAATAACAGTCTTTGGTGCCCTATGTACATAATTACAAACATTTATTTAATTTTTAAGAACATAAGTTTCCTTTTTTTCCTGTTTGATGAAAATGCATTTCTACTAAATGATATTAATTTGTGACGGATTGATGAACAACAACATAATGTTAACATTTTACTAAAAAAAGAGTTGTGGAATTATTATTAAATGAAGTCTAAATTGGGTGGCGGCATAGCGCTAGGCTAGTAAACCCCAGTGGGATCCAAGCCGAAGACCATTTTGATGATTCACAAAATGGCAAATTACAATTAAACTAAACCTAGTACACGTTAGTAGGGTCAAGAACAAACATGTTGATGCTATAACTATAACACTTAACACTAAAACAGTTTGTCAGTACACTCCGGTGGGGTCCAAAACGAACATTTTGAAGCACTAATATCTTCACACGAAATAAAAAGTCTTCAGTAAACTCCCGTGGGATCAAGCCCGAACATTTTGCAGAGCAGGATGCGACAGCAAATAGTTTCAGCAAAAAGTCAATGTTTTTTGGGAAACAATTCCCAAATCAGTAAACTCCAGTAGGGTCCAACACGAACATCTTGATCACAATAAATTTGCAACAATCTTCAAATTTTACTATCGACTTTAAAAATCAATAGACACCGGTGGGATCTAATCCGAACATTATGACTGAAATATTATCAATTTCAGATAAAAATCTTCAAATTCAACTTGAACTTGGGTCTTCAATAGATGCCAGTGGGATCTAAAACTTTGATATCCATATTAAATTATTCTTGAACTTGAAATTATCGATCTTATTTACGATGTAAGAGCGCGCGCGAGCTAGAGTGACGTGCGTTCGCTTCTACAATTCTCTCACGACTGGTGGCTGCGCGACCACGTGCCTTCCTTTTATAACCAGCTCTCATGCACACTCGCGCATTTTTTTTGCGATTCAAATTTGGAAGCTTTCAGCCGGGTGGGCGTCTATGCGCCCCCGCCCTTACAATATTTTTTGCCAATTTTTTTAATGCCACGTTGTTAGATAGCATATGCTCCAACAGACTGACAATTAGAATATTTGTTTATTATGACTGTATATTTCATAATTCAATTTATATTTATATTGTATTAATTAATATTAACATTATTTTTATTTATATTCAATATAATGACGCATTTTTTTTTCATTCGTAACACTCGCACTAATGTACATAAAATACATAATTCGAAATTTAAGAATCTTAAAATTATAATTAAACACTTACCTACTTTATAAAAATGTAGGTCGAATCACATGAAAAAGTGTAAATACCTATCATTAAAAACCGAAAGTGCCTTGCAGACTGTTTCCATGTTTATATTAAATCTGTACGTGTTGATTTATCATTTAAAAAAAACGTGTGTAATGATTAAAAATATTATCTAAGTATTTATAATACAACACGTTCGATGATAAACTGATAGACACTACAAAGTCATATTTTAATTTTATATTTATACTATATTTTAATAATTTTATTTCATAGTGTAATATCATCAGCCTGTAGCACTTTAAATACATAATTTATTTATAATTTATTTGTAAATGCCATAATATAAGAATTTATGACAAAAAATTAAATTAAATTATTATTATTCATAAATTAAATTGCATGATTGTTAAAGAATACTTGTCTGTTATGTAGTCAGGTATTACACTTACCTTCATTAATGAATTATTCAATACTTACTTACAAAATTATTTAATGTGTGTAGTGTGTGAACTTATTCGTATATTACATTTTTAAATAAATTCTTTGATCAACAAAAACAGTAGTTAGTAAATAATCCTATAATTGTGAGTAAAAAAAACTAATTACAAATAACACAATATTTGTAATATTATAAATAAATATATGCTTAATATTTTTATAAAATATAAATATAAATAATAGATTCAAATTTTTAGATTTTAATTTTATTATAAATTGATTAGTTTTAATTAAAACAATTAATAGTAATTTTATAAATGTAAATAAATACTAAAATTAAAAAAATGGTGTATTAATTATTTATATTTCAACAAAAAAAACAATTAATATGTGGCCAATGCGCGACTTATCTATCAGAGTTACACTTGGGGACTTTGAACTTGTGACTTCGAGAGAAATCGTCATTCACTTCGTGATAGTTTCATCTCGGCTTCAGCAACGTGTTTGTTTACCTCTACCATACTGACATACTTACATATCAAGTTGAGTCTGAACATTTACAGTATTGCGTTCTAAAGTATTTTGAGGATCATGACCTCTGGTTATTGCATTACTTCTTATGCAGTTACATCGGGATATTAATTATTTTCAATACCTACTATTGAACAAATGATGTGACTTTTAAAATCATGAATATTTATATATACATCATCTTTGAATATTTCTTAGCAGGTAAACCAGTCACAGTACTGAGTAGAGGTGGTTACTTTCAGCTGAAATAATGATAATGATGATTACCTACCTGAATATATAAAATCGTGAAGAAATTTTAACTATAGGTAACGAATTACCGTGATAGATCTCAAGAGTTGAATTACGCCGTGACCTATTATGAATGACCACAATGCTTAAGATAAAAATAATAAATTAAATTTAAATAAATAATAATTAATTAAATTTTAAATTATTCTGTAAAATATGACGTGGTGTAAAACAATACAAAGATTATTTTTAAGTACAATTTTGCAAAAGAACGATATTAAAATTAGTTAGAAACTTCTTGTACTTGTATCACCATTGACAACCAAAATCCAAGCATTTTAAAATAGTAAATAGTCTTATAAACGCTGCCGCTTTTGTTTCTTATTCTCGCAAAGCTTAAAAATTAACACTAAAATATTCTATATTTACAGGATTAAAATTTTGTTTAATTTTTGTAATCCGCAGTTAGAGATTACAATTTCTTTAGCGAGATTAAAATCGTTAGGCGTCGGATTAAAGATAACAAGTAACTTGTAGGGATTACAATAATAGATAAATGTTAGCGACAATTTGATGTACCGGCGACTTAATTTTTAATCCTCCTTTGGCTATTATCAGGTTATGCGGGCGGTAGTAAAGTTGAAAGTTGTAACTCCAGAAGTCTTTGGATTTTTTTGCGTCTTTGCGTATTGGATTAAGAAATATGGGACATTCTATTGATTTAGTTTTCTTGTTTTATCATGTCTGGTATTACTGTTTCTTTGTTATGAGAGGCAGGTATGCTACCGCAATTTCTTTTAAGCTGTTCACCTGGCGAAATGGTAATGAGAACAACATGGATTTCTTCGAGAAATGACTTGGTTTTTAACAGGGTCGGCAACGCGCTGACGTTTATAGGCTACGGTAACTGCGTGTCATCAGGGGCATTTGTCACTTTGGTAATTAAATGAATACTCTAGTAGATACCACAATTATTATATCCACTAGGTAGGCCTGTATTCCTACCAGTGAGTTATATTCTGTACTTGTAAACAAATCTCCGTATTGGGAGCAGAAGAGATTGTATAATGACGCGCCCGGTACGACTGTTTTCTTTTCTCATATAGTAGCAGCGAATCATAAAGTGAAAAACTTGTCTTAAAAATAAGGTAATAGGTAGGTTGAAATGGCGCAGTGAATAAGCCACCCAATTCGTTGTTAACACGAGGTAGTGTGTTCGAATCCGGGCAAGTTATTTTACTTACTTTTTAAGTTTGTCTTGGGCATTTCTGACTGACGGTGAAGGAAAACATCGTGAGGAACCCTGGACTTAAAAGTTTGTAATTGCCAATCCGCCTTAAGCAAGCGTGGTGATTGATGCTCATGCCTTCTCTATGTGAGAAGAAGCTTTTGCCCTGCAATGGGACAATAAACAGGCTAGTATTATTATTATTATTATTATTAAAAAAACTATAATTTATTATGTAGCTTCACGCGTCTCGGTTTAAAAATTTGTACAGAGATGTATTTATCTTTTAATTCTCTAGATATATAGGACGAGTGGACATTCCATCTTATTCTTGAGCTGTTCTAATCGGCCAGCGTTGTTTTTCTGATATATTTAAAGCCATTATTTAGGTTTTCTTAAAATATTTTTATATTATTAACGAAGGTTTGTTGGTAATGACCAAAATGTACTTAGAAACTAAGTCAATCCAACTTTTCCCTTTGATAAATTACAGGTATATCATAAATGTTTTATTATCACATATCCTAACTCTAGCTAAATAAAATAAATAAATAAATAAGTAAATAAATAAACTCATCCTCTCAAAAACTACACATTATGTCAGTAGAAAACAAACTGACTGGTCAATCTTGGCATGGCATACATTTAATACTTAATTCAGTATTACCTTGTAGTTCAATATGACTGGGAAACGCATTTACTTTTTTTAATTTTAATTAAAATACGTAGTCAAATTACCATACTAGATGAAACTAAATAATTGAAATCCTCTATTTTCGTTTCTTTTCTTTTTTTTAAAAATGTTATTAAATAATTAGTTGTTTTGTAATAATTACTTTGTATGGTTCTTTGTTAAAATTTGTTCATGTGTTAAAATTGTTAACTCATACAAAAAAATTGTAATTATCTGACGATTGAAAAGAGTGGCGTGAGTTTCTTGCCAGTTCTTCTCACAGCTCTACCTCGTCAGCGAACTGGCTGTAGGTTAATTAGCTGACTTCATGTAATTTGATTTTTCATAAGTATCATTCTTTATAATCAAAATGAAATAAATACTTTGACTTTGAAAAGATTTGCTGTCGCACAAAAAGAAAAGAGTAGTATACAACAGTTTTATACCTTTAATGACTCCTCAGAGGGTTTTCCGTAAGCGTGACCAGTTTCATCAAGCCCATGGGTTTAATTTCATGGTTTTCCTTGTAACCTAGTTGTATACGTATTTTGAGTATGGGTTACCAAAATTATGAAAATTGTTTTGTTTTGGAGGAAAATAGTTTAAGCTCATTCAGTAGCACAATGTTTGGGATATTATGATTGCGTCATCATTTACATAAGTGGTCTTTTGTTTTCTATCTGTGGGAATTTAGCTACTTTTGTTACTAGAGACGCTACAAGGACGCTGATGGCCATTGCCTAGTATATCTATAATCGCCTCTTGCTCCAGATTGTAGATGCATACAGAGAGGACATGAACATGATCATAATACCTACTTGCTTAAGGTGGATTGGTAATCTTAGAATTAATATATTTGACTGCGACCATAGTCAAGCTGGCAAAACTTCGGGCAGTCTTTCGGCTGATATGCTGATGATAAAACAAAATTACAGGTTCTCAAACCATTCTCAAACACACGGGTAGTCCCAGCACATTAAAAAATCAATTACCATTTCAACAGTGATGATATTTAAGAGGTTTGGCAATAAGTAATTAATAAACAACTAACACACCTGTCCTAATAAATACGTAGACAAATTATATCACAAGACATCTTGTTTTATCAAACCGGTATCATAACTATGTTGTTAATTGTTAAAATATTAGTTTACTAATAAATCATTCGGATGTTTTGTACTATTAATTTGTAGTTAGTCTGTCGCAAAACTGATGCAATGAGCATTATTTTTATGTGTTTTCCACTAAAAATAGGTGTAGGTAATCTATATTTCATTAGTTCAGTCAGCGTCAAAATCATTTATATGATACTTATAAATTGAATTAAATTTTATTATTTTGGGATTATTTTCATAGTGTGTTAGTAACAATGATCTTACTGCCTAATGTTAGAAATTAAGTAAATAAATGACAATTATTAATAATTGAAAATATGAACTTGAACAACAGAATAAGTTTAGTCAGGGATTTCGTCGTAGGCAAATTAGATAACTAAAGTTGCGCTTCTTAGTGAGCTGTGCGAGCCCCAAAAGCATTAATTATGGGCATTAACTTAGTAACAAATTTGTAAGGGATTATAATAGATAGATGTTTGCGACAATTTGATGTACCGACTACTTAATTTTAATCCTTTTTGGTTCATTATCAGGTTATGCGGGCGGTAGTAAAATAAGAAAGTTGTAACTCCAGAAGTCTTGGATTAAGAATATGAAGCATTCTATTGCTTTGGTTAGCATTCTTGTGATATTATGTTTTGTTCTGAGGTACCATTTCATAAATTTAAGTTTTAATAGTCCCTATTTAATTAACTGGATATTAAAATTATGGGCGTGAATTTCTTGCCAGCTCTTCCCATGGCTCTACCTACGAGTATGACAGCAAGTCGTAGACAATTTTGTTTATAAGTGTAAATTTATAATATGTTCTTAAATAATAATAAGTTTGATTTTGTTATGAATACCACATAGATTTCATTCGATCACACGTGTTTTTTTATTGCCAAAATTTGTACATGAGCAAACTGCCCAACCCACACGGTTACACGGTTTACACGGTAGTAGATCCACGCTGATTTCAGCATGAATGGGCCGGATCGTCCGGGGAAGTACTACCCTCTCATAGAAGATCGACTTAAGAGTAGTAGTATCCGTACTACTGCGTTTCGTTCGGTGAGTGAGAGCGCCGGAGGCCCAATTTCCCCCCTTTCCTCTTTCCTCACCTCCCTCATTCCTTTCCTCTAACCCCATTCCCAGCCGCCATAGTGGAGGCCACCATACCAGCAGTTTAAGAGGATGGCTATTGGTATAGTGGCCACCACTTCTGGATTCCACTGACTGCTTACCATCAGGCGGGGTGGAGTCACTTTGGTAGGCTACAATATAAAAAAAAAAAAAAAAAAAAACCGATGATAAGTATCGCTCATAGAAGACTCAAGAGTCTCTGCAATGCCAGGAACTCTGCGAGGCCAGTGCCCACCATAAATGGAGATGGGCAGGTAAAGAGATTAAGGGAAGGGAGGGCAAAGAAAAGGGGAGAAATTGGGCCCCCGGCGCTCTCACTCACCGAACGAAACGCAATAGTATGTATACTAATTACTCTTACTTCGATCTTCTATGAGAGGGTAGTACTTCCCCGGTCGAAACGGCCCATTCATACTAAAAACAGCGAGGATCTACGTAGTTTGTCTGTGATACTGTGTGAAATGCTCTACTGAAAATCACACTTGCTATGGCACACTATAATGAGAAACACACTAGTGCTATATGTGAGCCAATCCGAACTTGGAATGCGTCGCAAGAAGACTCGTGCACTACCTTACTTCAATCCCAAGATGAAAATGGTACCTAAGATACAAGAACTAGCTTAGTTGGGACCGAAGAAATCCTATAATATGATTAATGTAATTTATACTTACAAAATAAATATAATAAATATTTGACATTGCGAGGCGTCCTGCAGCAGGACGTCTTTAATCTAAAGATGTAAAATAGGCTATTCGGCTATAGTTTCATGGGTGTTCCTTTATGCAAATTAAATTTAATTAGCAAACTTTTTAACTTTTGTTAACTAAAAAACGTAGTGTTTTACAACAATGCAAAACAATAACATCTAATGTGCAAAATTGTTTGTTAAAATATTATTTTATTACTTTACACTATAATTGCATTTTGCGTCACTCATTGTATTTAAAAGGCTTTATAACCCCATAGACGTATTGTGCAAATGTTTTTTCAAGGACGCCATTTTTAAAAAAACATACATATTGTTGCTAACAACGATGTTTTAATTGCTGTTTTATTGCCAATACAAAAATATACATTGTTTGTTGTAATGCTAAAAATTGCAACCTTTTCTTTTTTATGATTAGAAAGTACATAAGGGCTGACTTTCTTCGCCTTCTAAGAATTAATGTTAATGTGAATGGTACTGGGTATTTTAGGTCGATGTAGGTATACAGCTTGTACTGAAAAAACAGAGATTTTATTTTTAAATAGTACCAAATAAAAGTTTAAATAAATTACGTGTAACATCGTCTTGCACAATATTTTGGTGATAAAAGATTTTTTAAGTAACTGTCGCACAGTGGTTGAGTTCGATCCCCTGGTTAGGTAAATTAATATTGGGAGTTTCTGTTCAAACATTGTTTCTGTGCTTTAGAGAACACAGTGACATATTGTGTGGACACCCACAGGTTACGGTTACCACTTATCATCAGGTAGATTGCATGCTTGTATGTCACCGCAGTCGTTTAAAATTAAATATATCTTCGGTTCTAAGTCGGTCTTCCAATATATCGACTTTAAGTTAGGCTCATATCTCACAATATCGTGGCTCATCCTCATGACTCACATCGGGTTTCTTTGAGCATAATTTGTTAATTATTTTTACATTGGCTCGTGCGTGGTAGATACGTTTAAAATCTCTGTTTACATTGACGATTTTCCATACAAACTTTCATTCCCTATTTCAACCCTTTCAAGCCATTTTTTCGCGAATGATAGCCTATGTTGTTGCCCGAAGTCTAATCTATTTCTATACGAAATGTCATCAAAATAGGTTTAGTAGTTTAGGTGTGAAAGCGTAACAGACAAACAGACAGACAGACATTCAGAGTTACTTTCAAATTTATAATATTAGTATGTAAGTATGGATTAGTATGGAAGTATGGATCATACAATAACCTATACACTGTAGTATATTATTATGTAAACTTAATACCACAACTATTTTATAGACACCTAACAAATAGAGTTTTTAGGCAAAATATATAACCACAAGGAATAAAATCGCTAAATTTATTACTCAATATTACAGTGTTTGTCACTAAAGTTGTGATAAGGTGTCATATAAATTGGCCACAGGCTCGCTAAGACAATCTCACCCTTTACAGCCAGCAATAGTTAAACATTATACTAAGACATTATTGTAGATATTATTATTTGTAATTTTCAAAAGCTATGAGCTATTGTTTATAATAATCCCGTCTTTTAAAATGACTGTCTAGCTTCTGTTTGGCGCGAATTGTTGACGTTTTGTAATTCTATATTCAAAATTTTGTGAGCAAAGACAAAAGCAAAATCTTTTTGCAGTGATTCATGTAATCGTTTAAATAGTAGGTATTAAGCAAAGTCTGTTAACTTCTTCTGAACCATAGCACGGCTTTTGATACCGTTTTCAGTGTGATTTAGAAAATTTCTTCTTTAAACTCTACTTTAAATTAAACGCATAGTAAAAGGGGAAAATTAAAAAAGCATTAAGTACTATTCTCGTGAAAAGCCTGGGCAGGTCGCTAGTCTACAACATATATATTTAATTATATGCAATAAATTACACGTGTTTTAATGTAATAACTAATTATTAAACTTTGATATCAATAATAACATTTCGTTATCAATACTTCTTGACAATGAGCTATAAATCGATAGAATTAAAAATGAAAAATTGAAAAACAATCTAAATAATTATTATCATACTTTATTATGTCTGCTAATTTAATATACAATTATTGGTTTCACTGCAGACAAATTTAAATAAAAGAAAGCAGACGTGAACTCTAGTGGAGAACGTTTTTCGCGGATAACCTTACTAAATAAAATAGCACCTACTTTTCAACATAAAGTAAGGCAACACTGACACACCAAAATCAGCTGGTTTAAACGAGGCCTAAATTAGAAATGTCAAAGTCAATGAACCGCGACGCCATGCGACTAGGGTCATAGATTAAATGATTGCTATTAGGTTAGCTTTGTGGGAGAAAATGTTTATTTAGAAACTATCGTTTGCTTGAGATTGTATTCTCTATTTTTAGTAAAAAGCGTGGGATTTAAACTACGAATAAATATTTGATGGGTGATTGCTGAGTTATGGGTGTTGAAGAAAATTTTTCTTAAGTACTTACATTGTCTGCTAGTTGTGGGCGAGTTGTTGGCGCACTATCTCTTACTAGACCTACTTACTGTTAGTTGCTAATATGATTTTGATTGCGTAGAATCACTTAAATTGACACTAAATACGAGTTATCTGATAACTAGTTAGAAAAACAACAGGCTCGCCACCTTTTACATACAATCCCACTTAGCTGGCGAAATGTGGGTGCTATGTACCTCTGCCAACCCCTTCAAGTGAAAAGCGTAATGTCACAATTATGTTATTTTATGTAAAATTAAAACAGCATCTTAAAATATAAATTTTAAAATCATGGGTTTATAAATTGCTAAGATATTTTAAAATTTTCGCAAATGATGGCGTGTCATTCGAAAATCAATCGTTCAAAAACTCGAGTTCAAAGTACGGGGAAAATTGGAGCGCATCGTTTTCCCGTATCTTGAACTCTTAGGTGGCTAGGAACAATGCCCTGTAGACAAATTGTTCGAATTTCAATACGATTTTTTTCTTTTAGATAAACAACTGTCTAGCTTTCTAGGCTGAATTATTAATGACCTTTGCTGTTTATTGGCTAAAAAAATAATTTTATTATTTACTAGCTTTCCGCGACGTGGTTTCACTCTCGTCTTTGCTTACTGCTTTGCTCCCGTCGCCAGTAGCGTAATGTTATATGTAGCATTTACCTTGACCTTCCTCAAGAACTGGGTTATCATACGCAAAAAGAATTATTCAAATCTGACTGGTAAGTAGTTCCAGAAATTAGGGCATTCAAACAAACAAACAAACAAACTCTTCCACTTTATATAGATCCGCTTAATATAGATGAATAGCAAATAAAATTAAGAATTTTATTATGTCCGATTTCATAATAGGTTAACAACCTCGATCATGTTTATTATGGAGGCCAATATACATCTAGGAAGTCAATGGTTTTAAAGACAAAATAATGAGCCATGGAAAATATTTTGTCTGTGTGTAATTCTAGGCAACATGCTCTAATCATCCATTGCCTAAAGTCGTCCACTGCTGGACATAAGCCTTTAAAAACACGAGTTTGCCATAGTTATTTGTACCGCATATGTATTACTGACCCCAAATAGGTAAGTACTTTTTTTATACAACGTTGGTGGTAAACTCATCACTTGCCATTAGGCCCACCCTGATGGTAAATAATGCTTAGAAAACACAATTAAGACGTTGCTGTCCGGATGAGGAAGGGCAAGGGAAAACGAAGAGGGCCGAGGGGGTAATTGGGCTGGCGGCGATCATCATTTCCTTTTTTTCTAGATCATCATTATTATTATTTACTAGCTGCCCGCAGCGCGGTTTCACCCGCTTCTTTGCTTACTGCTCTGCTCCCGTCGCCAGTAGCGTGATGTTACATAGCCTATAACCTTTCTCAAAAACTGGGCTATCATACGCAAAAAGAACTATTCAAATCCGACTGGTAGTTCCAAAGATTAGCGTTCAAACAAACTCTTCCATTTTTTATAATATAGTATCCAATCTAATAGATAACATTTTATTTAAACAAATACCTTTACCTATCAAATGTTAAGAAAAATACGTGTATATACATATTTTTGGAAGTCGTTACTAATTAATCGAGGTAATTCGAAGTACCAATAAATGTGTAAATCTATATAAGAATCTCGGAATACAGAACAATAAGAACACGTAATAATACTTTATAAAGTCAGGCACTTTTTGTACCCTTAAGACTTTGTTAAACTTACACTCGTAACTCATTCTTATACCGTTCCACTAACAATATTATAACAAGGACTTCACAGACATAGATCTTTTTGATAACTCATTCAAAAATCAAAATTAAAACAAAAATTTAACGTTATATAAGATAATATTTATTATAATATAATCTTATTTGTACTATTTCTTGCTTTGTATCCTTTATGCTACGTTCCCTTGCTATGTATTGTAACCTTTATTTTTTCTTAATCTTGTTATACGCGTCTTTCCAAATTAAGAGTTAATATTGTTACTGTTCCTTTACTACTTTGCAGCAATGTAGGTTTTTTGTAAAGAACCACATATTATCTTGTAAGTATTATATCTGTATATAACTGTTTGTTGCCAAAATAAATTTAGAAAAAAAAAAGTTTACACAAGCTCGCTTATAAAAATATTCATTCATATTACTCTTTCGGTCTATTCAAGCTATGATCGTTGACTCTATTTCGATACAACAAATAATAGTGAAATTTAAAATTTAAGAAAGAATACTAAAACATTAAAGTACATCAGGCAATATAAAAATATCAGCTGCTTATTTTTAGAAAAATGTTTCCCCGTTTCATTTAATTGCCGGAATTAACTTGTTAGTATAATTTTATTACTAGTAGATATAGAGCACATTTCGTTATAAAAAAATAACTTTATAAACTTCCACTTGGGAAATTTAATTTTAACATAATTGTCATACGGTTCAAAATTTGTCGCATAACATCATCTTACGTCGTTATTCTTTTAAGCATACGACACTATGATACTAATTAACGTTAAATATATATATTTTTAATAGGTTTCTACAAGTTCTAAAACATGTAACAGTATACATAGATGTATTAAGTAATAAAACAAATTAGTTTTCTGATGATGAACGAAATAATGAATTAAAAAATATTAAATATAAATAACGTATATACAAAAACATTTACTAGTTATAGGCCCTTATTTGTTTAATTAAAGCGCTAACAGAATTAATATAAGTGATAATAAATAAAACTTAATACTACTTAAACAATAACAAAAAGTAGGAACGTCTCGACTGATAACATTTCGTTTAAGTACTTCAAGAGATTTAACAGCTCTGTAGTTCTTAGTCTAAATTATGAAACTACCCCATCACTTCTTGTAGACGTTTAAAGGGAAAACCGCGTTGTCCACGTAATATACATATACCGCCTACCAAGCGTATTGACTTTGGTAGACTCCTTTCTTGAGAGAGATTTGAGATTTTTTTGTGCCAAAGCAATCTACGAATCTAGGAGCCATAGGTGCCATATGCGTCTGACTCCTTTACACCCACTTGATTATATTTAAAAATAATATCACAACATTTACACAACGCTTTCTAAACCCAAAGTAAGCAATAAATTCTTTGTTATAAATACACATAACTCTATACTTGCAGCTCTATAGACTGCACAATCTTTACTGGTGTCATTACAGCACTTAGATAGATACTCAAGAAATTTAGACAAACCAGGGTACTCATTCATGCCCCAACTTCAGGCCTGCTGGCTATCTTTACCAACCTCGTATCGCCAGATTTACCTACATTTTTCTAGCGTTGTTTATACCTACGCCAAAATACTAACATTTTAAATTCACTTGTTTTAGAAATCAGCAGGTTTTTAAGATTATTGTAGTCAAAACATCTTGCTTTAATTCCCGTGAGCTTTGACGATAAGTAGTCATTTTGATCCCATAAAAGAATCACCGCTAGCAAAGCTATACTGTCGGCATTCAAACTCAACAGATTTTCTATAAGCTAATACAATTGATTTAGTCAAAAAGTCGCAAACCGATGATGGATTAAGATACGGGGGTCCTGAAGAGGGATTATATTAATCTTTACTATTAAAATGAATAATGAGCTCCTGGTTTAAAACATTGTGAAGATAGAGTTTGTTGAATAGATAATATCAGTAGTATATTATTGGGCATTCTGTCCCACCTGTCGCGCAGTCGAACAAGTTCGCCTACGCTCTGTTGTGACAGAATGCCCAATAATATACGATCGACTCGACTGTCTTGTATACATTTAAACCTTTTGAACAAAAAAGTGTTTAGTTGTGTAGTAGTAGTGTTGTGTATTTTGGTATCGTTTACGGATTAATTGATTCCTAAGACGGATTTTTACGCTTACCTCATTTCATTTAATAAAACAAGACAAAGGTCTTTTAATTATTTTATTTATTTATCTTTATAAAATCTTGGAGGTTCTTCAAACAATTTGTCAACCGAACGTACGAAATCTTGCAATTTACGCCACTGCAATGTATCCGTATCGGTTTGGAACTTAATACGAACAAGTGCCTTCTTCCATAACATCATGGAATCAGTGTCACGCGCATCACTTGTTTTGTAAACTTTACAATCGACATAGTATTCGCCGTCGGTGTTTGCAGTTCGTTGCTCGGTGCCATTAGCCACACGGTTTACGAAGAACGATGATAAAACCAGTTGGTTGCTCGATGACCCACCGTTGGCCTCTGTATCAGTATCATTATTCCAACTGACCCCGAATACATCGATAGGACTGGTCTTTGTTTTCTTACTGAAACAACATAGAAAACAAAACGGTTAATTACATTATTTCTTACTCAAATCAAATGTCTCTTCCTTCGATGACAAAGATACATAAAGCTGAGGTTATCGCAAGCAATATACGCGCCGACCTCCGTTGCTGGAGGTGCCGCGAGCGCGTACCAACCTATTGCTTCACGCTCCACTGACGCGAGCGCTGCGTACGTTCAACATCGTGGGCTGGGCAAATTGATTTGTTTTCGTGTACATTAAACGGATTCACAAAGGTCACTTATAATGTAGTTAGTAACTTAGATTAAGTTAAGTTTTATGTTATTGTGGTACACTATCGCATTAGGTTAAGCGTTACCTGTAAAGATAGTCGTATGTTGTGTATATATAAATAAATAAATAAATAAAAAATAAATGACTGTATTTTAAGCGTTGTAGAAATTATACTATGTGGTTATGCTATGTGACTGCCTCTGTGGTTCGGTGGTACTGTGTAGGAACGTCGATGTGTCACGCAGAGGTCGTGGGTTTGATTCTCGCTCAGTATTACATACAATATTATACATAGCAACACCTACACACTGAGCGAGAATCGAATCCGCGATCTCAGCGTGGCAGTCCGTATGCAGTACCACCGAACCACATAGGCAGTCAACTCATCATATCAACAATACTTGAGTAAAAATAATGTTAGTTCTTCTGAAACATCTTGTGAAACCGTCTCTGAAAATAATTTATTTAGGGTCAAACCAGACTTGATCAGTGATCAACAGTAGCTTATCGGAAGCTCCAACACCTCAATCAGCACACATACAAAATCTAGTCGCGACGGTCATGTCGTCATTTGAACGCTTGAAGTAGCAACTGAACGCAGTTAGCTAGCATCGAAGCGATCGAACGCTACAAGTCACTAAACACTATAAACCTAACAACAATGCCAGTCACAAAATCATCAATCGCCTATGATAAATGTATCATGTGTGCTCGAAGCTAAATTTTAAAATTAATTGAACGCTCGCACTTCTTATCTGAATATCTAGGCGAAAACTCAACTTTGTTTTATAACAAATTTTGATTAGGTACCTTGGTTCTAATAAATTCGTTGATGATCCTGACTTGCGCTTCCTGTTGTTGTTGGCGACAGGCTGCTTGCGTGTGTGTGTAGTTTTCTTTTCAATTACAGCAGTTGGGTGATAGACCTCGCACTCAAATTCGGACCTGAAATATAAACGTAATAACATTTAATTAAAAATCACGGTCACGGTCTCATCACGGTCTAGGCGATTTCTACCAGACAACCTTAGAAAGGACAACATAACAATTTAGACAAGTAAAGAGATGGATAGTACACAGTGAAACTTATTACACTTACATTATTTATTATACTTACATTTTTTCAATCAACAGTCGATTTCTTGAGAAGGTAGCTTGATGAGTTGGTGACGGCAGGCGGAGCGGAAGAAGTCAGCGAGCGGCAGCAGGTCAGCAATCAACACCGAAAGTAACAACAACCGATAGTTGTATACTAATGAAAGAGTACTTTGAGTACGGTATCCCTACTTGAATACTTAAATTCGACTGTATCTAGGTCTTCGAAAACATGATGTTTAAAAACGAAATCGTGTGATAATCCTACTGTATTACAAAGTTGTTGCAAACCCTTAAGTTATAGTGAATAAATCAACTACTTTTCTTGTACGTAGTGTATCAACGTAAAAATGAAGAGTAAGGAATTAGATCACAAACAGTTTCGACGCAAACAGTATCGATTGTTGATGCAGCGAAAAAACTTAGGGCTGTCAAAATAAACTATATTATCAAAAGCAAACGATGATATTTAGATCAATAAGGTAAATGTGAATGCGTGCCATCCTTACCTAATATCGCTGATTTATGGGAATAGATTTTGTTGACCAGAAAAATATGAAGGTTGAATAAAGTCAAATAAAACTGTTGAATAAGTATTGCTTGTAATATTAAATTATGAAATGGTTACTTTATTGGAAAAAGGTCGTATGATTATAGTTAATAACAGGCTCATATGACTAATTATGTACCTACCTATTAAAATATTGAAAAAATTGTTTCGCTTAAAAACCAAATATTCTAAAACATAGGCTTTCATTATCATAAAGCAGCGGTGCAGTGGTTGACTGATTTATTAACGCGAAATAAATGACGTTATTAATTTAGGAAAATAAAGGTAAATGTTAACATTTTATCACGTGTGTTAAGCGTGTTACGTTTAAAGTATCTACTTAATTAAATTATATGTATGTTTTCTTTCAGGAAGCGTTATTTACATCGAATTGTGTTGGAAAGCGTGTTTTGGAGTTTGGTCTGACTGCCGCAAGTTAAATGCAAAGCGAAATATTTATTCATAATTTGTGGAAAATAACAGGTATACCTACTTACATTTTTAATGAGTGCTAAACAGTGGTAATATAATAATATTATGACGTTTTATAGTACTTATCCAATTTTTATAATTTTCAGAATTAATTTTTAAAAACTTTGGAATCTCGCGAAACCGTTTCCAAACAAATCAAGATATTAGGTACACCGCATTACGTTGAGAAGTTTGGCTGGGAAATAAACATAAATAAATAGGAAAATAAAAGGTAAATTTGATACTTAACGTTTACTTTCTCACAAAGGAATGAGCGGGTATAGACTTAATTAAATATTTTGTATGTTATTTTCAGGAAGCATCTGATTGACTGTCGGTTATTTTTTTCTACTGAGATCACACTAGAATACTTGAAAAGCTGACCATACAGAACATGAAGCTGTGCTGGAAATTGGATACAAATACCAGATGCATGTAGTACATTAATTATTGTTATATAAGGTACCTATTTTATTGCTCTGTACCAGCTGAAAGGTTGAAAATCTAAAGGATTCAAGTACCACTTTTGTACCATTTGTTGTAATTTGTATATTGTTAGATTTGGCACACATATCGTGTTGTCGTTCAACATTTAAAATTTTGACACATCGTTCTTTAGATTTTTAACCTTTCAATTATTCTCATAGCGAATTATTTATCAGTTAACTACTTATAGTACTTTTATGTTTATACATTTATAATTGTATCAAAATGCCTCATTGCTTGGTTTGCAATGTTTATGTAGATAATCGTTGCTGGACCAGTCACTTACGAACTAATAAACACAAAAATAATAGTACTATACCTATTCTTGAAAACGTTGAAATCTTACGATCGTCGTTTAAAGGACGTATTATTAGTTACAGAGTTATTGCATCCAAAGATGAAGCAAATAATTTTCCTGAATTCTTTTTTAGTAATATTCGCGAACAAGTTAAATCTTTAATCGATCATTCACTTAAAAAACATAACGCAGTAAAAATTAATTTTCAACATTTTTGTTTATTTCTATTGTACAAAAACGATTTACAAGAAATCAAATCTTTTGCCACCAAAAATTTTGTCATACATTTTAATTATGATTTCAATACTATTTATGAAACGGTAGTCGCGTCGTTGTTGAAAAAAATTGAAGAATTTGAGGAGAGAGACAGTGGATGGTCATTTTTAAGTAGTTTACATTTAGAAGTCAATGTTAATAAGTATCAACCACTCGGTGGATCTTATTTTATAGATTTACCCAAGTTTATAAAGAACAAAAAGGCGTGTTTAAATATTCACAATAATGATAATTATTGTTTTTTGTGGTGCGTTGTGGCTGCCTTGTACCCAACAAATCGACATCCAGAGCGAGTAACATCTTATCCTCACTTTCGAGATGTTTTAAATGTTAAGGATATTTCTTTTCCCATGAGTTTTTCAGATATAGTTATTTTTGAAAGAAATAACCCCTCTATAAATATATACGTATACGGTTTAAAAAACAATAAGCTGATAACAGGTCCTCTGTACAAACCTGAATCGTGTAAGGATAAATCTAAGAGTATTCATCTATTGTTCTTAGAAAATGATAGTTCATCCCATTATTGTCTCATCAAAGATTTGCCTCGTCTTGTTAAAACCCAAATCACGAAACATCATAGTAAATTATATTTTTGCGAAAGTTGCTTATTGTTCTTTCCTACTCCTAAACAAATCGATGATCATCTATGTGGAGGAATCGTAACTATTTTACCTGAAAAAGGATCTGTATTACAGTTTAAAAATTATGATAGGAAACAAAATATTCCATTCGTCATATACGCTGATTTCGAAACATTGCTGGAACCAACATCCGTTAGTGAACCCGACACTGCTAATACATCGTTTTTACAACGACACGTGCCTGTAGCATTCGCCTATAACATTGTTTCTTCGTTAAATTACACTTTTAATAAGGAGGTATTTAAAAGTTATCGCGGTTTTGACTGTGTTTCAAAATTTATAGAATTTCTTTATGCTGATGTTAAAAAGATTTACAAAGTATTAACCGAAACCCATGTCATGACATTTACAGAAGACGACGCGCAAGATTTTCAACAAGCTTATAAATGTTACATATGTGAAAACCTACTTTGGACTAATAAAGTTAGAGATCATTGTCATATAACAGGACGATACCGTGGCGCCGCTCATAGACATTGTAATCTACAGTATAAAATACCTAAATTCATACCGATATTTTTCCATAACTTATCAGGATACGATTGTCATTTATTTATACAGAAATTAGGAGAGATGCCTGGAAAGTTAACAATTATTCCAAAGACTAAAGAAAAATATATTTCGTTTTCCAAATTCATACAGATCGCCGAAAATGAATACGTTCAATTACGATTTCTAGATTCCTTTAGTTTTTTAGGAGCTAGCTTAGACAAACTTGCGAAAACTATGCATAATGACGATTTCATCACTCTACGCTCTCATTTTCCTAACAATGATCAATTTAATTTGCTTACAAGGAAGGGGGTGTATCCTTATGATTATATGACTAACTGGAAATGTTATGAAGAAACCAAGTTACCATCGAGGCAACATTTTTTCAGCGTTCTAACTAACCAAGCTATTTCAGATGAAGATTATAAACATGCTTGTTTGGTTTGGAATGAATTCAATATAAAAGATTTAGGTGAATATACTGATTTATATTTGAAAACAGATGTTCTGTTACTAACTGATATATTCCAGAATTTTCGAAAAACTTGTAAACAACATTATAAACTGGACCCTGCGTTTTACATAACCGCACCTAGTTTATCATTTGACGCAATGCTATTGAAAACAGGTGTTCAACTTGAACTCGTTTCTGACTTAGCTATCGTACGAATGATTCAAAACGGTATTAGAGGTGGTTTGTGTATGTGCTCCCATCGCTATGCAAAAGCTAATAATAAGTATTTATCAAAATGCGATGCTTCAAAACCACAATGTTTTATAGTTTATTTGGACTGCAATAACCTTTACGGTTACAGTATGTGTCAATATTTACCCTATTCAGATTTTAGATTTTTAAATCAAAATGAAATAAACCAATTACATGTTGAATGTATTGATGACAATGCGAAATGGGGTTTCATACTAGAAGTCGATCTGCTTTACCCTGAATCCTTACACAGCGAACATAATGACTTACCTTTTTGTCCTGAAAAATGCATACCACCTGGAGGTAAAACTAAAAAACTGGTTTCAAATCTATATAATAAATATAACTATGTGATTCATTATGTGCATTTAAAAAAATGTTTGGAGCACGGTTTGATACTACGCAAAATTCATAGAGTCATCACATTTAGACAAAGTCCCTATTTAAAGCAATACATTGAATTAAATACACAACTACGACAAAAGGCAACCAGTACATTTGAACAAGATTTCTTCAAGTTGTTAAATAATAGCGTTTTTGGAAAAACCTTGGAAAACACAGAAAACAGAGTGTCTGTTCATTTGGTTAATCAGTGGAATGATACGAATAACAAAACCAAAAAGTCTTCCTACGCTGAGAGACTCGTGAACAACCCCTATTTTCATAGCGCATCAATTCTTTCCGAGAACTTAGTAACGATACAAATGAAACCAGATCAGATAATTTTAGACAAGCCTATATATATTGGTTTCACCGTTTTAGAACTATCTAAATCACACATGTACCACTTTCACTATAATATAATTAAACCTATGTATAAGGGAAGAGTGAAATTATGTTATACAGACACGGATTCTTTTGTTTACGAAATAATCACTAACGATTTTTATCACGATATAAAACATCAGTTACTGCAATACTTCGACACCAGTAACTATAATGTAGAAAATCAATTTATGTTACCTCAAATGAATAAAAAAATTCCGGGTCTTTTCAAAGATGAAATGGGAGGAAAAGTTATAACAGATTTCGTCGGTTTAAGATCTAAACTTTATTCAATAAAAACAGAGGACAAAATAATTAAAAAAGCAAAAGGAGTTAAATCTTGTGTTATTCGTGATCTAAGTATCACAGATTACGAAAACGTTTTATTTAATAGTGAAGTTATTCGTAGGCAAAATATTGTGTTTAAATCCATTAAACACGAAATATTTACACAAAGTGTAAACAAAATTGCTCTATCTAACAATGATGATAAACGCGCGATATCTAATTGTAAAATCGCAACCCAAGCTTGGGGTCATTGCTCATTTTTAAAATAAAAATGTATGTTTATGTGTATGTTAGAACAGCATAGGTTAATTAAAAAAATGTGTTTGTAATTCTTCGTTTTAATTATACGTACGAGAATTTTAGTCCATACTAACTAGAACAAATAGCAATAAAAACATTGGCACTCAACAATTATAATTGTTAATGATAACCTAGTATAATATAATTATGTATAGTAACTATTCTGTATCTGTAGATTATAAATAAGTACTTAAGTGTAATTATTGTTTATTAAATGAAGTAAATTATTAATTTACAATGTTTTATTTGTTAATACACCGTTTAATTATTGCTAACCAATAAAATTATAAACGAATTAGGTTCATGTCAATAATTCGCAGGTAACGTCAGAGGGCGATACTAGTTTACAATAACGAAATATGATATACTGCTTGTCAATGACACTATAAATGCAAGCTTGCTATTTGTTGATTGATCGAGTTCATACACGCTTTATATCAACAATTGAAAGGCTTTGTTATCAGTGGTATTTCGCTTTTATTATTATATAGATAAGAGTTATTTTCAATCAAATGTATAACGAGCATAATATGCTTTGTCATTATAATGAAAACCATCGCCGTATAACAATTAGGTCTATGTGAACAGACCCTAACTTATAATGTCGCAATGCTCGTTTCCTGTCAGGGTATTACTATATAATTATTTGCCTAAATTAGTTACCTTTAAGCTGTTTAAGAAATATTATCTGTCTCGAGTACTTGTACAATAAAATAAGAGATATTTGATCTAACAGTGTGCATCATAATCATGTCATCGGTGAGCAAAATAATTATTTTAATATTTATTTGTTTATTTGATTTTTCTTTTTTTAATAGCTAATAATTTTCTTATATTTTTTTTTCAGATTTGCGATTCAGAAATTGTATTCAGCCAGTACGCTCAGGATCCTTACGAAGGACTATCTGAGATGATTTACAACGAACCCCCGCACTGCAGTCAACTTACGAAGGAAAAAAAAACCAAACGACAACGTCGAGAAAAGCCTTCTCTTAAGAAACAACCTACAAAATCTTTCGTGATGAGTAAACTGCATCGACGTGGGATAAAACTGATAAAAATATCAGTTATCGATCTCTGCAATAACAATACCAGTGATAGTGATAGTGATAGTGAGAACGTGATAATAAATGCACAATACATCGTTAAAGACGCTATTGATAGTGTTATGGACGATACGGAATCGTTAGTTAAAAAAATATCAAAATCTTTGATTGACAGCGATTTTTAATATTTTTCAGGGTTTTGTGTTTATTGTTATTTATAATTAATGTTGTAACTTTGGTTAGACAGTTAAAGTTATTTTTTGTTTTATTCTTTTAATTTAATTATTTTTATTGTAGCAGGTAAACGAGTGAAATAAACACATTTTTAAGATTTCATTATTTTTATTTACTTTAAACTGAAATACACATTTCTTTACAAATTCAAATGTTTTTTAATACACAACACATTTTTTAGGGCACACATCTTTAAATGTTTAGTACAATTTAAATTATTTTTTTCATCACAGTACTTATCATACAACACAGAGAAACTAGGACAGTTTTTTTCACTAAGGTCAGACACATTACAATTCTCACAAAGATCCTTAATCCATTTCACTTTCTCTAAACCGTTTACAATGATTTCCTTATTTTCTAGATACGGAACGATTATACGTTGGAATTCTCTGTAGTCGATATAACCCTCATTCCAATAAATGCCTCTGTTCCTTTCCAACCATTTAACTTGCCTTTTTTCGTTACTTGTTAAGTATTTAAACATATATGGTGGTTTTATTAAAAATGACTGCGTATAATCGCTACTAGCAAAAGCTAATTCCTTTATTATAAAATTATTACATAGATCTTTAAACCCCTGAACATCTACTATGATAGTATTCGGATTCATGATATTTTTCTCACAGTATTACTAAGCGGTTTATACTCAATTATGCAATCATTCAATATAAGACAGTATGCAGAAGTTTGATCAGGTATATCCAAATCAGTTTCAATTTCCACTCTTACATCCACAACCGAACCTGTCTTCAAGTTATCTGCTTGCCTGGAGCAGTCAATAACAAAGAGGGGTGCCAAGTCTTTAAATTGTTTTTCGCTTAATAAAGGTTCCGCGCGACGACCGTAATATGACTGCTGGAATCTAGTGTATTGTTCGTATAATAAAGCAATTCGGTTATTAGCAAAATTCACATTTAGATTTTCATATGGGAAGTAGTTTGAATTGAGGTATACTCTAACGTCACGAATATGACAGTGATCGAACTGAGACATATCAGAGCTTGCATTGTTTTTTCTATTTGTCTGTAAACCAATAATAACATATCTCGGTTTCTCTATTTGTGATGATGTTTTAATAGACCAAGTATGTTTCGTTGTTTTAGGTAAAGTAGGATATTCGTACAGATCCCAATTTCTAAAAATCATCTGGAGCGGTCGGTCTTTCTCTAACAGTTTTAGCAAACTTATTTTCTCTTTGTCTGACACTTTAACGTGCGGTACCCGCCAAACAATTTTATTTATCTGAACATCATCTACAACTTCACCAGTATTCAGTTTTACCGCGTTCAGGTTAGTATTGCTTCGTAACAATATCAATTCATGTCTACTATTTATCACTACTTTTTTAAAATCTTCTGCAAACCCGAGAATATTACAAAGTGGTATAGAAGCAGAAAAACTACCTCCATTAATATTTTTAGTGCCATCGATATTCCAACCCCATGCATAAGATATCTTTGACTCACTCTCATTCATTGACACAAATGATTTCATCGTAGTAGTCACACCAGCGTTTTTTATTTTATCAATTTCTACTCCATTTAGTTCGTATCGAATATCTTGAAACAAGTAGAGTAGAAAATTATTTGTTAAAGAAACGCTACTCGCTTTTTCTTTTGGATCTTTTTTGCTAACGATTATAGTTCCTTCCAAATACAAAGTGCTCGCTGAAGGTAGTATATACAGATCCTGTTGATTAATAGGTATGCGGATTTCATCGTTCCTGTTGAAGCTCGTTATGTAGGGTTTGTAAGAATGAAATTCGATTCCCTCAACAGTGTTATCGTAAGTTGGAGCAGATAAAACATCTAAGATATTCATTTTAGCAAACCGATCGTTTTAAGAAATTCCTTATTGTCCCGTGTTAATTTAATTTTTTTATTTGACCGAGGTCTTATTTGCTTGATTGTTTTAGTAGAACTGGTATTTCCCATTTGTTGAGGCTCATATTTATTGTAGTCAATCATTTTTTCTAAGATGTAAATATAGCTGCACTTCTTCACCACGTAAGTTTATTAAGCGATTGTTTATATCTAATAGCCTGATATGTATACTGCTTATGCTGTTTTGGTTGATTGGAAAGTATATAGCGTTTTTCGGAATTTCTATAATTCTGTATCCCGGGGGCACGTTGAGGGCGAATTCGTGTACAATGTGACTAGGATTACCATTTATGTACGAACCACTTACAATATCACATTCTATCCTGATCACGGTCGTAGGTAAAATGTTGACTGGTAACTCGGACACATGCCATTTATTTGCTTTCAATATCTGCTTCTTAAACCCTAATAATCGCCTAAAAGTCCCTTCTTTAGTAAAATCGATATCTTTAGTACAGAATATCAAAGTTTTTAGAGTATTGTTATTACATCGTATTAGTATTGAACAATCTTTTATTTCCGATTTTAAATAATCGCTGATATCTTGTAATTCATAAGTACCTTCAGGTAGTTCAAGGACTTCATTAGAGCCATAATATAATTTATTATTCATTTTTTCAATGTTCGGAATCGAATTAAATGTTGAGAAATGCAATAAGGCACACTCATAATGTCCATGAAGTTGTAATGTATTAGGATAATATGTACATAAATCAGACGAGTTTCCAGTTATCGATAAGGTGAGTGACATGATGAAAATGATTGAAATAAAAGAAATACATAAAATTTATACATATTTATTCCAAAATTTCCATAGATAATTTAGACATAAGTGTCCACAGTTTACTGTATTAAATTGTTGAAATCTAGTATAGTTATAAAAAACATCACAATTTTTAAAGTACTGCATTAATTCCCTTGGAGGTTTCAAATCTCCAAAGCTATCAAAGTATTCACAATAATTGTTTATTTTAACATAAGCTACCCAATGCGTACCTTCGTTTTTATAATCATCCAAGTTAACGATACCACATTCAATCCGTTTTGGCGTCCTTGGTAACTGATCCTTCATGTAGACTCCTCGAAAGTGTGGGATGTCGCGTGCGTGCCTTTGGATGTCTACATTAGTTAAAGCACGATTAGGTAGCTCATTTTTCAGTTTTTTGAAGATTTTATGAATAAACCTTTACCATTTTTATGTGACCTTATGTATAAACCTTGGCCTAACTTTAAAGACTCCATAGCCTTATTATGTCGTTGTGTTTCTTGCAAATTTTGTTGACCTGCTTTGTAATCGTTAACAGTTTTTGCAATACCAGCCGCACCACCAGCTAAGGTTCCTAAAGCTGATAAACCCGCAAAAATTGGGATTAAAGGTAGAATACCCCCCGTCTTTGGTAAGGGTATCACTCGCGGTACTCGAATTTTCTTAATATTCGGAAATATTTTTTTTGCTGCCAAGTAAGCAGCGTTAATTAAAGTTTTACTGTCTCTTGGTTTCAGTTTTTTTATTTTTGCTCTTATTTTTGACACGAAAGTTTTAAACGTTTTAATACCGGAACCACATTTTAGTTTGGTTTTCATAGCTTTGCTCACTAACCATGAACTAAGTTTTTCGCCTTTCCCAGCATCTTTCGATTTAAGTCTTTGTTTAGCCATATTTAGTAGTTGTAAATCAGCTTTGTGACGATTGGGTAAGTCTGTATGGTTTGCATATGCAATATCGTGATGCATACAAGCTTCGTCTAGCTTATTCACCCCTCGATCACCTCGCAGCAATCGCTTTTCGAGTTTTGTTCCCGGTCCGCAATAGTTGTAACCAGGCAAATGGAGTTCGAATGGCAGATTATTAATTACACTATTAACTAGTCCATCCATTCTCTTGCATAGTAGAAAGTGTAATGAACGAAATATTTCTTACAAACCTAGTTATATATTAATAATCCTAACCTACAATTTCATCTTTATCAATCCAACTATTTTCTTCGTTACTTAAGCCCAGCCATTTTACGTAAAGTTTCTTTCCTTTCCTTTTAAGAACCTTTTCTATTAAATAAACACCAGGATAGTTAGTTTTTTGAAGTTCTTGTTCATAGAAAGATCCTCTAATGGGTTGCTTTCGATGATCTTCTATATGATATGTTACTGGTATGGTATTATTAATCCTTTTTACAGTAAATATTTCTGTTGACCAATTAGGAGTGTAACCTTTATCAAAAATATGTTTGTATTTACTGATCCGAACATTTTCACCCACTTTGAATTTAGGTCGACATCTCTCTGATGTATGTTTTTGAGTTTTTTGGATATTTTCTCTTATCTTTGACTCGTTCATCTTATTTACCTCAACTGGTTTAAATTTGGTGATACGATGTTTTGTATTATTATAGGTTTTTAAAACAACTTCTAATGGTAGACCTACCCATTTGTAGTTCCCAATAAGACTAAAGTATTTATACAGTTTATTTTTAATTGTTTTAATCACCCTTTCTACAATCGAAGCTTTCTTGGTAGAAAACGAAGAATAGTGGTTAATATTGTAGCTCTTCATAAGCTTTTGGAATGTGACGTTATAGAATTCTGTTCCAGAATCAGTTTGTAAATGATTAGGTTTTCGATTGTTAGTAGTTAGTATTCGTTCAAATGCATGAGTAACATCAAGTTTACTCTTGGATTTAATTGGTTCTGTCCAGGTATACTTTGAGAAGCAATCAATCACCACTAAAATGTAATTATAACCTTTATTAAACTTTTTTAGATTTTGTATATCTATCAAATCAGCTTGCCATAAATCATCTATGCCTTTTAAAATAACTGAACGTCTAACAAAGTTTCTTCGAGCTGCTTTGTGTAGCTCATTAACAATTTGTTGTTTTGCCATCACGGAGTTTTTTCAAGTAATTTTTGTACTTGTGCTTTGTTATAAAACTTATCTTCCAACTGGACTAAAACTTCAGGTATCTTCGCTTTTAAAACGTTTTGGACTGTTATTTGTGCATCTTTTATGATTTGAGCACGCAACAACCCAAACACTTTATTCAGTTCACTTATTGTTTGATCACGCAATCGATCGACGTAATCCTTATTCACAGCATCGTCTGTTTCTACAGGAGATCTTATTCCTCTCAATCTAGTTTTTTTCATGTCAAAATCCCCACTTTCGGATTTTAGCAGTGCATTTTCATTGAACTCTAATAATTCAGAGAAACGCATTCTCTTATGAATATGGTGTCCAAATTTGTCTACATTCATATTTAAGGTGTATTATATTTAAAGGCTTATAATAAAATGAGCAGTGAACATTTTATACCATTTATTTATTACTTAATCAATTTAATTTCACGCAGTTCTTCAATAATTGAAATAATTTCGTTGTCTAATCCAGTGTTACCAGCAGCTCGAGACGCAATTAATAATTTTAACCTATCTACAAGTTCATTAGGGTCATCCCAATATACAAAATCAACATTTTTTTTCCACATTTTTGTCAAGGGTAAACCTTTCCCCTTTGATTGACAGCTTTGAATAGTACTTGGCTGTTTGAAAAGAGGTTTTATAACTTGCAAATATTTTTGTCCTTTATTACTTTTTATTGGTTTGTTTGAGTCAAAGTCTCGACGATGTGCGTTTGTGGCAATCAACATCATCTTATAATACTGCATATCAGACTCTGTAACGGTGCTTAAATCTACATCCTTTTTCAATAACAATTGTTTTAGTCCGGGAGTGCTTCGATATTTCTGTCCAGCAACGGTAATATAATCATTGCTGATTGTTACGAAAGCAGAACCTAACATCAATTGCCCTCGCTCCGCTCGAACACCAAATGGAATATCTGTCAATGCTTCTGAAGATATTGACCAGGATGATGTATCACGCTCTTGATTGTTCTCTCCTAATGATTGGTACGACTCGTCACTGTTGGTATCACATTCATTTTCTTCCGCGCCACTGTCTTCTTCGTCATTACTAGAACGTTCTTTCTGCAAAATATTGTTTCTTAACGGAACTTTTGTTTCTTCTACTTCTTTAGTTCGCAAGAGCTCAGTTTGTTTATTAGTATTATTAGCTATGCAATTGAGAGACTCTGTTACAGGTCTAAAAACTGATTCCAATGCTTGCTTGTTTTCACTCTCAAAATCTCGCATCCTTCGTACTTTTTTCTTTACAGCTTCTGCAGCATCAACGATTTGTCTTTTCAGTGATTTTTCCATTACGATAGAATAAGCTAGTTATCGATTAAGAACCAGTCAAAGAATAATGATATCATGTAAGTATCATAGTCTTAAATATTTGTATTTCTAATCAAAGACTACAAAAGTATCAAATTTATTTCTATAACATCCATTATTTTTCTGGCAATCTTTATTAATTACAACATAATTAAAGGGCTCACTCCATATTTTTGAACACATTTCACGAAATTCAGTCCATGTCATATCAGTGTTAACATGTTCTTCATAAACATGTCTCAAGTTGATATCATCTTGTTTGAATAGTATAATTAAGTTAGCATTATCTCTTACTAATTGTTTAGGGATTTTGCTATATGTTTGATTAAGATAAAAACAGTCGATGTGTTTATGCCTTCCCATTGCGAAATAATCACGCATGTTAGTTTGATTCTCGCAAGCAACGTCGTCAAATATAATCACAGAGTTGGGTTTCGCATCCTGAACGCTTATGACTTCCTCATTCCCTTGATATTTCTGGAGTGAGATAATTGGTACCCGTTGTAAAACTCTTTCTAAAAAAATGTACTTAGGTTGGTGTAAGGTTTTTGAATAGACATAAACATTGTGAAACATCAAACCGTTTTCATGTATAAGAAGTCCAATAAGTAAATTTGTTTTTCCACAATTCGAGGGTCCACAAATGATACATCGTACTGAATTAGGTAACAATTCTCCATGATGCGAACTACTTTTACAAAAATCATCGCAAATTGTGTTTACATGCAGCGATTGTGGTTGTTTAACAAACTTCATGATTACTGTTGTTAACAAACTGATTAACAATAAGTAAAACTGTTTATTACAAGAATATTTATAGACTTTAACACTACGTACTATCTACTGTCTATTTCGGGTACGTTTATCCGAAGCGAGAAGAACTTGCTCGATCTTCGATCGAGATAGATGAGATATTCGAAAATATTTATACTAACGGCGGTAACGAAATCATAGCGAGATCTAATTCGACGTCAAACGCCATCTATCGAGCGCATAGGTCAACTCTGGACAGATAGGTAATAAAAATTCAAGCGCGTGACTGATTCCTCAGTGAGTATATACTACAAAAAGTACTACAGCACCATCTATGACACATTGGATGAACTAAAAAAAAAAACATCAAATCCTACATCGCGCAAGCAAAGTTTTCCGCGTCTTTAAGACTTTATAAGAACCGTCTGGTCGTCATAAAAATGTGTTTAACATGACACATCGTAGTGATGCTTGACAACGAGGCACGATATGTGGTAGGTACGATATGAGCGGTGAAAGATCCTGAAGACAGTCGAGTCGATCGTATATTATTGGGCATTCTGTCACAACAGAGCGTAGGCGAACTTGTTCGACTGCGCGACAGGTGGGACAGAATGCCCAATAATATACTACTAATATCGGCAAGAGACTGACTACAGGATTAAAATTTACTGGATTTTGTCAAGGATTAAAATTATATTTCAATATTTATCGTATTTTAAATGCCTACTCACTAAATTTAGACACTGTTAATTAAAGTAAAATATTTAAATATAAATACGAGTAATATGTGTTTTTATTATATTTCAAAGATAACTGAGGCTTTGACATTTTTACTCGCGCAATAAAGAAACGGACGTGCGCAAATTCACGCAACCCTTTCGGATGCGTGTGTGTTCTAGAAGTCAACTAAAGACCTAAGATGAAGTACCTACTTCTTATCTTCCTATCAAGTACTTGATGAGGCTTATAAGTGAGAAAACAAGAGTACATACACACATTTGCATTTCCCATTCGGAAAGATGTCGTGATGCTACCATTCGAGTATATTTGTGAGTAAATAGGTAGTAAAGTAAAAATGCTTTCGCGATAAGACAGTTCACTATGCCCAAAATGCGAGTTTTCCTAAGGTATATATTATACAAAAACGGCATTTAGTTACTAAACAACATTAAGTAATATTTTTTATTTAAGGTAAAATTGCCAATTACCTACAATATTTTTAAATACATTACCCGTACTTTACCCTAACGGTAAAATGGCAATAGATTTAAGTTGCACAGTTTAAACATCGGTGTTTTTGATATTTTTACTTTTTTACGATATTTACAACATTTGCTGTTATTTTCGTTTTTTATCGTCACTTACAAAGCAAAAATGGCCGAACTCAAAAGCAATTTTTCACAGTTTTACGGTTAGAAGTTCAATGGGTTGTTTTGGCCCTTTTCAAAAGTGCTTTTCATATTATATAAGATTCATAAATTTTTTACGTAGGTATAGGTACCGTCTACGACTTTCGGCTAACTAACTTTCGCACTAAAAGTTGTGTTGGAAGGGAGTGAATTTCCTGTCCCTTTATTTTTCAACCTCATGCCGTCTTTTATCAGTCACCTTTTTAATAGTTTTATTATTGACAAACACACTGACAATAAGCTCAAACAGTCTAATAACATTGACAATTAAACTTATACTAAATAAACAGTCTCAAACTAATAAATTGGAACCAATCTCGTAAAATTCAAGGATGAGAGTTAATATTTTTATTGTTATGCAAACATAATAATTACAATGTGAATAAAGTAACGATGCTTGTTTTTTAAAAATTGTTTTCTAGTACAATGTTTGACGGATCCCTTTACCTATTTTTATTGCGGTCCTAAAGAATTACTTAAGTTTTTTATCGCGTAAAGGACATATAGGGTTGTTAATTTAATGGGTAAATTATTTAAATATGATTTTGTTTATATTTTAGGCTAATGGTAGACTTCTTATTATAAAGGGCATTTAGGTTCATAAACACGTATGTACTTTTTAAGTTTATCTGGACATCACTGATTGACGATTAAATGATTTTAATCGTGTCTGATATTGCCTTCTCTGTATGATAAGAGGCCATACCCAGCAGTGGGATAGTAACGGGTCGATATGATAAAATGAGAAAATCCCGCTCATGCATGGCTAATCAAATGCCGTTACCCTATAGAAAACCGCGGCCATAGCCTGGTAAATTAGTATAGTATAGTAGTATTGTAATCTTATGGATACGTAGCGTAAGGTTTCTTCTTCAATAAAAAGGAAAAGAAAAGGTTTATCATAATCACCACGTCTATCTAGGTTTAGTAAACACAGTAAGGTGATAGGGAATAATAAACTTGGTTTATAATACCTACGCAGATAACCGCGCTTTGACAGCACCTATGGAAACAAATGGTGAGGTCCTAAATTCATAATATATATTCATTTATAAAACGTTATTATTGGTAACATCTAATCTACGTTTTGGAACGCAAATAAAATATGAAGTATTGAAACCATCACTAAATCGTTACAGACCGTGCGTACGAAGAAAATGAAGTAGACGAAAGATAAGAAAAGAGCTAAAAGAGAAAGCAGTCTCTATGAAAGAATAGATTTTAATACATTACAATAATAGGCATTTATAAATTCTATACTTATGAATGTTCCTACAACTATATAGTGATAAGCGACAGGAAACGGATCGGACTAGACTCACGTTTATATCTCACAGTTCACGTGTGTAGCATACCATGCATGTTTAAGTTATTAGATAGGTTTATTCTGCGACTTATTATTAACTTTAGATCTTGTACATTTCTTTTGAGACTTTCGCAGACTTATCATATAAAACAGTAACAAAACACCTCTTTATTATAAAACAATGAACTGTGTCAAAATAAAATTACAAATATTTATTAAAATCTTGGACGCCAAACTATGATTATGAATAGAAAGAATTTAGACATCAAATCTTTATGATGGTTTGAAGAAAAGAAGGAAAGTGTATGCTCTACTATTATAAAATATTGGAACCCAATAAGCTAGCAGGTAATGATTTTCCACTATGTGAACCGGTACAACAATAAAAAGGAAATCGACCTATACCTATATTTTTTTTCTACGTAGCGTATCAGCACTTTAATTTTACTTCTCTTCTATACTACTACAATTGTTACCACTGAGAAAAAAGAAACAAAGCTCGCATTCTCAAAACCCAAAAAGAAATGGAATATTAGCTACCAAAAAACTTAAGATTTAAGACATGAAACGCGTGAATGAATACATTAATTATAATTTCTAAATAGCCTGAGAGGCATTGTCCGAGGAAACACAATTCAGTGCTTAGTGTCACTACACAATTAACATACTTTTAAAATACTAAAATATATTCTAATCAAAGAATCAGGGTTCATGGACATCATTTAAATAACTGTTCGGATTATCTCGTTAGTTACTAAAATGCATTCAAATATGAAACTAGTTTCTTTAACATCTGTAGCTGTTTTTCTGTCTATTTCTTCGCTAACTTCTTCTAAATCACGCAAAGGATTTTTATGCAAACCGATCATCCAGGGATCAAACCGGAATAACTCAGTATCTATAGATACAGGGGATCAAACCGGAATAACTTAGTTTAATTATCGTTCCGAGCGTATCTTATGCCAAGTTTATAAATATAATACATGAATATTACATGATAAAAACAGTGAATTTCAACGATTTGTAATCATGTTGTAAAAATATATATTAGTTCCTACCCTCCTGCGAAGCTACCCCAGCTTGGCTTTTGGGTCGCCTGTGTAAAAATATCAAAGTTATTCTTCGAATTATGATGACTCAAAAAATCTTGAAATATTTCAAATATGCGACATTTGAACAGACACACTAATGCTACCTTCTAATCATTTTATTTAGGCCATGATGATGCTATTTCAATGGCATTGTCATACTTTCTAAAATGTACACTCATGTGTTTAAAAATTGATTTTGAGATCTAACTTATTTATTCAAAGAGACATACTGAAAATCTTCCTGTTGTTCTGTGTTGTTAATATTGTTTGCAGAGGTTATTGGCAAAGTACTACATATACTGCTTGTTGAAAGACACAATTCACACAATTCTTACATGCCTAAAAGAAGGAGTGTGTGCAGTGATCAGCGTAGGTTATGCTGCTATAACTTGGGGCGTCTGAAGAGTGGGGTAGATACTTTCTCAGAGAAATTAATGACCTGATACTACAATATTTTTGCCATTTACACATTCAAGAAGAAATTTATTTTAATGAAATCCTTTATAGATTTTATAATCTGTTGCTTCTGTATCTCAACCATAATTCCACAAGCAAAACAAGGAGAAAGAAATAAAAGAATGTTACTATCAACTTACGGTAGCACTTCAATGACCAACAACAAACAATTGGGCCAAAGTATCACGCAGCGACCAAACTATCCTTAACAAAGATTAACTTATAAACAATACTTCTTCGGAAGCTAGGCATTGTTGTAAGCAAACGGGCTATCTGTTGTGTTGTTTCATGAATATTATAATTAGCCCTTTCACAAAGTAACGGGACATTGGAAGGGTTGGTCGTAAAATGACAGTAAATCATAGAGAAAGAGGCCAACGGTACCGTGGCCAGATTTTATATGTGTATTTTTGTTGTAATAAAAATATCTGTTAAGTTTGTTATGTGGTAAATGGTAAAATAAAACCTGGAATTGTAGTAAAATCCTTTATTTAAAACTGTTATGTCGATGTTTCATGCTTGCACATAAATCTTATTTCTAGTAGGTACGTATACCTATCTTTTTAATTTTCTTTTTAAATTACCTTACCTTTTAAGCGTCTAAAAGTAAAGACCCAAAGTGCTGATGAAGGTTTACTTTAGCAGTCAATATTTGAATGATACCGGACAAAACATTGCGGGAGAATGCGGCAGCATCATTTTCCTCCATTCATCAGTAAACAAATCACATTTGAGATTAGGTGCTAAGAGAACGGTAAGCATTACTGCAGCGGTGATGACTCCGCTCTAGCGTCAGTCTCTGAAAGGCAAGTGACCCACCTGATACTAAGTGATAACATGATGCCCCGGTGCCTAGACTTGTCATAAATAATTTAAATATATCGAAGAAAAATTACGTGACGCACCGCAAAAGGGCAGCTTTTGATGTTTATGAGCTAAATATTGTTGCACCATCAACAATAGCTGTCTAACAGAATAGTCTGTTGAGTTGACCAAATGACAAATATCTCACACCACCAAATTGTATTTTCTGGCACATTTTTTCCAGATAAATCTTATTACAAAGGGTTAAAGCCGAAAATCCAAAAAACACATTCCCAGAAATGTTTTTGCCCAATAAATGCTACGTCATCAAAGTTAGTGGGACTGTCACCAAAAAAATAATGCAAGAACAGTTTTACAAATGTTCCCGTTTATTATTTTATCTAATTTATGACGTGCGGGCACACTGTGCCAACGGTATTCAAACAAACACCGCTACACAGTGGGCCAAAGTGGTGAAAAAACTTTTTGTCAATTTTTTCGTAAAACAACAGAATTTTGGGCAGTTTTATTGCGTGAAATTTCAACGGTGGCCAGTTCTGAAAAACCTTTTGAATTTTTGAATATCATTATACTTTATTTAAAGTAGCTAAGACCTTTAAATCATAAATGTTAAAGCGGTTTTTTGCGGCCTGAATGATAATTTGACGGCAGAAAATTCAATGTTTTGAATGCACTCATGTTGTTACCTACCACGCGAACGTTACATTTATAAAATATTAAAATGCATTTATATCGACTTAATTGCTCGAATGTCAACAAATTTGTCATTTGTAATTTTTCAGCTACAGTTATCGCGTTAAAAAGGAGGTATACAATTAATACAGTAACATGGCATGCTGTCAGTTTAAACCATAAAATATTATTTTTTTATCTCCAAAACTACACAAATCAAAACATAGCTATTTCAAAGACAACTAGCCATTAAATTCGTAAAGAATCAAAATAGTCTACGCTTTTACGTAAAGAATTATTTTGTAGTCAAAATAACATAGAGCATAAAACTAGGAGATACCAGTAATTTTATGGGTTTAGTGTGTATGAAATTTAGTGTTTTAGTGTGTGATAGTGTTGTCGTGTTCTTCGTTCGTACCCACACGTCCACCAAAGCGGCAGACGGAGTTTCTTCGAGTCCGACGTTAGAAATTATCTACCTAGTTAAATGGTCTAAGTCCACAACATCCCGTCATACATTAGAAGGTATTATCCTATAATGCAGTAAAATTCATAAACACAAAACAAACTATTTAAAAAATATCGAAAATCATGCAAAAAAATTCACTTACGTAACGAATCATTTTGTAGTCGATAATGTCATAATTTACTTGTATTATCAAAATGGAGGTTCCTTGAACTCAGTTTGTATTCAACATCTGTAGCCTGTTTACCAATGGAAATGATCCTTTAAAATCGACTATCAAGCCACAGTCAAGTTTTTTATACTTTTCGTGAACTGTCTGTAAGTGTAAATAAAATTTAGTTAATTGATGAAGCCAAAATTTTTCATACCTTATTTAATTTGGGTTATTAAATGGGTAATTCCAGTAGCATTTGGCCACTGATTTATTTTATTTGCGTTTTCTTCTATGAAATATAATTCTTATAAGATAAATAATCTAGAACAATAATTATACAAATATATACAGTACAAAATTTTATTTTCTATCACTTAATACTAATAGCAGTTGTAGTTGGTATAAGTTAGTAATAATTTTCGTAAAAATAAAGTCATCTTAGATTGATTTTGCCAATAAGACTTATTGGAAAATCATAACAATGGTAATTTCAGTTTATATATAAAACGTTTTTTTTTTTTCAAATCTTATTTTAACAAAAAATGCTTGCAACTAAATTTCATCCATAATTTTCTTTTTTAATAATTTACATTATTGTATTCGTACCTGTATGAAAATGTCTGGAATTGACAATCAGCCGTCTGTAGCACAATATTGCAAAAGTATATAAGCAATAGGTATATATAAATACTAGCTTCCTGTGGCTCGATTTCACCTGCGTCTTTAGCTACTGCTCTGCTCCCGTTGCCGCTAGCGTGATATTACATAGCATATATCCTTCCTCAAAAACTGGGCTATTATACGCAAGAATTATTCAAAACTGACTGGTACTTTCAGAGATTAGCGCGTTCAAACAAACATACAAACTCTTGCGCTTTATTTATTAATATAGATTAAATAGACTAACTAAGATTTTGTTACCAAATACGATATTATAGTAATGAGTGTATAAAAAGACCAAGAAAAAATAATAAGGCATATTGATATATACATGAAGTTTTAGAAAACCAAATAGTTTTAAAATATTATCATTTGTTAGTCAATTAAAACGACAATTTGTTTTTTTTTCCGATACATAAATATATTTAGGTTTTAACTGCCAGTTTTTTGTATGAAATATTAATGTTTTCGCTATTTCCATTTTAATATCAGACGTACGAATACATGAATGGTATATATTAATAGATTTATTTTATATTAAAGTTCATACACAAAATATAGACGGCCTTATTGATCAAACTCAAATTCATTTATGCATTTAGACCATGTGAATGACGTTTGAACGACAAAATATCTAGCATTTTGTCTCCTATTTGCTGGTAGGTAAAGGTTCTTTTCATATGTTGGAAAAATGAGTAGAAACTTAGGTTACAATTTTTATCACCAAATAGTTTTTGTAACTGTGTGATTGTCAATTACTAACATAGGATAAGATTGTATGTATCACTAACAAAATGAGTCTTGCAACTTAAATAAATGATTATTATTATTATTATTATTATTTATTACATAAAATTAAATTTTGGTAGCAAACAAGCAAGCAAGTATAGTAATAACCGTATCCTATGGAAGTGACTCTATGGAGAGGTATTTCTCGAAGCACACCACTTAATAGTATGATTATTTAGTAATATTTTTTGTTGTTTGTTTAAACGGGTGCGTTTCGAGGGATACTTACTTATGGTGGGCTTCATTGAATGCGTTTCGAAATTGGTGCGCTTAGAGGAATACCCCTGTGTACTGGCACGTAAAGGTCTCGGGTTCGATTCCCGAATTGAGTAATGTCATTTTTGTGAAGAAACTTAGTTTTATCCGAGTAAATAAAAACAATTTTGTCTCTGTTTCATGACATATCTAGAATACACCTACCGCTAGCTTACTCTTTATGGCAAACGCGAAATTCCATGTGTCATTACATTATATATTTCAGGCATTGTTACAAGTCGTAAACCTTATCACTAGAAAATTTTCAGGACCAATGCGCTTAGGCGTTTAGTCTGGCAATTAATTTGCACTTGACCGATAACAGAGCATTCACATCAAATATAAACCTAAGCACCTAAATTCGTATAAAAACCTCTTAGATAGAAAATCAATTTTTAATCTTCAATATTATGTATTAACAATTATCTGTCTCGTTTACTCTGTTAAAAATCGAGTAAGGAGTGAACGAGAGGCAATTAAAAAATTCCGACACGTAATGTATGAGAGCTAGCCAAAAGATTCGCTGATAGGTCAACGACCTGGAGTGCAAACATTGATTTTGAGATGGAGGCGGTTGAGGAAGGAGTTTAAGTAGTATGCAATATTGCAATGTGCAATTGTGAAGTGAGATTTTCAATAGAACCAGGTTACTACAGTTTTTAAGATCGTGTAATTTGACCTCTTGGATCCGCAAATTTAGGTTTGCGTTTTTAAACACTACTTTCGTATTAAATTTTTACAACCAATGGATACAAAATACGAGTAATTACATCCAAATTGTAAATCATACATATATTTGTCTTTAGTGGGAACTAAAGACACCATTGAGCGTAACGGCAGTGACGACACGGTTTAATCACTAAACCACACGAGTAGTTTAAAAAATGAAACTAATTAGCATAAATGTTGAGGTGCTAGAATAATGTAAATTGATACTTCAATATTTTTGAGGTTACTTCTACTCGATCCTTAGAAGAAATAGGCATGATAGGAATGTCTTCCATTGTGACGGTTCTAGGTCAGTTTAGACGAAGTATTGCGGATATTAAAAATTTCACGGGCCACATTGATTAATTTGTGTTCACAATCACAATCTGTTCATCAATCAATCTATGAAATTCGAGGCAACGATTGATGTATGTTTTTGATTGATTTATTTCATATAGATAGGTATAGTTTTTGTGTATGTTCCCCTTATGTCAAGTCCCTTTACGTCGAGTCTTTGTGTTGAGTATGATATATAATAGAGTCTAAAACAATAGATTCTAATACTCGACCTATAGGGATCATACCAGTTTTTGTGATAACAATAGCATGCCAAATGTCCAAAATGTTGAAATGTCAAAATTTCAAACGCTTATCAATGTCTGCTGGACATAGGTTATCTCCAAATCTCGTCACTGTCATCAGAAAAGTTCATCGTCATCATCATTTTAGTCAAAACACGTTCACCGCTAGATATAGGTTTATCCCAAGCATCATCACTGACCGGTCGCGAGCCTCTCTCATTCATCGGTTGCCCGCCTTCTAGGGTTGCTAAAATATAATCATGAAATTAACTTTTTAGTAAAATTGGATTCCTTAAGCCGTCTAGATTCTAAAAACAAGTTTTTAATTTTTATAGCCTCGTGCCATTAAAATTAAATTAATTTAATAGTGTTTATAATAATGTGTGAGTAATTATATATTTTTTAATTATGTATTTGCATATTATTAGTTTGATGTCGTGACCAACCAAGATGTCAAACAGAAAACAATGACCTCTAAGTCATCTTTCTTTTTTTTTGCCCTTCTCACCCTTTTTTCCCTATACCTGGTCCTATGGACTTTAGACATACAGTCGACAAAAGTACAACAACACTGACAATGTAATAATTACAGTTTAAAGTTAAAGATAAATTTATTAAGTATTAAAAGATAACCTATTAGGTATGTAATAATAATTAAATTAAATTTATTATAATTTATAACTTTTAAATTACATTATGTAATTTAAAAATAATTTGATTAAAATATTTTATTAAAAAATCTTTTCATATAGTGTAAAAACAGTTTTAACGTAATTTATTTTATTTTATTTATTTTTATCTTAGCTTTCAAAAGAAAATCTAAAGAATTTAAATTTAGAACAAAATAGCCATAGATAACAATCAAAACGTCAGGATATCACAGATAATTTATTTAAATTATGTGTGCGATCTAAAATAATTTTATCACAGAACACGAAATATCTCGCTATCAACAGATCGTTTCGTTCAGAAAGCTCTACTACACGTCTAACCAATCGATTGTATCGGTGAACTTCCGACCACATACGCAGGTCGTTTACACCTCTGAAACTTGACTATCATATCCCGCTACTCTACTCATAGTAAAGCCGTATTCTGAGAAATAAAAACTGTCGTCTGTTTTTGCGTATATATTTTTTATTCAAAAATGTCTAATGAGATCCTGGAGATTGCCCCTAGATCGGTTAAAAGACTGGATCGATTATTGGACCCTTTCTGACAAAATATGATCAGTAAAGGACAAGAAGCAGTTGCGCAGAAATGGCCTTTGGCCTCTGTTCGGTAGTCTTTCATCTAAGCAATGAAATGAAAAATTGCACCCCAATACTGACCGTATTGGAGTGCAGTATTTCATTGCGTGGAGGCAGACGATAGACTCTTTTATTCTACATTATACCCTGGTTTCAGCATAAACCGGCCGGATCGACAAAGGCAATTGTCTTTCTTCTAGGCTAGAATATCAAAGTAAAGCGAAAAAAAAGTGCAGGCAATTTTTTTGTTTAGTGCAAATAAAGAGAATCGGTTGCTCATGTTCAGTTATAAGGATGGATGACTAAAGTTTAAAAATAGATTGCCCCTCAATGCAACAAAAAATTATTAGATTTGGTTTTTATTTTATTTTATTTTTACACACATTTACAAATTTCGCAACTGTTGCATAGCAACTGCAAGTATTGCATTTCGGCTACCGCTACCGGCCATCGACCTCCAAATAGTTGAATGTTTCTGCATTGTCTCTAGCCGGTACGAAAGTGTTCAGATGCGGTAGAGGGTCAATGATCTCTAACGTATGATACGATCGGAAATCGCACGCAGTGATAACGCACGATTTAGGTGCCTACTTTCCAAAGGCATATAGGGTTTTTACATACTTACATTATGAAAAAAATAAGAAAATAGCATTATGAAACAACTCTTTAGAAATGAAGAACACTGCTAAAGATCCTTGCATGAATAGGCATAATCGGTTGAGGAAGTAATACCCTCTTAGTCTTTTAGAATATCGACGTAAAGTATAGGGTGTCATTGGGTGAGTGAGAACGCCAGCATTCTAATTTCCGCCTTAATCTTTTTCCTATTGCTTCTTTCTGATTCTCTTTGATCGAAATGGTCAGCAATGACTTGGTTGTATTTCCTATACCTTGTTGCCGCAATGTTTAAAGAACATAATTATGTTCATAGGTTACGGTTATCTTCTACCATTTAGGGTGGCTCGTATGCTTGTTAGACACCTAAATTCTATTACTTTGTCGTTCTACGTTCCGGTTACATACTAAAATTCAACAATGACAGATTTTTGATAAACAGCCGGAATAAATCCAATTCAGAACATAGGACCAAGGTGAAGTGTTTGCTATTGTCAAAACGCTTGGAAGGCGGTTTGCCCTCGTCATAAAATAATATATTATTTACACACAGGGATCACTATCACTTTAATATAAATTTCACCCTCAAAAATTCTTTAAACCTAACTTGAATTTAACAGTGTATATTTAAACACTAAAGCACCGTTCACTCTTGTTGACTAACAAAATCATTTATAAAGTTACTAAATTGTTTTCTGAGTGTATCGTCTCAAGGTCTGTTACAGCATGTTACAACACTGACATCCTTATCTACTATGAATGAAACTGTTCAAGGAAACAACACTGACTCACCACTTTCGCAATCCGGACGTAAACACCAAAAACATTTACTTTCGTAACTATCATCAGAATCAAACCATGAGTGACTCACCCCTAGTTTCTGAAAGGCTGATCAACGAAAAATTAACTAATCACCTGTTAAATCTCATGTGAAGTACCTAAAAGCATGCTAAAAGCATGGATAATTAGTTTAATTTGATCTAGTTAGTTACTAATTAGATCATTGAATATTCATGCTTTTAGCATGCTTTTAGGTACTTCACAAGTAAATGTTTTTGGTGTTTACGTCCGGATTGCGAAAGTGGTGAGTCAGTGTTGTTTCCTTGAACAGTTTCATTCATAGTAGATTTAACAGGTGATTAGTTAATTTTTCATTGATCAGCCTTTCAGAAACTGGGGGTAAGTGATTTAACTCCACCTAAAATTAAGATGTCGCACGTTTAACGTGGCTTCGATTTTCATCTGTGATATTATGTTCATGATTCATAAATATATTTCGAGAATGGTGTTTCGGTGGTGTGTAAAATTCTGAGACACAATATAATTCTGTTTGCTAGTAGACTGAAATGGTTTTGTGCTATCATCAATCATCATGTAACTTACAAAAAGTTGTAATAACGAGGCGATTAAAAAGATTGGCCTGAGTTTCTTTCCAGTTCTTCTTATGGCCTTACCCTACGTCAGCGAACTGGCTGTAGGTTAATTAGCTGACGTGATATAATTTTTCAAGTTCATAAGTGTTAATTCAATTAACCCAAATTAATAGATGTATTTGACTTTGATTTTGACATCATCTCAGGTGGACGCTGAATATCTGAAAATTTTAAGAATGTTTTATTTTTATTGAATGATTTACGTTCAGTTTAGAAATGGATAATTGAATATAGGCACTAATACCATTTGGTAGGTGGATGAAATGTTTGAAGAGTAGTTTTAGCAGTGAGCATCTCTCGATTCTCTAAAATTTCTTTTGATTTAAGCATATTTTTTTATAATAGGTTTAGATTATCAAAACAACTACACTCTGTCTGATGATAAGCCGCCAAATGAGGTCTACAAGAATGGTGGACACTATTTCAAAAGCCATGTAGTCTAACTGCTGGCATAGTACTGCCTTTACTCTGACGGCTTTTTACGATGCTTCTGATGTGAAACGATCTGGTGTTAATAATAATTGACGTCAATGAAGTTTAAGGTTAGGCTTTTCAACAGTTGCACAAATAAAAAACATCGAATTTAACCATTAAAATATGGTAAATGCACCAGTAATGGCCACGGAAACAATGATGGACATATCTTGTAGAAAAAGAGTAGGAAAAGGTTTTTATTTGTTAGTAATATTTGACCTTATACAACTGTCATCGAGCTATTAATGTATGACTTTTTTTAAAAATTCATTCTATTTTTTTTAATGTGAATAAGGTGACATATAAGCTTACGGTGCAGCTGATGGTAGTTGGTAACAAACTTATAAACATAGTTGTGTCGCAAAAACAATGCTAAGAAAACATTAAACAATCTATATTCGTGATGATGGTTCTTAAAATTAGCAATATAGCCTTGCATACTATGCATAGTTAATATTATTTAATATAATCTGTTTACCATTGTTAATATCTTGTTAAGCATTGTATAAGATACAATACAGGAATGCATGTTCTGACTTGAATTTATTTTGCGGATTTCAACATTCATGAATGACCTTTTTTTAAATCCAAAAGGTAACTCGGATTCTCTAGCACAGCACAGTACATGTATGTCTAGAGATTTCTAGCTACTGGTAAGTAGGTATGCTTTTAATTTAAAGAAGATTTTTAAAACAGCTTTGAGGCCCTAGATAAATGCAGATTGTAGCGGCGCCGGCGGTGACCCTATTTTTTTATTTTCGTGGGAAATGCATTACGCATACGCACCCGCCCGGGCCAGGTGGGGGTTATGTCGGACTCTCCGACCGCACTCAAAGCACGGCCGACATACCGACTAAAACCCACGGTGTTCCTCCAGACGGCCAGAGTGTCGGGATCACGGGAGACGCTCGCGCATTCATCCTCGACCCCGACGGGCCACGACCCGGTCACCACACGCGAGCGGGTCGCGTCCGATTTGGGGGGCCTAGCCCCCCTCCCTCGAGAGGCGCATGCGGAACACGTGCACTGCCGTCTCGGGCCCGTGCTGTTCAGGCGGAAACTGCCCGATCGCCGCCCGCAGGCCACCTAACTCGGCCGCCGAGGATAGGGAGAACGGCGCGTCGCAATACTGACACTCCTCTTCCCCTGCGGCCCCACCGCGTCCGCAATCTGGCGGTTGCGGCTCTGCCGAGGCCGCGGAAGGTAGGGAGAGCGGCGCACCGTAATACCAGCACTCCTATCCCGCCGCGGCCCCACCACTCCTCAGCCGCAGTGTCACCGTAGCAACACCGCAGCCCGACCGAGTTGCGGTGCCGCCCATACAGCACCGCAACCCTCCTGAGCCCCTCCGTCGTGGGCTTACCACCAAAGCCCAGAGGAGCGGCACCTCCTTGGGGTTCCTCTTGGGTCACCGTGGTTCTGGGTGACCACGGCTACTAAGCGCCCCCACCGCGACAAGGCGAGAACCCCGTTTGGGGGGACCCCGAGTAGAAGTTTTCAACATGTCTATAATCATACTTACTTTTTTCATAATTTGTTATGAATAATTTAATAATAATATTTTTTTATAATTATATTAATTATATATTATTTGTCGCGAATTATTTAATAATAAAAAATCACGACATAAAGTAGGTATATATCTAATTTAATTTTTTAGTTACTTAATCAATGAATATTTTAATGGACGATTATATAGGGACCTACCTAATTACTTAACTTAGTAAGGTAAAATTTTAATGTTTTGCTTTTTGAAATACGAATTTTATTGCATAAAATTACAAAAAGTAATTTCTTCAGAAAATTCAAATTCGTTCTAAATACTAAATAGTCACCAGTTTATCGGTGATACTGGTAAAAGCACAAGTCACAAGCCGCAAGCTTTCCAACTAGCTGTTTTCATTATCGAATTCCGAACAGCTCATTCTCTCAGTTTCATCGCTTTGAAACAGTGGTATTTTCGTTCACATTAAAAGAAATAATAAATTGTCATTAAATTATTTTTTATCTCAATGCGGATTTCCTTTTTTAAAATTCCTTTATTTTTATTACAAAAAAGTTTTTATTAGATGATTATTCTGAAATAATTTGTTATCATTAGTTAGTATTTGAATATGGAAAACTTGATAGAAATACATATGCAAGAATTCTTTACTAAGCAAATTATGTTTAATAAAATCATACTCTTGCCTACATTCTTAAGTATAACTTCTAACTGTAAGCCAAAGTAACCTTTTAAACTTTACATAAGCAACGTCATCTTTCTCACTTTTCCAATGAGGATTTTTAGGAAATGTTCGCCACTAGTTGGGGCGCCACTTAGGTGAAAGATCTTCCATCACAAAAATTCTAAATCAAAATTCATTCACAGTTTGAAATCAATAGAATCGTTAACATTTATCTATCAAAGATTGAAAGCGCTTCGACAAGTGCCTGCATGGACCTGACTCCTCAGTGCTGCTACCACGTAAGCGCCATTTTAGAAAACCTTCATTGGAGGAAGGGAACCACGGCCAACTTTTAGTCTAATCACTTGCTATTTATATTTTATTTATAATGACTGTCATCTAAAATCTGTAAATTTTTTGGTTAGACCTTAAAGTATTAAACTAAATGCCTTAGCGCGTACTCCTCTTCTCAAGGTTATTACTAGACTAAATTTAACTAATAATTTAATAAACCTACTATCGTAGTTTAAACTATTCTGAAAACAATGCTAGTAACGAAAGTCCATTTTCATTTAATTTATTTATTTGTTTTAGAAAGGCTTAGGTTAGTACTAATTCAAATTTTAATAGTAAAATTTATTCAAATTATGTGACAAATTATTTTTTGCCTGACTGCCGAAATCAAGGAGGATAATGTTTTTACTCCTTTGCCTGTAATATAAGGTAATAAAACAAGGTTATGAATGAAGCTTAGAATAGTAATTATCGACAATACGAACGCTATGACGTACTCTACTTATATTCATTCATAATTAATTTACTATATTTACAAAACTACGCATGATTATCCATATTGTCGTTTTATGTAATATAGTATTATTTTCCTTAAATTAATTCATAATATTGTTCTTAAATTATAATAAATAATTTAAATGGATTTTTGAAGTTCATCAACATAATCAATGTGTTCCTTCCTTCCTACTGTTATCAAGCTACAAGACATCATTCGAAGCCGCCCCGCTATTTGGTCGGATTCGGATCACTACTCCGTCTATTTTGCCATACATTTCTCTACCACTTGCAAACTTCCTTCGTAGGTACAAACAAATTGGATATCCCCGTGTCATATCACTGTATAGTCTGTATAACTATGCTTAAAAAATTAAATATTTTGTTATTATTTTCCGTCAATACTAATGTTATTGGAACGTGAAATTGAGACCAATAGAAAACAATAACCACTGTTTACCGTCGCCTCGGGCTAAATTTGCGCGTAAAATTTAAACAAGTAATTTTCGACTGTCATTTCGGCGGTCGTCTGGTCAATGACCGACCTAGATTCACTTGTTTCGTATGAATCTCACATGACTTGACAATACACCTCTCATTTGAAAGCCTTTTGCGCACAATGCAATTTTTATAAAATATTGATTTTATTCTAAAACATTTGACACCTTATCATGCCGGAAAAGTTTTAATACGCTGTGTACTTTTTTATTTTAGAATAATATGAAATCAAAAAAGTTTCCACTTATATTTAAGTCTAAAGAGGTTCTAATGAAAGCCATGCAATATTACTACCTTGTTATTTTTTTGTATAAACTGGCTTCAAAATTGTACTTATTATGTGTGAAGTAGCACAAAGCTTGGAGCTTTCGCCGTGTCAAATAGTCGATTCCCTAACTTTCTACGAGGTTTGAGGTTGATGAAAGTGGTCGCACTTGTCAGACTGGCGAGTATCAATGTTCGCCATTGCTATGCGTGCGCATAAGACCACAAACGACAGCTGCCGAAATATTAAAAATGTTCGAATGAAAACCATATTTTTTAAATATATTTATGTCTTTTCTTACAATTTTATTGTTTTAATTTAATATTAGGTATTTTGAATTTGATATTAATTTTATTTATGTTGAAAATCGAAATGACTTCTATAGAATTAAATATATATAATTAACGTATATTACAATATAATTTGAATAATATCGTTTCGTCTGGCATATTCTATTGTAAAGTTAATGACTTAAACCACTTAGACGAAAGGTTAAGTAACTACTTTTATTTATGTAGATGAGTTTAAACTTATATTACTGCATTTAATTAAGTCATAATTTATTACATAAATAAATACGTGTTATTGGGACGTTGACGTGAGGACGTGAAGAGGAAGGAAGGTATGAAGGAAAATGAGTTTGCGTAATGTTTGTTCATTCCAAAAATACATAAATTGCATTAGTCATTGTTATGAATAAAGTTTGATATTTTATTTATTATAAATGTGTTGTCATAGGGCCTTTGTCGTTTCGCTTCACAAGTGGTCTACTCGCCCCAACAATTTTTACTATCAGGAGGATGAGCTACTTCAAAAGAAGTTTACATACCACAGTTTTGGTATATTGATTAAAAGTTATTATGGCTAGCCTATCTATATCTATACTAATATATAAAGTGGATGAGTTTGTTTGTTTAGACGCGCTAATTTCTGGTACTACCATCAGTCTGATTCGAATAATTCTTTGTGTATAATAGCCCAGTTCTCGAGGAAGGTTATAGGTTATGTAACATCATGCTACTAGCGACGGGAGCAGAATACACCGGGGCGAAAAATCGTCAGGAAATGAATCGTATAAATCAACTGACGAAGCGAAAGCAGTTTAAAATCTTTGACAATTCCAATCGATGTTTCTGCAGCCATATTTACTGTGGAAGTAACTGGTTTTAGTTATAGTACCTCTACCATGAATTACACTGGGAAAATTAAAAACCACTTCAATTTTTCTTAATATCAGAGTTTTTTTTTTAAATTTGTAGGTACTACTTTAAATTTGGTCATAGAGGCTGACGAGCTAACTGCGACCACCTGATAGTAAGTTGTAAGCGCCCATGAACTTCTGCAATGTCAGGGCTTGGCTGAGTCGCTGTCTGCAAAGTAAGTGCTTTCTTTAAACCCGTATTGAAAAGGGCCATAGCGCTCGAGCAAGACTACAGTAAGTAATTTTAACTTAGACATTCCTGGAAAAAAATGCTGGAAGCTAATAGTGGTATAAACATAAATGGATATTGGATATTAAATGCTGCCATAATTCAGCTCATGATGTGTATTACCAATTAAAAATAAATAAAAACATTTAAAGGTAAGTAAGTATAATATGATTGAAACTGCTCTTTTTAAAATTCCCAAAGAATACATCGTTCCAAATGCAAGCACTCAAATTGAAATACGTGACGCGAATACGAATTCATTAGGTATTAAGTTAACCAAATTGTCTATGGTCATTCCCAGTGCCTTGAACTCGTTGTTTTAATATTTAATTATGCGCATAGATTATTAAAATCATCGCATACCAAAGTGAAAATTAAAGATAAAATAAATATTTTAAATATCGAGCGAAAATTTGGCGAGTAATGATAGCGCTGTAATCGCCACGATGAGTCAACGGCCGGTGAAATTACTCCGACGTTCGTTCACCTTTCACCCAATTTGCCTAAATACACCGCGACCGAGAAATGTTGGCACTGTATTGCGACCAATGTCATACTAAATGTGTGCATCGCAATTTGGCTGAATGTTTTTGTAGTACGATAATGTACCTATTGATCAATACCTACTTATTATTTTGTGTAAAATATTCCATAGACTATTGTCTATTGAGTGTTTTTGTAATAGTTTGTTAACTAGAATTATTGTTCCTGTTCGAAAATTGCTCAAATCGTACTTAGGTATATTATCAGTGAGTCAAAATTGAAAGCTTAGTAAAATATCGTCATGATCAGAACGCCATTCTTTAGAAGGGCTGTTCTAATTTCGAAAGTGAAACTTATCATTTGAAAAAAATTGCCAACATTTTTTCATCTCGTAGCTTTCTTCTGTAAAGTAGTTGCTATTTTGTTTCTTTGTTTTCCAATCTGATTACCAGTACTTACCTTATTAAAAGAAACCTACATTAACATCACCTCAGTGTAAGATAAACAGAAGTTACATTTTCTTTTTCTTTTTATTAATTTTATGTACACTCGAGATTATACAATATCTGATATATTTTTGTAGGCCTGCCTTAGAATCAGAAAAGCAGAAATCACTGATCAAGACTCGCTTTTGCTTATGAAGTGAATTTCTGTTCATTAATATTATTTGTTACGTGTATCAGATTTATTTATATAAAAATTTAAAATTTTAATTTTAAATGGAAATAGGTCCTTAGGGTTACCTGTTGCTATAGGCGTCCCACAGGGCTCCATTCTTGGTCCTTTTCTATTTTTGGTGTATGTAAATGATTTGCCGTACTTTGTACAGGATTTCTGCGATATAGTGCTATTTGCAGACGATATGTCTCTTATTTTTAAAGTTAACCGTAAAGACCCTAATTTCGGTTCGAAAGGTTCGCTCGCGCAAGTCCTGAACTGGTTTACGGTTAACAATCTTCTACTTAATTCCAAGAAGACAAAATGTATAAAATTTTCTATGCCAAATGTCAAAAGTGCAGGTACATACCTGGTTTTAAATAATGAGTCAGTTTCAATTGTAGAGAGTCCACCGTTTTCTTGGGCTTAACTTTAGATTGCAAACTTCAGTGGGAAGCCCATATTTCGTGTCTCGCAGGTAAACTCAGCTCAGCGGCTTTTGCTATCAGGAAAGTTAGGCAACTTACTGATGTGGAAACCGCCAGACTAGTCTACTTTAGTTATTTTCACAGCGTTATGTCCTACGGCATATTATTGTGGGGTAGGGCTGCTGACATTGAAACCGTTTTTATTATTCAAAAACGGGCTATACGTTCTATCTACAACCTAGGTTCACGAGACTCCCTGAGAGAGCGATTCAAAGAGATAGGTATATTGACAGTTGCATCTCAATATATATATGCTAATGTTGTTTATGTTAAGAGTAACATTGGTCTATATACTAGGAATTGCGATGTGCATGAGATTAACACCAGGGGTAAGCATAAACTGGTTGGCTCACACTATCGCTTACATAAAGTCCATAACTCGTTTACGGGACTTGGTGTACGTTTATTTAATAAATTACCTATCGACTATGGATAAACCCTTAGACAAATTTAAACAAATTGTCAAAAAACATTTAATACATTTTACTACACTGTTAATGAGTATCTGAACGATAAAAAGTCATGGGATGCTCGCTTGACGAAGGAGTAAATTAATTTTACTCTTAATTTTAATGACATTATACTTTTAAGGACATATTTTTATTAATTATTCTATGAATGACATTTTTTATGATTAATAAGAATGACATGCTTTATCAAATATTTTTTTTGACATTAATTTATTGATACATTTTGACCTATTATATAAAATGATTTTTTTTTGGATTAATTTTAAATACACATTTTGTATTGTATTGTTAAAATTGTATACTTAGTATTGTTAAAATTATACATTGTGATTTGTGAAATAGAGATACATTGTGAACTCCTGTGGTAAATTAAGTTCATCTTACTTTATACTTATACCAAAAATTAACATTTTATATAATACCTACATAGAAACATTTATCACAGTTCACATGTTGTCTTTACCTTTTGTAGCAATATGCAAATTGAGGCAGCCTGTAAAGCACACATTTTACTTTTTAATTTTTCTTTACAACATAGAAAGCTGTAAGTAATTAAGTATCTATAGAGTTAAGTGTATTGCCTGAGTCACTTTGCATGCTAGTTGAAACTGTAACTTACAAAAATTGTAATAACCTGGCGATTAAAAAGAGTGGCCTGAGTTTCTTGCCAGTTCTTCTCATGGCTCTACTTCGTCAGCGAACTGGCTGTAGGTTAATTTGCTGACATTTTCTAAACTTTGACGTTCATAAGTGTTAATTTAATTAAACTATATGAATAAACATATTTCATTTCATTTTATTTCATTTCATTTCATTTCATTTCAAAAGGGGTCTAGTAAGGTGATCGCCTCACCCCTACTGTTACGTTAAATATCGTTGGTTCGATTCCTTCCTGAAATCTATGAATTTTCCGTTGAGTAATATTTGTAAAGTACCTTGCAACACGCATGCTCCTTTACACGAGAGATTTCCTTATAAAAATTGATCAAATAAAACGTGATCGTGATGCAATCCCTACACCTTTGGATAAAATAGTGTTACTAATGTGAAATATTACATTCATGAATGAAAAACATATCTGTCTTTGTCGCCACGTCACGTAAACCGATCAATACGCATTTATCGTAACGGACGATCTCATCTTGTACAGCATTTTAATGCCGCATAAAACCTAACTGTCACTCCAAAATAAATACCAGCAAATTGTGGAGGTAGGTCAGCAAACGGTATCCGGCAATGAACTTTGTAACTGGCACAATGACCGCCGAATTTGGCATTTCGTTCTCGTGGTGAAAAAAAAAATATCGCGTTGGTAGTACCAGGAGAAAATAAACTAGAGAAAGGTTGATTTTCGACTGTTTGTGTGTGTGCGTTTGTGTTTACATACCTATAATATACGTGTGCGCACTGCTACTTGCTAGTAGAAAGCTCAGTGAACGTTTGTTTACATTCGACATTTAAAAAAAGAGTGTAATGTGAAATGAAGAACTATCAAATTTGTTTTTTAGCTATTTGGAAGCAGGCCGCATTTTTGGCCAGTAACATTCACGGATGCTTTACGCTGTGAAAAGAGGTTGTACTAGTAAGTTTATTATATTCTGCTATAAATGAAATCGTCGCACTGACGTGTCTCGTAGTATGTTATGTTACAGCAACAGGAAAAATTAAAGGAATAACAATTTAAAAACTGAAAATAGTAGGTATCCATTATTTAATAGTTTACGATTTGAACATTTGACTGCTTCTGTGGTTCGGTGGTACTGTGTATGGACTGCCACGCAGAGGTCGCGGGTTCGATTCCCGCTCAGTGCAAATATTTATGTGCATGAACATGTCTATTTGCATTGGTGTGTGTTTCTATGTATAATATGTATGTACTTACAAAAAAAAAGTATATAAGTATGTATATCCGCATTCTAGAACCCATAACACAAGCATATAATATGCTTACTTTGGGTCTAGATGGCGTTGTGTGTAGTTGTTGAAATATTATTATTATTATTAATTGTTGACAATGTTCAAGAAGAGGAATCAAAACTACTATAATTATATCTACATAATATACAACTTTCTTAAGTGATGACTCGTTGTTAAAAATTATATAAATTAATATAAGTAACTATGTTTTATTTATCAATCAATAATAGCTTAGTAAGACAAGTAACGACTCAAATTGCAAGCCCAAAGCACATTATTTCTTCTGTATTGCAGTTACGTTGTTTTTGTCAAGGCAGTATATTTCTTAGTACCTAGATATATCTTTCAAGAATGCATAAGTCATAGCTTTATATCATATTACATAATAATATTACAATATAACTAGCTATACTTAATTACGATGACTACTCATTGCATCATCGTCAGCGTTTTAGCAACCGTCCTCCTTGCATTACATTTAAAATAAAATATAAATCTATCTAACTATATAAAACATATAATAATAATATATTATTATTATATGTTAATAGGAATAAATCCTTGTTGGTGTCAGTGAATATGAACTTAAACTTAAGATGCCATATTAATGCTCTTCGTTCGTTGAGTGACAAGGCCGAAAGCTTAATTACTCTCTTCGTTCTTTCCCTTTTCTTTCCTCGTCCTTCAAGCTACATGATTGATTGGCAGGGTGCGAAGACGGGGCTGCTCGCTAGTATGGGCATACAAAGTGTATCTCGAATGTATCGGGAAATCATCTCATTTGTTTACAGTATGTATGCTGATACGGTCTTATAACCAGATGGGTCAGTTTTTCTTAGCTGGCAATATTTACATATTCTTTCCACAGATTATTATCGATGACTAATTGATAAAGAAGGTGTTGTATTTATAGATAAGTAGAAAATATATTGCCTGCATCGTCAAATAGAGCTATAAGTCTGTAACTGATGTTATTGTCTATGACTTTAATTATGGGAAGTCAGAAGTCTTTAACGGATTTTTGTTTATATGCAAACTAATGTAATAATTTTGACGGCCATCATTCAGGTTGATTGAGATTACTCAAATGCATTGGAGGCAACATCCAAGACTAAGCTTTCCGTTTCCGCGACCCGCCTGTTCATCATGGATATTGAAAGAAGGAAAAGTTTGTCTCTTTTGGTTGATAAATATGAAAAATAGCATATAGCATATCTATAACTGGATTAATAAACAAAGTGCATAATAAGTAAGTGCATTTCAATCGATGTCCTCAAGTCATGCGCGGAACATAGTGAACATAGCCATCCGGATTGTATAGAAAATAAGAGTAAATAACACTGTAAAAACATTTGCAAGCTTCACTTGCTAACATACTCATTTTTTTCTTTATACTTGTGTTTTTATACCGTAGAGATTGTATATCTGAGTAGCAGTGTACGGTCTACGTCTTGTAAACCTCTCAGTGTTTGAAACACTACCGGTACGTATTGATTTTTTAAGTCAAGGTAAAGACCAGTCATGGACTTCTACAATGCTAAGACCGCGGCGTACGTGACGGGAAGGACAATTTTAGAAATATCGTTTCATACAAAATGGACGAAAACGGACGGGTCGGAAACGTGGCATTCAAGGTGGCATGCGATCAACGCAGTTCCATCTTGAAATACAGTCGCAGCGCCACTATCGTAGACATCGCCACAGGTAGTGGCATGGCACTGCGATTCACGTCCCGTCCTAGGTAGTAACTCGTTTAATATGCCGCGGCCATAACAAATCGCTGTGGCTTCAAATTGATGGTCTTCAAGCGAAGTTAAATTCAAACTATTAAAATATCATCTCAGAATAAAGACGACCACTAGACATTGACGTCTCCTAAAGACAATATTGCCATAGTCACCACACTTAGCAGGCGAATTGTTAAACGCTCGGTGATATTTATTACGATAGTAACCCTACCTGTAACATACATTCTTTGCGACAAACATGGGAAGAAATAGGGTGGATGAGAATTCCATATGCTAGACTGAAGACTACACGGCTTAGTCTATATATTTTACAATCTTAAACTCAAAAAAAAATTTTTATAGGTAACTAAGTGTATCTTTTTTAATATCACAGTCTCTTAAATTAATTTTATAAAATTTATTTTCTAAAAAAAAAATGTTTTCATTGGCCATTTTTACTTTCCATACACACACATCGACAACCACGTTCTAAACTTGAATTGTTGACATACGAACATCGTGGCACGCATTTAAAATACGCGGCCTTACGTGCGTGCGTAGCTCTTAACGTTCATGCTGCCCTGGTACGTCGTAGCTATTATATATTGTTTTTATATATATAAATATAGCAGATATATAATAATAATTGAAAATAATAATATATTTACTTTAGCTAAATCGCTAGTCGGTAATAGTAATTTTGCTATTGAATGTGCTCTATACGCCGCTACACTCGTAGCTCGTATAAGCAATCTGGCGACGCATGGAGTCATGCTTACTGATTAACATAATATGCTTATTCGGCAGCGTAATGATTTATTATGCATATTATACGTGATAATTCAGTTAAAACAAAATACAGCTTAACTATATCTATGATATAAGTTTGTAAAGCGGTTTAGATGCGGATAATGCGCTCATCGACAATAATGTCTACGATACGAGAGCTATTTCCTAACAATATTCTTGTAAAAGTTACTACTGCAAACCTCATATATTTTCTAGCCCGTGATTGGGACAGATCGACTGGGCAAGTACCCACACATAGAATATAGGTGTAAAGTATTATTGTAATGACTGTCTACATTTCCTTTGGTGTGGAAGAGCACCGGAGGCCCAATTACCTGCAGGACTGCGGATCCATCTTCTTTTATCTACTACGTCTCTCTTATTATATTCCTCTCTAAAGAGCTGTAAAGACTACCTTTAAATAGAATACAAATTTTACATTGTATTTATTGAAGTGTAGATTTTAAAGGTGGAGTAAAAATCTACAGCGAAATTTCTGTGTAAATGACAATTATTATATGTATATTGAGAGATGATATTATAAAGTATGGTAACGACTTACTGCTGTTAGCTGATTTGATCGACATATTAAAATATAATTTCTATAGGTACTTCTTATAATAACATGCGATCCTAGTAGAACCAATTAGCTACTATAAACATAAATAAATTAGTTGATTAGAATTTCACAATAATTTGATGTAATTTATCAAATCTTATCATTAATAACCAATAAATTATGTATATCGATAACGTAATCAATACTTTTATATCTTATACCTTCTTTATTTACTGCTCTCCTAGTACATTAAATATATAAAATCGACCTTATATATATTTATTAATTATATTTGTTAGAATCTAATCTAATTTATATAATTATATTATTTAGATTAGTAGGGGAAAGATTACAGTTGTGATCCACCGCGATTATATTTCAGATAAAATAACATCACGGCTTTTTGGCTCGAGGAGATAGCAGTAAGGTGTATTCTAGTGTTAATGGGAAAAAAAAAGATACATACAGGCTTACTCAAAGCAGGAATCTGACTTTAAGTCAATTGGCATAATGGAATAACTTTTCCTCACTTATTTATTCTTCAACTCTCTCTATAGTGTATTATTTCACAGTGCCATCTAATAACGGCGACATAAGTGTAAAGGTTCAATACTTTACACTTATGTCATATATATAAACATTATTTGTCCATGCTTGTAAATTCAGATTTTTAAATTTTCACTTTTGATTTGGATCTTTTATGCAGGGGATGAAGACAAAGTTGCCATCATGCCTGTTGGGATATTATGGTGTCCACCATTTTTAGAAGGCATTGACTGCTTACCATTAGGCAGAGTGGAGTCATTTTGGTAGGCGAACGCAATAGAATTAATCAAAAGCTAAGTAAATATTTTAAAATGTACCTGTCTGACAATTATTATATTTACCCTAATTAATCGAATATGAAATATTAGTTACTGGTATGGATTCATGTAATCCTAGTATTAAAGTAATTAATTAGTACATAGGTAACTAATTAATACGATGATAATTATACCCCTTAATAACATATTAAAAATAGCATAATCTTCACGGCTTTTGTGGAAGATAACATCGATGTTTATCAAAATATCTTGTATAGTAAAATGGCATCAGGCTCAATTGAGCCTGATGCCCTTTTCCAAATACAATTTATCTTTTATATAGTCTATCAAAGTTCCTACACTCTGCTCTGGAAAGTTGTAAGGTCAAAAAAAAATTTTTGAATTTAGCATATTTATTACTGAGAACTTCTCGATATAAAATCCCATTATTACCCGACCGGAGAAGATCGAACCGGAGACCTCTGGCCATACACAATACTACTGTACCACTGGGACAGTAACGAAAATATTATTTAACTTTGATTGCATATTTATTCATAATTTTTTTTATTGCCTGTAGTGGCAGACGAGCCAACAGCCTACCTTATGGTAATTGGTAACTATCGCTCATGATCTTCTGCAGTGCCAGTGGCTTCTTATAGCCGCTGCCTACCGTGATATAATAATAATACTAACCAAATACTGTCCCACTGCAAAGCAAAGACCTCTTCTCATAAAGAGAAGGCATGAGCATTTATCACCACGCTTGCTCGAAGTGGATTGGCATTTTCAGACTTTAGGTAAGTCGTCTATGATTCCGCATTACGTTTTTCTTTAATTGGTAACTGTCGCTCATGATCTTCTGCAGTGCCAGTGGCTCCTTATTGCCGCTGCCTACCGTGATATAATAATAATACCAACCAAATACTGTCCCACTGCAAAGCAAAGACCTCTTCTCATAAAGAGAAGGCATGAGCATTTCACCACGCTTGCTCGAAGTGGATTGGCATTTTCAGACTTTAGGTAAGTCGTCTATGATTCCGCACTACGTTATTCTTCACCGTCAGTCAAGTATGTTTATTTATTATTAAGAATTAATTATTTATTCAGAGTGAGCTGATGTTCCTGTTATGCTGAGGATGAGTGCGACGTCGAGTTCGTGCGTAGGTCGCGCATACATAGAACTATCTACTGTACTCGTCACGCGGCATTCTATACAACCTTAATTTAGGTCACACATTAAATATCACACCTAAGCTAAACTAATACATCGTCTATACACTAGATGGGCCGCATTAACACCGCCTATAATAGTCTAAAGGTCAACATCAATTTATAACTAATTATAAAATCCATAATGTTGTACTTTATAATACTGTATCCCACGAACCTAAAACACGTGTACCACACAGTTACATAACCTCATTGGAGCAACCTGCTCGTATTACGACCAGCTAACCTGAACTCTCAAACACTGAATCTTCTTAACCATTCTTAAAAACAAGCTTGTGTTCTGAGCTCAAGATAAACTAGTCACCAGCTAATGTAGTATGATCTGGCCAGTAACGGTATTCACGTTGCGATGATATTAGCGAAGCCTTGTGACCCAGATAAAAGTGTACCGTTACCGGACATCGAACCTGCACCCCAAGTGTCACATTTATGCGAGGAATTAAGGCAGGTCGGTATCTACGTATAAAACAGTAACAGCTAACGGACTGCTCACAGAGTAAAAATATAAACAGAATAAAATTATACAATTAAGAGTGTGAATTTTATTAAATTTTATTTAACATAATCTTATATGTGAGATCTAACGTGTGGTCTATGATGTCTTCCATATCTTTCCATCATCATATCACAAAGACCGCCATTGCTAGACAAACACCTCCTCTAATTGCCGCCACTTTGGCCAGTCATGAGCCGTCCTTTTCATCAGTTGCTCGCCATCCTTAGCAAGTCGTCGGTCCACCTTGTATCTTCCCATAGGTATTGTAAGAGGCGATTAAGGAAATACATAGCAGTGTTACTAACATAGCCACTTAATGTCACCCTTTTTACGGCAGAAGATCCTCTGGTTTTAGATGAATGGGCTAAATCAAGCAGAGTTGGTTTACCTCAGAACACCGACATGAAGTATTAGTTGCCATATTCCGTTTCGTTCGATGATGTAATTACTATCCTGGTCTTCTTCTTTTTCATTTTTCTCTCAATCTGTTTTTCCGCTACTGTTGGCAACAGCTTATATTTATGTGTACTTTTGTACTTAGCAGTAGCGAAGAGTCACTTTTCCGAGGAGGGAAGCCGGTGGGACTAAAATATTTTGAGTTTCGGAAGGCTAGTTAGTCTTGGAGTAGACACGCAAGCAGTGATAGGTATAAGGAGGTCAGGACATATTTTAAAAGGGAAGCCGGCAGGAATCGTGTTATATGGACGCCTCGCCACTGGTACTTAGGTGTTATATTATTACGTATGGTATAAGTATGTACCGAGCGAGGCGTGTATATTTTTGGCATCTTAGTTTCTGTTTGGCTCTTTAGTCAACTGAGGCCGCTCGAACTTATCCTGCGGAATGAGTTGACCTAACGAATGTTTTGAATCGGGCAACTGATGAATATCTACACTTATGTCGATATTCTATGCCAGGATTCTCCGGCCAATTTGATAATTCATGCTAAAACCAGAAAAGATCTACTAACTCCTCTACTAAGTCTAGTGCCTCTCAATTCTAAAAACATCCATAATTGCATGCTAAATTATATTTGATTGTAACCCAGTTCTACAATTTATAAACCACAGTTATGTCGCTATTAACCAGTGTGTCAAACTTGTAACGGGCTTGCATCCTTTCAAAATAAACCAAATTTTAATAATACTAAATAACATAATATTACCTTTGGTTGGTTTTGTCTGGTTTGGTTTGATTTGGCAGTTAAATACTTAAGTTTCGGGTCAGATAACGGCTAACTTAGAATGTGGGGCTTCCTTTATGCGTCAGAATATGGTTGATGAACCATATTGAGGACATGGATTTTAAATGCTGTTGTTATTTATTATTTATTGCTGTTTAAATGCTGTTGTTAGTGTAATTTGTTTAAAATTTAGGCGTGTCTTGTATGAGGATTTAATAGATCTACAAAAGGTAGTGTATCATCATCAAATCAGCCTGAAAACGCGTGTTTCAGTGTTACTTGCTGTTCCTCCTTCCATCCCTTTCCATTCCTATATGCACTCCCTCCACGTACTTAAAATACAAAACAAATAACAGAACAGCACAGCATTAAAGCGATTCCTTGCAAATTACCTATGAATATACTTAAGAAAGAATATTTTATTATATTAATATTTATTATTTAATAAATTCATTGTTAAACTGTAAGCGAATTACTGCGAATAATAAAAAGCTATTTAATTTCAACAACTGTGACGTCATAACTATGTATTTTCACACAAATCACGAATTTATAGAGCGTTTTGACAGTTCATAAAAAGTAGCTACATTGATACAGTTGTCATCTCCAATGTTACTTATTGAGACTTCCAATTTGGTATCATTTTATTATATACAACAGTAGTAATATTTCCTCCGCGGCATAGTATAAGGTTCCTAACGGTTGGCCCACAAAGCCTTGATCTCAGTAACGAGACGCGACGGCTAACTGTCAGCGCGTTTGATATGCGATCCGTGGATGGTATGTTGTTTGTATTTGTACTATCAAAACAAAACTGCAGCAAGCCACGAGTTTAGGTGCAATGCCGTAAACTTAAACTTCTACCAACACATATGTTTTATCTAAATTTGGACCTTATTCTTTCAAGAAGCACCTTAATTTATTTTAATGTTTTTATGCATTCCTAAGAGAGCTGTGGACAGATTCCTTACAAGGTGAACCGACTACCTTATTAGGGTGGCGGGCAACAGATGGATGAGGGCGGCTTACGACCGGCTAAGGTGGCGAAAGTTGGGGAAGGCCTATGTCCAGCAGTGCTCATCTTTTGGCTGTTATGATGATGCATTCGTACACTTTATGGATTCTGAGGAAAGCCGAGAAAAGCCTACCTATTTTCGCAATGAAATCATTATCCTAGTTCAATTGTAAATATCCTTAGATTTCGCTGCAATTAATCCTAGATCAGAAGAACTTTAAGAAATGATATGGGTGAGACTAACGAAGTCGTTATTTTAGTGAGTTGACGGACCTAATTATATTATTTTACATTATGTACTTATCTTTATATTGTTCCTATACGTATGAACAGAAGTAAAATGTTAATTTTAATTTTGGTCAAAATATAGTTTTAATAAATCTAATAGTTGGAATGGTGGAAAAGGTACTTGGAAGTTCTATTGGGTTTTGTCCTATAAGGAACAATATAACGTAAGGTAGGTATGTACCCCACGTCACAATTAATATAATAGACAATTTATTTATTTAAGTAATTATTTACAATAATAATTACAACAACTTAACAATAATGCAACCAATGCGATGTTATAATACATAATAATTATAATAAAGGTTATAATATACGTATACAATAAAAAATAATTTAACATAATATTTAATTATACTATACATTTTCTATTACTCTATACGCTGCCTCGGTGAATTTCAATAGGCTGCAATGGAAGATAATTATCTATCTCCATCGATATCATATTTATTAAAGTTATTGCCTGTGACAAGAGAGAAAATTGCATTAAGTTCGATCTCGCTGTTGGTACATTTAGCAAAGCGGGATATCTTCTAGCTACCACATAACCATTTGGTGCACGTAACTGCAGCGAGGCTAGTAAGTACCTCTGGGTGGTGTAACCAACCTCGAAGAAGAAGTACACATACTTTACGAGCGCGACGTCTCTCCTTACAACTAACCAACTATACCCCACCATCCCATTGAAAAAAGACTCGGATAAATCAGTAGGTAAAAAGGATACACTCCGTATTCTTTCTTATATTAAACCTGGTAAATTTATTTTGAAGTCATTCTATCATAAGTCTACCAACATAATTTTATTACGAAATAAAATTAGAGTATTTAGGTAGTTTTGTGGTTAGTGACGACAATAGAACCTCCCTGCATAACTGTATGTTCTTTTTTAGAGGAAACACATGGTAGCAAATGGAAACACATGGAACGTATCAAGCTATTATTGCATAAATGAATAAAGAATACGGTGGGTCATACACCAAAGAGTAGTGATGATAAAGAAGGCTTTTATTTCGCAGTAGATGGCCTACAGCTGAAATGAAGATAATGACACAAATATTTATCGCGTGTGAGAATTGAAGTCACGCCAATGACGACGAGCTTATCGCTAGTCCACAAGGACATTTATTTTCTCTTTAAACTGCAACAATAAATTCAACAATAAGGTCTACCAGCTGACGTAAGTGGAATAATTCGTTTTAGCATGCAACTTATCTTGTAAACAAAGAAATCTCTGTAAAACAATGACATTTATCTTATATTAATTTTTCTTATTTACTTGCATCACATTAAAATCTTAAACATGAAAAACTAATTTAAATTAATAAAATTAGAGTCATCAAATTTTAATTCACCTACAAAAAATCTTTTTTGATTTGAACACCCTCAAAAAATTATTGAGCTTTAAAGCACCTACCAAAATCCACTCAGGTGTACCCTGGGCCATAACTTAGTATCTAACGGTCGACCCACATAGGACGTCGTTACTTAGCTACATACAGTTACCCCCTGATATGGAGCCTCTCGGAACTGGGATGGTGAGATAACGGGTGTCTCTTTACTTATAAACAATCCTGGTATCGCTAGATGTGGCTGTATAAAACATATTTATTTTATTATAATAATAACACAACAACTACACAATGATAACTGGACACAAAGTAAGCATGCCTCTAAGTCTAGACTTACTAGGTACTTACTTTGTGCATGGTAATTGCTTAATATCAGGTGAGCCATAATATTTGGCAGAACACAAACTCTTATTAACTCTTGATCGTTGTTCTGAGAACACAACCGAGTTTTTTTTCTAGGTCTTCTCAAACCTTTGAAGGCTTGTCTTCTATCATATGTCTCCTTTTTCCTTACCTCCCTCAATCCCTTCACCTACCTTCACGGTGTCAGCGGCTTCGCAGAGTGCCTGGCATTGCAGAAGAAATGTCAGACATTATGAGTCGTCCGTGAGTAAAGTTAACACTTACCATCTCCGTGGACTGTTTGCTCGACTGCCACTGCCAACAAAAAACAAGAATGGAACCTAATATAACTAACTAGTTTTCCGCGGCGCGGTTTCACCCGCGCATAAATTATGGTTTGTGGTATCCCTCGGTAACTAAACTGATTTTCGGGATAAAAAGTAGCCTATGTCCGTCTCCGGCACCGAATCTATCTACATACCAATTTTTATCGAAATCGGTTCAGCCGATTAGGCGCTGAGTAGCAACAAACACACACACACACAAACACATACAAACTTTCGCATTTATAATATTAATAGGATCTATGCATGTATTATACCATAGCTTACCCCTTTAGGGATAATAGCATAACAAGTAAAAGTGTAATTAGTTGACATGTTTATAAAAGCATTTAATTAACATAATTTTGATTTATATAATGTGTAAGAAATGCCTGGCAGAAATCGCTGTTAGCGATAAGGCCGCCCATTGTACTATGTATTGTATTGTGAGATCTTTACCATATTTGTAAGTTTGGTGTATGTAGGTACAATAAAGTGTAAATAAATAAATAAATAAGATAGCGAGCCGCTCCCGCTTCGTACGAATGTAGGTACTAATAAATTAACGATATCATTACAAATCTGTACTTATCATCCAGTAGAGTAGTGTCATATTGGTAAGCAAACATCAATAGAATTATTATTCAACTGTCAAGGACATTAAAAATAACTTTATGTTGACGACAAAGAATTGCTAACGGGAAACCCTTAAAAAGCTAATGTTTTTATAACTGTAATGTAATGCAAAGCCTGTGCTGTAATACCCCGTCAACTGTTTTGGAGTTTCCCTAACAGTTACTCATTCATAACAATAACATACGTTGATTATTTTACGGTAATGTTGTAAACGTGGCTTATGACATCATATGCCACGTATACTTTTACCTTAATGATTTTATACGACTAAGGTCACAAACATACGGCTCGCCTGACGGTAAGCAGTTATCTATATTTAGACTGCACCGTTGGTCTAATCGGGTGTCGTGGGTTCGATTCCCGCGGAAGGCAAGTATTTGTGTGATGAACATTTGTATTTGTCTTCAGTCTGGGTGTTTCTTATGTATTCTAAGTATGTATTTACAAAAAAAAAAATGTATGTATATGTACTATATATCAGTTATCTAATACCAATAAACACAAGTTCTGCTAAGCTTGGGACTAGATGACGGTGTGTGATAGTGTCCACATATTATATTATATGACAGAGGAAGACCCGGAAATAATATGGCAGGACATTTACTAAGTAGAAGGATTGGCCAGAGAAAGCCTCGAACAGAAAGTGGAAGGGTAGACTAGCTCTTTCGACGAATAGCAGAATGTTTGTTTACCACTTTTTTCATACGTTTTAAAAGAACTCCACTCTGTCTGGTAAACAGTCAGTGAGGTCTAGAATTCTACAATAGCAATGGTAAACTGCTAGCAGTAAGACCCCAGAGCCGGGAAACTTGTAGACACTTCCAGCATCACTATACCTATATAGAACGTTTTATTATCAAGTTTACTAGAAGGGCTCACGGATCTTACTCCAACAAGGCGATATATTTCTTTGGATGTAAACTAATTACAGACAGACCGACAATATCTTTATATAGATTGGTACAATGATGGTCTAACAAGGTATGACCGTATTAGAACATTGTCGTTATAGTGCTCACGGTGTTGCGTAGCTGTTATTAATGGTAAAAGAAGATGGGTTACCGCTAAGTGATTTTTAAATGTCACTTTGAATGCTTCTTTAAATTGTTTATATATTGATATTTGTTTACCAAATTTACTTCTGGTTTTCTGAAAGAGATCGCTTTTCGTATGGTTTTATTGTTTTGTATTATGTGGTGTGCGATAAAGAATATTCTATCTTCTCTTTGCCAGTGTCTGCCTAATGTCAGTGAAGTCCAGAATATTTATTATTTAGGTTAAAATAAAGATGATTGGCAACTGGAGCTCCAAGAACATTAATTTTAAACTTAGGACATCACACTGCGGTTACTATTGATCTAAGTAACATCTGGTAGACCTATGTTCCGCAATGAATCTACTATTACTAATACTTACCTAGATTACCATTGTGAAGAAAGACTAGGTAAAATATTTTCTTTAGGTCATAGACTTATACAAAAACTACATATTGTACTTCCCAAAATATTAGTAAGCCTAATCTTACATACATACCTACATAAAAAACCCCAATCTTCCTACGTAAACTTACCTGAGTCAACACTGCAATTGTTGTTTATTTGTTTTAATTCAAAAATGTTTGAGAGCCGGCGCAACGGTCTCACGGTCGATTACTTTAATGTCGTATTAAAGTAATCGGTTATTGGTCAAATTTGATTTTGGTCAAATAGTTAAAGGTAGTTTGTCAAATTTTTTTATATAAATTATGACTGCCTCTATGGTTCGGTGGTATTGTGTACGGATTACCACGCAGAGGTCTCGGGTTCGATCCCAGGGTCGGGTAAACTGATATTGATTTTTTTTCTGTCGATTTTCAGTATTAGCTCGGCGTCTGGAATTGTGCCCGATGTATGGCAACAGGCTCACCTCCACATAGGACCTAAAAAATAAAATAGCGAAACGTAGGTGGTTAAACACCTCTGTTTACCCCTTTGGAGATAAAAAGGCGTGAAGCTATGTATGTATCTATTTATGAAATTTGACTAATACGATTACTCTTCCTCTATCGCCGCCTTTTCCTCTCTCATCCTCTTCTCCTTATGATCGAAACATAATTTCTGCAATGCTTAGAAAACAGTCATGTCTATAGGTTACGGCTACCACATTAGATAGGCTGTATGTCTGTTTGACAGTGACGTTTTAAAAAAAAATTACTCGGCCTGAGAATAAGCAGTCAGTGGGTTGCACCATCTAACATGATTGCTAACAACGGCAATCTTGTAAAATGTTATTCATGGTCTGCTTTAAAAACCCGGGATCAAAATTAGAAAGAAACTCATGTTTCTGTTGGATTTTTTTACAATTGATTTTATAAATATATTTTTAATCTCATAGGTTATCGACGTAACTTTGTAGTACCTATTTATACTATTGCGTTTTGTTTGCGTTTGCGGTCCCCTATCTTTTCTTTCTCATTTCACAGCCGGCGACAATGGTCGGGTTTCTTAACATTCTGAAATGTTTAGACGCTAATAATATAGTTTACTTACCCAATATATGAACCGTATGCATATTTGTCACTAGCCGTAAGTACCTAGAAAATATCTTTTGTTTTATTTATTTATTAATTAATACAAAACTTGACTTGCATTGTACTTATAATTATTATCTAACTTATTTATTATTATCTTTAACAAATTAATATTGAATAGTGTTAAACTTTAAACCATAATATCTCACAAATATGAATATATTAAACATAAATATCCTATAATACCTACTAAATACATCATATCCGGGTCGCAACTAGACACAGACACTGCCTGTACTTGTTGAACCTGGATGGTGTGTATGTGTGTGTTGGCAATAAACTTGAGGAGGTCGAACCCCGGTATGTGGGTCGACCGTTGTACTCGGTAACTAACCGCCACGGACTTATTCTGTTTAGTTTGTTTTAGTTAAAGTGTATCGAATTTAATTTGGATGTAGAGACGCTATTTTCCGTAGACCTAAAATAACATGTTTATATAACACATTCATGACCTATTCAACAGAGGGAGAGCCTGTTGCTCCTTAATAGCGTTAAATAGAATGAAATAGGATGATTAATACTCATGTCTTCTCTATATGAGAAGAGGCTTTGCCCTGCAGTGAGACAGTAAACAGGCTAGTATATGTATTATTAAAGAAGAATCGCTCATAACTTATTAAATTTCAATTATACACAACAACGTAATAATGACCAATAGATTTAATGACATCTTATTGTTGACTATTTTTTACGTAAGCACAGAACACGTAAACCAATAAAATGCATACAACGTCATTGAATTAACGTCTTTTGGCTGACGTCGGATTAACCACAAGGCAAATTGTAAATAAGAGTAATTAGAAATTGGACATTATTATTTGTGACGTGTCGAGAAATGACGACCATGACAAACTGATTACCTACTAGTGAAATAAATACCTAGTGTCCGTATATGTACCTATAGGGTATATACTTCACTAAATACAATAAGTTAATAACAGACAATCCATTACATAAACGGCAGATAAATTATCCAACATAGTGGTGGCGTCTTGTAATAAGGTTGTGATGTCGTCTGTGCAATCACCAATTCGCCAGTCAAAACTTGGCAATTCTTGTAATACCAAACCTATATTTAAAGGATAATTTGGACTGCTTTGTTGCTGTCTTTGCTTGACTGTAGGTACAGGAGTTTAGCCCGTAGGTTCTTTTGGTGAAGCCCACCAGCACAAGGCCGAATCTATAGCTACACTAAGAAAACTATATCCCGTTCCCTTTAGTGATTTCAAAAGATCATATAAAAATGTGTTATTAGCTGCTATAAGCAGTTTTTTTTGTTGATTGTTTACCTAAGTAATGTTACTGAACCGTACCTATTCATATATACTATGTATAGGTAACAAAACATCTTCTATTGCAAAACCTTTCTATAGCACACCTACGCGATAAATATCAAAACTCATTACGAATAATAACATTATTCAAAACTCATTAAGAATTTTTGCTATCTATTGCAGAATACACCCGCCGGCTATTTCACACATGAAACGACATTTCGACTGCTTGAATACCACTTAGAGAACCTTTCATAGAAATTAGACACCGGCAAATACACATAATAAACCTATGTGGGTCAAACCATTCTATCGTTCCTTGAACCATAGACAACAATATACTTATAAAGTTCACACATAAAAAGTAGGCGGCTAAATTCTTTGCCTATGGTTGATATTGTCTGTGGCTTAGTTTTCGCGAATAATATAAATTTAATTATTTCGTAAATTATGTTGTTGTTTTGAATAGAGTCTTTGTATTTTTTATGTTAATTTATTTTTAAAATGGGACAAAAAGTATCGTGGAACTTTAGAGAGTTTAGAATGTTTGAAATGTTTAGATAGTTTAAATGAATCATACTTTCAATTCCTTATAATGTGTATTTAAACATTAGTAATCTGTTTGTAATGACTTCGTAAACACAATTACTATTGTATATTTAAAAGAAAGCGCCACGCAATAAATAATGCATCTACACTGGCTTTAGGACAATTATTGCATTGAACCTTATAAATGTAGGTACATAACAATAAAATAAAATTAATAAAATAGTACATAAAATTGATGCACTAGATCTACATGACGAGTTGTGTCGTTTTTATACTCCTGACAACTATCGTCGTAACCGGAGACATGTGCTGTTCGCTGTTCCATCATGTCGCACCGTAGCGCGTTTCATGTCGCCTGTACCGCGCACACTATCAGCACTCAATGCTCTCCTGTGTGCCAATCCTAACTGTGATCTGTTTGCGGATGGATGGCAGAAAATATTGTCAGAGTGCTTGCGGTTCTGTGAGCGTGATGCATGAATGTGTTTTATCATATCATTTTTTTTTGTTTCCATTTTATTCCTTTTTATCTGTGTTTATTGTTTTTAATCGTATTGGTAGTAATTAACCCTTTTATTATTAAATAAATAAATAAATAACACTTCACTGAGCGAAGTAATTAAAAGTTTACTTTTACCATAATTGAACTTAGCTAGTTCAATTATGGTAAAAGTAAACGTTGAAAGCTAGGTGTAAAAATGTTAAGTACCGTTACTGAGTTGACTGTTCAGTTTATTGTCACCAAATAAAATCAGCCCTGAATATCTCTCATAGCTTTCTGGAGCGAAGAGACCTTGGCTCCTTGTATGAGACTGTTTCACGCTAAGACCTAGCTTGTCGTCGAATAATATAATTATGCCTAAAAGAAACATGAAAGAAAAACATTTATTCATAAACATAGAAAAAGTATATATTAATGCACGATTTTGAAATGGTGCCATCTCAACTTTATGCTGCGCACCCTTATGAGAGGTCCGTAGCGTTGATATCTAATGTCACCGCTTTTAAGTTAAACGCCAACTACATAGAAGTAAAATTTCTTACACAAATCGATCCCGAAAAACCATGAATGCTGCTTACCACCAGTCGGCCTATAAGTATAGGTACGTCATATTACAAACATTGGATTTACAGCACTTCTATTTATAATATATATAGGTAAGTTATAATTATTTGAAACGTATTGTGTTATATAATTTTTATCAGTCATTGTATTTTACCATACGTGTTTTCCATTACAATAGGCAAATATTTTATTATTGCAATTAAATAATCAACATACCTACTGCTTATAAATAGAATATATACTAATGATAGTAATAAATAACCTCCTAATAGTAATGCACATGTTTCTTTGAAATAATATGGGACAATATCCGTGCTATAACAAAAAGGAACCTTGAACGTAGCGCGTTGTATTAAATCATTGCGAGCCGAGGCCAAGGCCTGAGAGCGCGGGCGCGGGATCTGACGTCACGGTCGTCACGTCACGTGACGTCACAGCGGGTCAACACGCCGAGGTCAACGAACGACCGCCAGTTTATTTTGGCGCGCATCAAGTAAAAAATCCGCGCCATCTTGTTCTTCGAAATTCGCAATGTATCTTATTCAGTGGCGGCATTTTTACTTTTTATTTCATTATTGATCGATTAAAGCAATAAATTGTTTTTAAATTGATTGTTTTTGGTGTTCAATTGAAATTAATTTTAATAAGTTTAATATATTATTTCTGTATAATGATAAATGTACTTATTGTTTTGTTATGCAAAACCTATATCATGTATTTAAAGGAAACCATGTAGCGCTAAAATAGCTAATAACATCCAAATAAAGTTGATGAAATTGAACATGTAAAAATAATTACAGAGCAAAAAAGTGTATAAAACTCGTCAAACGAGATGTGACATCATAATAGGAATTGCAGATTTTTTTAACTCGCCGAAAATAATTGACCGGCCAACGAACTCCGGGCAAGCAACCCTGACCATGGACTGGTGACGAAATGTGATGAAACGTGATTGCTGTGACGTGTTCCGAATGATAATCACACTTGTCTACGTGATAAGGGAACACGTATGTGGTGTTTTTGTAGGAATGTGTTTAGGATAATATTTTCATTAAGTATCTAGCTATAAATTTGACCGTTTTTTTGGTACTTATTGAAATGAGGTAGGTTGAAGCTGTTAAAATAACGTTAAAGTAAATTATTATTATAGCATGGGTTTGAAACTGGACAAGTTACGATGGGATTTTTCAATTGTTTTGTATGGGCAATGTTTTTTCTTACCTTGGACATTGGTGAAGAAAAACCTCGAAAGGAAACTTACATTTAAGTCTGAAGTATTGAATCCGCCTTGAGCATGTGTGGTGAATGCATTCTGTGCGGGAAAACAGGTCTTTGCTTTTCATTAAGGATATTCTGGCCTGATACTAGTAGGTAAAAATACTGACAAATCCTCGCATATTCTAAATTATAGGATTACAAATATAGATCGGTAGGTAGGTATTATATAATGTTTCTGGAACATCATCCGATCACATGGTAGTTTTTTTTGCAATCTATGTAAATCCACTTTACCACATGGCTGTTATTTTCCAGTAGTTTAATTCGTGTTAAGGTTCCTGTCTAGTGAAGTTCAAGGCTTTTTGTTCATTGCCTTCGACACGTGGTTACTTTGTTATTTTCGTCATATGAACTATCATCGTTTATAAACCTGACCGTGGGCGTTATAATTTTATTTAGAAATATTTTTCTATTTTTACTTTTGTAGTTCTCATTATTAGTCGTTTTTTTATCCTGCTGCAAACTATAAAACTCAAAGTTTTAAGCAAAGAAAACATTGTTAGGAAACCTAAACGTAAAGAATAATCTCAAATCACCAAATTACCTTTAGCAAACGTTATCAACAATCATAGTGTCTTCTGTATGAGAAGAGGCCTTGGCCTTATGTCTACCCCCACTGGTAATGTGCAGAATTAGATTTTTTTATTTATGAACAAATAGTTAGATCAAGTTCCTAAATAGATTGAATGTACCTAATAGTAATCCGTTTTGTAAAATGTAGCGCTTGGAACATTCATCATGTTCGGTTCTCGGCTTAGTGGACGTAAAATGTGCAAAACACCGAATGATAGGACATTAAAAGAAATAATGCTAGTTTAGTAAAGAGCTAGATTAAATATTACCATTAATAGTAGTAGTGTTTATATGGAAGATTTGGTGTTTATATTTGCTCATCATTAACTATTAATAACAAGTTCAATGGACTTCTAAAATGTAGTATGAGTCACGGTAGATGACACGTCATATACTTATGTATTTCATTATCTTATGTAACAAGTAAATAGACAATAGTATTGTTTAGGTGAATGGTTTAAAAAAACCTATGAAAAAGAGACATATCGAATCGAAAAATGGGGATAAATTAAAAAGGTTTTTATATCTAATTGAAAGGAGTGAAATATGTACGAGTACGTTTGGCTTCGTTTACATCATAAATTGGAGACAGATAAGTAGTTATGTAATATAATATATTTAAAATAATAAAAAAACAAAAAGCCCGCCTGCCTAAAACAAAGTGAAAAGAAAGAAACCCATTTTTTCTCGCTCTGACGCTACATTGAAATATTATGTACCCTATGTCACTTCCACAATCAATACGAATCTAATGACACCTCATACGTTAAAATCCATTAAGCCATTTAGGCTGTAGTGCGTGACAAAGAAATAAACATACATACTCACATACCTATGTATATACATACATACATAAGTACATACGTTCGAAAAACGTTCTGAAACCTGATTTTAATTAATTTTTTTAAATTAGGAAGAGCTGTCTTAAGAATTCTACTAAAGCTGACCTCAGCTGTAGGTATGAGATGAGCATCGTTTAATAATAAAATTTGTCTTTCAGTATCAACTTAATCTGCTAAACCGAAGGTCGACAACCGTTCGGTCTAGCTCATTAACCGATAGAACCGATTCATTGCCACCTTCAGTTTCATAACCTTGACCATGCCCTCTATTGGTCATTGACGCGCCCCGCGTGACATATAACCTTGCGTATATATGGAGCACCTAACTTGTCATTGGCCTTTTTAAGTCAGTTTATTAAATTAGTTTAGTTTTAAATAGGTATAGCTAGCATAAAAAGTCTAATAAAAAGACCACCGAATGCTAGCATCGCCCAATAATAGAATTTCCTGTAAGAATCTTTCAGTAGCAACCTAGTCTGCTAAACCGAAGGTTGACAACCACTCGGTCTAGCTCATTAACCGATAGAACCGATTCATTGCCACCTTCAGTTTCATGAGCTTGGCCAAGCCCCCTGTTGGTCGTTGACGTGCCTCGCGTTTCATAACCTTGCGTATATGACGCACCTGACGCGTCATTGGCCTTCTCGCGTCAGTCTAATAAAAGAAAAGTATTTGTGTTTTATTATTATTTTGCTTTATTAACATGGGCTACATTCTAGGTACCTATTTACTCAGAATGCTTGGCGTTAATATCGAAATGATCACTCTGCGTTTATGATTTCCAGTAAAGTTGTCTCTCTGCTGACTGAGTATTCTGTTTTTTTCATGTCATTTAGCTTTGTCTTTCGGCTATCTAGATACCATGCTTTCATGTCAATCTATCTGAATTGTCATTACGCGAGAAAATACATTACGCTCGTCACCCCGACTTTAACAGTGGTATTTGGTTACTATAACAAGTTTAAAATTAACTATTATGTCATGAATCATGTTTATAGATACACTTCAAGGTATTTTCTACTGATATTCAAAATATGTTAACAAAATTCTATGCTGAAATCTCATCAAGAATACGTAATAAAAGTAAGGGGCATTGCCACTAAAATAGAAATATTGAATATAGGAAACATTAAGAAACTAAATGAAAGACTCTATTGCATAAATATAAATATAATAGATGCTTAGATAATAGTCTAACATAATATTGACTAAAAAATAACATGTACATAAAATTATTTTTGAAAAAAAATGAAAACCGACTTCAAACAATACCTAAATGTTCAACCCTTAACTAAAAAGTAGAAAATAATTACTTTATAGCAAAGAACATTAAAGGGGAATCAACGCAATCTTTATACCTATAATACTTTACTATTTATAGTTTTTAATCAGTTATTTTGGAGTTGGTGCCAGCCAAGAATATAATTTCCATTTTTTTAAACATTGATATTAATAAATTGTGCTAATAGTAATTAGTCTAGACACGTACTTGTTGCTTATAAACTCATGTTCAGTGGTGTGCAGGTTTTTATTAGGTTATGCATAAGACAGATGGAAACAAGTACAAAAGAACAGTATTAAGTAATGTTTATGAAATTATCTCTATATTTAACTTTTCAAGCCTTATTCATGACAATAGACTGCTTTCTCCATATATGGTACCATATCAAAAAATTGCAATAACCACAAAACTAGTGAAGTGGTCACCCATCCATAACCCAACCTCAGACAAACAGGTTTAACTATAACTGGGCAATCTTTCTAGTATACATAATTTTAAATGATTATACCTATACTATTGGGGCCCAACGCCCAAACAGCGAGTTCAATGACCATCAGTACCTATTTCAGGAGGTGGTCTACCTTTGCTCGGTTTAATTATAATGCAAGTAGTAAGTTCAATACCTTTTTGTGACGGCTACAGTGGCCAATTAATTTGAAAAAATTCATACCTATACCTAACTCAGAATCTCTAAGCTAAGTACCACGATTGTTTCTGAGAAGTTAAGTACTTGTTAAGGTTAGTATTTAGATGGATGACCATGCCTCGCAATCAAATTATGTAATTTAGGTTGATTACTGTCTACTCATCAGTCTAAAGTTATTTTTTCAAATTTAAACAAGACTTTTGAGTTTCATATCCTGACCTGAGTTTTATGCTAGTTCTGTAGGTAATTTTACTAAATTGTTACACGTAATGATATTACGAGATTAAAATGGCAACTGAGTTTACCAATGTAACCTATTTTTGCTAATGTTAATTTTATTCAGCGCGATTTTTACTTTTTCATTTTTTACAGTAACTATAGTACTTTCTTTTAATTTAAAAATTCATCATGATTTTGAATTATGACTTATGTATCTACAAAATGGCGTCAAGCTCGTCTCCAGGTCAAATGAATAGCGTACAAGATAGAAAAGCATAGTGTAGAACGTTTCCTAGTTATAGTGTTCCGTGGCCGCTCCAATTTAGCGTTCATTCCCCCTCGCGATTTCTCCGTCACTTGTGAGTCAAACGTGTTAATTATTCAGCCTTGTCTCGTGTACGACAATGCGCTCTATGTTGTGCTATTATTTTCCTATACAACCTGCTTGTGTTATTTAAAAACTTTATGGTGTTTTTAATCATTGTTGTTCTATGAATTTTTAGTTGTTAATTATTTTTTGTTTAGTTTATGTCATAAAGTATAGGTACATATTAATGTGAAATTGCAAACCAATCTAAAAATAAATTTATTTACTTACTTATAATTTTAACTTACTTAATATTTTTAAACATAACTCAGTCATAGAATAAATCTCCAGAATAGTAGAATTCATAATATTTAGAGTCTAAATTACGGCAAACTAAAATCTTGCCATAAATTAGAATTTAGGTACACAAAGTTATTTAAAACTTTTCTCTAAAAGGCGTAATGTAAAAAAAATACATTTAAGCGTAACATGATAAAACAAAATCAAGCATTTTAGCAGTTCCTTTGATTCTTAAATAAAATATTTTTAGACAATATTAAGCATAATTTATAAGTTATTAGCGACCCCATCTTTGCTTTGCATGTTATGATAACAAATATTTAAAATTCTCGGGTGACCTCTACGATATTATACATAAATATACATCTTCCGGAAGAAATGCTCCAAACAATATTGAAAACAGTATTAAAAGCCGTTGCGTGGTTTAGAAGAAAACACTGGCTGCTTTATAATAGAGAGGAGCTATCAGGTCAACCGTGTTGAATTTTACATATCAATCCATTTATTGCTACAAAATGGTGGGCAAACCGGTATTGTTAATATATTTTATAGACTATTAATGACTTTGGTGGCTGTCATGTTTTCCTATACGGCATGGGTAATTTATTTTCGTAGTTTCTATAAGTTATGGTGTAGTCGATATAGTGACTTATGGATACGAAAGTTATGGCATCATAATTGTTTTTTTTTATATATCAGCTAACCAAAATGACGTTACTTTATCTAATAGTAAGTAATGGGGTGAACACCACCTCAGATGTTCAAACTGCTGGCATAGTAGCTCTCGTTCTTTTTTAAAGATATTTGTTGATCAAGCTTAACCATATAGGTAGATACTGATTAATAATTATAGCACCATCTTTGATTTTATATGGGCGTCCTCGAGCTAGAATCATTCACAACGACGAATATAATTTAAGTATGTTAAGTAGTTTACAAGGTATGAATGAACAGATGAACAAACCTAATAAAATACTAAAATTATAATCGTCGGTAATTAAATCAATCAATTAAAACCAATAATAATTATTAGTAACTAACCAATAACACACCGAAACTTCGTCCAAATATCTGTATCACATTATTTTTATTACTTTGCAGACATTGAACTCACTCGCCACTCGCCATTTGACGATGCACTTTCTCAGCAAAACGTGCTTCATATCAATCAATAGGCTTCTTAAAAGGGAAGTTAACTTAACTGCTTAATTAAACAATCATTAAGGGCAGCTGTCACTGATGCTGTGTAAGGGTATGTGCATATTAAGAATTTCCAATAAAATAAAATAGAGGAGATAATTATTTTTCTCATACAGAGAATACTTGAGCATTGATTACTACACTTCATTATAATTATGTTCTTAAATTGACAAATTAATATTTATTTTTGTTATGAAATCATTTGACTTGTCCAGCAGTCTTCCTCTACCGGTTGCCCGCCATATTTGATCTTGGCCTACCCAGTATCGTTCAAACTGAGAATGCTTGAGAAAGCCCTCTATTCTGCAGTGTATATCTTTAGCTTTGTCACGATAATTTCTATCAACATCATGGTTATTATTTCTCATTATTGCCGTTCCCCTTTCAACCAATCCTGCTCGGTTGAAGTGTGCACATCGCTTTAATTGACGGAAACAGTTCAGCTAATTTAAGTGAACATAATATATATGAACACAAAAAGATAAAAATAAAAGAACGACAATTAAAATTAATGATTTGACATGCGTCTTATTTTGATGATTCATTATTTCAGATTTATGATGCTATCTGCATAGCAGATTTGGTAGTTAGTTACGCCACCATTAACTACTACATATTTTCACGACCCTTGTTAGAAGGCTAGCCAAGAAAATTGGAAGAAAAATAAATAATAAGTTTTAGGTTTCAATAGAGCGACATTAACTTTGTGTGATGAGCATGATTGTTTATTCTGTGTCTGGGTGTAATTTATCTATAATATGTATGTATTTACAATAAAAAAAAATGTATATAAGTAGTTTATCAGTTGTTTAGTACCCATAACACAAGCAAATATGATTGCTTAATTTGGGGCTAGATGGCGCTGTGTGAATGTGGTAGAATATTATTATTATTATTATTATTAGTATGAAATACTAAATAAATTCTTTGTTTCGATATTCATTAACAAACACAACACTAACTTGGATACTGTTACTATGACAGTAGTCTATGGTAAAGATACCTACTTTCCTTACCAAGGAACCTCCATTTTTATCGAGAAGTTTCAAAAGAAAATCAGTCTTAAATGGAACAGAAGCAAATATCCCAAAAATAAACCATAATTATACTAAACGTAAATCAAATATAACATACAAGCCATCAATATCAATTGATAGAGGTGTGTGTGGGGTCAACGACCCGCGTAAACTTCGCACCACGTGGTCTACTGTTTGTTTATGTTCGTAAGCGCGGGAAAATGTTCGTGCTCTGTTGTTTTTTATGAATATGCATATAAATGTATACGCGGTAGTTCTTGTAAGGTAACCTTTATTATTGAACTACAATTTGTACTCGGTATTGGTATAATGATGACTTTATTAGATTAAATGGCTTGTTTAAGTAATTAGGTATTTAATATACCAAAACATCGAGTCTTTAATGTCTGAAGGGATAAGTAAAAATGTATCACAACCAGCTTAGCAGCAGTGTTTTCTCAACTTTGTTGTTTCATGTAACACTGAACGAGTTTATTTTTTAACATTTATTTCATATTTTCCATTATTAGCCTGAAATAGCCAGTGTGGTAGGTTTGTGTGTATGTGTGTGTGTGTGTGTTTTTTGTGTGTTTTTTTGTTACTACTCAGCGCCTAAATGGCTTCACCGATTTCGATGAAAATTGGTATGTATATAGATTCGGTGCCGGAGACGGACATATGCTAATTTTTATTTCGAAAATCGGTCTGATTCCCGAGGAATACAACAAAACATATTTAACGCGCGGGCGAAGCCGTGGGGTGCAGCTCGCAAATTAATAAAATGAAGTAATTATTAAACTTCAATACAAGAACATAATTTTTGAAATTTAGTACGTGTATACATACATAATAACGATAATAATTTAAGTCTTATGAACGAAGCCGCGGCAAGGTTATACTTAAATACTTGTGGTACAAACCTGTCGATGTACCGAAACACTACCAAGTAACGTATTTTCGATGACAGCTTTAAATAATTATTTTTTTACTTAAACACCAGAGTCGCCGTTCATTTTATAAAACATTTTATGTAAAAAAAATATTTGCCGCCTTAGCCATTTTATAATTACTTACCTCATGTGTTATATGTGTGACCTATTAGTATTACCTTCGTCGCTTCTCACAATACCTACAGAAAGCGCAGCCGATGGTTCTACGGTCTGAGTAGTCCAGACACCACATTCATGACCGGAAGTGCTATTCTCGTCAATTAAAAATGTATCTGGAGACAATTGTGTTCAAAAGGCCTAATTTCTTCCCTTCACTTTTGCCTCACCTCCCTCAATTCCTTTACCCATCCCTCTCCCTTTACGGTAGGCAGCGGCATCACAGAGTCCCTGACATTGCAGGAGCAATGCCAGAGACTGAGTCTTGTCCATGAATCCATGCGCGACAGTTACCACTTACATCAGGTACGCTGTTTGCTCGTCTGCCGCTATCAGCAATAAAAAAAAACAACTGAAACGAAAATGACTGACGTCGAAGAAAAACATTGCTTTTTCTACATTTTCCATGGTATTAGATTCACGCTGGTTTCAGCATGAATGGACCGGATCAACCGGGGAAGTACTACCCTCTCATAGAAGATCGACGTAAGAGTAATAGTATCCGTACTATTGCGTTTCGTTCGGTGAGTGAAAGTGCCGGGAGCCCAATTTACCCCCTTCCTTTTTTCACCTCCATCAATCGTTTCACCTACCCCACTTCTTCCACGGTAGGCAGCGGCTTCACAGAGTCCCAGGAATTTCAGGAGCAATACTAAGGACTCTTATTCGTCCATTAGCGACAGTTACCTCCAGGTCTAAGGTACATTTCAATGAAATAGTTTTTAATAGCGACAGTTACCACTTACCATCTGGTCTAAACTAGAGACATTTCAATGAAATAGTTTTCTCTATTAAACATTTGTGTTGACAAAAGACCACACAAGCATAAAATTATAACGATAATGAAAAATTGTAAACAAAAAACATCATAAATGTAGTACATAAAATGCAAGTACCTTTGAAGAAAAACTGCATGTTAGGAGTTCCTTAGACTCCGTCAAATGACTCTTAATTCTAACTTGACGTCTCCAATGCCTTAAGTGACAGTTTCGCATATAAAAACCACGATAGAATGTACTTTGCTACATTTGTGTGGGGTGAAAAGGCTTATTAGCATCCCTGATATTTAATTATTGATTCATATATAAAACTTCATACACAAAGGTGCATACACTGACTTGATTCTACAAGCATTTAACCTTAAGTGATGTAAGGATTAATCAGATTGTTATCAAAAAACTAAAATATGAAGTAAATTATCCTTTTCCGATTTTTTTTTAAGTTATTCAATACTATGACTCATGATTCAAACAATGGACATGCCAAATTTATTTAGTTGAAAGTCAGGGGCAAACTTGCATCAAGCGTATTTCGAGTGGGTGACGTTTCGGACACAAAATGTTCGGACACTTTGACCCAATCGACAATTTTTTTTTTTTTAGATGTTTTTACTGACGTTTCGGACACTAATAAAATATCCTGTTTTGTACGGTTAGACAAAAACATCCAGCGATACCTTATTGTTGAAATCCTTTTCTTCCGCCTAATACATTTTAAAGCATGCGACGTATTTTATACAGGTAAAAAAAATGTAAAAAAAATGTAAAAAGATTTTTATGCACATTTTATTTAAACCTTTTTTTCTGGCTGTACTAAGCATCTACTATGAATAGGCAGTGTCCGAAACAACAAAGAAAATAAAATAAAATTTAAAAGTGTCAATTCGGCCACTGTGTCTGAACACATTGTGTCCAAAACGTCAGCGACCCCGTATTTCTTTCCTCTTCCAGCCTTTATCGGATTATATTCATCATCTATTTAGTCGAAAAGCCAAAGCCACTCCTAAACTTTCTTTTTTTAAACCTCCTTCTGCAAATCCTCTTGAATAATAAGATTTTTGTGAGAGGCTTCTTTGATCCCTAAAATTTATTTCAATTTATATTAATCGATAAGTAACACAGCCCACAACAGGTTCGCTTACCTTGCAGCCACATAGTATTCCTTTAGGAGATGTGTGCCGGGTTCAATAGCCTGGAGCACGTGGCACGAGCAACACCCTAGCCGATCGCAAAAACACAGGGAACAGCACTGAATCACTGACATCCGACGCCTGGAGTAGGGCTGCCACTGGTCATAGACATCTAATATTTACATTTAAAAACATTTGTGTCTAGAAAGAATTTTATATGTATACAACCATATTAAAATGTATACAAATTTCGTTCAGGATACAGAAAATATCATCTAAACTAAATTAAGTATTGACTGTCAATATTCATATCTGCGAAATGGAAATTGAAAAATTGAAAAACATCTTATTACATAACCTATCTGCAAATCATGACGACTTGTTAATAAATGTAGCACCAATTTTGGTTAAGCGACCACACATTGAGCTCTACATGTTTAAATTCAGACAACTACCGCATTTTCAAAAGGTCTAGGATTCAAATTAGAAGAATACACATCTGGTTTTGGGTTTCCCTATAAGAAAAAACCTTTTCCTGCAGTGGGATCAAAGATCAAACGCAACCGTGACTAAAAGCTAGTCCTAGACAGATACATGGTAAATTGGTAACCCTAATATATACGTCTCGGCAGCTAATGAATAGTATTTATGTAATGAGAATAGGAAACGCATTGTCTGTCCTACGCAGCTATTATAATTATAATTCTTATTATTTTCGCTATCAAGTAAAAAAATAACGTACTTTATTAGCGACTTTTCTTATATTTTTAAACCTTGGTCTTTTTTGAGCGCGAAAAACCAGCTCATAAAACCGCCATAATCAAAGTCACTGTGTTTTACACGCCGCCATAATGAAAGCCGTTTTACACGAAGCAGTTTTACACGATGACTTTCGAAATGGATTCACCACCTCTAGATCCCGCTAACTACAGCTTACCATTAGACAGAGTAGTCATTTTGGTAGCCTTTTATGAAAAGTAAAAGAAGACCAACGAGAAATGTAAGAACATTCTATGTGTGATGTGTGTGGAACTCCTTCTTTATAGTCATAATGTCATATTGTAGGAGTTACATTGTGTCTAACAATAATGTCAAGGAGATTATCAGGCTTCAGTTCTTTATATACTCCATCATTCTAGCTGCTGTTTTACTGAACTCCCGATTACTCACCATGCAAGAAGTTTTTGTAATAATCGCATAATAACACACACAATACTAATAATTTTATTAACATGAAGATGTCCATTGTTACACATAAGCCCTCTGAGGTAGGTGCTGATGAAAGAATTTTGCAATAATCACCACGTTTTACAATCTTGAAAATTAGTGACCGCAGATATTTAGTGTGCAGGTAATTTTACCTGTGACCTGGAATACCTCGAATTAAAACACGGGAAGTGATGTGTCTTTCCATATGCTAAACTAGAAATCACACGACGTACTCATTACAATAACTACAGTAAAATGCAAATACTGATATACAACTTACTAACGCACACGGCAGTTACAAAATCTAAATCTAAATACACTACTTTGTATTGAATCCTTTAAGGAAATGTTTTTCACAATCTACGAAAAAAGTTTTAAGAAATAACTTTCTGTATAACTAAAAAGTTTATTAATCAAATATTAATTTACCGAACCACGAAATTAGAATTAAGGCTCTATAACGACCAGGACATGTTGATTAATGAGCTTCAGAATGGACATAGACCAAGTGTATCTACCTTAACCAATCCTGATGATTGATATAGTAAGTAATATAACACCAAGTAATAACTGGAAAAGTCATTATATAAGAATGCATAATATTTAACTCCGACATAGTTTTGGTCTAGACCGATTTATCCTAGACACAATCTCTTACAAACACGGTTAGTGTTTTTGGCATTGCGCCAAGAACTTACCAAGCTATCGCAAGTACGTCATACATGCATTATACATGTAATTGTCTGAGTTCAATCTTAAGTTAATTGTCATAACTATTTAACCAATGTTTTGTGCGTGTGGTCTATTCCTACACGGGATAAAAATTTATGTGACTTCTAAATATTTGTTCCGAGTCTGCGTGTAGTGTGTCTAATAGAGTATATTTATAAAGTCCTCCACGAGCGACAGAAAGCTTGATCTTTGGAATTAGGCCTCCGAAAGTTGATTTAAAATAAATATTTTAAATATTTTTGGTATAGTTGTAGCTGTTGTTGTTATTACACCAGAGCATTTTGCCAACTTCTATGTTATAGGTATTAGACACATGTAGACACAATATTTCTTTCACAATGTGTCAGTAATATCGAAAATAAAATTGGAAGTAATTTATGAAGCTAAAATAGCGACTTTGGTAGCTTTCTCAGTTTTAAATGTGCAAAAGCTTTAAGTTAAATGTTTAAAATAAAAACAAAGTAAATATTTACATAACATTACAAGAAATCACGTGAAACATTGCATATGGAGAAAGAGTCATAAGAACCAGGAAATGCAGCATCATTTGGGTAGATAATAAGATTAGTCAACGAGAAAAGCCACAAACAGCAAATGCTTAGAATTCGCGACAGAATAACTGACAAATTGATCTTGCATAACATAACGTTACTAAGTTTGAACAAAAGAGTCTTGTTATGGAATACCTACTATCTCAATGCGGCAAGCTACTCAGTCAAACCGCCATAGAGTTAGTGTTATAATGTCGTTAATTTTACTTTAGTTATTATTTATTGGCTATTTATTTTTATTTGGTGTCTGTTATTTTTGTTAGAGAGACATAAAAATTGTAAATGAAATATAATCAACCATCTTTCATAAACTTAATAAGGTAATATAAAATCTCGGGCGATATTTGATCTGTGCAATATTTTCTCCCGCCACAACTGTCGTTTCACAAAAATAATTCAAAATTTAGAAAAAAGAAAATTATTTTGTTGAAACTAATGAACTTATGTACAAAAATAAAAACCGCCATTAATTTTAAAATTATTCTATTTTTGATTTAGAAATCTTTTTATTTCACTTTATTTGGGAATAACAAACATTAACTAAGCGTCTCGTGACTGAATGTATAAGTATTGCATATCAATTTATAATCGTCTTAAAGAACGTGAACTAAAGTGACGCTGTGACGATTTTTCAGGTTTTATTAAGGTGTGTAACAAAATTTGTGTAGTTTCGCTTAACTGTCAATACGTAATGTCAAATCTTTGCTCCAGAATCATAAAAAAATTATAGAATATGGCGTTAGCTTATGTCAATCCTATACAATTTTAATCTATTCTATTCAATTAGCATTTATGCCACTTGTCTAGGTAACTTCACTTCCTCTGCGGTGCAGTAAGAGCGCAAGCGCCTGCAGTGCACGAGGTTGTGAGTTTCGATCCCCACACAGGACGAAACTTTGTATGATCTAAAATCTTTCTGAGTCTGGGTGTAAAGTCCTCCACGACACATGGCTTGTTGCCTAGTACAGGATTTATTAAAAAACACCTCATCAACAATACGCCAACTTAGTGTGAATTGAATATCAACAACTAATTATACATTTGAAATAAAATTATAGTGTAGGTTTCCTGCACTGTATGTCAGCAATATACTTGAAATAAACTTGTACGATATAATGAAAAACGGCTATAACAAATCACATTGATACTTGTATTGTCTCAAGCCATCATCCTCGTGGCTGCTATGACGTCAAAGTATCAACTGTTGACATGAGAACACATACTAAACGCTAGAATAACTAATCGACCGCTTCATGCATTCATATAACACACGCGTATCATCTCTAGGACATAGCCTATGATAATATCAACAGTAACTTACATATTTGTATAAATAAATAAAATATCTGTTAAAAATAAGCTATATAAATGTCATAAACAGGAAAACCCGTTTCATTCAGAAAACTATTTTCGTAAACCATGATAAAGTCGTTGCCTCACAATGAAATCTTTAAAATTGTTCCGTACCAAAACTTTCTTTCAGCAATCTAATTCAGTCAAAAATAAGTTTTATTAACATTAAATAATAATTTTCCATAACCATGGGACATTGAAAAAAAATATAATAATAAAAAAAACTAGTTTCAAATACAGAACTTTAGACCAACGTCATTTGATTGATTAAAATTGTAAATAAAACAAAATCGTAATAAAAACCGCCTTGAATTTTAAATAATTTAAACATTTATATAAATTTTATACAGTTTTAAAACTTATTATTCTTATTTAAAATTTTCAGCAGCGTTACGTAATATCCTATACGCGAGGATGGAGGAAAAAATCTATTATACAACCGTCGCGTCGTTGGTTAGACATTTTGAATTTGCAAAGATTACGTAGCAAATCGTGAGCGAGATTACTATAATTTTCATGAGCTTTTTGTTCATTCACTGTGGGTTATATACGTGGTAACTATTAAATTATACATAATATATTAGTTCGTATAATACATCTCAGTGCAACTTAATCAATCAATCACAAGAGATAAAAAATATTTAATATATCTTTTTATTTGCTTATGAGATCGGGCCTTGTCGTTGGAGCATTCACTATTTATGCTTCTCTTTGATCTATTGGTACGACTTGGCTTCAAGATTCTGTTTGACTCGGTATAAAACAATGAACACAAATGATTCTTAGTCTCCTTACATTCACAAACTGAAAGAGACGGTATTTAAGTAGGTATTGAAAACTTTTGATTGTCACTGCTCATTTTCTGTATGAATTATTATTAATGAAATTTATCCAAGTCGATTCTAATAATTTTAATTTTACCATGTATTACCAGCGTCAAAATTTAGTTCCTAGAGTAAACACTAGTGGCGTTGTTGGTTTATATAAACAAACATTTTAATCTCTCACCCGAGACATATTACGTTATAAAGTTATGATAAATCTAAAATACCTAAAGAAACTGAAATCCTTCTCACATAAAGCATACAACAACTTTCTAGAAATGACTTCAAGGACATTTAAAAGCTAGAAAACTTCGAAGGTTGCCAAGTAGTGACAACAATGTTGGGTCTATAAGTAGGTAGTGAGGATAGTTTGCTAGTCGATGCGATAGCAACATGAATGACAATGCGACCCCGAACGAAAGTACTTTTACTATGCACACACGTGAGCAGGATAACACATATGACATAGAGTAAATTGATGCAGAGACTTTTTGCAAATCAATTAGTACTTTTATTAAATTTGAGTACATTTTCAGTTTGCGATTGACAATCATTTATGAGCATAGAGCGTACTTAGAGACATCTAATCAAAATTAAAGAATGACTAACATAAAAAAATACTAACAATAAATGCTTATATACTAGGTAATAAATTGTGAAGGCAGTAGGTGCACTTTGCTGGGTATTTTTCTACTGAACCATATTAAGCTCAAAAACGAAATTTTACATCGCTCAAAGATTGTAGACATGGAAATTAGGAAAAACGGACTAGAGTCAATTCTTGAGGATAGTTATAGGGTATGTAACATCACGCTACGAGTCGTGGGAGCAGTGCAGTAACCAAGTAACTGGTTACGTAGCGTTGGTTTCGTAGGCAGTCGAAGGGAACTTAGCGCGGATGAAACCGCGTTGCTGTCAGCTAATTATGTAATATCTCTAGGAATGTTGTCTCTGTATGCTTACGTTCCTCTATATTATGCATTAGCAGTTGGCATGGTGCCTGTGAGCGGATGCGACTTAGTCCACTGCACCAATGACCCGCAGAGTAGGGTATCTATGAATGCAGACCTCAGCTGACTGTACACATTACCCTATTTTGAGCATAAGTGAGATAGAGAATTTATTGTGAGACAGAAAATGTTGGCTTTTTCGGGATTGTTTTTGGTGACAGGAGATAATGAAAATACTTGCCGATATTTTGAGCTTTAGTTTACCGATTGTAGATTTGAGATATCCTGACGGAAATGTAACACATTTAAAGATACTTACCTATATTAAATAATAATATATCTATTATCATTAAACTTTGCAAAGAGTTTTTATAAAACTAATTGTATTTTTTTTTTTTTTTACATTCACACAACGCCATCTAGCCCCAAATTAAGCAATTATATTTGCTTGTGTTATGGGTACTAAACAACTGATATACTACTTATATACATTTTTTTTTTTTTTTTGTAAATACATACATATTATAGATAAGTTACACCCAGACACAGAACGAACATTCATGCTCATCACACAAAGATATGTCCTGGTTGGGAATCGAACCCACGACCTCCGGCTTAGCAGTCAGGGTCACTAACCACTAGACCAACAGGCCAATTCAAGTAGTAATATGCATTATCAAATTCACTGGATCAGTGGCAACCAACTAGTTACCAGCTACAAATTCAAATTTAAAAACAATGAAAAAAAGAGATAGATTTACCGAACATTTTTATAACTAATGATAGATTAATTTATCTCTGAATTCTAAAACAAAAAATAAACAAGCCTTGAAAATTCATAGTAGATTCGAGAACGTTAACAGGAGTGCTTGTTGGTTTAAATATAGGTAATAAATTAATATACTGATACATCATCAGCGGTCAAACTGATACTTGGAGGTCCAACCAGCTGTAAATGTCTTTCAGCTGAAATGATGGTGACGAAACTTCAACAGGAACAGACTGAAATTACTTTGTAAAACTTGATAAAAAAAACTCCTGACATAGTGTACATTATTTTACTACCCTTTCATTTGATACCTTTATTATGAGTGTTGTGAATAATATGAAATTCGTAATTTTGTGGCGTCGGCCAACTTGGACCGATCTTCATCAAACTTAGCCAAGAACACTCTCGACGAGTTCACCTTTAAAACAAAAGAAACGAAATCAAAATCGGTTCATCCGTTCGGGAGCCACGGTGCAACACCACGTCGTTTTTGCGTCAGGGGTTAAAAAAGGTAAAATCTTTATACTACATAATACTACTTACTGTGTGTGAAATTTTCTTAGCAAAAATGAAAATGACTACTAGCTTTTTAGAGTTCATCTTCTTCTTCTTCTCCTTTTTTTTTGGCAACAGAGCCGACGATTTTGTCAGCTATTTCTGCCAGCGTCAAGTTTAGAATAATATTCTTGTTGATGATATTAATGGTATTATTATTTATTACAATGATACAATAGAAAAAATGTAGATGAAATTAAATGACAACCATCTTCCGTGAAAACAAAAGATGGACTCCCTTTTTAGAGTTATGTCAGTAGATTTACTATGGCTGCTGTCACCTTTAGGAAAGAGCTACATCTTCAGTCATGCTGCTTTTCACTCAAATAGAGTGAAAAATCTTACTATGCTCTATGTATTCTTTCTTCGTCTTTAAATATTTTTTTGTTAGACTTTTTAAATGACTTCTTGCCGCCTGATGGTAAGCAGACAGTGGAATAAAGTTTAAATAAATATTTTAATAAAATTTAAAATCTAAATCATTTACTTAATATATTGTAATCATAGTGTTCCTACACAGTCTCTAGCTCTAGGCTAGGTGCGTTTGCGCATGTACAGCGTGCGCATAGCCAATGAGCGCGGGACGTGCGTAGCCTCCTAAACGCTGATTGGTCGGCATGCACATCGACTGACCTCGAGTGAAATGCCAAGTTCTAGTAATCCCATGACATAATCTATATTATGGTAATATTTTTATTGTCTTTTATGTTTGCTTTAATATTTGTGTTTTTCTTATGACTTTGATATTTATGTTATTTTTTTAATAATTATACTTGTTTTGAATCTATCGACTTTTTTTAAAGACGCGAGAGAAAAGAACAATTCAATTCCATAGAATGTAAGAACAAGGTTACACGCTCAGTTTGACGTCAGTCTGGTCCATCAGTCTGGATTGACTTGATTGAAGCCAGAATGATGGATGATTTTCACGGTTACATTGTCAATAATTCAGCAGACTGATGAAAACTACTCCAGTCATACAGTTAGTTTGTTAGTTTTACACCAGTCGCAGACTTTGACTGACGCTAGAATAATACGAGAGGTTTACACAATCATTCTCCCATCAGTTTTTCATCATTCAAAACGGACTGACAAAATTATTTAAAATATATAATTCTCATCAGTCTGCCGTCAATCCGTGCGTTATACGATCTTTTTTCGATCATTCTGACCAGACTGAAGCCAAACTGAGCGTGTAACCTTACTCTAACGACGGTTACACGGGAAGTAGATAGGGACACCAAATAAAAGATGGAGATCTGACATAAAAGAAAAAATGTGTGCGAAAAGACAGTTCATAGTTCATGACAATTATTGACAACATCAAGTAATTTGGGACTAAGTCAAGCAGCACAAGAATTTAATTGAAAAATAAGTGAATTTGCATCTCTCGAAGTAATCACTAACATTAACACATGCAGTATTCAGTACTTATCATAATATTTCCATTGACAGTCACCAGAAGGCAATGTTACGAGTATTTTCTTCACACACAAATAGACTTGCTAATTAATCTTTCTTTTAAATAGTTACCAACGACAGTATGCCATGAATCTGTAAAATTTTAGGAATGTCCTTTATTTTCCAGGTATTTACTAAATATTTTAGGTAAAATCACTTTAAAGAACGACGATAGGCAAGAAGAACACACGTTGCTCGCAGAATTGATAGCGGTTAGGACAAAATAAATTTGGAGTGGCGACCACGATTCGGCTGACACAATATTGGCAGCTCCCTTACATGCAAAATTTATGAAACGATAAAGATGGCAGGCAATCGATGGATGAGGGCGGCTCACGACCGATAAAGTAGTGGGAGGCCCGGAGAGAGTAGAGGAGATGTGTTTTTCTACCAATGGGGAGAGGGCCAGGTATAGCGTACGCTACGCATGCCCTCTCCGCTTTGGTGTTAACCGGGCCGTGCAAGGGCCTCCCTTGCACGGCCCGGTAGTCTCTCGGCTAAAATTATACTGAAATATACAACCTATCTCATTTTTCTATCAAAAAAGACCGCTCCTTCACTAGGGAACAAGCCCTGTGTCGCGGGGATAGACACAAAGTACACCCAGACTCGGCACAAATGCATATGAATCACACAAGTTTTGTCCCGTGTGGGGATCGAATCCACAACCTCGTGCACAGCAGTCACTTGCGCTCCCATTTCACCACGGATGCAGTTATCTCTACACATGGGTGTGGTAATTTTAAATTATAATTGCAATTTGACCTTGATTTTAAATGTCTGAAATTACCATTAGATTTGAGCAAGCATGGTGAAATGAAATGAAATGAAATGATGAAATGAAATGATAATTTATTCATATAAAATAGTGTTACATAGGTTGTTAGTCATGTTTTTTTTACAGTCCATCTATTTTGCCAATTAATATTTTGACATGTGAATATTGTTAGTGAATTATTAATGAGTTATTTACGAATTATAATTGTAATTAAAATTAAAATGCATGTCAGTCTCATCTATGAAATAAAATAACCTAATTAACAATTGTCAAGTAAATGATTAAAAAAAAAAAAAAATATGATTAAGTATGTCCGATCAAATTACAATTTTTTTACCATATAAAATTACAACAATTTATATTTATAATCATATCAATGTATTAACCATTCACGTACCGAATATATTAATTTACTTTATAACCACACTTTTAATTGCCTTTTAAAACTATTGAAAGGCAGGTCTTTAAGGGCAGATGGTAGTTTGTTATATATTTTTATACACATAGCAAATGAGTTTTTATGAAACAGTGTAGTTCTAGGGATAAAATCCAGTACCAGTCTTTCACCATTGCGTGTGTTACGTGGATAAATATCCTTTGCTCTTGTGAACACATCAGGATTACTTTTAACAAATACACCTATTTCAAAAATGTACATAGCCATGTACATTTTTTTTATTTTTTCATTGAAAATACTGCCATTACCAGCCGGTAATGGCAGTATTTTCAATTTCTTATAGTACGGTTTGCACGATTCGTAAGGTGGGATTCCTATTATGGCTCGTATACATTTTTTTGCGCTAGAAATGCTCTTGTGAAATCAGTAGAAATTCCCCACAATAGTAGCCCGTAACGTAGAACTGAACTGACGTGACCATGGTAAGCTAACAATACTGTTTCGCGAGTAGAAGTCTTTCTTAACCTATTTAAGACGTACACAAAACTATTAACTCTTTTGCAAATATGGTGATCAATGCTCATACCTTGTCTGTGTGAGCAGAGAACCTGTAGCCTGTAGTGGGTAATAACGAACTGGTATTACAGTTCAAATAATTTAGTCAGCCTCGTCTTCGAACTCTTTAGAATTTTATGAACTCTTATTACACTGTAGATACCCACTATAGTTACTATAGCAACGATTATGGCAGACAATACGCACATAGAAGGCATGCACTAACTGCCTGCATCGTGAATACAAAAGCTTAAATTAACTGAAGTATTCCGGTGATAGTGTAAACCATGGCTCTAGGCCAAGGTTAGAGTTACGTCTGTTCTTATCGTTGGTACTAGTCTGGAATACATTATTAACAACAAAACATACATACATACAATACTTTACGCCTGTCTTTCATTAACGGGGTAAGTAGAGGACGCCATCGCCAATTGCTCAATCCAAAGCTTGCCTCTCGTCATTACGAGACGTCGGTTACAGATACTTCTAATTTTGACAAATCGGTAGGAATACTAGGCATACACGGACTAAATAGGTGATGTTTTAGCAATAAAACCTCTTTGAGTAAATAATAATACATTTTCACTGTTGGCCCTCTGTAAAGAAGAGTACCTTAGTTCATAGCGCTCTAAAAATTCGTCATATTCTTGTAGAGAGAAGATAATTAAAAGGGGTTGGCAATTTCAGATATTATATGTAGGTAATAGCTTTTTTCACGATATTTATATTAACGGTATGTATAAACATCAGTGGCGAAGCGTCCATATAACACGATTCCTGTCGGCTTCCCTTTTAAAATATGCCCTGACCTCCTTATACATATCACTGCTTGATTGTCTACTGAAAGTCTAACTGGCCTTCCGAAACTCAAAGTATTTTAGTCCCACCGGCTTCCCTCCTCGGAAAAGTGAGTCTTCGCTACTGATAAACATACAATCAATTTCTTTTCTAAATTTACAGGGCGACGTCAAAACCCGGACAACAGCACAAAACAAAACAATTGATCTATTTTTCTCAACCTTATTGTCCTTAGTTGCCCTATACACAGACTAAAGGAGTGGTAGCAAATTTCTTACACTAAAGGCTGTACTATAATACTATAATGGCATTGTAATGATACATAAGACATTACTCATGCGACTATTGCATGGAATATTAATGTCCTTGACATTGCAGTACCCGTACATCCTGTCCCACTTTCTATCTTTAGTTAGGCATTCACAGGATATTACGTTATACATAGAAAATAATAGTATTATTGCTATGTAAAAAAAGTTTTTAAGTATACTAGAACCCATTACACAAGCTATATAATATATGCTTACTTTGGGTCTAGATGGCGCTGTGTGTAGTTGTTGCGATATTATTATATGTTATTGGTTGGAATAAAAACACTTTAGTACACGAAAATGTTGTGGTACTGTGTGACACTATATTGTTTACTTTAATATCTTGCATTTTATGTATGTACTATGTTCAAACATATAAATGATTATGTTGTTTTACCTTCTATCAACATACACAGTCGGTAACGACTTGGTTGTTTTAACTAACATTGTTTCTGACAGAACGCAGCCATGGAAGCTGACGGCTATCACTCACTATCAGGTAAGCCGTATTCTTGTTTACTATCGATGTAATGAAAAAAACTCGCGACAAATTGAAGTGAAATAGTTGTATAAGAACAAAATAAACATTTTATACCTTACACCAAATAAATTGTAATACAAATGATAATTAACATGTATTATCACAAATACATATCTCACAATTAATAACTGAAAGTGTACCTATAATACATTAGCGTACCCATGAAAGTAGAACTTGACCATAAACACAATCGTAAAACTTATATCGTTCCAACTGCATACATATCTATGATACAAAGTTCACTTTCATTACTTATCTCTTGTCTCCCATTAACGGGGTAAGCAGAGACTATAGAACGCGATTCGCTACGATTCCAACAAAAATCGAGATACACTGAGGGGATTTATTACTATAATATATTATATGCTTGTTATTAGACCAAAGTAATCATAAACTAGTACAATCTCGAGGCTATTCCCAGGACACCATTACGATCCCGGGCCGGAAGTATGGCCAGTTCTTTATAACTTTCACTTCCGCGCAGAATACTAAGCTCTTCCCGGACAACAGTCATTTTGCAATTACATTAATGTTTTCATTTGGATCGATTTTGATTGATTGAAATTAATTTCGGTTTGTTTTGTGTTTGAGTGTGTGAGGTCCAGAATCTGTCACAGTAAAAATATTTGGTAAGGGAGGCCTATGATCTCGCTTTTTGGATATCACTATAAAAAACTATGACATGTTTTCAAATACATTTGCAATTATAAGAAAGAAACATTAAATTCATTTTTAAAATAGACAGGAATTTTATGTACTTAATTGAATTATAGTGTTTAAATTAATTAACTACGGAGACATTTCTGATATAAGATTTTTAGTTTTGGACACACTTTGATCAGTCCTGGGCTCTCAATCATGGACTCTTCACCACCAAATCAAATAAAAAAAACATTATTTTTAAATACACATAGAAAAATTACATTTTCTCTACATTTTCTATGTTTCATTAAATTCTTAAACTGTCCATATATACAATCCCCTCTACTTCAACGTGGGTGTGTTTTCACATTACAACAACAAGTCTCTAGAATGGGAAGCATTTAGTTAGCCAATGTCGGAAGGAGGAAGCAGCGCGCGGGCACCGAACCCGCAACGTTTCCCCTTTCACTAGCTCGTTACAGGTAATAGCACTGCGCCATTAACTATACGTACCTACTTATATTATGAAAGGAATGCGAAATATGAAAATTCGTTTGTATTGTAAATCAATTGTAAAATTTATTGGGTGGTATTTGCAAGGAATTGCAGGGTAGGCAGATATGTAGACGTTTCGCCAGCCATGTTGAGTTGTTATACAGGCAGAGTCTGTTGCTATTTTATAGGACAGAATTTCAAACTTTGGGCTAATAGTTAAAAAAATTCAACAGAAAATCACTTTTCGCGATGAGGGATCGAGCCCAAGAAAAGTCTGCATACATTAACAACCACAGACTATACTAATCTGAGATAGAAGATATTCGCAACTTCTCGTATGACAGAGGCTAAGTACCCAATAGAATATATAATATATAGAAAACCCATAAGATAGTTGCACAAGTTGCACGCACGTTCACCTGCTCCACTGCTTTGAGAGTCAAAAGAAAAAAAAGTATACATTAAACTCAGTTCTTTTTTCAAATAAAGAATAATGCAAACTATCCTTCTAACCTCCTTTCATAGACAAAGTATCTTTGTTTTTACTGACACAGATAAACACGGAAAAGTATGAAGTGCTAATTTGAATAATAAAAGAGATGCGAATTGGCTATGATTCATGAGTGAAAAAAAAACTGTTTATGGGACAACGACCGTTTGTAAGTAGGCTTTGTAAATAACACACAGGTGTGTGATTCGTCTATTGTAATGTATTTGTCTATAGTTTCATGTTCTTGTCGTTATTTTTGACCGAGAAATGTTTTTCTACATTACACGCTTAGTGACACATAAAGTTGTAAAACGCACAATGATACATGGTTTGATAGATAATGGGTTTTCAACACTCTGTTTGCGAAATTTATTTCATTCATTTTCACACTAGCGAATCTATGTAATGAATTTAAACCATTTTAAGTTGGTAAAAAATATGAATGTGAGTAGAGGTTTACCTACAGTACTCTCCGGTTTGATTGATGATTAATTTGATGATGATACCTGTATTACACATAAATGTTAATGTTAAGTAAGGAGAATAAATAAATTGTTTATTGCTTTAATGAGAAACAAAAAATTACTTTATCCTGTTCCTCAATAAGAACTAGTAAGTCTAGATTTTAATATTAAAAAATATCCTTTCTAAGATTGGCCACTTTCTTAAATCAATACATGACGACCATCGGACCGTGAACAATTGAGCTCAATAGCTTCCTGTACATTACGCCCACACAATGGACTCATTCAACAACCCTAGACAAAAAAATGTCCAACCACAGAAAGGTTGCGATTCCTCGGGGATTATCCTTTCTAGAAGTTAGCGCCGCTTCCTTTAATTTTTTTACCCATTTTTACATACAATTGTTGCAATCCTGACATAAATCTTTCGTGTTATATTAAGAAAGGATGAGAGCTTTTATTTAACAATATTAGTTAGTGTTTTTATATCCCAAAGGAATTACCCTAGTAATATAAATATGCAAAATACCAAAGCAGAAAAAAAATTGTTTTATTTTTCATACATACATAACGAAATTAAAAGAGATAATCAAGTTATTGTATAAAATTTCTTTGTTACAACTGATTGATGCTCTCTTGACAGCAGAATACACGACGTTCAACTTTTTTTTATCTGTCATTGTCAAATTTTGGCCTCAAATATTTGAGCCTCCATATAGTAAGTAAATAATTATGAAGAGGAAGCATCTCATAACAAAACATACTTGACAAAGCCGTGCACTCTTACAGTGGTCGTAATATGCGTAATCCTTTAAATAAATACTTGAAAGGGCACTTGAACGCTTGTTCTTTTACCACCCAAGATTATGTTAATACGCTCACCCAATTTTGCGAATTAATATTGCGACGATTGAGTTAAATACTCCGTGAATAACGTGTTTTGGGTGGCATTTATCATTTTTGTCCAGCCGTAGACATTTTTTGACTATTGTGCGGCACTTGAAATGGTATTAAACCTTTTCGGATAATTAACATCATAGTATACAATACACGCAAGGTTATTTTAGTTTCTTATTAAATACTTCAAAAGAGTTTGGTTTTTTTTATATGAAAGTCGTCGTTTTACAAATGTACTGACTAATTTTGCATATTAACAATGCAATAAGTCTTTTAAATGAACGATGGGCTAATACGTAAGTATGATATGAGGGAAATCTATATCATTACATATGGCGAAAGAGTTTGTTTGTTTGTTTGAAGGCGCTAATCTAATAATCAGTCTATAATCCTATAATCAGTCGGATTTGAATAAACCTTTTTGCACATGATAGCCTAGTTTTCGAGGAAGATTATAGGCTGTGTCACATCACGCTACTGGTGACGGGAGCAGAGCAGTAAGCAAAGACGCGGGTGTATAATTGAGACGGGCACTTTAGGCAGTTCTCCGACCGCCGACGATGTATTCCAAAAGCACATCTTCAAATTACGGCTCATATTTTACAATTCATCTGTCATGGCCACCGCCGTAAAAACAAAATATTCGCGAATTCATTCGTATAATAAACGATGTCTCATATCGATTCGGACATTGATACAAACATCGATAAATAAACGTTTCAATGAAGATGATAATAAATGACAATAACGCTTAGCTTACTTAAGTTAATAACGAATCAAAACTGAACTCTACCGTACAACAAATAAGGTCTAATAAAAAGGTGTGATATTTCTTTATTGTTATTCCATGTTCGCTGACACTTGGTCAATCTGATATTACTTGATTTATACAGAAAATGGCTTTTGTAATAAATGATTTGAAATACTTCGGTAATTTTCGGTGCCCAAATTAAACTTGTTCAATATCAATTTCAAAGGCTTCAGAAGAAAGTAAAATGGGAAGTTTGATTTGATGAATGTCTAAAGAAAATACTTACCTACCAAACATATTAAACTCGTTTAGTGAAAAGTGATGATGTCTTCCTTTTCTTAGTATGTAGTGCCAAATAATGTAGGACAAACTTATTGCTAGTGAATCAATCTAAGAATTTATAAAACTGGAATAATAAATATTCAGTTAACCACACCTATAGTAAGTACTGTCTTCCTTCCACAACTACTATGGTGTGGCATCTGTTTCTAATGTCGGAGTACTCTCATACACACAGTATGACACACGAAAAATGCAGTATTATATCCGACAGTGGCATTAAATCCGGGAGGTCGCACTAATTGGTACTTCATCATCGAAATAGTTTTATATTCGATTTAAGATTTCACTCAGTGTACGTAATTACAGCAAAAAGGTCTGGGATTAAGCGATTCGGGTACTTATTACAAATAGAGTAGAATGTAGAACGTAGAGGACTTACTTGGCATTGTAGAGTGATTTAAAAGTAATTTAGAATGTCATCCATAATAACAAACATAGTTCAGACAACAATATACAAGTGACGAATCATGCAAAGGTTCTTGCACCAATTGACTTATCACCATGATTCAACAAGGTCGATGCTTGACCGCTATTTGCATGTCAAAACCCTCTGAACTTCTTCGAACTGGTTGATTGCTCCCGTTGAATGCAAAGGCATATGTATATCCTGAACACAAGCTGATTAAAGTAGTAATAACTTTATTTTTGTTCTCTCACACAGACTTACACATAGGTGATACTTAAACTATTACACATTGTAGGTAATTAGAACAATTACAGCTTAATCTATGTGAGAGACTGGTGTCTGTACTAGAAAACCTGAATAACAGATTACCAGTCTCTCCAACGCTTAATAATTATATATATTGCTATTTCTTTTATGTACTAGTATTAGTTCTCAGGTAGGTAACATGTACAATACGTTGTCTTGTACGCGAAACCCTTCTTATTCATAAATGGCATGGGTAAAGGTTGCTAGATGGATTAGCAATTAAGATTTAGGTATTAAAATTATCTTTACAAATATTGTTATGAGAGAATGTAAATTATTTGAGTGTGTACGTATGTGTTGCGTATTCTTCGCCTCAACTTAACCTATTCTAAAAATTCTTTCACCATTTAAAAGGTGGGCATAAAAAGGCATGACCAGGACTTTTACATACGACATTCTAAAAGAATTGGGGTTATCCATACCAAACCATACTAAATATTATAGATGCGAAAGTATATCTGTCTGTTACACGCCTAAACCACTGAACCGATTTTGGTATAGAGATAAAATAGAACAACATAGGCTATCTTATATCGCGGCAAATAGCTTGAAAGGATTGAAGTAGAAGATAAAAATTTGTGTGAAAACTGACATTCGTATTTTACAGCTAGTATTGTATGAAAATACTAGCTTTTCGCGGCGCGGTTTTACTCGCGTCTTTGCTTACTGCTCTGCTTTGCGCCAGTAGCGCTATGTTACATAGGCTATAACCTTCCTCGAGAGCTAGGCTATCATACGCAAAAATAATTTTCAAATCCGTCCGGTAGTTGCAGAGATTAGCGCGTTTAAACAAACAAACTCTTCCGTTTTATATAATAGTATAGATATATAAAACTATTTTACATATTTTCAACCTTAATCACCAATTAGTCCAACTGTTGGGCACGTGGGGCATCGATCATCGTATGCAATACGCTTACAAATTTGTTGTAAACTTTTTCACGAAGTACCGGTGGTCAGTCAGCACCTTGCATACTGATACTTTGCGATATATCCGCAGTTTTTGTTTGATAGTGATGTGTTGGTACCCATATCGCTATATCGACTACGTTTTCCTGAAGCCGTCGCCTGCTACCATACATAAATCAACATATTTTCCAACTTCACGTTTTTTCGCGTACCTACCTTGCATAAAAAGACAATATAGGTATTTTTTGTCCCAATTATCTTCCCGATGTGACTTAACCAACAACTCTCTCGTCTCAACTTGGCACTACATATTACTTAATTTCACTTTATTTTGCATACATTTATTTAATTGATTATCGATATACCTTCACCAATACATTAATACACTATTAACCCTTACAAATCGCTTCAAGCCCACTTTACTCATAATTTTGTATGAAAAAAACATGTTCGCGCGATGCCCAAATGTTCCTGCATTACAAGATTATAATCCTTCACTTTTTGTATAGTACAATGTGGTCAAGTTAGCACAATGTTTCCTATTGAGCATCAAAGGATTGCTAGAATATCTTTGTATATGTATGTGTGGCACACGAAAGTTGTAGACGTATTACTAAAAATAAAAATATTATTTATTTTTACTGGCTGGATTTTAACTTGTTCTGGTTTTCGCATCTTGGTAACCCATTCAGCCATCATCTCGATTGTCCTATAAAATACAAAAAAGGTATTATAAGGACTATTATAATGACAAGCAAAACTCTAAGGCTAGATCTACACGTTAGCATTAACGTTGGCCTCAACATGGCACTACTTCATTGCGAAAAGCACTACCAACGTTCCCTAGTCAATGTTGGAGTCAATGCTATTTTCCAGATACACACGTTGTACGAGTACCATTAGGGCCAAGGTTGGAGCCACGTGTGGATCCTGGGTAATACATCATTTTATTTCAATCATGTGTTCAATTTAATTCCATTCCCTTTATCTCTCTCTAGCTCTCTTACCTTAAAAATAAGGATTAAGTGCACTATTTTTAACCAAATATTTTTGACACGACATTATTTTCATCGTCACACAGGGTGGAATACATTTCTCTCTGCCATTGGTATCAAGTTTGCACAGCGTTTCTGTAATAATTCTTAAAGTAAATTTATATATTTTCGCTTCCACACTTTGATATTGTTGCGACGAATACCTATGCTAGAACGTTCGCAAGTACCTACCTACTCGTGTACGACAAATACCTACGCTGTAGAACATTCGCAAGTACCTACCTACACGTATACAACAAATACCTACACGTATAACAATAGATCAACGGCGGTAGGCATACCTACGCGTCGCAGCTAAGTACCTACACTCATTGTTCTGTTTTCGAGAATTGTCGGCATCTTTGTGGTAATAGCGGGAAGGTTCTAGAAATCTATTGAATGACTATAAAAAGGATTCGAACGTCGGCACTTCGTTCAGTTGTGAATACAGCGATCTCGAGCGAATATCTAAGTAATACGGAAGTTTACGAAGAGCGATATACGAAGCGTTATAGTGCAGTATAAGTGTTTATTGCTTGATTTTGGTACTGTCAGGGTATTGTGTGAGTCTTAAATAAACTGATCATCGCGTAACTGGCATTTTACCTCGAACCCCATCCTGACACGTAACAATTGGTGACAGAAGTGAGAATGCCAGTCACACCACGCGACGAGGGAGTACGCACTCGACGACAGGCGGCGGTAGACGAAACTCGTGAACCATCGATTATGGCCGATACTGAAGAGACTAGCGCAGCAGTATTTAGTGATCCGGGTACTTCTGCGGCGTCTACGGGTGTAAGCTCTGGCTTTGACATGTCGTCTCTTTTAGCCATTATACAGGAGGGCCAACGTCAAGCCATGAAGGAGCTGAAGGAAGTTCAACGCCAAGCTGAAGAGCGTCAACGCCAAGCTGAAGAGCGTCAACGCCAGGCTATCCGTGAGGACCTTCAAGAAATGATGGACTCTAAGTGGGAAGGGTTCAGCACCGTCATCAGTACTCTTCAAGAAGACGTTGAAGTGGTAAAAAAAACGTACCAGCAAACATGATGAAATTCTCGAAGATGTCCAGACCACCATGAACCATCATGACAAGATGATTAAAGAGCTGCAGAAGACCAAGGTCCTATCCTATTCAAGCACTACGCCTATGGCCGCGACAGTCACTTCCGGAGGTCCCAAGTTCAAACTTCCCTCCTTTGACGGCTCGTCTTCCTGGACGGCCTTTCGACACCAGTTCGAAGTAGTTGCCAAAGGAAATGGATGGGAAGATGATCACGCACTGACGGCGCTTACTTTGGCACTTAGAGGGGATGCACTGCTGATCCTAGAGAACTTACCTGCAGACCGACGAAGCTTAGACGCACTCCTTAAGGCTTTGGAAGCTCGATTTGGCGATAAGCGATTATCGAGCTCAGCTGAAGGATCGAACTCAGAAGGCGAGTGAGGGACTTCAACAATGGGCAGCCGAAATTGAACGCCTGGTACGACGAGCCTATGACTCCAGTACATCATCTGTGGACCACATAGTTGTGCAAGCTTTCGTGGACGGCATAAGAGAGTTTGAGGTCAGAACAACTGTTCGGTTGGCACACCATACATCTTTAGAAGCGGCCTTAGCACATGCCCTTGAGGTGGAAGCTGTGCGAAACGACTACAAGTCGCATAAAGTACGGGAAGTTGTTGCAGCTGCTAGACCACGAGGTGAGCCTATGTGCTACGGATGCGGCAAGCGGGGCCATATCCGAATCAACTGTCCAGACCAGAGAAGAAGTAGAATGGTGTCAGCTACTACTCAGGTTGATGCTAGTCAAGATCCGTTACGTCAAGCCCCCACAGTGCAAGTATCACAGGCATGTGACGGTAATAGCCTGGTAACAGCTGGAGAAATCAATAGTAAACCTGTTCGCTTTACGATAGATACGGGCGCGTCGAAGACCATCGTACGACCAGAACTTCTGCGGCGAACAATTCAGTGGGAAGACGCACGACCATCTTGCAAATTGCAAACAGCGACTGGCCAGCCAGTGACCGTCCTCGGAGCTACAGATGTGAAAATCAAACTAGGAGAAAAGATTTATCATCAAACCGTTTTGGTGGCGAGCATAACGGATGACTGCATTATCGGCTTAGACTTCCTACGAATGCAGCAGTGCGTTGTCGATATTGCTAAAGGTGTTCTAAGCTTCCCAGACCAAGAGGTCTTTCTAGAAGGCTGTTCTTCAATAGCGGTCTACAGTGCCAAAACGATAACCTTGGCACCAAGGTCAGAAACCTTAGTCGATGTAAGGTTTCCTGAGGGTATAGCGGCTGATCGTTGCGTCATAGTGGAAGATCCTGGGCGCCATACCAGTCGAATTACAGCCAGAACTTTGGTAATGACTAGAAGTGGAGCAAAAGTTAAAATTGCCAACCTTAGCAATTCGGCGATGTTGTTACGGAAGAACGTGATCGTGGGACGATGTGAGGCTAAGGTAAGCAGTCTAAGGAAGATCCAAGAGAACGTCCAGACTGCCTCTTCCGCAAACCATATGGGCCCGTTATTAGAGACCACGAAGAAAAGTTTGTCACCCAACGAATATCGGGAAGCAGAGAAGCTGCTACTGGACTACAAGGACATTTTCACTAAAGAAGAAAACGACCTTGGAAGAACGGGGTTAGTGAAACACCCGATCGACACAGGTGCTACACAGCCTATTAAACAAAGACCTAGACGAGTGCCACTAGCAAAAGAACAAGAAGTAGCCGAGCTGATTGGGAATATGGCACGAACCAAGATCATAGAGCCATCATCCAGCCCATGGTCTTCACCGGTGGTACTCGTGAAAAAGAAAGATGGTAGCACCAGGTTTTGTGTAGACTACAGGATGCTGAATAACGTGACCAAGAAAGACAGCTATCCTTTGCCCCGTATTGACGACACTTTGGACATGCTTGGAGGCATGAAGTGGTTCTCTACGGTAGATCTGAAAAGTGGCTACTGGCAAGTGGAACTCCGGCCAGAAGATAAGGAGAAGACTGCATTTACCACCGGTACTGGCAAAGGCCTGTGGCAGTTCCGGGTAATGCCATTTGGATTGTGTAATGCACCAGCTACGTTCGAAAGGCTTATGGAACGCGTATTAGTGGGTCTTTTGGGAGATGCCTGTCTGGTGTACTTAGATGACGTCATAGTTATGGGACGCAGTTTCACGGAACATCGCAAGAATCTTGAGAAAGTGTTCAAGAGATTTCGTGAATCAAACCTGAAACTTAATCCGAAGAAGTGCGCCTTTTTCAAGAAAGAAGTTTCGTTCTTAGGCCACATTATTTCGAATAGAGGTGTTCAAACGGATCCAGAGAAAATAAAAGCGGTGCAAGAATGGCCTGTACCAAAAACTAAAACCGAAGTAAGAGCTTTCCTGGGCCTCAGTGCTTACTATCGGCGTTTTGTGAAGAACTTCTCTGAAGTAGCCAAGCCATTACACCACTTGACAGAAGAGAAGAGGAACTTCGTTTGGGACTCGGATTGTCAACGTGCATTTACACGACTCAAAGAGTTGCTGTGTTCAGCTCCAGTCCTGTGCTACCCTAATAGAGAAGGCAGATTTATTGTGGACACAGACGCCAGTAATACTGGAATCGGAGGTGTATTATCTCAGGAGCAAAATGGACAGCAATTGGTCATCGCCTACTTCAGCAAGTCTCTATCAAAGCCTGAGAGAAACTACTGTGTAACTCGGCGTGAATTACTAGCAGTTGTGAAGACCTTACAACATTTTAATAAATACTTGCTGGGAAGAGAGTTCACACTACGAACAGATCATGCGGCACTGAAATGGCTACTCCAGTTTAAGAATCCTGAAGGCCAAGTCGCGAGATGGATCGAACAACTACAGGAGTACAACTTTGTGATAGAACACCGCAGTGGAAGGATTCACTCCAACGCTGATGCCTTATCGCGACGTCCATGCTCCCAGGATTGTAAACACTGTTTGAAGCATGAGTCCAAGGAGGTAGTGAAAATTGTCAGGACTCAGGGGACCGATGAATCCTGGGACAAAGAGGAAATCAGTAAGGTACAGAAAGAAGACAGAGATCTTAAACTAATAATGGATTGGAAGGCTCAGGGTCGGAAACCATTATGGCAGGACGTATCAGCCGCAAGCCCAATTACGAAGGCCTACTGGGCTCAGTGGGACAGTCTGAGTTTGGAACAAGGCGTGCTATATAGAAAGTGGGAATCACCTAACGGCAAGGAGCAAGTTCTACAGATGGTGATCCCGAGAGACAAAGTTGCACCTGTTCTGCGCTTGGTGCATGATGGTGCATCGGGAGGGCATCTTGGTGTGAAGAAAACTTTGGTGAAGGTGAGAGAACGGTTCTACTGGGTACGCTGTCGGGAAGACATCGAGGAGTGGTGCAGAAAGTGCTCTACGTGTGCTTCGGTAAAAGGACCTCGTACTAGATCAAGAGGCAAGCTGCAGCTGTACAGTGTCGGAGCCCCATGGGAGAGGATTGCCATTGATGTAGCTGGCCCATTTCCCGTGACAGAGGACGGCAACCGCTATATAGTAGTAGTCCAAGATTACTTCACCAAATGGCCCGAAGTTTTTGCGACACCAAACCAAGAGGCTCAAACCGTGGCTAAAAAGTTGATCCAGGAAGTAGTGTGTCGATTTGGTGTGCCGTTGGAACTGCATAGTGACCAGGGAAGAAATTTCGAGTCAGCCCTATTTCAAGAGATGTGTAATCTACTCGGCATACATAAAACACGGACAACACCAGCGCACCCGCAGTCTGACGGCATGGTAGAACGGTTCAACCAGACATTGGAAAACCATCTGGCCAAGGTTGTCGAAGACCATCAACGAGAATGGGACCGTTACATTCCACTCTTCCTGTTATCATATCGGTCCGCGGTTCATGACACTACAGGATTTACGCCGGCCAAAGTCAACTTCGGAAGAGAGATACGCCTACCAGTAGACTTGATTACCGGAACACCTCCTGATACGCCAAAGCCGACAGTAGAATACGTCGCAAACTTGCAGGCACAGCTGGATAAGACACATGATCTAGTGCGAGATAACAACCTCAAGGCTAGTGAGAAGATGAAAACTCGCTATGACAGGAAAGCAAGTAATCATGGCTTCGAGGAAGGTACGCTCGTGTGGTTACATAATCCTCTCAGGAAAATCGGCAAGTCACCGAAGCTACAGGCCCGCTGGGAGGGTCCCTATAAAGTGATCACAAGGATCAATGACGTGACCTATCGCATAAGACAGGGCGATAGAAAGAAGCCAAAGATCGTCCACATCGATCGACTAGCACCCTATCACGGTTCTAACGCTGCTCGGGACGAGCATGATTAAGAGGGGGGCAATGTTGCGACGAATACCTATGCTAGAACGTTCGCAAGTACCTACCTACTCGTGTACGACAAATACCTACGCTGTAGAACATTCGCAAGTACCTACCTACACGTATACAACAAATACCTATACGTATAACAATAGATCAACGGCGGTAGGCATACCTACGCGTCGCAGCTAAGTACCTACACTCATTGTTCTGTTTTCGAGAATTGTCGGCATCTTTGTGGTAATAGCGGGAAGGTTCTAGAAATCTATTGAATGACTATAAAAAGGATTCGAACGTCGGCACTTCGTTCAGTTGTGAATACAGCGATCTCGAGCGAATATCTAAGTAATACGGAAGTTTACGAAGAGCGATATACGAAGCGTTATAGTGCAGTATAAGTGTTTATTGCTTGATTTTGGTACTGTCAGAGTATTGTGTGAGTCTTAAATAAACTGATCATCGCGTAACTGGCATTTTACCTCGAACCCCATCCTGACACGTAACAATATTTTAAATCAAATATTTAACAACGTCCGTAATTCCTTGCAGCCGTACATTCGACTCGTGCGGTCGAGGACGTGCAAATCACAAGCGTTGTCCGCGGCTCATTGTGTCACCAACAGCTTGGAGTTTGTGTCCAGCCTTACACCGCCCGCTGGACCCACACACATTATATACAGCATGATCTATAAACATAATTGTACTTTTTAACTGAAGCTGTGCAGTGACGTTAAAATAATGCATGTAAGATTCAAGCACTAAACCAACAGTAGCAGTCGCATAAAAGTTGCTATTGATTAATTACTGCTTGAAATATCTACGATTGTGGTAAACTATTACAATTTTAAAAATTTCTTATGTCAATAAAGTATCTACAATACAACACATGCCCTGATGCCCGAGGACCAACATGTTCTATAGAAAAAAAATCTTGATTGTCAGGATTAACAATTTAGATTTAAGACTGGTTCTAGTTCTTCAAATATCTACACTATTATATAAAGTGGCAGAGTTTGTTTGTTTGTTTGTTTGAACGTGCTAACCTCTGGAACTACTAGCCGGATTTGAAAATTCTTTTTGCGCCAGTTTTCGAGGAAGTTTATAGGCTATGTAACATCACGCTACTGGCGACGGGAGCAGTACAGTAAGCAAAGAAGCGGGTGAAACCGCGTTGCGAAAAGCTTGTTTTTCCATAAAATTGAGTAGTCTCCACCAGGTTTTCAGTGAAATTGAATAGTATTAAAATTCAAATTTTTAAGCACAGTTCGGAAGAGCATCTCAAAGCCGCTAATAGAGGTCACCATGCCAGCTATTTGCTTTTGGGCCACTCTTTGTTTTTACTGCTTACCATAAGAGTGAATTCATTTTAGTAGGATAATAAAATAAATTACAACTCCCTGTAGTTATATTACATCGGTCATTCATGTCCGAACATATTTTTTTGCACCTTGTCTTGTCCCGAACGCAGGCCGCTTCAAAATCCACACTATATTAACCATTAACAATAGAAAACTAACAATATATCACAATGGGCTAAAATGTGTATTACAAGCTCTCCAACAATTTAACTTATTATTAATGGTAGAAAGTTTATTTTAATAACATTGTCACAACCTAATAATTTATGAAAAATTATATTTTAATTATTGTATGTGTTTGTTATGAATTGGCAGCGTGATTTTTCTTGTTGGTAAGTTTTTACGTCAAATGAACTAATGATGTGCACTAATATATCTTAAAGTCGTTATTAAAATAAAACTGGATTATATTAATTTGTTTCCTATTTTTCTTATGGCCCAAGTTTCAGTGCCCTGGTAGTTCAGTTATAGAACTGTGTACGGACAGCCACGCATGAGTTTCGGATTTGACCTCTACATCCGTTAAAGGGATATTGAGTTTTCTATCATTAGCCCGAAGTCTGAACTTACAGTATGTATGCATAAACTCGCTTTCTATTACCCAACATAGCTAGCAAATCAAATCACATCATTTATTATTTGATACAAAGTAATGTTACACAAAGACCTAAAGCCGGTGATTCCCAAACTAGTAAAAACTGCGTCTAAGTAGTATGTAGGTGTTATACTGCCCTGATTCTTCGCTAAATTCGTTATTTCAAATATATACAATCAATTAAACATAAGATTAAGGAATTTAACAGTAACAAATTAGATGTTATAATTTGGTGTAATTTTTTTTTTAAATACACCTGTCATTTGAAATAAGATTTATTTCAGTGCTATTGAAACACAGATTGAACGTAAGGCGGGTAATTGCATATATTTTGTTATGAGTGCAACATAAATATAAGAAGATAATTATATTAAGATAACTGCAATATAAGTATTTTCTTTATAAAAAATAGAATTAGAACTATCCTATATATAAGACTTGAGTTCAACGTAAAAAGTTTTCTTTTCCATTCTTTTCTTCTTTTTCCACTCCCTATTCATTGATATCATTAACCATTGCCATAGAAAAACTTGAAATTCCAAACCAATTTCAAATTACACAACCAATCTATATTTTCCTCGTTCTATTAAATTTAAAACTAGACCAAAAGAAAGCTATTCACAATCTGCTCATATAATAAAAATTTACCTCTGAAAAGTTTTTGACCGATTCAGAATTCCATACCTTCGGTAGCGAACTTGATCGGAAAACTGTCAGCCATCTTGATAAGAATTAGAATAAAGATAATTTCCATACGTTCCCCCTTGCATGCATAAAAACAACCATAATTATCATATAAACCGTGATTTAGGTAAAATTATAATTGCATAATATAATTGCCCGACCCTGTTTTTAAATTTAAAAAAGTTGAACAAAATGTATGATAATTTTCTTTTTTTTACGTCTTTGGTTTTCTAACCTACAATATTTAATAGTCTAGATCTATTGTTTATACTGTTCCAGCTTAATATTTATTTATGATCTCCGAATTCATTTAAAATCTGATGAAGTAGCAATTATGTAACTATTGATATTAAACGAAAATGTAAATGAAACAACATTTTTGACAACTGTGTAAAAAAAGTAAAATACATTACGCAGTTGTAAAAAAAATACTGTTAAGTATTTATATTTTTCTGCCAACTGACCATAATATTCTAATTCTAATAAAAATAGCAGAAGAAAAGAATAATATGAAAGACATGGCTCTAATTGAATAATACATAAATGGCGAGCCTGTTGCCATTTGCCAAACACAATCGCAAACAGCCAAACAGATCATAAGGTAATTAATCCCTGCTGGTTACAGCATGAATAGTCCGGATCGACCGGAGAAGTAACGGCGTGAAGTTTATTTCCATACTAAGGCATTCCATTCAATGAGGGAGAGCACCGGCAGCAAATTACCTTCCGGTCCTATTAGACCGAAGACTGTAAATGCGCTGGCAAGAGAAAAATGAATTTCCCTCTGATTCCTCTTCTCACTACACGTACTACGGCTTGTTGTATTTTCTAAGCATAATTTCTGCAATACTTAGAGTACATAACCATGTCTATAGGTCATGGCTGGTGGCTTAAGCTTGTTTGTCAACGAATTGATACACAAAAAGATGGCGTATGCTATGCTACTTTTTATGCCATTAAGATGCCACGTGGGATGCCATGTTCAAAAAGTAAAATATTCAGCTACTGACGCTGACCTGTTATGCAGTACAAAACACAGTGGAACACATATTAACGGAATGTTCTATGGGTTCACATGGGTCACAACGTGATATCTTACGACACTCATATTTGGGTTACGGGAAATCACAAATTTGTTCCAAAACTTCCAACGTGACTGCATAAGTTCTAGATTGTACTGACTATGCTTGTAAATTTGGAGACATATTTTAGTCATGAGTTTCTTACTATTTTTGATACTAAGAAAATTGGAAGAATTCCCAGCAAAAAATTATTCCTTTTTAGCTGAGAAAAGCCATGTATGTGTTATTAAAAAGATATCTTTAATAAAATTAGTGTGGATTTTCCCAGCTTAAAATGCATATAATCATATAGTATGTTTTTTTGTTAGTCGGTTTGTTAACGTACGGCTAAACGACTCAACCATTTTTAAACAACTTCTGGTATAAAGTGATAGTTTATATCTAGTAAAATAATAATTAATAATATATTTATTATGAAGTATTTTAATTTTGACATGTTATATGAAGAAAGCAGTGTCTACAAAATGGTAATAAATTACCCATGACTATTATGCTCTAAGGGATTTGTTGCCCTTAGAGCATAATAGTCGTCATAGTGCGTCACTTGACGTAACCTATATTTTTCATTTTCCGTGAGTTTCTGCGTATTTACCATACGTATTGCTGAAACCAAGTTTTATAAAATTCGTATGAGCCGTCTTTTTAATGTTATAGTAATACAAAAAGGTTTTTCCTAATCATACTCATATAGCGTTTTCACGCATTTTTACTTTTCTCATGATGACAACAATAATTTAGTTCTCAGATTATATACTAGGAGCGCTGTTTATTTTTCATACAAATATTTTTACGCTTGTTGCCGCTGTTACCAATCTATACTATTATCATCAATTTATAGTATAAAACAAAGTCGCTTACCGCAGTCTGTCTATCTGTCGCTATGTATGCTTATATCTTTAAAACTACGCAACGGATTTTGACAGATAGAGTGATTCAAGAGGAAATTTTATATTTATATAACATGCATAGTAGGTATAGTAAAAAAACACTGATAATTTTAGAGGTTTCTAATGTAATGTCGTAAATAAACATATATTTTTGCGCTTACATTGCAAACGCTGGTTGAACCCTACAAGATAAATATTTAAAGATCTGTCCTCGCTGCTGCTTATTGTTTCCAGTAAGTGCATTTGGTATCTATATTATACAAATACTGCCTATTAAATTTAAGTTAGAGTGGCATTCTATCGTTAGAATTCATAAGAAGTGTTTAAATAGAAATTAGACTAAAAACCTTTCTGTTGATAGAATTAATATTAAAGTGAAGGTACCATGAGAACCATAGGTAGGTTGGTACTCCAGAATCCTATCAACTATGCTATTTGCTTCTTGTACAAGATGCGAGATTTCATGTCCCACTTCGAGTTCACTTGTTAGGCCTCAATATTTTATGAAATTATTAATAGATTAAATTTTAAATTTTTCATGACCAAAGAAACAATCTCACAAAATAGCGTCTTCGTATAAGATCTTACTTTGCATCAAGCGGCAGCACAGTCCACAACGTAGCTCAGATCATCAGTCACCATGCGTATCACCCAACCTTTGACAATGACATCTTCATAATATATTAAAAAATATTCACTACAGCTGATTACTGGCTGCAACGGCATGCTGCATAAATAAAAAAATATGTATATCGCCCTCCTAATTCAAATAGCTTCTATTTTCAATTGAAGATCCTGTAAAGTCAAAATACTCGTAGAAAGTCAGCTAATCGGAATCGCAAAAAAAACAATTAATATTAATGGCTGCTGTTCCAGAACATCCTATTTATGCAGAATTATTCGGATGCATTTATTTTGCAAGCGCCACACTGCATTTGCGTCGCAACTCACAAGAGTACATCGACCTACATCTCTCAAATAACAAAGAAATTACAACACAATGTATGACAGCTTAAAATAGTTCAATATTTATTTAATAAAAAAGTAGTTTATATTAAACGTTCAAAAACTAGCGTTTACGTCTCGTGAGTCGCAACGTCGCAATTTAGTGTTATATGTTATATAGTTCGTGGTTTTCAATTTTAATTATTTATCTTAGCTATATTTTAAATATATGTTCTGCTGTAAAGCTGTTTAAAAAGTAAGTAAGCATAATGCTTACAGTTATTTTACTATGAAAAGAACGCAACTTAAGTTTTAAAAGTATTATTCATACTAATACCATAATCCATACGAAAGCAACTCTGTCTGTATGTCTGTCTGTTACGCTTTCACGCCTAAACCACTGAACCGATTTTAACGAAATTTGGTATAGAGATAGATTAGGACCTTGGGAAACAACATATTTTATCGCGAAAAAATGGTGTAAAGGGGTTGAAATAGGGGATGAAAATTTATATCAAAGCTGTCAATGTAAACAGAGGCCCAAGACAAGTGGCATAGATGTCTATTCTATTCATATTATAGATTAAAAAATTTATAAGATTGACATAAGCTAACGACAATGTTAGCTTATTAATGCGTAAGCTTATGTCAATCCCATATATTTTTTAATCTAATATTTTTTTGTGCTAACGCTACATTGAAATTTTATATCCATCAAGCCATTTAGGCTGTAGAGCGTGCCAAAGAAATAGACATACATACATACATACGCTCGAAAAACATTACCCTCCTTGACTGTGTCAGTCGGGCAAACAGAACTGTAAGCGCAATGATTGATGACTTTTTGAACAGCTTTTACCTAATTCTAAAATGTTAGCAGAACATATTTTTAAAATATTGCTCAGATTACATGCACAGCCAGATTCTTTCAGATTGCTACCATTATCAATAGCAAATATAAAATTCCTACTTTCCATCCTTGTACTCAAAATATTCTCAAAACCTCCAGAAGAAGTTCAATGACCCGTCACGTTGTTCACTTGTATACGTGACCGAAGCAACGCTATTAAACATGTAAGTTGTATGTATTTGAATTTATGAAACGCATTAACAATTGTAACATTTGCTAGTTCCATACAACGTGTTGTTTACTGCACTCAGTACCGTTCTATATAATGGAATATTTCATATTTGGAGCGCACCGTTTTGTGGACTCCATTTTCAAAATATGGGTTACTTTTGAAAAGACTTGTATGTTCTATAAGATTCCATAGTTTTAAATTTAAAAATTTTAGTTGCCTCAGCATTTTAGCATTCGATTTTCAAAATATGCACCAGCTTTTCTTTTAATGTTAGATGGTACTCAAGGTTGTTTTTTTAATGGCATAGAGGATAGTTCTATTATTTTAATTACTTGCCATGTTATGGTCTAATAGTAAACGGACAGGATGTTCCAAAAAGATACAAATATTGTAAAGAACAAATAATACACCATCATCCCAGTTAGGCTCAGTTTTTGAATGTAAAAAAATGAATAGTAACTCGCTCTCAACTAGATTCTATGTATTTTTTGTCTTTTATTTAGTCATTATATAGGTAATCTTCATATTCTACTATTTCGCACATTAACTCAAAGTTAAAGATATTAGTTGTCATGAATTTTTCATGACAACTAATATCACAGTTCAGAAATCATAGTACAATTCATATCTGTCATTCTATTTTTAAAAACAAGCTTTAAAATATTAAACAAAGCTTCTTAAATATCATAAATTATATTAATTCAGAAATGAAATCAAGCAACAATGTCAATTAAAAATAATAAATTGTTTATGAGAAGAGATTTCCAACCTCTTTCATTGCTCATCGTCGTGCATTGTTGCATTGTACTTTCATGATATTCACAGCCCCAGAATTAAACATCCATCGGCATCAAAACAAAGTGTCTTTGACCTTTTAGCAATTCAATAAATCAGAGTAGTTTAAATTAATACATTTTAAAACTTAACACAGAATTGACAATAATATTTTCAGTCTGTTTTCCTTCAAGAAAATTCTATTGACGTAAGTTGGTAAACATTTAAATTTGGAATATAGTTAGCTGGTATTAAAAAAAAATCGAATAAATCTCTTTTTATTAAATTTTAGCAAATTATTTTTTATTTTTTTTTTATTTACACACTATAAATTCACAAAGTGTGTTGTTTCTTTGTTTTTTTTGGTGTTTATGTAAAATAAGCTGTGATTTCCATGTTTATTTCTTATTCCATATTTTTGAAAACTGCTCGTTCAAACACTGTTCGTATTACTTCGCATTTGAAATGCGAATGTCGCGACTGCTGTCATGTTGGGTCAAAAACCACTAAGGCGCTGTAACGCTGAAATTTTAATATACTATAAATATATTTAACATAAAATTAAATATAATATCAACATAGCTGGTTTGTCCTATAATATAATGACGTTTACATTTCTAATGTTTTTATTGTAAATATATATATTTTATATCATTTTAGTGCATATTAAAGGGAGAATAAACTCGATTTGTTAGGATGCAATCGCGCGACAGTGCATGAATGTTTCATTAGATTAAAAAATTTAAGTTAGACATCAAAGTACCTAGGTATGGATTTTCATTTAAAATGTTAATGTACCTTTAACAGACCTATAAAATAATTAATATACTATATAATTTTAATTAGCCAATTAAGCTGCTTTTCACTTTCAAAGTGAATTCTCTGGATTTTTCTGAATTGCGGATACCGATTTTCGCTGTAACTGGTTCGATGCAGATACAAGCATAAACAAAAACTTTAGCTATAGAATTTTTCATGGTTAAAACCAAAAAGTTTTTTATGGGTTTTATGGAATTTATAAAAGTTTCCTGTTGAGAAAATTGGAATTGATTGGGTACACCTATATGAACTACATTCTTAGTGCAGTGGTAACATTTTAGTGTGGAATATCTTTTGATTTGGGCTGTTGACTTTGATCTCGTCTCTGTCATAGTTTAGTTTTCCTTCATCGTAGGTATGTCAGTAATGTCAAACGTAAATTTGACTGTAAAATGTAAATTTGGCACTAATCCAGCACCGAACCTATAATCTCGATAAGATGTAGACAGGGACCATAAGCAATAAGCATTATTTTCGAATTTTTATAACATGTATAAGATTTTCTGATTTTCAAAAAGCGCTTATCAACTTAGAATCTGGAACAATACCTAATCTTTTGACACAGAGCTTTCTCGCACAGGAGTTACCTGTAAAAATATATTGCTTAGAATTCATTGCATAGTTTGTAACACTATTATGTCAATAAAGATTACTTTACTTTAAGCTTTCAATTTCGGCACCGTTTCCTATGCAGTATCATCATCTTGATAATCCACATAAATATTATGTTACATGCCTAGTGTTACTACTTAGTTACAAAAACACCTCGACATAAAACACAACCTACTCTATGTTGCGATCCTTTTTATTGCACTGTCGACAATTAAACACAATTATCGCGTGTCTCCCATTACTTCGGTTCCTCTCGTTGGCTGCAACGCTAGTCCAACTACACAAGAAATTAGAACTACCAACGTTCTCGCAACGTTGGAGCCAATGATTTTTTTAGATCCACACGTTAAACGAGTGTCGTTGGAGCCTCAAGGAAATGTACTGACAGTAGATATTATTTATAGAAATCGTTTATACCCATCATCATAATGACTTTTATTATTGTATCTAAATAGAAGCAAAGTCACTGTTTATTTCTGTCTGTTTCTCTGCTAACTTCTTCTAAGCCACAGATTTTGAGGTCAGTGAAAGCGCTGGCATCGTCATTATCCCTCAGTCCTCTTCCTTTTACCTTTTCCTTCCTCATCCCTTTCTCGCTACATGGTCGGCAACGTCTTTGTTGGGTTTTCTAAGCAGAGTTGAAACACAATAATGTTGTCCATAGGATACGGTGATCACTTACCTACTTGGTATGTTTGTTTGCCACCAAAGTTATTTAAATAACCTGTGCGTAGCAGTTCGTACACAGCACATAACACTCAACCACTAAGACAGTTTGGTTTTAAGTTCTTTTTGGTTCATTTATCTGAAAATTACTAAAAAAATAGCATTAACGTAGCAGCTTGGTGACACTGCTTGCTCTGCATTGTAGTATCGGAATATTTGCAGTCACAGAACTTATCAGCTCTCCCCACAGTCATGTAGCTTAAGTGGTATCAATTGATTACTTAGGTATATGTAACGCGGTCAGATACCGTAACTTATAGCCTTTTACACAGCTAAAAGTATTAATTGTGTTGTTACTTGTTGTTAGTCTATAAATAAATAAAATATTCGCAGCGCATTGTGCATTTAAATCATATTCAAAAATTTTATGTTTATTTTATTTCGTCCGATTTATTCACCAGGTTGAGTGATAAGAAATCGGGCTATACCAATGTAAAGTTTAAAATTTATTATGTCCTTTTAAGGATTAGGTTACTTGAACATTACTAGCTATAATATCTTATAATAAATGTTTCCTTTAATCATCCCGCTCAGCAGGCAGATTGACCGCAGTACGGTGATTTTAAGTAGGTATACACGTAACACTGCCCGTTACCTTATTTAACGGGTAGTGTTACTTACGCTTACGGCATTCATTACAGAAGAATCAATGAAGTGAAGTGAAGATAAACCGTATCAAAATTATTCAAAATCAGCGTGAGTTTAAAGAAGTTACAAATGAAATAGAAGACAATAGTGACTTTGTTTTAAATCAAGTTTTAACTATCACTTTTATTATATTAGCCTACCAAAGTGACTCCACTCTATTCGATGGTAAGCAGTCAGTGGAAACTTAAAGTAGTGGCCAGCATTCCAAAAGTCGTCGTTTCAAACTACTGGCATGACGACCTTTACCTATGGCGACTTTAGGAGATGCTTTTTCACACCCTTCTTAAAATTAAAAGGCTCAGGATTAAAAGTAGATGGGTACACGTGCGCTAGTAAAAATAGAAAGAAAGAAATTTTTGATATAAACACACGACACATACAAAACAAAAGAACTGTGACAAAAAATAAATAAAAAAAGAAAAGCACAATGAAAACAAAATAGGCAATAACGCGTCTACAAAAAGGTCATGTATGGGCTCAAAAACGAACCTAGTTTTGCATTGTGTCAGACAGAATGCCTGACGCATCTAAAGAGCTCCAGGCAGTAAATGAGCGACAAAAGTATGATCATATTTATACTTCTCTCTGAAATACACATAAACTAATATGTGAACAAAAATAATTTCAAGATCTGTATTACCGAACTAGGTGCGAGTTATTGACGTATTCGCATATCTAGTAGCTGGGTTATTGACTGACTTCATAATTTAGCAACCATATATACCGAATAATATCGTTATTTTTAGTCTAGTACCTTGAACCGTATTTGTACCTTTTTATAGATAGAATATAGATATTTTTAGATATTTTCATGTTACGTTACCAAGATGAATAATAATAACAAAGTTAGCATTATTATAGCTTGTGATATGGTTTCTAGAATGCAGGTCATCATACCAGCCCATAAGTATACCTCTGGGAATGGCCTCTTCTCATACAGAGAAGGCATGAACATTGATCGCCACGTTTGCTTAATGTAGATTGGTGATTTCAGGCTTCTTTTTTATCATCCAGGTTTCCTCGCGATGTTTTTCGTCACCGTAAGTCGGTAATGTCCTACGCAAACTTAGAATGCGGATAAACAAACATTGCAAAATGAGCACATTTAAATATGAGCACTTTGCAAAATGTGCACATTTTATTGTGTATTTTCGTGTTCATTTTATTTATTGTTGATATCGGTTGTTTTTAATTAATATTATGTCAAAATGATTGAAAGTTCAAGTAATACAACTGAAAGTAGTAGTATTTAACAAAAAGCAAACGAATTTTATTTTAAGATCATTTTTAACAAAATGTGCACCTTTTGCGAAGTGCTCATTTTGAGATGTGCTCATTCTGCAAAATACTCCTTTTGAGAAGTGCATCAATTGCAAAGTGCCCCCTTAAGGGGTTCTTTTTAAGATACATCATAAGTAAAGTAAGATTGCCATACTCTTGCATTTAGTTGGTGAGTGAGAAGTACATGAGAGTTAGATACAATTATTTTCGCAGTATTTTTCTTTATCCTTGCCTTCCTCATTCCTTTTGTCATTTACGGTGGGCAACGTCTTGGTAGTGTTTATTTAGCTTTGTTTAACCATTTACCATACGTATAAAGTAAATTGATCTTGGTATAAGACGTCTAAATAGTTAGCCGGCTTCGTATTGCTGCTACTAAAAAGTAAAAATGAAAATAAATTTATTTGATACAGACAAAAAGACACACAAAACTTAAAGGTAAACACAAGCACAATAAAAACAATAACAGAAGAGCTGACATTTTATTTTATTATTTTTCTATTTGCTTATTAGTTTTGGCTTCATAGTAACCATTTATTATCGCCATATTTTGTCCTCGCTTGCTCGTGCCATCATTTTCAGTTCAAATATCTCTAGTCAAACCACAAATAGAAGCTAGTTCCAAATATTTGTGCAGACAACCTAAAAATCTAAAATCAATGATAACATAAACACATGTTAGATATTGGTAGAATACTGCACAAATAGTCACAAGGCATACAATGACCAAGCTCGCATACACTTCACCACGTGACAATATGATACACGTTCAATCCCATGGCCCCATTACACCAGTACGTTGACTTTACTTGGGAACTGAATAAATATGAACTCACCAAGGTTTTATTTCGCAACGTACTATTTAAATTTGTTTTTGACCTCCTTGTATCACTGCACAGGATTCTATTTAAACGCACATAGTTATAACTATAGTTTAAACACATGACTTTACTCGTAAAAGTAGTTTAAATAATACATTGCTCAAGGTTTATTATGGGAAACATTACAATAATTTTGAAATTGAATAAATTTGCCGATCTTATGAAAATGATAAATAATTGAAGGAGTTTTGTAATGCTGCTATTACGCCTTTTTTCAATGGTATATTCATAGTATTACTGACATGTTTCGTCGTTCGTTTAGGTACCTATATTATTTAGTTTATTAACGTAACTACAATCTGCCTGATGATTAACAGTGCAGTTCAAAAGGTACTGTTAACCATCATATATTTCTAGGCCCTCTTCAGGAATATATATTACATCACATTACTACTATTAGTAATCATTCAACTTTGCCGAACTTATAAAATGCTTTTCATGTCCTAATTAAAGTTACATTTTATTTCATTAAAGTACATGTTAAAAAGAAAAGAGTACCGGCTTTCAATTATAATTATCTATCAATATTAAGTACTAGATAGAATAAACTAAATGAATAAAGATCTAGATGTAGTAAAATTTTAAACCTTTTTAAATTTCGCATGGCTTTGTAGCAACGAAACACGCGAATATTATTAGCGCCATCTAGTTGAAACTGTTAAAATTAAACTATTTATTATAAACGCCACCTATCGAAATTTAGCCGCACTAAATGTAGTCGTTTATTTAAAATTTAGGAACAATCACAAATGGTCTGGTCCGGTATCTGGTATATTTTATGTAACATTTGCGATATCGTTCTATTATGTGTTAAATGGTTGCAAAAAAAAAAACAAAACGATAATTATAAAGATGGACAGGTGACTAGATTAGTAAGTCCTATTTTCACAAAATAATCAACTTCAATGAGGGTGTTTAGGCAAATTTTCGCCACTTTGGTAAAAGGTCTTCCATTTTGACTGCGCTATCAAAACAAATATTTTTCAGTTTTCATTTCGGCAATTTTAATGTTTCATTTACAAAATAGATAATTTACATGCTTAAGGACAAAATAAAATTGCTGAGAGGGTTTTCTAAAATGGCGCCCACAAGGTGGCAGCACCGATGCGTCAGGTTTAGCTGTCAGGCGCTGTCAAAAAGTTAACCCCTGATTGGTATTTCACATTCTGAAAGTGAAAGTGGCGCCAACTAGTGGCCAAAATCCTAAACACCCTCATTGTAATTCATAAGAATAAATCCTTAGCACATTTATTTAAAATTGATTAGAATAAAGGATGAGTGCAAATTATTCTCATGCGTGTGCAAGAAGGCTGAATATAAAGAGTTCCTTGCGAAACATAGGTACTGCATTATTTTGAAAGGCCCTTCGAATTTTCTGTATAATGTTAGATTTCATTATTTTTCTGACATCTGTTAGTAACTCATGGAATCACGTTGGAAGTCACGTTATTGTTTAAATCACGTAAAATGAGTTAATATCTTGAACATGTGACGCTCACCAGAAATAGTAAGAAACCTATAGATAAACAGTGAATCCTTGCGGTCACTGTATTTATAAACCGAAGAATTACGTAATTACCAAAATATACATCTCCTAAGCGTATTGATTAATGCTTTATCGTTATTCGTTTTAACATTGGAATCTGTACTGTATTTATAGACCGAAGAATTACGTAATTACCAAAATATACATCTCCAAAGCGTATTGATTAATGCTTTATCATTATTCGTTTTAACATTGGAATCTGAAGCTCTCGAACGAAACGGTTCAGTAGGTAGTAGTATTTTTGTCACTCTATTAGAACCTGGAACTCTTTAGCGCATGTGTTTCCTTCTAGTTTCGATTCCAAGTGTTTTAAGAGGGGGCTAAAAGCGCCTAAAGCTACCGAGGCGGTCATCTTGACACCGAATTGACATTATTTTTTCCACCCACGGCTTGCTATATTATAGATTATATATTAGCATATTTTAGATTATATTTCTGAAATAGATATTAGGTAATGGGTATCAAGTTCTGAAGGTTTTAATTCTAAAGGATTTTATAATCGCATAATAAGTTTAAATCAATATATAGGCAGCAGCCGCTACAACTATTGTCAATCGTGCTCCCTAACTTATCTTTATTCCTTCATGATAAAAGTTCGATAATCACATTACTTGGACAAGGCCTTTTGACCAGCAATGGTCCTTCGACTGATGGTAATGATCTAACACAATTCATCAACAGTACGCAGAATAATTATTACAAGTCTACAATTGCTTAAAATCTAATAAAATAAAGAGTGCCCGAGGCCTAACTACCTTCGTCAGTTTTCCTTTAATACCCGTCATGATCATGATTTCTCTACATGATCGGTAACTATTGGTTATATTATTTTTTAATATGGTTCCTGCAGTACTTCGAAAAACAACCGTTATTACTTACCATAAGATGGACCGTATGCTTGATGGCCACAGAAGCTGTTTAAAACAAAGTAGACCGTAAACTAGTCTGTTAAAAAAGTACACATAAGTACTACACACAGGAAAGTGAAACCAATTCCCCTGGTTGTCCGATCCCAAGTTTTATTACTCCAATTTGTACTGATCTTCAGGTGCTCATATACGAAGAATTACGACCAACTATCAGTAATCTCCATTGTTATGTTAGAAATATACATTATTAATGGGATGCGTGAGGGAACTGCCCTGATTACTCAATAAATTAGCGAACAAATAGACTTAATTGATATGATATGTTGTAGGAAGTACCAGGAAGATACCACAATCGACCTTACCACTTTCACTTATTATGGAAAAATAAGCCGTATTACTTTAACTTAAGCTTCAAATATATTGCGAATAGAATAACGCACATACAACGTTCTGATTTAGCAATATAAATTGCTACAAAGCTCAATGATCCCGCTGCTGTAATATATAAAACATAAACCTTATTTTGTTTCCGTTAGGTTCATTTTCACTTGTTGAAGAAGTTGAGTTTTAAGCCTTTCTGTATAGCTGATTTATCTTGCGCTCGCGAAGTTCAACGTCCGTCCTAGCTCCCCCTCCAGTCTTTTGCAACGACTGCTTTTGGTAATTAACATTAAAAAGTGTAATTTTCAGGATATCTCCAAGCAAAAGAAAATAATAATGCTAAAATTACTGTCCACTTTATTGGATAATATTTAAATCTCTTCACACTAAACTCTTTAGACTTAAATTCTTAATAAACAACAACAATAATAAACAGCAACAGGCGTAAATTTATGGTTACATAAAAAATGAAAATAATAAAACTAGGTATTGACGTCATTCAAAAACATAATTTAAATTTTGCGTGGTATAATCTATAGAATAGGTATTGTAACAATAAAATAGATTTAAAAAGTTTCTAAACTATTAAAATAGGCATAATATTAAGACAAAATTTATGTATTGGCGTCACGTAGTTCTATTTAACAATTTTGTAATAATTTTTTGTTTAAATTAGTGTGGGTTTATTTATGCTAGTATCGTGCCTTCAACTAAGACTCTTTTAAAATAAGAATACTGTCCGTAATTTGAAATTTTATAATAACACAAACACGTCATGTTTTGGTAAAATGCACATATAAAAGCATTATTATTTTGGCTTACTTTGAGTCCAGATAGCGTTGTGTTATTATTATTGTTATTTTATGCATAGCGAGAAATAACAGCTTTATTGTAATCTGCTTAATCTCGTAGACCGTATAGGTAAACAGTCATCAGTTCATCACATTCAAGGGTCTAGAAAAGATTCGTTTTATGGCATTTAACATAGCTCTCAAAAAGTTGATAATTTTGCTCTGCCTGCCTAGTGGCTACCATTTTGCGAATAAAGTGTGATGCTATTCTATTTATTTCATCGGTATAACATAAATTCTGTAAGCCCCAAGCCTTTGGAGCTAAGTAAACAATTTATACTTTTGTATTATTCGGTCAAATGCAAAGTTCCTTATTTCTGTTTTATCCTGTACATTTTCTTTTCCTACATAACAAAATAACTATACTCCTGGCCACTTGCAATGCAATAAACACAGGTAGCAAAATAAAAAAGGAAAAGAGGTTTAAATCAATTAATTTGTCTATACTTCGCTCGGTCTAGATATCGCGATTGTCCATGCTATCGACGTACGACCACCGAAACTTTGGTCCGGGCAATGACCTCGACACCCCTATTCTATACTAATGAGGTGTTTATTGAATCGATATTGCCAAAAAAACAACATTTATTTGCATAATCTTCTAAATATAAATTTAAAAAACGCCCGCGTTTTTTATTTTGATAGATTATTAAGTAAATACCTCGATTACATAATTAATTTATTATTGTTATTATATAAAATAAGATTGAGTATAAATATAATCATTACAATATCTTTTACAACAAAAGACTTAAAAATCTAAATTACTTAAAAGTAGACGTGTTAAGTTTAAAATTATCACGTAATGAAACAATTCGAATAAAATTCATGTGGCATTAACAATCAGAATAAAGGTGAACGATTTGTAATGCGAATCGAGACTAAACCAATAAACTTGATAAATTATTGCTATCCTCATAAGTTGAGCAATTTAATTGGTTTATTACTTGACGACGAATCAACTTTGTAGTCAATAAAAAAATTGTACACAGCCGCAGTTCGTCCACTCGACGGCAGATGGCGTTGTTTATCATAGCAGTTATTATGTGATACGGAAACTAAAACAGTTTTATTGCCTATAAAATTAGTTTTAAATGTAATAAAATGTCAAAAATCGCTAGACTATCTAAAGATAGCTGTTGTTTTAAATATACGTTTTTGGTCATTAAAACTTTAGAGAGAAATGAGTAGATATTGCACATGACATAGGTACCGTACAGACTACCAATAAGACTTTCTAGCAAGAATACTAAATTAATACCTTAATATTAAAATTTATTAAAATACATACCTATATTAAGTATTTATTTACAAACTAAATAATATATATAATCATATTTTTTTAAGGTGGCAGGTACATCTATGAACGACCGTTTAGGATAGTCCTGCTTTAAATAGACTAATATCTAGCAATAGGCATCTATCAACAAAATTGATAATGATAATTAGATCCGAATAACGTCACAGATAAACTAACGAAAACAGTGTTGTCGCAGTGGTATTATCACAAGATGATTTTGCTAACAATAGAAGTATAAATAAATAGACCGATTCACTAATCTCTTATTATTCTTCACACACCTGCATTTGATTACATTTTTTTAAAACTTAAGGCCAACTATTCACGATAGGAATACAAAATGATAGTATTTATCACCCTGCAAAAGACTTATATTTTTAAGTGTAAACCAGCGTTTAAAAATACACAAACATTATCATAATTATGAGCATTAAAGAAGCTGTAATCTGCTTGCAGGATGTAGCTTTACTATAAGGTCTGTACTAGAACAGTGTTATTCAAATTCAAAATTCTTTGAAAGAATGCCTTAGCGCCAATACCAGCTCTCCAGCTGTCCAAAGAGAGCTAAAAGGGAGGTGAGGCCTTTACCTTACAGTGAAACACACAGGCTAATGACTAGTTGGTTCAGTTTTATGATATGGGCTTATTTTTTGGAGGCAGTCCACTAACAGAGAACTTGTTTTCAAAATGCAAAAGCGATGTATAAGGTCAATGTGTAATATAAAAGTAACAGATAGTTGTATACCTTTCTTCAAATCTTTAAAATTACTTACACTGCTATCACTGTATATTTTGGAAACATCATGTTTTGTAAAAACTAATTTGAACCTATTCGTTAAATTGTCAGATGTTAAAAAAACTCCTATGCGTGCTAAATATGTAAATCAATTATGTCATACAAAATGTAAAACATCTCTTATGTACAGAAGTTTCTTTGGCATTGCTCCAAGAATTTATAATAAAGTACCTGATCAGATAAAAAGTCTACCTGTTCACAAGTTCAAGAAAACTTTACAAAAAATTCTAATTGATAAATGTTATTATACGGTTGACGAGTTCTTTAACGACAATATTTGTAACAATTAATGTGACATTGTAATAATTTATATGTAATAATTAATTGGACATTGTAATAATAATAGGTAATTTATTTGTTATAATTAATGTGACATTATAATAATTTATTTGTAATAATTAATGTGAGATAGTAGTATTGTTTTTTTTAAATTTAATTGTAGACTTATAAATTAGCCATATTTGTATGTATTTACATAGACAAATCATAGCGCACTTTAACCTATTTATAAGATCTGCATTTTTTCGTTTACCTATGTTTCACAAATAATAAATGATTTGGTTTGATTTGAAGATTTGAATAGCTACAGTATCTTTTTTCGCACAAGGTTGAAGTTCCAAAAACAGAGAAAAATTATTTTACATTTCGGATAATTAACATGAATCCAAGTTTTGTATTTAATTGTATTTAATGTATTATGGGAAGAGAACTGTTGTAGCTGACGAATAGTGACACGCCTCTGCCTACCTTTCGGTGAACCCATCACCTAATTTAGTGTCGATGATTCTGCGAAAAAGTGTACGCGATTCAAGTCACGTCAGTCCTAGTCCATTATTTTCCCACTGCAGTGTAAAGGTCAAAGGCCTCTTTTCATACAGAAGGCATGAGACCATTAATCACCACATTGCTCAAGGTGGATTGGAGATTCCAATATTCTAAATGTTTATATAACATATAATAATACCAGCCTGTTTAGTGTCGCACTGCAGGGCAAAGGCCTCTTCTCATATAAAGAAGGCATGAGCATTAATCACCACGCTTGCTCAAGGCGGATTGGCAATTTCAGACTTTTAAGTTCAGGTTTCCTCACGATGTTTTCTTTCACCGTCAGTCAGAAATTTTCAAGATAAACTTAGAACATATGATTTGAAAAATCACATTGGTACTTGCCCGGATTCGAACCCACTTCCTCGTGTTTACGATGCGGGTGCCATAACCACTGGGCCATTTTAATATGTTTCATCCATTTATTTTTGCTCCACGCTAATATAATTAAGTATGTTTGGTTTAGTAAAGGTAGTACGAGTAGAAATCAACGAATTTATTGAAGCTCTCCGTAGCAAATCTATACTCCTATATAAAAAGCGGAAGAGTTTGTTTGTTTGTTTGAACGCGCTAATCTTATGCACTACCAGTTGGATTTTAAAAAAACATTTTTGCGTATGATAGCTCCTTTCTCGAGGAAGGTTATAGGCTATGTAACATCACGCTACTGGGGACGGGAGCTGTAGTAAGTAAAGACGCGAGCAAAACCGCGCCACGAAAAACTAGTTAATAATAAACCGATGGTTCTGATTGATGTTCAAATAGGGTGTTTTTTTAACCTGCTAGGATGGTGGTACCCGCGATTTCAAACTGCGCCATCGGCGGAAGGACAAATTTACTATCTCTTCTTTTTTCTTTTTCTCCACGGTGGAGAACTGCTTGTCTTGTTTTAATATAGATTCTGCAATACGTACAAAACAAAAAAGAAAAGTGGGAAGATTCATGTTGCGTTTCAAGGACTGCAAGAAGCGTGACATGGTTGCTTTTCACATTAATCCTGATAACCAGTGGAGAAAGTCTTTGGTCAATGGTTACAAAGCGCAAGCTTTACTTCGTTCCAGACTCTTGTCGACAAATGCGAGAAAAGACGTGAAAATGATAATGTCGCTTCATCATCCACAACATCTAACGACCTTCAGTTGAAATGCCAGTTATGCAGACGTTACTGCCGCTCTTGCATCGGACTTTACAGCTATATCTTTCGTTGCTGAAAGAACGCTGCCTAAATCATCTTTAGGATGCAATGACCGGAGAGAGAGACAGAACAAAGCCATGTCTGTAACCTGCAGTAAAGATGAGCATTGCACTTGAGTCTAAGGAGTTCTACTTCGCGTTTCGTGATTAAATGTAATTAGCAGTATCATTTGTCACCACTCCGCGTGCCAAGCGTGGTGGCTATGGCAAACTTCTTCCTTTGGGCAAGGTCTATGTCCATCAGTAGACATCATCAAACTGACATTATGATGATATGGAATTTATGGAAACCAATGAATCAATCAAAATAGTGATAGCATCATCATATTTAAAAAAAAAATCTAGTTTAAAAATTAGTGTAGTTAAAACGCTGCATAGTATTAACCAAAGTTATTAGTTCTTTAATTAATGTTTTCCAGTTTCGATGCTACAAGTCCAATTAGTAACTACTTCCTCTTTTTTATTTCCTATGCATAACGATACAATCTGATAAGAATCTTGTTTTCAACTATGAAAGGTCAATAACGTAACACAAAAACTTCTAATCTTACAATATGTATTATAATAATAGATTAATTTTCTTCTAAGAAATCATTTAAAGTAGAAGGAAACAAGACGAGCAGAATAGAATTGCAAATGTCACTATGAGCGTATAGAAACAAAGGGGCAGTGTAAACACGGCATTAAATGCGCGCCACTATGCAGCCTACCCCATTATAAGTACACCATAGATGCTGGCTACACAGCAATGGCTAAGTATAGTCAGTCGCACAGAGTTTACTGGGCTAAAAGTTGAACGAACCTAGGAAGCGCTTGCGTCTCATTGCTCTCAGCGCTCGCACACAGCGCCGCCCAGATAACATACATACACGTAAACACCAGTGCAACGAAACAAAGATGGACTCGACACACACCGATGGAAACGAACCGTGAGAAATGTTGATAACTCACTTGCGTTAGTGAGCCCGATCGTCACTTCCGAGTTTCAATACAATCAACACGTTCCAAACGCTTTTCGAAAATCAAATTCTTTGTTTAAATTTTTAACGTGTGAATGAACTTTATGTTTGTGTGCGTTTTTCGGGCCAGAGCGAGACGCCGACGACCAATCAACCGTAATGAATTCATGACACGTTTGCTCGGAATCGAAGCGCAGACAAATTGATGATAAAATTTTATTATTTATCATTTGATCGGCGACACCTTTATAATGACTATCAAACGCACGTAATTTGACGTATATTAATAAAATAAAGAAAGAGATAACACGACAATTAGTAATAGAATTTGTGCGTGAGTGAGTGCGTAGGCGATACGTTTAATCAGGCACGGCTGTAGTAGGTAGTTACGACTCGTATGACTGGGCGAGCTCCGTCATCTTATGTAATCCTGGTATCTGGGATCTCGTTTGCGCATACATTTTAGTACAAGTTTTTTTTTACATGCAGTTTAAAATAATACAACCGGCTTGACGGGGCCATTTCTTAAAAATGTCTTTGCATTTCCGCGTTGAGAAAAGTAAAAAGGGCATTCGCGTCTAAAATCAACTTTTTTAAAACGTATAGGCCACATTCTTTGTCATATTCTACCTGCCTGGTGGGAAAAGGTTTGATTATTAAATTCTCATTAAAATTAGTGAGACTAAAGTGTAAACTAAGATAGATAAATTCTAATAGTTAATATTGTTGTTATTAATAATACGTATAATATAATTAGAAAACCTAAGTAATAATTTGCTTTTATATCGACCTCCAAGGTGTGAATTACGAACGCATTGGTTTATTTGCTTCAATTATGTTCAGCAGGTAATGTGAAACTTTACTGGTAAAGTATTAGCAAAACCAATTTTGTACATTTTTGCGTAGGAAATGACCATTCGCAAAACATAGAAAACTCTTACTTTTGTTTTGGAAAAGACAAAGGAAAACATTTCCTGAATGATGCATAATAGTACTTACATACTAGTTTTGAGTGTATGGTGGATGGTCACAGGGAATTAGATCTAGATATATCCAGATCTAGATCCAGGTATACCTAGATAATGTTGTCTTAGACTATATTTGTTTAGTTATTATGACTGTAGTAAACTAGTATTCTGTACGATGAAAGGAATTTTCAACCAGGTGCGGCTCCTCCAATTTCAGCTAGAAGCTTAATATTGATAAACGTTTATTGTGTAGTTCTGTGAAGACATTTATGAAAATTGCTTTTTTAACATTTAATTTTTAATTAATTTTTTCATAGAAATCAATCATATTTAGAAAAAGGTAAAAAACCACAGATTTGCAACAGATTATATTAAAAAAAAACAATACTGCTTATTTTTTTACTAGAACTCCAGTCTATGCATAGCTCAAAGAAAACATCGGATGCCATTAGGTTATAGTTCACACGCCAATAATGATCGCGTCTACGAGCGCTACACAAAACATTTTCTCTCACTACAATTGTATGAACTCTTTCGCACGCATGTTTGCCTAGTCATTTGATATTCAAATCGTTGAACAATATAAAAAATATAGAAAAAAAAGGGCAATTTACATACAATAAAATTACCTACTTATTATGAGGCTGTAGTTCATGCAAATATCAATTTCATGTAAAATCCGATATTTTAGGCTAAACTAATCGTGTCATGTTACAACAGCTTCGGTGGTTCAGTAATACGTTTACACGCACGGTCTCTCACAGGGTCGATCCCGGAGTCAAGTAAATTCACATTGAGTTTTTAACTGACTTTAAAAGGGAGGAGGTTCACAACTTGGATCGTATTTTTTTGTATGTGTGTTACCGCAGAACTCCGGTCATTTATAAACCGATTTGGAAAATTCTTTTGGAAATGAAATCCTTTGGCAATTTGGAAAGTTACTCTGAAATAATTGGTCCCATATTTTTTTATAAAAAATGGTTCAGTACTTTGATTTTAGTTTTATATTTTGTAAAACGTATACAGGAAATAAGGAGATGTAAGACAAACGCGTTGATGTCTTTTTTGACAAGATAGTTTTGTAGTCGGTTTTTGTTTTTTGTCTAATTCTGTCATGATAACAGGGTCGGCCCCGGTTATATGGGATCCAACCAACACACTCGTAGCTGTCGTAATGTGGGTGTTTTACATCCTGCCTACCCCATTCGGAAAGAGACGTGAAGGTATGTGTTACGTTGACTACTCATACTGTGAGGAAGAAAATCCTCACAGTATTTTAGTAATATCCAAGACAAGCTGGAAATGTAAGAATGCTTTGTGAAAAACATTGTGAGTTGTCTAGTAATCAGTAGAAATTACAATTAATGTTACATCATTTCGTAGTACAAATTATACGATTCGTAGCGGTTTCTACACGCGCTCATAAGACACTTGCAGTCACTTTTTATATAAATCTTTAATTCAAGATTATTTTAAAATCCTATTTTATGCAATCGATCGTTCAGCGCTGAAACGCTTTTACAATCAATATGTCTATTATTGAGACTGACACCGCTTCAACGCCATGCATAAAATCGGAATTTTGAAGAATCTTAGATTAAGGATTGTTTAAAGCGCCTGTAAAGTGCGATCTTTGTCGATTTTTGAACATCGTAATAGTTTGGACCTGTAGCGTTATTATTTTAGCTCAAAATGGAGTACATGAAAAAGCTACTTATGGTATTCTATTATTTTTTCCAAGTTTATTTCCCGTCTTGTAATTCGGAATGTATTATTGATAGTTTAACTTTGTGTATTGGCAATATGTTTGGTGCGCAAGTACACATGCGATTGCCTTTCTTTAGAGTGACAGGCAGTATTACGCCGGAATAAAATGTGCATTTTGTGCTTCTGAAGTCCACAAGCAAGTTTATAACTTCTTACAAGATGCCTGGCCGCTTGTTTAGGTTCATTTTTTTATATTTATAATATAGTTATAACCACTTCTTGTCATTATATACTAACTAATGTAAGTTTTTACTACACGCTGCAAGATCTAGTTTCTTGCCAATTTTTTTAGTTGAATTAATTTGACGGAGTCGATATAACACTTTTCGGGACAGTAAACGTAATGTATTGTTATACGTATGTCATTACGTATGACAATAAATTATGTTTTATTGTCATATGTAATGACAATAAAGCATAATTTTATTATGTCTACAGTAAGAAAGGGTTAAGAAATCCGTTCGAGTGAAGCTGTTGTTGAAACCGCTAGCAACTAAATTGATCGTATTACATGTTTACACAAGCATTTAGTATTTTTTAAGCATAAATCTATTCAAACTATTTATCTGCAATCTGCAATCTTCCATGTCTGAAATATTCCAGTAAATTATATAAACATAACTATAGCATAGGTGGTCATTTCCGCAATCCGATCTAAGAAGCTATGATTAATGAAAGCGAGCTCAAAAATATACACTTTGTTGCATACTCAATACTTTCGTAATAAAGAAGAACGCTATTCAACGTAGAGGCATGTAATCCTAATGCCACATGCGGTAGGCACTAGGCGCATGCGGACTTAGCTGGGGTGAATGACTATGCATGCAAATGTATATAACCCGTCTCGATAGCCAATTAATGCGAGTATGCCATGAAAATGAATTAATTGGATTAATAAATATTAATAATATAAATGACTCTTTTTTCAGAAACGTTTTTAAGTTTGAAAGACATAATGCATTTCACAAGATCAAATGTCAATTCAAAAGTCACATTTTTATGCTGACTGACAGCTACAAGTTTGTCGAAACAAGATGACATCCACAAATATTTAGGAAAACTGTCATCCAAATACAGTACGCGACAATTAAGACTGACAGATCGAAGAGTCACTACATATGCAGAGTGCAAATCCATCAATCAGCACAAAGTAACTAATAGCTGGACATAAGTACAAACTCATGCATTGCCTTGTGCGGCAATACGGCAACCCCTCAAAGCTAAAATCTTAATTTGCGTAGCTATTTTTAATGCCTCTGTGTTTCGGTGGGACTGTGTACGGATTACCACGCAGAGGTCTAGGTTTCGATCCCTGGTTCGGGTAAAGCGATATTGCGTTTTTTGTCGAGAAATTGTCAATATTAACCCGATATCTGGAATTTTGCCCGATAAATGGCAACAGGCCCGCCGCCTGTTACATGGGACCTAAAATAAAATAAAAATGGCGATAACTGGTTGGTAAACACCTCTGCCTACCCCTTCGGGTATAAAATGGCGTAAAGCTATGTATGACGTTATTTTTAATCTTGTTTACTTGACAGTTCAAACTATCTCGTAATGGCCAACGTAGAACCAATAGATACGAGTACCAGGTTGACACAATCAAGAGGAGATCATTAGATTCTCATTGGTATCTCTATGCGTGATACCGTCCGATACACACCGGTACGTCCAGGGGTGGCGAATGTATATATTAAAATAACCTAATTAAAACTTAATGAAAAGATTAATAAATAGCTTCAACGTTACTGAGGACGGATTTATGTGAAGTAAAGCATATTTAGAGACTACTACCCATACAGAGAAGACATAGTACACTGATCATTTCATCGCGCTTGCTCAAGGGCATTTGGAATTTTCACACATTGAAATGTTCATTTAATTTCAGCCATCATAGTAGCCATAATCTTCACAAATGATGAAATGAGTGAAGAACCCCGTTGGGATTATTTCGTATCGATAGTCTACTGAAGAATACCTAGCTTGAACTTGTATTGAATCAATATTCAAATTCCTAACTTCACTAATAACCAAAAAATAGCGTCAGAATTTAATCATTGTTTTGTCTCTTTCAGTTTCTGTCGTTTTAAACTTTACAAAAGGGGACGAAACAATGTCATTCTATTACTACTGTACTAGTATGTTTTCAAGAGATATCCTCGCGTTTATGCAGTCAATCGAAATATTGTACTACTAATCGTACTAGGAGCGCATCAGTTTGAAGAAGTTTAGCTGAATCTATCGTTCTTGCTCATAACCACGTATACATTAAAGATCAATATTCTATAAGAGACCAGCCGACGGTGGCTTATTGTATTGGTGTATTGAGCTATTAATGAAGTATTCATTTAATTAGTAACACAGAAAATCAAAAACATTCTGTGCAAATTTTAGACTTAGATATTTTTTAAGTCACAGCAAAACTTTTGATTAATATTTATAAGCAGACGAAAATAAAAAGAAATGTCTCATGGAAGTAAGACACAGCATCAGATTAGTGTCAAAGAAAATGCAATTTTACTCATTGCGCACTACTGGTCGATGGGTCGAAGCAACAAAAGAAAATCTGCTAATGTCAATTATCAAGAGAATGATAACAAAAACTACCAAAATCAAAGTAAACAAATTAATTATTTTTACATAATAAAAATATACACAGAGATACAACATTCTACCACAGTGTATAAATTATAAAAAAAAAAAACGAAACAAAAAAAAGTGTTTTGCTCCGTATGACCGGCCAACCCTACCAGGGGAGCATCAATCTAAACAAGTTGTTCCTGTCTAACATCGTCTGCAGTGGGCTAAAAGATCAATGACCGCTGTGACATCATGTTATCGTATGTTGCATAAACACGGAAATTGGATGGGACATGTCTTTTGTTAATTTTGATTATTGATAAGTGTTGATGTTTTTTTTAACATTAACGGATAACAAGCGTCTGAAATGTTTAGAGAACATATCCATGTTCATAGGTTACGTTTACCACTAACAAACAATAAATAATATTATAATAATACGATATTTACAGTTCTTCTACGCGACAAATAACATTTTATTTAAGTATTTTTCATTTCTATCACAAAAAATAAAAGAAATAGCCAAATTCTGTAAAACACTTAAAAATGTCTCAATCCTGGTTATTTATGAAGTTCATTGACATTAATAATTACATATGGCCGTGATGCGTGATATTTATCGCTTTTTAGACGTTGCATTTAATCTTTGCCTCTTCCGTACACAAGTAAGAAAGAAACACTCGCTTTTACGGGATGGTACAACACAGTTGAGTTAAAGGTTTCTCACAAGTCGCCGTCGTTTAAACGTAATACTTATGTATAAAATATAATTTAAAAGGCATGTAACAGTCGTTTTGACAGACATGAAAAGACATCTCACTCGTATAAATCACACGGACTACATAACCTATGATTCTAAAGGACAGTGGTCAAATTAAACGTAAAGATAGAATAAACTCTTCAAAGGGCCTAAAGAGAGCACACAGGACCTGTGAGAAGAAAGACGTCGACTGTATACGAAGACTCGTAACTGCAAAAAGAGTAGTCTCATGGAATTTCCGTATCCAAAACCAGAACCAACCAACAGGAGTAGTCATCTGCATTCCTCCAGTTCTAAGCACAAAGAGAATTGAAGGTCTTTAAAAATGGTCACCCATCCACTGACTGACAGATCTATCAATCTACTTTTTTTCCTATTTTATTTATCTAAATATTAATACTCTTAATGATAACAATGTATTCTTCACATCTTAAATATTTCTTTCTTTGTTTTCACCACAGTTCAAAGACAAATAGTTACTGTTTTATTTGCACAAAAGCACTTTAACACTTAATCGCAAAAACCAACAATTACTCGGATGACCACCGCAGCATCCGCAAATCCATATGTGTAAGCTGTCATAAGCCTTCACATCACCAAAATACCTTTACCGCCAATATAACCCCTATTTAAAACGCTATAGAGAGGAATATCAATTTTTGCTTGTATTTTATAACTTTGGACAGCAGTCGCAGCAACAACTACATATTCTCCATATAGAGTACAAGAAATTTAAATTCTAATGCTATATAATAAAATCTATTTTTAGTTGAAAACTTCCGTATAGATCAATCGATGTCGATTGTAAAAGAAAGCAGAGACCAACATTAGCCAGCAAGTTACTAGGAATATATAGATTCAAAGAGGTTTACAGATCGTAGCGATCATGATACGCGCCTCCGGAACATTACGTTTAAATAACTAACATAGCATTTTTATGATTCAAACACCGAATGCATAATCTTATTTTAAATATAAAATGAGGTTTAATATTCAAGATTTTAAAAACATAAAGAATCTGGCCATTATTTTTGTGTTATTTTCGTTTTTAATAAATAAAAATATGAGTTCGCAATTTGAAAACGAAGCACGATGGTTCCTTTTATAGGTTTTATTTGCTATAGAAAAGAATACAATGGAGTTCCAGAAACCTATATCTGCTTGACATTTTTAATAAGGTGAAGATATTTCGGAAATTTCTATTGAAGAACAATGACCAAAACATCTAAACGGAACGGTTGAATGAACGCAGAATAAAAAAACAGCCACTTGATAAACATAGACAAAGCAATGTTTACACTAGGGTCATGTGACCTCTAGACGTACCAACTTCCGTTCGTTCATCGTTCAATTCCACATGGAATGTGGAAAACAGGAGCGGTCAGTAAAGGTGAAAGACATGGTTTTACGTGCTCATCATTTCTTAATTCAGTGTTTTTTTGAACTAGGAAACTTTTTGATGATGATTACGTACCGACTTCATCTAAAGGCAAAGGTAAAAAGTAATTTCTTAGTACCTACGCACTGATTTTTTTTTTTAATCAGAATGACAAAAATACAGTCAATTACACTGATTACACAGTAAAAACTTAAAATATATAAAATAACAACTTTTACTCTGACGTCTCACAATACTTCATACATACAGATCCAGCCCATGACTTGACGCCAGCAGAGCGTTGAGCCCCTTTAACATACGCGGTACTGGAGACATGGAACGCGCAACCGTGCGACAGCGTGGTACCGCAAACAAAGGATGCTGCCTGGCTCTGTTGTAATTATCGGGCACAAAAAATTAACACAGCTCGGCATGTAAATCAGGTGTATCAATAGCTCCATGTAGGCTTTTACATGCAGTCAAAAGTTGATCGAATGACCGTCTTACCTGTAGCGAATTGTAGCCCAAGTAACCCAACAAAAAGTTTGTTGGATACATAAATGGGTAATAACCGTATTTACGTTTATAGAGGTACCGTAAAAATGCCTTTTGAACTTTTTCCAACATCAATGCATACAGTTTTCCATGTGGGTTCCATAAAGTAGAACTACACTCAAGTTTACTCCGCACAAGCGTGCTAAAAAGAAGAGTGATAACTTGGTGGTTGTTAAACTCACGACAGTTTCGAAGAACAAAACCAAGTAGGCGAAAAGATTCCTTGCCTAAAATATAATGTGTTCATGAAAGGTAAGTTTGCAATCAAACGTAACACCAAGGTCCCTAATAGAAACTACTCTTGCAATTTCTACATGATTGATACTGTAAATGTATTGTAAAGGATTTCTCATTCGCCCAAAACTCATAGCACAACATTTAGAAGGATTAAATTCCGTTTTATTTGAGACTGACCATTCCATAAGTGCATCAATATCCCGCTGAAGTGATACACAATCCGATTGTGACTCTATCTCGGTATACAGTTTCAGGTCGTCGGCATACAGTAAACATTTTGAATTTCGTAGGACCTGTGGAAGGTCATTTACCATGATTAGGAATAGTAGAGGTCCTAAAACAGATAGAGTATATAACAAAAAACTTATTTACGACGTACCTACAGAGTTCTTAGGCTTGACATGAAAAGTTAAAAACACTAAAAGGCAAATAAGTCTTTGAGGAAGTCAAACTACTCTTGGCATTGGATTAACAAACCCAGACTTATCACAGGACTCTGTTACCCGACCTATGTTAGATAATTTTGAGTAGACTTTCATCTATTCGGTGGGCTTACAGATAAATATATACTTACTAACCTGGGATTGTCTGACTGCAATGGTAAAGTACCTATGTATAATATACATCGGCACCATTGCCATAAAATGGAAAAGAAGTAAAAACGCTTATCTTCGCTGACTAATACGAATTCAGCTAAGAATACGGATCCAGCTAAGCTGAGTTCATCACGTAGGTACCTGTAAACAAGCTTTCGGTATATAAATGACACACTAGGCTTTGCCAAGTTTGTGCAAAAATCCATAGAAGCTTAACGAAACGAACTAAGTAGCCTTTTACATCACATATCACGTCAAGACACAAAGTAACGTTTCTTTCCAGGTAGTGCTATAGTAAGTGATAATAGTAGGGCAGTTTGTAACTCATTGTAACAACATTATAGTGGCATCAGTAGCTTTGTCGTTCTCCCTTAGGTTACAAAGTAATGATAGGCAGATGAGTCTGGCATTGTATCTATCTTTTCTGCTTATCTCTAGATTTATTTATTGGTCATTTTTTTATGAAGGATAGAGTTGTCATTAAATCTCATAAATATAATTTCTATTTTTAATATTGTAAGTAGATAACATTAATATCATTCAATCAAATTTGATAAAAGTATTCGTATTTACCACATTCGTCGATTTAGTGGCCGTCATTACCTAGAAGAAGAATATTCGTTAAAAATAAGATGCATTTCGAATAATAAGATAACATTAAAATCATCAGCGAGAAAATTTAAATATTCGTATTTACCACATTCGTTCATTTGCCGTCACTATGTAAAAGAAAAATATTCGTAAAAATTAGTTGCTATCGAATAATTCTTAAAAAATTAGCAAGACCCTATTTTGCTTCGTTAATAAAGCTTATCCACCATTTCGTTTTTCTATAAAAAGTTGAGCACGTGCATTACATTGCAAGTAAGGTTGATAAATATTCATTGTTCGTAAAGGTAATAGGAACGTAGGTTTACGTTACGGAACATTACGTGGGTTTCCTCACAATGCTGTCGATATACTGCAATACCAAAATAAAGAAAATATAGAAAAGTACAAAATGCAAAAAAAAAGAAAACGAAATTCATGTAAAAGATATTTTCTTTTCAAAATTATTGTTTTAATTTTACCTATCCTATCTATGCCTAGTAGCACTGAAACCAATATGAAGATTGGTACTCAAATCCCAACAAGTAAAATTCTTCAATCAGTGTAACAATTTCCTGAAAAACTACACAAAGTCATCACTGTTTCCAATTATCGACAAGTAAACGTGACGCAAACACATCATAGTCACGTTATCTATCGATACAGCCAACGTAAACCGTCAAAAGTACCAGGAGAGCATAACCAAAACAAAAGTAAACTATTTCGACAGCCGTACGCTCAATAAAAACTTCTAAACTTGAACATACCGCGCGACAGAGACACGACTATCTCCGTATTCTTCCATCTCGCTCTCTTTACGTCAGTTGACAAGCAGTGGGTGAACGAACTTCGAGAGTTTACTGGGCTAAAAGTTGAATGTACCTCCGTTCGCGGACATTACGAACAAGATAGCAACTTTACCATACGCACCGTGTCAATGAAATGTCGTGAACACGTTTTGTTTATGTAGCGAATTTGATCACTACGTCATGTAATTAAAGTTCACTTTCTTTCGCGTTTGTATGATTTGAAAGTCCTTTTGGTATAGAACAGCAAGTTTCTCACGACTACCACTACATTCGCACGCTGGTAGTGAGACGTGTGTGCAGATGGATGTTGTTGTATGTCTGTGTGCGTTTGAGGTTGGTGTAGTCTTGAAAATAATTTCGCGGTCACACCAAGCCGGCGGGTTCATATAACCTGAACCACCTGTCTGTGTTGTGCGCCTAGTTATTTATATCTATGCGCAAACCAATGTATCATAGATATATACATATATGTATATACTTGGCTATATATAGAAAAAATTAAAAGTATAGAAAAATGAGCTAGTGGCGCCGCTGAATCGAAAAGCATTCTTGTGAAAATGGCAGGCACTTAGGCAGTCAGGGTGGTCATCATTCTAATTTATTAATTTCATGACAACTTGGAATATAGTTTATGAGACTCTTTTTTGCATCCGGGATCAAAATTAGAAGAAAACCATGCAGTTTATAAAGACTGCCTTGTTTTAATCAACAAAGAAAATTTGTTGGAATTTTCTATGAATTTTCATAGATCTGCTCAGTAGCTGGCTCCCATTATGGGTAAGTTAACATGGTTATATCCTGCTACCATCTCCAGAGAAAAGGTTTAAATACATACCTATTAAAGTATTTATTTTATTATAGATTTTCATAAATAAAAAATACAAAACTACCCAAACTTTAATATTGCTATCGTAAAAATGATTTTAAATGGCGAGCAACTTGTCTTGAACGATTATGATGGTACATAAAAATGATACGAAACGGAAAGTGATGTTTGCAGTCTAAATGACGATTTTGTGGTCAACAACACCTGCTTTGTACTACAATGTGTCAGCTGCCTACACTATTAGTCTTTAATAGCACTTGTAAAATAAAATAAAAAATATTTGAATACACACTGTTTAGTCTATTTATATTACAATAATTGAATGCGTTAGTGGTTTTGTGCTACTGTGTATGGAATTCCGCGTAAAGGTTTCGAGTTTGGGCCACGACTGGGGTATGCAGTACCAGATCCAGGGGGAGGAGGGAACTAATGGGTCCAGGCCTTTCTTAAATATACATGTTAAAAAACCCAGTCTCTCTAAAACCCAGATCCTGAATCCACTACCGTATTAGTGCATTTTTCTGTTAGGGATTTTCAATATTAGACCGCGAGTCCTAAACTTTATCAAACTGGCAAACTACCTGGCAAAACGGGGACGTTATATACCTCTGCTTACCCCTACGGAAAAGAGGTGTAAAGCTAAGTTTAGTGTAATGGTTAAATGATAGCTCGGCATGTTTAATATTTTTGCGTTGTCTAACAAATAGTTGAGGAAATAATAAAGGAAATTTTGCTAGCTAAGTGAGGCCAAGAGGCGTAAGTACCTTAGTTACCTACCTTACTGAAAAAAGAACTTAGAAAGGAAAGAAGAAAGTACTAATTTAAAAAAATATTTAAGTCTCGATTGTTGCAGGACGTAAAAAGGTAAAACTTTATATCTTCACATAAGATGGTAATTACTTTGTTTTTATAGACAAAGCACATTGAAAAACGACTTTCTAAAACTTATATGACATTTTTATGACTGCCTGAATATACAGCGCATACATAAATGAAGCATACAACTATCAGCCTCTGCTTCATCTCGATCCTTACGGCAAAAACAGGCAAAAGGTTGGGATTTAGTCGACAGACATTGAAGACTTACTACCAGTTGGGCATCCAGTAGGTTTATGTATGTCCAGCATCCGGCCAATGGGATGCAACAAAACAATATGCAAAACGTGACTTGAAATAGGAGTTATATCTCGTTCAATCGTCAAATGTAATGCACGTTTTAAAAACCTTTTTTTTACAACTGCCTCAGTATTGAACAAGTCACGGAAGGCTCTACAAAGATACAATTAACGAGCACAAAGTACACACAGACTCGGAACGGAACACATTTATGGATCACACAAAGTTCTGTTCCGTGTAAGGATAGAATCATAAGAATCTTTCACTATACACCGATACACTTCGCCACAACCCTAAAAATACCACAGCAAATTCCATTTCCACCCACAATGCTAGTAATTTGCGTCCAATCATTGCGTGGGATACTTCGACAGCTTCCTAATAGTAATACTTAGATATATTGGTTTTCTCAAGCCGACATGGAAAATATTCATTGAGTGTAATTACTTGGTTTATTATAAACTAGTTGGCTTAAGTAAATGTTTATAACTTGGTGAGCGGTTCTCTTAATGTAATCTGTCTGATTGTCTCCAACACTAGAGTTCTAGTAATTTGTACCCTTGCTGGCTGCATGAGATTTGTTTGTAAAGTCCATGCACATAATTTTATAAGGACAACTCTAAGCATTCGCTATCAGTCCACTCTAATTATCACTATCATTTAGAGATTTTTCCGAAAGGTGAAATATATAATAAATACATGTATACTATAAGTATGATAAGAATTTCAAATATTTGTTATAAGGCCTAATTTCCCTTCATTCCTTTTACTTTACTCACTCCGTCCATGGTAGGCAGCAGCTTCGCGGAGTCCCTGGCATTACAGAAGCAATGTGCAATGTCTGAAACTCTGAGTCGTCCATGTAGCTCACTACAGTTACTACTTACCACGTGTGCTGTTTGCTCGTCTGCCACTGTCGGCAATAAAAGAAAAAGTGGACACGTGCAACTCTAGTATTAGTAGTTACATAATTAAACATATAAAATAAAGATCATCAAGTTTATCACTCATAAATTTAAAAATTCAAGTGGGCAAAAAAATCAGTATCAGTCTCATGACTTAATAAAGATAATTATTGCACGTGTGAAGTCAATGACCTTACTAAAATGGCCGAGTCAGAAACCGATTAATGGGTAGCAAAAGTTAAGTCTTAAACAGTTGACGTTTCCGCAATATCTTGTCCAAATCTATAGCTATTGATTTACATCCTTTTATTTAGGGAAGTGTTGCAGTGGTATTAACTATTACGACCTGTACGTTGTCAACGGTAAAACTGTAGAATATGGTGTTGCAAAGAAACTATGATAAATTTCTTGGGTTATGGGTATGCTTTGTATAGCTAGTGCAGTTATCTATAGACTCTTGGAGATCTTTTGTGCAATATTGCTTACAGTCCATACTACTGTATAATGTTTTATTTGCAGCTAAGTAAGATTTTGTTTCGTTAGCTTGTTCTGACCCAATGCTAAGCAAAATCGCGTGGCATCGTCCGATAATATTATATGAAAGCCATTTCAATGTTTATCATATTATAAGTAAAATTTTTATTATTATTGATTATTCTATAATTTACTTTTTCTAAATTTATAAAGTCACTTTTTGACAAAGGTTTCTGTCTTTAATAGGATCCATAGTAACTCTGAAAGGCATAAATTTTCCATGCACCAAACCAGCTTTAATCTACGTGTCAAACACACCTCGCTCATAAACACAAAACTAATGACATAAAAGAGAAAATGCATCAGTTTAATTTACCCGAGCCAATAAATAACAGATGATAGCTATTTAAAGAGCAAACTTTCTAATACTTTGTCTAATACACCTGCATTTCTTCGTAAATGGTTGACAATTTAAATAGGGAGTGGCATAATATATATCATTGCATTTCATTTAGTGATTAATAGCGATAGGCCATTGCTTCTGGGTCCTCTTTCTCTTCCATCCTAGCCTTTCTTATTCCTTCCCACAATTCATTGACAGCAGCCTTTGTTTCTACAATGCTTGAAAAATTTATTCTTTCTACAAGTTACAAAATCATGAAGACAAATTATCTTTTTCTCTTCATATTCTTCTTCTTTCTTGTATAACCTATCGTAATTACTTGAACCCGAATATTATTACATTATCAGCCTGATGACATCCAAAAGAGGCTTTTGGAAAAGGCTTTCCTGAAATCACTACGCTATGCAGGCGAGTTAGTGACCACATTACTTAGTATGATATTTTATTTTAACATTCTCGACACCTACGGCAAGAGTTAGTTCTATCTAAACCCTAACTCGGGCAGTAATCATAAAAAATATTGGAATATTTTTAATATTACGTGTTCGAATAAGCCTTTCACATCTTTATATATTCGGGTTGATAAGAAATTATAAATCAAAGTAGATATGCATATGGGTTGTTACTTTTAAAAATGCGGCATTGTATCTTCAAGCAATTAAATTAGTTTTCAAGAATTTCAAGTAAGTTATGAACGATCAATCAATATGATAATTGTGCTTGTCATAAATTACTTATATTCAACGCGATAACTACTCGATATTTGATGATTTTCAAATATTACCAAACAGCTATTATTCTAAAACTAATAAACTCGAAACGTCCAGTACTGTAATAGAAAAAACAAATGAAGAAGAGCAGGAAATAGTCATAAAGGTAGCAACTGTAGGTAGCAAGATGAAAAATTAAAAACAAATATTTTTTTTCCAACGAGTAAAGTGTCAAAATGTAGATCATACAATGTTATGAACCGGCGATTTGCATCCGTGAGAGCGGTCAACGACCTTCCTACTGATTTCAGACAGACCTCATTGATAAATAAATTAAATTTATTGTTGGTGATCAAATTTTATGGGCCTTTATTTATAGAAGAATATTTATAAGTGCAGTAAACTAAACGCTATCATTCTTTCTGTCAGATTGAGTGAATTTCCCGCTACTTTGTTTCAAGAAACGTAATTGTCTGGATGTTTTAAATTAATGCCAGAAATTTTCAGTCAACTTTATTGACATTTCTGGACAATGAAGTACATAGGTACTAAAGAAACAAGAGAATCATGATCCACCATAAGCTCATTTTGGCAGTTCATCTAAATGCAAGTAGGTCTAAATTCGCACAAAGACAGATTTCCTTGACAACGTGCTTGTTATTATTTTATTAGACACTGACATTTTACTGAGTATTCTGTTGATAAGTTAGTATTCTACACGTCCCTAGTACTTACATTAGACACGACAGATTTTACAAGTTTGACAATTTTAGGCGAAATATCATCAAAATGGGTCATGATTCCGATGATGATTGTATATACTTATTGTTTTAAGTTGTATTGTAACATGTGCTTAAAAACCTTTGTAGCATATTCTGTATGCCTGCTTTTTCTTAGATATTAGGATACCAAAACGACTCCACTTTGCTTGATGATAAGCTGTTCGCTATCCTAAAAGCCATCAAGAAAAACTACTGGCATGGTAGCCTCTACTATGTTTAGTCTATAATATTTGCAAGTAAGACACTTAAATTAAAACTTAAAAAAATATTGCTATTCTTTTTATTACAAATACTTGTACAGGTTAGACTTCTGATCAATATTATTTGGAAAGTGCAGAAAGATGTCTTATAATTTCGTTTTTAAAATTATAAACACCGTTATATTGGAGAATTACCCGTTCGACTCACATAGTATTGCTATGACGGTCTTATCTGGGATATATTCCCAGTCAAGGTGGTCTAATCCAAACGACAAGAATTAAAAGTCATACCTCTCATAAACCTAAGTATACGACTAGCAAGTACCTACATGCGTATATTTTAATAGCAACCAATCAATACCAAGCACTAGCATATTAAGTGTATAATGTAGTAATAACTTTTACTTATAAAGGGTGGACAAGTCATTGAAATTATAGCCAGATTTAGCTCAGATATTAATAATAGGTATATAGATATAACATAATTGACTATCTCCATAAGTGGACAAGAGTTTCAGACAGGTTGACAACATTGTAGTGAGAAATATTACTCAGTTCTTCTAATTAAGAACGTCATAACTCTAGAACAGGTATTTTGGGAAACTAGGTCTAAACATAAACGCTTTAGGGATGATTTTCTTGTAGCTTCTTTTCTATACATACCGCGTTCTTTCTTAGTAAAGCGGTCTTCTTTACTAAAGGACAACATCGTAACTATAAGTTATGAATTTTGGAAAGCAAACTCACACTATCTACACAACCTAGTGGTCATAGATCAGTACAAGGATAAATTATATCCAATCTACCAATAAGAACACGGTAGAAAAATACTACTACTAATACTTATCTATTGGAGGAGGTCTCTGGCCAATTGTTCAGCAATGGACATATCAGAGCTAAAATGATAACAAATGTAAACCACTACACAAACTATCGAGTTCCTGGTCGACATAAAAATAAACAAGAGACAATTTGCATGTCACTTTAGATTGTAACTTACAAAAGATGATGGTTATTAGACCTTTGTCACAAAACTGACTGTGAAAATTAAACCAGTACACCGTATAAAGAACTATTAATAAAATATACAATAATTGCGTATTAGTCAGTATTATCTCACTCAAACGCTGTCATTCCTGTAAACCGGGATTAACAACAAACTCTTGCGAAAAGCGAGCTATGACTCATCATCATATCAGCCATGAGACATCTTCTAGCTGGACATAGGCCTCCCCTAACTTTCGCCAGCGTGGCCGGTCGTTCGCCGCCCTCATCCATCGGTTGCCCACCACCCTTATAAGGTCACCGGTCCTCCTGGTGAAGGGTCTGCCCACGCTGAGTCTTTCGGTTCGAGGTCGCCACTCTAGAACCTTTCTGCCCCAACGGCCGTCAGTTCTGCGAGCTGTGTCCTGCCCATTGCCACTTCAGAGACGCAACTTTGCGAGCTACGTCAGTTACTTTGGTTCGCTATCACTGATTATAGCTAAACTTACTGTCCAGGGCAAATAATAATATCGATTTAATTAAAATTATAATGATAGTATTCGAAAAGAAGGATTCGGAACCGAGTAACTCATTTCAGTACTTTCCATGTTTATACTAAATATTGACTGAGATAAAAAAAGAGAGAAAACTCTTTGAAGAAAGCTCTAAATATTCCAAAAATATTTTTGTCATTAAAAACAACTAAATCATAAGATAAAATGTTATATTATAAATATCAAGCGTCATTAAATTCAGTTATGCTATTTCACTTATAGTTTTAAACACACCGACTAAGTAACTTTTACATTCTCGCAATTCAAACACATTTTCCTTGTAAGATTAAATCCATTCATGTTTGTTTTTAATGTTAGTTAGTAAACATAGTGACTCACAGTTCCGATAAATAGATCATGATGTAGTCGTTTTGTCTGTCTGCATGTACTCTGTAGCTCGGAAGTGAAAGTATAGAAAGTGGTGAAAATGTTAGCCGGCGCACGATCTCTGCAATCCGCCGCTCTAGACAAATGCACCTATGCAGTTCCACCATTGTTCATTTTACGATCGAAAACAACCGTAAATATAACTATTTTACAATTCTAATCAATCGTCGTCATTCTCTCTACAAACAAATAATCACCGATACATTAAAATATCAAAAAGAAATCATCATTATAACACAATCATGAACATTGTTGATTTGACCTACTTTTTGTTTAGTCAATTCTAGCATTCACTGCCAATGCAATAAAGTTGATTTTCGTATGTAACTATAATAAAAAAGTGAATGGTTAATGTCAAGAACACGATAAAAATACCTAGGGAGAGTATGAAGAGTAGATCACGGTCAAATATAGACTTTCACTACTTTCTCCGACCTAAATGTTCGTTATTGTCGTAGGTCGAGTGGGCGGCCTTCGGGGTGTACTTTTGGTTTTATCTGTCACTTTCATTAATCTATGTTGCTAGAAAGTTGTGACGTCAAATTTTAGGGCGTCGAAGGTAAAAGTGACGGGAGAGATGAGAATTAGGTCGAAAGATCCATGAGCTTACATATTTTGGGTACTATAATATCTGTACAAGTACTCTACGCTGATTTCCATAAGACGATATTTAATAATAAACCTTATTTACAATTCGATTAGAAATCAGTAACAAGATTGTTTACTATTAGTAAACAATCTTGTTACTACTACAGTCACAAAAGAAGTGCTTTGCAGTATGTCCACCCTAGAAGATCTAGAATCGCAAATAGGTACTAGATCTACTCATGTGGTAGTGTAGTGTAGTGTAGTTAAGAATTTTCAAATTTGCTTTTACTTAAAATTACGTTATAAAGACGTTGTAGATCTTAAAGAAGGGTTTTTAAATTGATTTTGTAAGAACAAGTTGGCGAGCCGACCTGGATGAACACCGCGAAAAATGGTTACCGACAAATAATGAAAATTGCAATAACAATTTCATCGGTATCGATACCTCAACCTTGTGTCCTATAAGGGTATCCTAACCTTTGGGCTACCATTTAGCTCAGGTAAATAGCGTCCAGGATGAGTTCATGCTCTGGTAAAAGTACAAACTATGAAAATGAGCATAAATTCGCACCTTTTAATTTATGAATACAACAAAATTTCATTTATTCATGAGTACTTTAGAGAAATTACACTTTGGTAGTAATGCACTGTATTTGAAACTCGCTTGCGGTAGAGGAAAGTTGAAGAAACTATACCAACTGGAGCAATGCTTTTATATAAAAGAAGAAATGTTGATAGATAGAATTTACTTTATCTATACATATAATAAAATTGGAGTGTTTGTTTGTAATATACCATAAATAACCGTTTTTACTACATGTATATGAATATCGGTACATTACACCAAAATAACATTTTTTACAATTTTTGTCTGTCTGTCTATCTGTCTGTCTGTCTGTTTGTTCCGGCTAATCTCTGAAATGGCTGGACCGATTTTGACGGGACTTTTATTGGCAGATAGCTGATGTAATAAGAAGTAACTTAGGCTACGTTTATTTTAGAAAAAATCTTTTATTTTAGAAAAATAAAGTAATGTTGATCGACTGTTAGGCGGAACGAAGTTTGCCGGGTCAGCTAGTATACCATATATTGCAAACAAATAACATAAAGGCATTAACTGTTGATAAAAAAATACAAAACATCTTAATAATATTATATAAATGCGAAAGTTTCTGTGCATGCGTGCGTGCTTTCGTGCGTGCTTTCGTGCGTGCGTGCGTGCGTGCCTGCGTGCGTGCGTGCGTGCGTGCGTGCGTGCGTGCGTGCGTGCTTGCGTGCGTGCGTGCGTGCATGCGTGCGTGCGTGCGTGCGTGCGTGCGTGCGTGCGTGCGTGAGTGCGTGCGTGCGTGCGTGCGTGCGTGCGTGTGTGTGTGTGTGTTTGTGTGAGTGTGTGTGTGCGTGCGTGCGTGCGTGTGTGTTTGTTATCACTCAACGCCTAAAAACGGTTGAACCAATTTCGATAAAAATTGGTATGTACTTAAATTCGGTGCTGGAGATACTTTTTATCCCGAAAATCAGTCTTGTTTCCGAGTTACAATAATTAGGTAAACAGGAACCATTTTTCACGCGGGCAAATCCGCAGGGTGCAGCTAGTTTATAATATTGCTTCATACCTTAGTCTCCAAAGGGGTTGAAGCATCCATGTTTGATCTCATATATCAGGACAAGACACGATCTTGCTGCTATTTACTCGAAATAACTGAGAATCTTATTGAGAATTTCTCGGAGACAAACCCAATATTACTTTACCTAAGCAGTCTGTAAATTACACAGTACCAAAGAAGCATACCGAGACAATCATATCTCTATAAATTAATGGTAAATGACTTAAACCACCGAGACACTTAGATCAAAGTAAATAAATAATGGATGTGACCCCACATTTTCTTAAAGCACAGGTCAGATGAACCATCATGATTAACAGCATCGTAAAAGTTTAATAATGTATTAATATTAGAAACTTCGTTATAATAAAATGCAAGCTCTTACAATTTTCCTATAGAAAGTTAGTTCCGATGGCTGTCGCATAATTTAAATGACTATGAATGGATGCAGTGTTGTTTTATTTTTAGAATATTATTTATATATCATTAACAGTATATTCTTAAAGCTTAGATACATAATAAAACACGACTTACTTCTGCTCAAGTTTTTGTCCTCGGAATGTAAACACAACATACTTAAGTGTAGAAAAATTAGTTTTTTCTGGTATTCGATATCGATAGATCTTTAAATGAGTTTATCGTTCGCTTTTATACCCTCGTACCTACATCTGTACTACTCATAGTACATAAGAATTTAAAAATTCTGCCGCTTTATTTTTGAACGAAATGACTAATTTTATAGAACAGTGACATCTATTGGATATTTAGATATATAAAAACCAGTTGAAGTGACACTTCACATCTGTAATTTTATTTTAAAATGGTGTCAGAGGGTGGACACGCAGCCGTGTGCTCACGCACAGGTTAGTTAATCTATTAGAATCTTATCAAATTCTAAATAATTTGTAGATTTTGAATAATTAATTAGTAATTAATACTTCGAGACGTACATATCGAGTGATATTTTTGCGTAAAAATAAATAATATTTGGGTAGCCTTGAATTATTTTCCTATGTCCTATGCAAAGAACAAATGTAGGTAGTTAAAGTTTTGATATTTTTACTTCTACTGTACTTTATGTAGTACATTGGAAGATAATTTCAATTTTTTTTCATTTTTTTGGTATAACAGAAAATGCCTGAGTTGAAAGTCTAAATTAGACTTTTCCGGGGATAACATTGGCGACGATCCAGAGTTCTGGCTCAAAGAGCGAGTTATCATTAGACTAGTAAGTCCAGCAGCTCAGACGAAGATGATTATGCTCTGATTCCTTTACCAGTTACTCTAGCGCTGTCCGACAGTTATTTATCGCGATCTCGCTCATGAGGACGTGGAAGTACAAAATGTGGACGTGGACGCGGATTTAGTCGCGGACGTGGCTCAAAACTCTCTGAACCACCATCTCTATCTATCCATATATATCTCTATCTATACACATTGCGATCAGAAATCGCCAAACAAGTCAAATGGGCAATAGACACCTTAAAAAGAACCGCAATTAACGATTTAATGTAGCCAGCTTACATACATATCGAAACTCAAGTTTGGGAATGGGATAGGTTCTACGATCAATATATCGAAAATGACATTTTTGACTGTTCGAATAGAACACATATTTTGAGGTAGATCGAGACAGGTAAATCAATTTATAACTTTGAGAAAACTAAAAATATATACAAGAATCACTATGATAATGTCAGCAATCCAGTACCCTCAAATTGATAGATACCTACTGGTCTGGTTTTTGTAAAAATGTTATATTTACGTATGTTTTACGCCAAATCAGAATTGTTATTCAATTTTCATGAGGGTAATGAGTAGTCTTACCCCTAGTTTCTAAAGGCTGATCAACAAAAAATTAACTAATAACCTAATCACTGTTAAATCTCATGTGAAGTACCAATAAGGTTTCTAAAAGCATGAATAATTAGTTTAATTAAACTAATTATCCATTCTCTTAGCATGCATTTAGGTACTTGACATGAGATTTAACAGATCATTAGTTAATTTTTCGATGATCAGTCTTTCAGAAACTGGGGTTAGTATACCTATAAGTTTAATTCCTACTTTTTTATCTCTACTTATGTTCCTAATTTACGGCTTCTTAGTAAATAATGATGATTATTAGTTAATTTTTGTTTGTTTTTGGAGAATAATGTCTGATTATGGTAGTTTTGTTTGAGAAAACTTTTAATAAACCATATAAGATTAAAGATTGTTTCTTTTTTTAGATTACAAACCTATTTTATTACAATTTATTTTCTAAAACCTTTTTATTTCCTACATGAATGACATAGTAATATCGTCACTTTGTCCTTTATAAAGGACATAGTGAAAAACCATTTTCCGGGAGATAAAATATTTTTCACTAATTTTTGGATACATTTCAATTAGTTAGAAATACAATACTAAAGTTTTAGCAACATATCAAACAAAAAGTACCTCTGGTAGGCAGGAGGATACAATAAGTTTTCCAAGTAAATACCCGGGGCTAGTATAACTATTTGAACAGGATATTTTACTCTGTCATCGGTAAGAAGAATATCAGGGTAAAGCCTGAAAGCCTTGTCTATATCTGTAGATGGATCAAGAATTAACCCTTACCTGAACATTAATGTAGACACAATAATATATGTTTTATTGTCATCACGGCCATATATGTATACGTTTACTGTCCAGAAAAGTGTTAGTGCATAATTGTCTTACTTTTGACTGTTCCAAAGTACGAGAAAATTTGTTCCAAGGATAAACGCTAGGGGCACTCCTACTTTATCATTTTATTTTACGAATCATAAAATAAATATTGTTATAATTTTGATGTATTTTCATAATTATCGAATTATTATCGAAGTTCTATTCAGGAAAACGTGAAGCATTAAATAAGTTAGAATAAGGCACAGTCTTCATCTGCTAGTACTCTCTCACAGGACTACACTACCACATGAGTAGATCTAGAATCGCAAATAGGTACTAGATCTACTCATGTGGTAGTGTAGTCCTGTGAGAGAGTACTAGCAGATAAAGACTGTGCCTTATTCTGCACAATACAGTTGGAGTTTGCCTTTGCCTGGAAGTGATCCTGTAACTACTATAAACTTTTATTTTTTATATATTATATTTTTATTATATTATTGACTCCAGAAAGCTGTTTAATTAAGGCTGAATAACTTATTTAATGCTACCTAATAGTAATATTGGGTTTGTCTCCGAGAAATTCTCAATAAGATTCTCAGTTATTTCGAGTAAATAGCAGCAAGATCGTGTCTTGTCCTGATATATGAGATCAAACATGGATGCTTCAACCCCTTTGGAGACTAAGGTATGAAGCAATATTATAAACTAGCTGCACCCTGCGGCTTTGCCCGCGCGAAAAATGGTTCCTGTTTACCTAATTATTGTAACTCGGAAACAAGACTGATTTTCGGGATAAAAAGTATCCTATGTCCGTCTCCAACACCGAATTTAAGTACATACCAATTTTTATCGAAATTGGTTCAACCGTTTTTAGGCGTTGAGTGATAACAAACACACACGCACGCACGCACGCACACACACACACACACACACACACACACACGCGCACGCACGCACGCACGCACGCACGCACGCACGCCCGCACGCACGCATGCACGCACGCACGCACGCAAGCACGCACGCACACACGCACGCACGCACGCACGCAGGCACGCACGCACGCACGCACGAAAGCACGCACGAAAGCACGCACGCATGCACAGAAACTTTCGCATTTATATAATATTATTAAGATGTTTTGTATTTTTTTATCAACAGTTAATATTGTGCCTTTATGTTATTTGTTTGCAATATATGGTATACTAACTGACCCGGCAAACTTCGTTTCGCCTAACAGTCGATCAACATTACTTTATTTTTCTAAAATAAAAGATTTTTTCTAAAATAAACGTAGCCTAAGTAACTCCTTATTACATCAGCTATCTGCCAATAAAAGTCCCGTCAAAATCGGTCCAGCCATTTCAGAGATTAGCCGGAACAAACAGACAGACAGACAGATAGACAGACAGACAAAAATTGTAAAAAATGTTATTTTGGTGTAATGTACCGATATTCATATACATGTAGTAAAAACGGTTATTTATGGTATATTACAAACAAACACTCCAATTTTATTATATGTATAGATAAAGTAAATTCTATCTATCAACATTTCTTCTTTTATATAAAAGCATTGCTCCAGTTGGTATAGTTTCTTCAACTTTCCTCTACCGCAAGCGAGTTTCAAATACAGTGCATTACTACCAAAGTGTAATTTCTCTAAAATACTCATGAATAAATGAAATTTTCATAAATTAAAAGGTGCGAATTTATGCTCATTTTCATAGTTTGTACTTTTACCAGAGCATGAACTCATCCTGGACGCTATTTACCTGAGCTAAATGGTAGCCCAAAGGTTAGGATACCCTTATAGGACACAAGGTTGAGGTATCGATACCGAAGAAATTGTTATTGCAATTTTCATTATTTGTCGGTAACCATTTTTCGCGGTGTTCATCCAGGTCGGCTCGCCAACTTGTTCTTACAAAATCAATTTAAAAACCCTTCTTTAAAATCTACAACGTCTATATAACGTGATTTTAAGTAAAAGCAAATTTGAAAATACTTAACCTATAAATATTGCACAAAGACCCTATGATGCTTTGGTCTATTATGAACACCTGCAACCTAAGGGATTCACGCAACCATGACGGAGTCAGTGACCCTTCAACTCAGTAACCGATAGCGCTCTTCCTTAAAGACAATACTAGGTAGACTGACAACTTGAAAAAGGAGAACAGTAAATGCAGAAAATTAAAGACCTGTGTATGTGTGTAGACAATGCAAAAAACAAAAGGCCTGTGTGTGTGAAGACAGAGATATGGCGTAAATAAAAAAAATAAAAGAGGTTTATATCCATCAGTCTTTCTATGATCTATGGGGCATAAGTTATGTTTATTAAAAAAAATTAATCTGAGGAAGCGTGGTCATCAACGCTCATGCCTTTTCTGCATAAGAATAGGTCTTCACCCTACCACAGGATCTAATGTGCTGGAAAGACTTTCATTCTATAGAACAAGTCATTCGCGCCAAAGACCAAATAACTACCTTTATGAATAACACAAGTGTTCCACTGAAATGTATGCACCGATACAATGTATAGCTTCCACCGAAATTCAAGACCTGTATGTAAAAGTTGCCAAGTAAATGTCAATGACCTCCTGTGCGGTTTTGACCTTAACAGAGTTTTATGTAGCAAACTTGAGTGAAAGTACCGCATTCATCACTTGCTAAGGGAAAGTAAACCCTTAAGTTATGACGTAGGTATTTGGACCATGAATTATCGATTATATCTCTAAATAGTATCGCAGTTTTCTTTTGATTTTTATTCTAACTTCTTCTAAAACGTGCAACGGATTTAGATATGGTTTTCTGTCATTCAGAGAATTTTTGCAAGGAAAAAAGAAAAAAGAGGAGAAGAAAAGCTGATATTTACAAAGATATGAAACTACATCTTAATTGAATGACACACACACACACACACGCATGCACGCACGCACGCACGCTTGCACGCACGAACGCACGCACGCACTATTATTATAAGGATTTATTATCATCATTTTGCAGCGAAAATAGGCCTCCTCCAAGCATCTCTACAAGAAGTTTGGTCAAACTGGATATACCTATAATTAAATTGTGTAAATATAATAAGGTGCTACTTTGGAATTGTGCCGCAGCATGGCAATAGGTACATTGATAGGCCAATCCGCCTTGAGCAAGCGTGCACGATTAATGCTCAAGCCTTCTCTTTATAAAAAGAGACCTTTGCTCTGCAGTGGGACAAAAACAGGCTGGTATTATGGCAATAGACTCGCTCCCTTTCATGAGATCTCATACAGTAGCTAGAAAAACATCTCTGCAGCAAATAGCGTTATATACATGTATGTAGGTATCTATTTTAAATATTCGATAAGATTACTGTCTCTAAGATAACATTATTTAGAATGACCGATAACGACTATTAGTCATCCATATGTTATGGCCACTCGTTCACTATGGTCTCCTAGGGCATGCAATATTTGCCTCGCGTGCAATTTACCCAAGCGGTTTTCTATACATGCCGATTTTTAATTTATAATTATTTATTAATAAGGCAATTCACGAAACGCTTCTTAAAATTAATTAATGTGAACTACTGTTTTGTCTATCTTTTTTAGGGTTCCGTACCCAAAGGGTAAAACCCTATTACTGAGACGCCGCTGTCCGTCTGTCTGTATGTCTGTCTGTGTGCCCCTCTGTCACCAGGCTGTATCTCATGAACCGTGATAGTTAGTTAGATAGGTAGTTGAAATTTTTACAGATGATGTATTTCTGTTGTCGCTATTACAACAAATACTAAAAAACAGAATGAAATAAATATTTAAGGGGGCTCCCGTATAACAACGTGATTTTTTTCTCGTACTTCGTTTTTGATACACCAGGCTGTACCTCATGAACCGTGATAGGTAGTTAGACAGTTGTAATTTTCACAGTTGATGATGAGGGGTTAAAACAATAATTATTACGATTAATTTATTTAATCGTATTACTGCTATTGAACGTAACATGAAATTATTAGACTACATTATTTTTTAAAAATAGAATATTTTACATACAAAATTTTATCACGCAATCCAATTATGTACAGCGCCATCTCTTACCAAGATACAACATTAAGCAGACTTTCAGCTTGTATTTGATTCTGTTTTACGGTTTTACCGACAAAATATTAAATTGACAGCTAGTTAAATGTTGCTATTACAAAAACGTTTATTATCTTTACGAATTTTTAAACAAGTTTGACTGCAACTTACTTTGGCTACAAAAGGGTCTATCCTTTTTTTTTTATATTAGCCCACTAAAGTGACTCCACTCTGCCTGATAAGCAGTAAGTGGAATCTAGAAGTGGCGGACACCATTCCAAAAGCCAAACTACTGGTATGGTGGCCTCCACTATGGCGGCTTAGTGAGATGCTTTTTCACGCCCCTTCCTTCCATCCTTTTGTTAGTGTTAAATTTTTGTTTAACCAAATGTAACGATTTGAATTATGTGAGGCCTTTTATTACTATTAATATTAATAATAGTTATTTTTAGGTTTGGAATAATTATGTACTAATATTTCAGTATTAAACTAACACACTAATAATTTTAGTATCAAAAACAACACGTGGCAACACTATTCAAAGGCTGCCATGCCATGATTTGGCGTTTGTGTTGTCATCGGTCAGTCTAGCATTTAGAAAATTACGATGGTTTATGAAAAGCTATACTTAGTACAAATATTTTTAATATCAATACTAGTAAGTTCTATAGTAGCAGAATGGAATACGAGAGATTACATCAGACGAGAACATTCTCTTACAAAACCTTACCAAGGTGAGTGACCCCGGGCCGGTGACTTTGGTCTTGATCTTATTGCCTCGATTTTCGCTAACAATATAATTCGTTTGTTGTTCAATTAACTGCAGGGAGTGGGATGTCGGTGCCTTACTGGGACTTCTTAGGTAACACAATAGTAACGTCGAACTATGTGCGACTGACGCCTGACTTGCAGTCAAAATCGGGCGCTATATGGAACACAGTGGTAATTATAACATTATTTTTATCAGCAGTGTAAATAAACCGGGCTAGTGCATCGAGCTTGCTTCTGTTACAGTAATGTGTACTTGAGATAAGCTGAGTGAATTTGATAGGTAGTTTTTATCAGCCATAAATTAATATTTTTTTACCTACTTATTACAACAGTCAATCGCTGTTTATTCAGTTGGTGCGATATTTTTTTATTTATGATGTTACGTTATTCCCACATATTCATTACATACATGCATTACATTTCTTCTGCTGTGAACACCAAAACTTGTACAGTGGTATTTATTTCCAAAGATATTTTATTTGATGACTTCAAGATTCTTTGCAATATGCATTCATTTCAATTACATTATGCGTCTCAATGACGTCAATTTCGTGTCCAACTCAGCGACCAATGAGTCTGTGTTGAATAATTCTATTGGAGTTCATCTATACATATATGAGCTGCCATAAGCATACTGAAAAGAAACATACATTAAACCTATCCTAAATAAAGAGGTTTATAAAATCTATAGAACACCTACTATGATTTAAACAAACCTCATTCAATATTTCAATGTATATTTTAATTCTTCAATTGTTTTTTTTTAAATGACAACTCTAGGAAGACAAGATCTGTGTCATAAGGTTACTTTACAATCATGCAGTTATAGTTCGAAACATAGGCACTATCCAAGAGGCAAAGAGGTTCCTGCTTCCTTATAAGGAGCTGCGGTGGATCGAATAACCGATACCTCGAGGTGCAGCAAATAGCTTGATAAATCATACCATATCATTAAACTCGGGGGCAGACCGAGAGAAAATTTAATAAAATACACCAAAACAATTGTTTAAAAATAATAATAAAAAAAAGTTTTAATTACAAGTCAATATGTCTTATCTGGATTACTTAGTATTTTACTTTATTAGTTTGATAACACATAGACATCGTAACTGAAAGTAACCATCATAAAAACAAAATTATTTCCATTTTAATTACTACTTGGCATTGTGAAAATATTTCTAGAATAACACAATATCATTATGCAATATTTTAATTTGTAAAGTATTTGATTTTTTTTTCCTAATAGTATTAGTTGTTGCAAACAACCTAGGTGGTTATTAACTAGTTAGTTCAAGCTCATATAAGGGCTTCTTGAAGTAACTCATCAATGTAATAAGTTTGCTTTGAGCAGAAATTATCAGTCATCATTAGTTTATCATCATACCAGTCCGCTATAATCTCACTACATGGAAAGGCCTCTACTCATATAGAGAACACATAATTGCCACACTTGCCTTAGGCACTTTAGCAATTTCAGACTTCATATCGGTCCAGATTTCCTCACAGCACTTACTTGTTACTTGTTGGTGGGCTCGTTGTCCGCATTTAGACCTCTTGGTCTTTTGTTGCGTCCGGTTTGGCTGGATTACTTCATCCAGCCAAACCGGACGAGTTCCTCACAGCACTTTTGAGCATAAAATTGCTTTACCACCCTTAAAGTAAATGTCGTTTGCATATCACAAAACAATAATGTCTATTTTTACTTGCAAGTTACCTCTGTACAGAGGCGCTTGTCACTGTCATATTGAGTCTTATTGAATTTTAATTTTGATGGAAAATTTTGTTAAAAGTGGTAAAGCAAATATGTAGTTGACTAAACCTTGCAGTATTATGACAATAACCTTAAATGTCTAACATATTATTCAACAGATGTCATCCATACCTGCCAAGTTGCAGAATAAATTGCTTTACTGAGTCATAAATTTGTCAAACTCAAACTCAAAGCATCTATTTCATTTTGATCATAAAGTATGATGCTTATGAAAAGTCAAAATTACATTAAGTCAGCTAATTAACCTACAGCCAGTTCGCTGACGAGGTAGAGCTGTGAGAAAAACTGGCAAGTAACTCACGCCGCTCTTTTCAATCGCCACATACATACAGTTTTTTGTATGAGTACAACTTTAACACATCAACACAATCAAAGAACCATACAAAATAATTATTACAAATCAACTAATCAATTTAATTACCAAAATTAAAAAAAAAGAAAAGAGAGGATTTAAATTATTTAGTTTCATATATTAAGGTAATTTGTCTACATATTTTAATGTCTTGCTTGATGTTGAATATGATTCAGTTAGAATATATGAGATATTGTGAGATGAATCATCTCAGGAGATGATGAAGTGAAAGGATTTGTTTCTGTTTTATATTATAAATTGTGTAATTTAGATTTTTTATTGTTTTAATTAGAATAAATAACTAAATTCACTAGAATTGCAATGGTAGCTTCTTAGTATCACTATTTTGATACAATCAGTAATAAATAATAATACACAATATTATAGTATCACCTTGTATCAATATTATTAATAAATTATATATCCTATATCTTAAATTAAAAATAAATTTGGGTTTGTTCTCAGTTTATTGCTTCTGAAAGAATAAATATTTATACAATTATCTGTTGGGAACTTTTTCGACATTTAAACATTTTGCTAATGTGACCTTCAGTTCAGAATATATTGAAATTAAGTATAGTATTGAATTTAAAGTTATCAGAGGTTTATGTTTACCTATTTGCATCCTAGAACCCATATCACAAACTAACATTAGGTATGCTTACTTTTGGTCTGACTAGCATTATATAATTGTGTTACTTATTATATTTTTATTTGGCTGCTGCTGTAAGTGCAGGCTTTTCTTGTTTTAATATGTTGTGACAGTAGCAAGCAAAGGCTTTAGGTCAGTAGTAATAGTATAGAGTATAGATTTAGTATGTCAATCATAATCTGGCTACTAGATCTTACCAAAAGGGTACATTAATTAGCCTCATTTACATAATTAAATGCGTCCTTTATACGTATATAACTTTGGGGTAATATTCAATAGTTTTAAAAAATATTGAAAATTGCAATTGTCGAATAGTTACAAGTCCTTTACTAGAAGAAAAAAAACACGACTAGAGAAAATGGCAGAAGTCCTCCATTTGGAGCGAGAAACCTATAGGATTCTACTTTTCTTTTTAATTTAATTTTTGGGCCTACCTGTCGCGAACTGAACTAGATGCAACGAAATATCCTTCTACAAACAGTTCTGTTTATCATAGTGTTAGCTGCTCTAGTTTATCAGCACTTGTAAAAATATTAGATTATCTTTATCACCTAATAGAATCTACATGTATTACAAGATTACTACACTAAATCACTGTTTTGTTTCTGTTAATTAATTTTGATATAATTAACTAGCAAACCACTTCGCACGTGGATATTTTTATGCTTTGACGACATATTTAGAAGTCGTTGAAATTCTCGGCTTTTATCTACTACTAACTTCGCGCAGCGCGGTTTCACCCGCGTCTTTGGTTACTGCTCTTCTCCCGTCGCCAGTAGCGTAATGTTACATAGCCTATAATCTTCCTCAAGAACTGGGCTATCATACACAAAAGAAAATATTGAAATCCGTCTAGTAGTTCCAGAGATTAGCGCGTTTATACAAACAAACAAACTTCCGCCTTATATTATTAGTATAGATAGATGATATGCATATATATTATGTACTTAATTATATTCATAAATCTTTCAGAAGAAATGCTCTAAACGATAGTTTAAATCGAAGCAAAATCCATTGCGTGGTTTTAAAGAAATTTAGGTATCATCATCTGAATCCTAAAAAGTCAAACTGATAAAAACTTTTTAATTTTACATGACTGCGCAAATACTTTACATACCTAATACATTTCAATAAAAACATCCTTCAACCGTCAAATTTATTCAAACTGATAAAATAAAATCATTGCAACATAGACATTTTAACTAAAATGTAGCTTACGTGACAGGTAATAAGGTCTAAATTTTATAGCAATCATTAGTTGTATTTAATTGTTAAGTTCCAGTGGCAATATATAACAATAGACTTAAATTACGGATTATTTATTTGTATTATACAATGTAATGCTATGCGAAATTGTTTAGCTACCATTAGGTACATATTGTGTCAATTTTGGGTCACTATAAGTACGACTTAACAAATATAATCTACAGACACACAGCACATCAAGGTAGGTAAATTAATTTATAAAAAATTCGCGCAATTTCTCCATTTTTTTTTCCTCACAATTCTTATTCCATTCAGATTCCCCACTTCCTTTACGGTAGGCAGCGCCTCTACGGTAGACAGAGTCCATAGTCCCTGGCATTGCAGAAGTCTATATGCGACACTTACCTAAAACATTAGGCGTAGGTACGCAATGGTAGCTTCTTAACCGTGAGACTATTACGCAGTCTTATAATATTTTCGTGCTAGACAGTTTTAGCCTAATCGTTAAGATAGATTTGGCATCTGTACTAATCAGTAGTATAATGTACACGCCAAAATACTCCTCGTGCATGTTGTTTATTTGCATATTTTTATATAAATAGCACATACATACTAATAGGTAGGTATTACAAAATGACGTGACTACACTCATTCTTCCTACCTTATTCCTATTTGGGGTCGGCCTTTTTGTCCCTATATTTAATTTCCCACGATTTCTTGCTACGTAGATAGCCGTTTTTGTCCATATGTATGTTATAGAGTGACAATTAGGCATTCTCGAAACTGATATTGCGATTTTGGATGTATTTCACTACGTAAGGATACTTACCTCATTACCGGCACTTACTCGCTAATTTTATTACCACACCTTCAGAGGAACAGCGACTGACGAAATTGGCGTTCGCATATTTTTCTCAGTGTCATAATAATTGACGTGGATGAATCTGCAGATAACAAATCTATCTATAAATAACGGGCTGTTCCACTAATCCCTACCAGTTGTCCCTCCCGGTGGAAACAAGTGGATTTTCTTCCCTACCACACCGTCACTGGTTGGGATGAGTAGAATTACATTTCCACTTATCCCTACTAATACATTCTTGACATATTATTGTAACGTGTAGCAACAAATACTCATATCAAAGTATAAATAATGAATCATATGTTTTGATTGCGTATCTTTGTCCTTACTGTTTTTATTTTCATAATATATCACGAATTACACCAGGCAACAGCGCTGTAGAATAAATATTTATAAATCATACAAAGTTTTGGTCTCATTTGAAAATTTATTTTACATACGTAAATGCTATTCACTACCGTTTACAATTGTATTCGTCTTTTAAAAGACGCACTTATCTCTAAGCAACATTTAGATATTTTTAATCAACATATAAGACTATAAGTACTGCAAAATGTAGTGTTTCTTAATAGCAATGCAAATCACTATTCATTAACAAGAACACTAACTTGAACTAAGTAGTTTCATAGGTTGTATGTTTTTCTTAACCACTCTGCTTCGATTTAAGCAAGCAGTCTTGTTACAATAATACTCTTGTAAGAGAAATCGGGCTACCTACCTACAAACTACTATTAATGTTTCTAATAGTCAACTTCCTGCTTTCTATGAGTATTATTATACAAAGAAAATAGGTCTCCATAAATAAGAAATAATACAACTTTCATTCTCACCTTTCATAGCCATGTCAAACTCGCAACTGGGAGCTTCAAGTTCAATTCAAAGTGCACGGACGAGGCAAAGACTTATTCGGAGATGGGTTCGCGATATGGTACGTGAGAGACCGTATGCAGAGCGGCCCTGTGTTCGGCAGCAAAGATCACTTCCAAGGCCTGGCGATCATACTGGATACTTATAGCAACCATAATGGCGCGCATAATGTAAGTGACATTTAATTAGTAATGTCTAGCGGCAGTATCTGTTCCAAAGGATGATTAAAAATCAGCATTCATCATTGACGATGACGATGCGTCATTTAACATTATTAAAACATCTTTAAAGGTACTCGTATTTAGTATTTTTGTTACTTTTTATTTGTGTTTTGAAATTTTTACTGTTTTTGGTGAGTTAAAAGCTGAATTAATTATATGACAGCTAGGGCTAAAAGGTAACTTTTTTTACTCACCTTAGTTCTTAAACTATTCAAAAGGTTGGTTCTTTACCCATTGAAACCCAACAATTATTCTCATTATTCTTAGTGTTTCGATACTAAACAAAAACTATGACCAAATTAATTAATGTACAATCATTGCAATTAAATTTTATTGCCATTTTAGCACCAGCACCCGTACATATCGGCGATGATAAACAACGGGTCGCTTCACTATGACCACGATCGAGACGGCACGCACACACAGATCGCCGGCTGCGAGGCCAAATTCCGCAACTACAACCATGACACGCATCTATCTATTACTTATATGGATGATACTCTTACAGGTAACTATTATATCCTACTAATGTTATAAAAATAAAGTTTGTATGTATGTATGTATGTGTGTGCGTGTTTGTTACCACTCAGCGCCTAAACGACTGAACCGATTTCAATAATTTAATTTTGACGGGCCGCAACGAGTCGGGTCGCAGCGCAAAAATCCACTGATTTTGCTCTTATGTATTTTATACTGGCGGACATCACGCAGTTTTAACCGCGTGGTTCACGTTTCAGTGGGAGTACGGGGATAAAAGCCTATGTTACTCAGTGATAATGTAGCTTTTAATGGTGAAAGAATTTTTGAAATCGGTCCAGCAGTTTTTGTGTTTATTCGTTGCATACACAAATTCAAATCTTTCCTCTTCATAATATTAGTGTAGATGAACTATCGCACATTATGCCGGGTCGCAGCGGGCCGCATATCAACCTTTGTGATACTATTGTTAACTTGACTCTTTGCTCTGCCTACCCTTCTGCTAAAATGCCGCTATGCTAACTAGGTCCGTAATTAATAAATAAAATTACTAATAGAATGTAGAACACCGATAACTCAATACGTGTATCGTTATCTTCAGACATTGCAATAATAACTATATACAATGTATTTTTATAATATCTATATACAATGTATTTTTATAATATACATAAACATCCATTATTCTACAGATGACGTGTATTGACTTTGATCTAATAGATATAATAATATTGTTTTATGAACGCAACACACTCACCCCCAATTTCTGAAAGGCTGATCAACGAAAAATTAACTAATCAATTGGGTTGCTAAAAGCATAAATAATTAGTTTAATTTGATCTAGTTAGTAATTAATTACAGCAAATTAAACTAATTATGCATGTTTTAGCATGCTTTTAGGTACTTCACATGAGATTTGTTGTCAGATCTATCTTTGAAGTTAAGGCTGATTTCCACTAGTGATTAGAATGTATAATGCGAGTAGTCCAATTCTGGTTAGTTGCAGCTCGCAACAACAAGCGAGCGTCCCTGCAACGCGCTAACACTAACTACTAAACAACCATATCCACACGTGATTACTGCAGGCACGCTGCGAGTGAAGGGGAAGGAAGGCCTCGCGGGGCGTGGCTACTCGCGAAATACAACATGCTTCTATATCCTCCACTTCGTTGGTCCACACGTGTTTTGTGCTAAACACTACGCACCTGCACTAATCAAAGTGGAAACTAGCCTTAATGGGTAGTAAGAAGCCCGAGAGTAATAGTGTCCATGCACGAACTGGCAAAAAAATTTGTATGTACTGTTCTTAAAGACGGCGCCACAATATTAATTAATTTAAGTAGTTTTGACGACCTCTGTGGCGCGGTGGTACTGTGTATGGGGACTGCCACGCAGAGGTCGCGGGTTTGATTCACGTTCAGTGCAAATATTTGTGTGCATGTACATGTCTATTTGCATTGGTCTGTGTGTTTCTATGTATAATATGTATGTATTTACAAAATAAAAGTATTAAAGTAATCCGCAATTAAAGTAAAGTAACCGCATTCTAGAACGCATAACACAAGCTATATAAATATGCTTTATTTGGGTCTAGATGACGTTGTGTGTAGTTGTTGTGATATTATCATATTTATCTATTTTTCTAACACTATCCTATTATTTTGCAGTATCAACAGACCTAGAAGGCAAGAACTCTTGGAAGGAATGTTTAAAGGTAGAGAATGTGCTACTACCTACTGGCTACTACTACGGTGTGTCGGCGACTACTGGCGATTTGAGTGACAATCATGATATTATAGCCATCAAAATGTTTGAGCTCGATCTTTTGGAAGCGGTAAGCTGTTAGTGGTAATTGTTTATCGTAACTTATGTAACATGGCTAAGGAGGAGAGGGAAAAGGGAAGATATTGATTGGTTCATTAATTAGAAAAAGTAAAATTTTGGATATTTTGATGTTGTTGATTTGAAATCACAATTGTTTAAGAAGTCCTTCATATATCTGTTAAAGATAGATAATTATATGCAATCGCGGCTTTTTTGTAAATCTTTTTATTCTACTACATAAATGCACAGAAATGTGGGTTCGATACCCATTCAAAATAAGATTTTTAGGGTCAATAATTTAAAATCTTTTACAATAAATGAGTCTATAAAAAATCTTATATTTTCAGCAAAACAAAGACGAAGATCGTTCCCAGATAATCCCATCGGCCGCCTCGTTCGAAGCCCCTCGTGAAAGAGTCGAGGACTCGAAGCCGGCCATGTCGGGCGTCAAAACATTCTTATACATGATGTGTATAGCCATCGTCATCATAGTACTAGTTGTGTTAGGCATTATGTGGTATCAGAAGCGGCAAGAAAATTCTAGGAAGAGACTATATTAAAAGGAACTAATTTTGTGGTTTTATGAAATTTGTTTAAGTTTTAAATCGGCAAAGACATTCCGTTCAAAAAACTATTTTTGTTTTTGTAATCTGTGGCGATCTTTATTTGAATGTGGAATGTCTATAGACAATACAGTTTATGCCTCATTCATCCGAATGAGGTTAACCTCCTTATTCATAAACATCATAAAAGCTTTTATTAGAGGTTTATATTTCGTTTGTCTTTATCTGTCACCTTGACATTTGTACTAGTATGAAAGAGAGAAAACCCATTTTAACTACGGAGGCAAGATTTTTATGATAAGGGGGCAATTGCCCAAAGGTACGAACATTTTATAAACTAATCCGGATTAATAGAGAATAAACTTACAATACTGTTTCAATATTAAAGGTAGGTGGCGCTATTGTCTTTGTCATTTTGGTACAAGGGAAACAAAATTTTATTGATTCTCAACTTTAGAAAATTATAAGTGTTCTCAGAAATAATATACATAATAGAAAAAGGGTAAAATTTTACCAATAAAATGCTTATGATTTTTGACTATTAAGATTTGTTTGGTTTTGGATAGTAATAATACTACTTTTTCTATTATTCTAAAAAAGACAATAATATATTAATGCATATAGAATATTCTAGAAAATTATATATCTCATATTACTTACAATTGCCAACAATATAATCATCATAATTAAACTAAAGGAGGTCCACTGCTAATTAAAAACGTATCGAGCAACTTTTACAGAACTTAAATAGTATATTCTTTCTGGGACACAACACTCTTCGAATCCAATTAAACCAATAAAAATAACAATGTTTTCATTAGTTATGTTTATTATAACTCTTATTTAAACTACCATAAAGACTATTTTTAATTAACATTACCACAGTTCACTTTGCTCATCGTGATCTATAGGGTTATTTTAAGGTGAAAATGGGATGTTTATGTATTATGTTTTCATCTTGCGATATTAAATTTCTTTTTGTATATATCACTAACTAAAAAGGCGTAAATTTTAATAAACTTATCTAATCATACACGTGTCTATTAGGTTACGATTTTATTCGTTTCGATTTTTTTCGTTTTTGTTTTTGAAGACATTGCCTGAATAAAACAAATGTCAACATAAAAATAAGTAAGTGCTTGACATATACCTACATACTAACTTGAAAAACCGATGTTCTAAAGGTAGATTAGATTAATCGCCAAATACAATTCAATTTAAGAGGACTTTGTATAAGTACCTACTATCTCTGTATACTTTTCTGCCTCCATCACCTAAACTATTATTATATTGAGAAATGATTTGTTTCTTTGGGTGTTTGTAATGTAAAACCTAAAAATTTTAACCGATATTTTACCGATATAAGTTACGATATTAAGTTGAGCAATAAAATGTATAAAGTAAGGTTAATACGTATTTACCTCTCTTTTTTCTTATTAATCATCATTATGGTGAATGGAACTAAAACATTTCATTTTATTTTTACATTTCTAATAATGAAAATAACAATAACAAGTTTATATTAAATACTTATATAATTATGCTCTATAAATTATATAATATACCCCGCCTTAATACATCACTATAATATTATAACTTTTATACCAAAAATCTTTCTTACATTCAGCCTTATCTTGATAGGCATAAGCTTCATATTTGGTTAATCTCACTTGGAACTCATCTTAGTTGACTAATTAGATTTAAAGGGTAATTGTAGTCATGCGGGCAGGTAAATGATATATAAAATTAACTGCATTTATACCAAGATACTAAAAAAAAAATATCTTACATCGGCAAAGGCGTTGGTAATTTAGTAAGAAATTGAAGTTTTTCAGCATAAAAAAACTAATTGAATAGGGACTAAGAACGTGCTTACTGCTATACCTTTCTTTACTCATTGGTGAAAGCATTGCAAGCTTGCGTCTAATAAATACCAACATAACTGAAAACACTAAAAAACGCAATTTGATCTGAAATCTCAAGCCAAAAAACAACCGCGAATTATTTTTATTATTATTGCCGTGCGACTGGTCATTCATCTATAGTTTATAATTATTTATAATTGTTAAGTAAAAATTACATTTGAACGATTTCTAAAACTTTGTAGTAATTATGAAATTAAAAATATTTATTTGTATTTTAGTTCCCTTTTTGTTAAATATCGTTCGAATGTAATTTAAAATCATTAAGTGAACGAGTGTTGTATGTATTTGTGTGTTTAAATAAAATGATTTATAAACTTTTTTAATTGTCTTTTTCTTGTCATAAAAAAGTTTAACGCAGAAGGAATCACTTTTGATCGAGTTACCTTAAACGCAAGATGCCAAGGAAGGCGTTATACTTCAGAACAAGAACTAAAGCATAGAAGGAGTGTTAATCGCCCTCATATACTTATCCTATTTTTCAAATAAGCCAGATACATTGGAAAGAAAGAGACAAATAATATTGCTAAGGACGGCGGGTGAACACTGTAGAAACGTCAAATTGGTTACCTTTAGATAGCTTTGGATGCCGAATAGAAGCGAACTAATGTCAAATGTGACAACTTGTCAAGGCGCCTACACAATTTTGTCGGGATACACTGCCGCTTGAAATTTTCATTGTTGTCTGCTTGTTTTGTGAATTATTTTATTATTTTAATAATTACATAGTGCTATTGTGAAGTAAAATTAAGCACAGTTGATAAGCAATGAATGTCCTGCGTTATTGTAGGTTATAAATTACATTCTTTTTGCAAAGAAAATCAAGCTAAAATCGTCAACTTCCATCGGTGAGTAGATAACAAACTAATAATATACACTAAAAACCTATACATAGGTGCAAAATACCTAAGTGATTTATACTTTACTATACTGCAATCATAATAATTAATCGTCTGTTTACCATTCGATTCAGTAATTATTAAGAATTTTACATTTTTACCAATTTGTGTAGTCATGTTCAATAGTGTTGTGACTTGTGCTGCATATTTTATCGATGACAACAATATCACTATAATTTCTATTTTACGATTTTGAATACAATTTATACAAAATCGGTAACTACCTTTGTACTTTTCAATGTTTCATACATTGTGTTTTTTTTTTTTGCAGATTTTCGACAGATAATGCCATGAGACAAATTAAGAGAGAAATATTTTCTAGATGACTACAGAAATTTATTGATAAAATTGATCGCAGAGGAATTTCTAAAAGTACGAATTCATAACATAACAAAAAATATTTCTGCTCCTGCACAATAAATCAGGATATTCTTAAACAAAACTGTAATTTTAAGGGGCAATAATAATGTGCTTTTATTTTATTGGAAATAAATAATCATACATTTGTGACACGAATAACACAGCTGTGTTTTATTTTTACCTTGGGCTATCTGTTTTATGGCTTTATGGCTAAACTATGAAAGTCAGAAACGAACAGAGGGCCGATATTGGTATTTTGGCGATACACACACTGCCCAGCACTACACCGCGGGAACGTGGCGAAGCGGTGACGGAGCCACGTGTGATGCGAGAGTGCCGGTCTGCATCATCTATCACGCACGTTACTGCAGAACTCTGTGTGCCATACCGTCTGGCCCCGCACCCACGCGCGTAAGTACGTGTTTCTCTGCATGTAAACGTGTGATCTGCAACACAGCGCTTGAATGCGTTTTCAATGTATTGCACCACGTGCGATTTCTATACATAGAGAGATACTTACAAAAAATTAAAGAACACCCACGCTCGCACTACGTTTCGTGATGCGAGGCAGTGTGTGGATCGATCATGTATATTTCAATTTAATTTATTCATAAACAATTTACATTGTATTTGAACTTACAGCATGAAACATGAATATATATTATATAAACTTTTAAATTATTTCACATTGAAAGAGCTTCTGCCGCCGCTGCCGGCCTCTGCCATTCCGGTGTGGTGTGGAACGGCCCTTTGTTCTTATAGTTCGTTTACGAGAGCTTTCACGCAACCAGATCTGATTTGATTTTAGCAAGTCTGTTAATTTACCATAGCCCATAGACAAATTTCATCTTTCGATATCGACAAACTGTCAGAAGGGATCGCAGCACTATTAAATTTCTATTTGTCTCTGAGTGTGTACGCTTAATGTCATAGTACTACTTCTATGCTTTAGTCCTTGTTCTGTGCGTTAAACTGAAGCAGTTGACTTTAGGCGCCGTCCTATTGTGATCGCTCGCACGATAATGCGTTGGGATTTCATCGCATAATCGCGCGACATTTAATGGGACATTCAGTAGAATACAGTATGTTTAAACACACAGGTTTCGCGATCATTTTCGTTGGACGCATCGCATTATCGCGCGAGCGATCGCAATAGGACGGCGCCTTAGTGGTCCTCCACGATAACCATTGCTAATGCTTTCACTTCATCGGTGCCTACGCTCTGAAAAATAAGCAAGCAAGCAACTGCTGTGCAAGATGCGGGTTTGATTCCAAAACTGGTCAAATACTTTGTGTAGCCTATAGACTACACAAAGTTTATTATTATAAATTTATACATCTTTGCCTTATATCAGACTAAACATATTTATGTTTAGTCTGATAAAAGGCAAAGATGTATAAATTACATTCCTTAGTCTTGAGAATAGTCCACAATATTATTAACCTTTTAATAATTTGCATAACAATGCGTGTTTATTCGCGTTTTTGAGAGGTCACCGAGTTGGCGCCATAACCAACGCATCCATCACAGACTCATTGACAATCCTATCAATAAAAATATTCGAATTTTAAAATATTGTCAGATTTAACACAAGAAAATTTTCTGATACGAGCAATAATAACAAAATTTTTACTATAATTGATTACATTTGAAGAATTCAATGCTAATAGTGAAATATAATGGCCAATGAGGCTGAGGAAACTATTCGAAAGCTTGCCCTGCATAAAGGCGTCGCCGGCGTCATCGTAGTCAACGGGGAAGGCATTCCTATAAAGACTACTTTAGACAATCACGTATCAGTGCAATACGCTGGGCTTATGAGCTCCTTAGTGGACAAAGCGAAGGCAGTAGTAAGAGACTTGGACCCGTCGAATGACCTCACGTTTCTAAGAATACGCAGCAAGAGAAGCGAAGTAATGGTAGCACCAGACAAAGATTTTATACTAATAGTGGTGCAAATTCCCGTTGAATGACGAAGACTTTTTAGTCACTATTTTTTTATATTTTGTAAATATTTTTTGTTATTTTATAGTATCTAAGTAGTATACCTATAGATTGTTATAAAATTCCACTAACATAGCGATAAGCTTGTTAGTTTTTATTATATGCGCGCGAATAAGATGTTACTGCTATGACCTGCATGCATTTCTATTGAGGGTAGTGGCATCTGATATTACTTAATTGATTCTAGTTTAAACATGTTTAATAACTTCTAATAATTTAATTTATTAGAGAATATGCACACCGAAGGGCCACTGATTCAATATAATAATGCAGCTTTAAATGTGTAAATTATGAGTATTGCATAAATAATAAAATTATAAATATTTCGTTACTTTATCTTAGCTGTACAGAGGGCGATTATAGTACCTAATTAAACTGTGATTAGTTACTTACTTAGTTGAATGTTATTTTTATTTTAATATTTATGATAATATAAAATTGATTTTATTTACATTTAGTCAATTAGAATATGTGCTATTACTATAATTTATCATAATTTTAATTGGTTAGTTGGTATTTAACTACTGAGGGCGGTTAGTTTTAAATGTTATTTATTTACTAAAACATTGTTCATATTATTTTTAAAGTATAAATGGTAATCTTGTTGCGCGTAAAGGGGCAAACTCCCTTTTGTTTATCGATCTCAGTTCTTACTTGGTTAAAATATTAGTAGAAAATTAAATAATCATGTGATTCATTATGTTGACTATTCTAATAAAAGAAACAATATAATATGTCTTATTATTTTATTATTACTTAAAAATAAACATTTACCTAAATTATAATTTTACTACGTATTCACTAGGAATGTCATATTTAGTAGTTCTGCCAAGAACTACCTCCGCGTCCTCCTCCAAAACGACCACGATTTCCATAGCCGTTACCATAACCACCACCTCTATTACCACCGAATCCACCTTGGTTGTCGCCGAATCCACCCTGATTGCCACCGAAACCACCTTGATTGCCACCGAAGTTATTTCTATTACCACGGAAACCACCTCTATTGCCGCCGAAACAACCTCTATTGCCGCCAAAACCGCTGTTGTTACCACCGAAACCGCTGTTGTTGCCACCGAAACCGCTGTTATTGCCACCGAAACCGCTGTTATTGCCACCGAATCCGCTGTTATTGCCGCCAAATCCACCGCGGTTACCGAAACCCTGGTTGTTTCCGAAGCCGCCTGGGTTGCCGCGTGGTGCACTGGTCCCCCAACCTCGGTTGCTGCCACCTCGCTTGACTCCATCAGACCTATACACGGGTGTGCTTGCTTCGCGATGAATGTTGTAGTCTCCAGCGTTCATAACGCATAGCGCTTTTATGCAGTCAACCACCTGAAAGTTTATAATTATAGGTTATTTTTTTATGTTTTGTCCTCTAATATATTAAGTCTACAAAGATAACATCTCCCAGTTGATCAAAAAGAAGATGACTTCAACGAACCTCCCAAAAAGGACTCTAAACCTCCGCCTATAATCCTTTACGGTATAGAGGACCTCACTAAACTTACAGATCTCCTAGAATGTGTTGTTAACAAAACAGATTTTAACTACAAAATCATAAATAATAATCAGCTACGTATTAATTGCTCCAATGTAGACATACAAAATTGTAATAGACATCATTACAAAAAATGGTATCATTGGGCACACATTTAATAGAAAGGACAAAAGACCTTGTAGGATTGTAATCAAAAACCTCCACCACTCAGCACCTATTAATGAAATAAAAGAAAGTCTTGAACACACAGGAAACATAGTAGGTAATTGGAGAAATAATCAATGCAAAGTATGGACCTACATCAACATTTTTTGCAACTCTACAGCAAGGGCCCAATAATAAAGAGGCAAAGAATATAAAATACATACACCACCAATCAGTCACTATCGAAGAACCGAAAAAGCGGAAAAATATAATTCAGTGTCAAAGGTGCCAACAATATGGCCATTCCAAAAACGACTGTATGAGACCTTACCGCTGCGTTAAATGTGCTCAATCGCATAAAACAGCAGAATGTTCAAAGACGGATCGTAGTACTCCAGCTAAATGCGCTTTATGCCTTGGTGCACACCCAGCAAACTTTAAGGGATGCGAAGTCTACAAAGAAATATTATTAAGAAAATCTTACAAACAGCCACAGTTTGGAAACAGACAAATCGCTAAAGCAGCTATCAATACTACTCAGATACAAAATTCTCACCTGGCTCCAAACCCTAATATCCAACTACCATCACAAACACGAGACACAATTCATGATTCAGGAAAACCAAACCCAGAAACTAACAAGCGGCCAACATATGCGGACACACTAAAAGCTAACCAAGGTGTCAAAAACATGGATTCTCCATCACCTAATATAAATATAGAAGAGATGCTACTCCAACAATCACAAAAGTTTGACCTAATCTTACAACAAATGAGTATTCTAATCAATCTCATAACAACACTAGTATCCAAAATGCCGTGAACCCAGATGGTCTGTCTCCTAATGTAGAGGAGGTGGAAGTTCTACTACACACGCACAAAATAGACATACTATTAATATCAGAGTCCCACCTTACTAAAAACAATAAGATAAATATTCGAAATTACAACACGTACACAACAAACCACCCAGATGGTAGTGCACATGCAGGAGCGGCCATAATAGTAAGATCTAGTATTAAACACTATGAACAACCAAAGTTTCAAACAGCGCACATCCAAGCAGCTACCATTTCAGTAGAGAATCGGAATGGAATGTTCAATGTATCTGCTATATACTGCCCTCCAAAACATGTCATAAAACAGAATCAGTATGATGAGCTTTTTAACATCCTTAGTCCCCGGTTTATAGCCGGAGGGGACTGGAACGCCAAGCATGTTCACTGGGCCTCGAGATTAACCAGCACAAGAGGAAGAGAGCTTAAGAATAGTATTGACAAAAACAAAGTGCATAAAGGCGTCGCCGGCGTCATCGTAGTCAACGGGGAAGGCATTCCTATAAAGACTACTTTAGACAATCACGTATCAGTGCAATACGCTGGGCTTATGAGCTCCTTAGTGGACAAAGCGAAGGCAGTAGTAAGAGACTTGGACCCGTCGAATGACCTCACGTTTCTAAGAATACGCAGCAAGAGAAGCGAAGTAATGGTAGCACCAGACAAAGATTTTATACTAATAGTGGTGCAAATTCCCGTTGAATGACGAAGACTTTTTAGTCACTATTTTTTTATATTTTGTAAATATTTTTTGTTATTTTATAGTATCTAAGTAGTATACCTATAGATTGTTATAAAATTCCACTAACATAGCGATAAGCTTGTTAGTTTTTATTATATGCGCGCGAATAAGATGTTACTGCTATGACCTGCATGCATTTCTATTGAGGGTAGTGGCATCTGATATTACTTAATTGATTCTAGTTTAAACATGTTTAATAACTTCTAATAATTTAATTTATTAGAGAATATGCACACCGAAGGGCCACTGATTCAATATAATAATGCAGCTTTAAATGTGTAAATTATGAGTATTGCATAAATAATAAAATTATAAATATTTCGTTACTTTATCTTAGCTGTACAGAGGGCGATTATAGTACCTAATTAAACTGTGATTAGTTACTTACTTAGTTGAATGTTATTTTTATTTTAATATTTATGATAATATAAAATTGATTTTATTTACATTTAGTCAATTAGAATATGTGCTATTACTATAATTTATCATAATTTTAATTGGTTAGTTGGTATTTAACTACTGAGGGCGGTTAGTTTTAAATGTTATTTATTTACTAAAACATTGTTCATATTATTTTTAAAGTATAAATGGTAATCTTGTTGCGCGTAAAGGGGCAAACTCCCTTTTGTTTATCGATCTCAGTTCTTACTTGGTTAAAATATTAGTAGAAAATTAAATAATCATGTGATTCATTATGTTGACTATTCTAATAAAAGAAACAATATAATATGTCTTATTATTTTATTATTACTTAAAAATAAACATTTACCTAAATTATAATTTTACTACGTATTCACTAGGAATGTCATATTTAGTAGTTCTGCCAAGAACTACCTCCGCGTCCTCCTCCAAAACGACCACGATTTCCATAGCCGTTACCATAACCACCACCTCTATTACCACCGAATCCACCTTGGTTGTCGCCGAATCCACCCTGATTGCCACCGAAACCACCTTGATTGCCACCGAAGTTATTTCTATTACCACGGAAACCACCTCTATTGCCGCCGAAACAACCTCTATTGCCGCCAAAACCGCTGTTGTTACCACCGAAACCGCTGTTGTTGCCACCGAAACCGCTGTTATTGCCACCGAAACCGCTGTTATTGCCACCGAATCCGCTGTTATTGCCGCCAAATCCACCGCGGTTACCGAAACCCTGGTTGTTTCCGAAGCCGCCTGGGTTGCCGCGTGGTGCACTGGTCCCCCAACCTCGGTTGCTGCCACCTCGCTTGACTCCATCAGACCTATACACGGGTGTGCTTGCTTCGCGATGAATGTTGTAGTCTCCAGCGTTCATAACGCATAGCGCTTTTATGCAGTCAACCACCTGAAAGTTTATAATTATAGGTTATTTTTTTATGTTTTGTCCTCTAATATATTAAGTCTACAAAGATAACATCTCCCAGTTGATCAAAAAGAAGATGACTTCAACGAACCTCCCAAAAAGGACTCTAAACCTCCGCCTATAATCCTTTACGGTATAGAGGACCTCACTAAACTTACAGATCTCCTAGAATGTGTTGTTAACAAAACAGATTTTAACTACAAAATCATAAATAATAATCAGCTACGTATTAATTGCTCCAATGTAGACATACAAAATTGTAATAGACATCATTACAAAAAATGGTATCATTGGGCACACATTTAATAGAAAGGACAAAAGACCTTGTAGGATTGTAATCAAAAACCTCCACCACTCAGCACCTATTAATGAAATAAAAGAAAGTCTTGAACACACAGGAAACATAGTAGGTAATTGGAGAAATAATCAATGCAAAGTATGGACCTACATCAACATTTTTTGCAACTCTACAGCAAGGGCCCAATAATAAAGAGGCAAAGAATATAAAATACATACACCACCAATCAGTCACTATCGAAGAACCGAAAAAGCGGAAAAATATAATTCAGTGTCAAAGGTGCCAACAATATGGCCATTCCAAAAACGACTGTATGAGACCTTACCGCTGCGTTAAATGTGCTCAATCGCATAAAACAGCAGAATGTTCAAAGACGGATCGTAGTACTCCAGCTAAATGCGCTTTATGCCTTGGTGCACACCCAGCAAACTTTAAGGGATGCGAAGTCTACTACTAGACTACAATTTCAACGACAGACCCAACCCACTGGCCTACTGACCCTAAACGACTTCCTGACGTCATAGACTTTTTTATTGTAAAAGGCCTATCGAGACTCTATTACCAGATACACAGACTTTAGACTCAAATACAAACCATGTTCCGGTGATATTGACAATTGGCACTACAGTTTTTAACAAGGAGAGTATCCTTAAACTGTATAACGGACGCACAGACTGGAATTCATTTCGCGAACTGATACATGAAAAACTAGATCCAAAAATATCTCTGAAAACTGAAACAGACATAGACAATGCTGTACGGGTGATAACCTCAATAATCCAAGAAAGTTGTTGGATGTCCACACCTGAAATCATTGAGAGGGGCTCTCAGAGTAAAACATACTCCAAAAAATTCACGAAAAAAGAAGACTACGACGAGTGTGGCACATTAGTAGACCCTCTAGTGATAAAACAGCACTCAATAAAGCTATCCAAGAACTGAAAAGCCTTATACGAGAAGCTAATAACACTGCTTTGGACAACTACTTGGAAAGCTTATCAGCCACAAAAGATACTAAGTACTCATTGTGGAGAACTTGCAAAAATTTTGATCGGCCCTTACATCACAAACCACCGCTTCGGACACAGAATGCACAGTGGATAAAAACGGGACAAGAGAAAGCCAAAGCCTTTGCAAACCACCTCAGCGAAATATTCAAACCAAATAATCCTAGACCAGATGCAGATGAATCGGACATTGACCTGATTCTAAACCAGGACTTCCAACTTGATTTACCCCTTAAACTGGTGACACCTAGAGAGATATATAAAAATATTGAGTCCATGAAAAACAAGAAAGCACCAGGCTATGATCTCATCGACAAAAAAGTTTTGTGTGAATTACCTAGAAAAGCTATCGTTAACCTCACGATGATATTTAACGCTATTTTGAGAGTTGGATACTTTCCGGATCTGTGGAAGGTTTCACAGGTCATAATGATCCAAAAACCTGGTAAGCCCAATCATGAGGTCACATCATACAGGCCAATCAGTCTCCTACCAGTAATGTCTAAGTTGATGGAAAAGTCTTTACTACAAAGAATGATGAATGTCATTAAAGAAATGTCCATCATCCCTGACCACCAGTTTGGCTTTCCGAAAGAACACGCCACTATAGAACAGGTTCACAGAGTCTGCAAGGCAATTAGAACATCCTTCGAGAAAAAAGAATATTGTTCGGCTGCTTTTCTTGACATACAACAGGCCTTCGATCGAGTCTGGCATAAAGGTCTGTTGTTTAAAGTAAAATCACAACTACCACATTCGTTTTATGGAGTTCTAAAGTCATATATAACAAATAGAATATTTCAAGTAAGAGAAGACAAATACACATCAGGATTTTATGATACATCCGCAGGAGTGCCTCAGGGTTCTGTACTTGGTCCTGTCCTGTACACATTATATACCTGCGACCTACCGCAGAGCCCGGGAGTTACAATAGCAACCTTCGCCGACGACACTGCCTTACTTTCCTCGAGCTATTGTCCAATCAAAGCTTCCCAAAACTTGCAAAATAGCCTAAACATAATAGATAAATGGTTAGCTAAGTGGAGAATTGCCCCCAATGTATCCAAGTCAGTGCACATAACATTTACTCTACGCAAAGGAGACTGCCCCCCGGTAGCTCTAAATGGTAAGACACTACCTCAACATAATACGGTCCGATATCTAGGCATGCACCTAGACCGCAGGCTTACCTGGAAGAAGCACGTCCAAACAAAACGAGACGAAATTAACCTTAAATACAAGGGCCTTTATTGGCTACTGGGACGAAACTCAAAACTAGCAGTTGACAACAAATTATTAGTATACAAAACAATTTTAAAACCGGTTTGGACATACGGAATAGTTGTGGGGATCTGCCAGCACTTCTAACATAATGATCATTCAAAGGGTACAAAACTATATCCTAAAGCAAGTATCAAATGCACCATGGTTCATCAAAACAACTGAGATACACGAAATTCTTAATGTACCTATGGTTAAAGAAGAAATAAATACCCACAAAACCAAGTACAAAAAAAGACTTGAAGCACATCCAAACCAACTTGCTGGGCAACCAACTATCCCAGAAATCATACGTCGACTTAAAAAGCGACGAGATATCTTCGATCAGGATGGTCACGGAAACTGACTACATACAAAAAAAGGACTGCTCCGATGGGAGTTGAGTCCCCCATGTCATGTATAATCCACCTCATCTGCTTATAGTATATAAGACTGATCGCAAGATTTAAACAAAAAAAAAAAAAAAACAAAAAACAAAGATCCCAACCATACCATCAAACCGTCGAGTTATTATTTTACCAGCTATATATAATAAGTGATGATGATGTCCACGCATCCGACGGCGACAACAACTTGTCAACTTTCGGCAATTTATTAAATTTTGCTATTTGGTATACACCATTACATGAAGTGTAGTTATAGAACTTCCCTTGCGCATCGTGTGGGTATGTGGGACGTGTTTTATCCTTAAAATCTAGTGAACTAAGTAGGTTTGAGAGTATAAGGGTAGAGTACCTTCTGTTCGGTGGGTGAGAACTGTAGCGCGGCGTCGGGCTCGGCGGCGGCGCGCTCCACGAGGCGCTCGACGGCGGGCCGCAGCGCCGTCACCAGCGCCGCCGCGCGCGGGGACATGCCGAAGTTCAGCCAGTTGTCCAAGCGGACCACGTTCTCTACCTGAATCAAAGCATTATCGTCTTTGTGCGCGTTGAAATAAGATCGACAATTATACACAACAAATTGTCCCTCGAGCATCGAAACGACTGCAGGAGTATAGATAGCAAAAAGGAATGCATTCGGTCCCCGGAAGATCCGACGCGACACAGGCGAAAAATTTAAAAAGTTATGACGACCATTAGTGTGCCGAACTATTCATAAGCCAAAGCTGACGAATTCGCGCGCATGCTCGCACATAATTGAATAGGAAAATCATTTAATTTAATTAACGTGTGATGGCGTTTTAAAATCTCACGAACATACTCTGCGCTGCCCTTCGCCATATGAATGCCCAGCCCTATGAATTCGGAATGGGTCAAGTACCAATGCGCCAATTTTTCAAAGATTTTTTTAATATGTACCAAAACTCAATCGATATTCTGTGACAGGACAGATACTTCAGACATAAATTTCTGTAAAGACTCAGTTTTTCTCTCGTACTGAGTATATTTTTATAATATATTATATTATTTTACATACCCATTCCACTTTCCGACTGGCGAACAACAACAAATGTAGTGGTGCCACCATAGTGGTTTGTTTACAACTGATGGCGCGCGTGCGAACCTTTTCACCGAACACGAACAACGGAGACGCGAAACGTTGCTCTTGGTTACTGCAGTTCACTGATGTCTTGTGAATTAGTGCGGGCTTGCCTTCTGTCGTTAGCACCTGAAACAAAGTTCGGTTCGGTGAAAGCAAGCATACACCTGGCTAGTGCAAGTTTGTTTTACGTTAACGCAATCGACACGTTTATGACGTTCCGTGCTCCGATTGGCCCGCTCTAAGCTTACAACTAATCAGAGACCCAAATGCGGTCAACATCTCGATCGCGTTAGCGTAAAATATACTCGCACCAGCCACTGATGGTAAGTGATAACCGTAACTGATGAACATGGTTGTGCCCTCCAAGCCCCGCAGAAACAATGCTAAGAAAAGCTACTGTCGACCATGTAGGGAGAAAGGATGAATGACAAAAAGAGAACCGAAGGGATTTAGGAGGTGTTTTTAAAGAAAGTAGAACGTGGTAGAAGTATATAAAAAGTGGAGACACTAGAGTTCCGTAAAAACAGAATAAAATAACTCGCACTTAGCTGGTTTTTTATGTATACTTTCTCTATACATGTCTTTTGAAATGAAAAGTACAATTATATAGAATTGGAATACTTAATTCACAAGTTACATCATCAGCGAAAAGAAGCTGCTGGACCCTGGCCTTGTCTAAATAGGCATTATTTTAAGACAGTAAGATTAGTGCTAAGTTTAGTCACAACTGTCAGATAATATATAGTACGCAGGTATCATCACTGTACTTGTTCGCGTGCGTGTGTACGTGTATGTATGTTTGTGCGTACGTACACGTATATGCGTGTGCGTGTCAGTGTGTGTGCACATGGGGTGCTGCGTACCTTCCTCTTCCCCTGGTACAGACACACGTTGGGGTACAGCCCCATGCACATGAGCGCCACCACGAGGTCCAGCTGCGGGTCCTCGCCCGTGGGCACCCAGCGCGCCCCCACGCAACACTCCTCGGGGAAACCGATCGCGGTCGTTAATATGTCTGCAAATGTACACAAATTATTTATTAAATTTGTTATATAGCTATTAAGATGTGGAGATATCACACCATACCTCTCAACGAAAAGGGAGTATCCTCTGAACTGTGTGATCGTGCCTGGCTGGCGGGTAATATTCGCGCATCGCGATATTAAAGTTCACACTGACTGTGTGAGAACTTTAATATCGCGATTTAGGAATTCATATTAATCGGAGCTTTTCTTAATGTTTTGATATAAGCGCCATCTATTTATTCTATGTTGTAACTTGGTTGTCATCAATCATTCAAATACCACAGTACTAGGTTCTAAGATATAATAAAAGGACCTAATATACTAACTTGTAAGCTGGTTTTTAGCTTCAGAAGTAACTCGCATTGTGGTGAGCTGTATTCCTTTCCACTCACACCATCGTATCTCTGCCTCCTCGCCTTTAGCGTGCTCTCTTTCCCACATCTAAAAAGAAAGAATATATTATTTTAATTGCATGGTGATGTGTACTACTATGTACGGTCTCGGGTTCGATTTGGATCGGACAAAGTTAAGTTTTCAGTAACGAATTCTTAGTATTAGCCTGATTAAGAGAGCCCTCTGTTTCGTAGGAACCAATGTACGCTGCTGCTATGCTAAGTTTGTGTTTAACTACACACAAATTCGTGGCGCAGTGCTATATTAAGGAGCAATAAATCACTAACTGTTTTAGAGAGTAGAGTAATGAAAGACCACAAATTGTTCGGGATGTAAGATTATAGTTTCCTTGGCACTGTTTCTGCAATACTTATAAAAACGCCTAATCTAGAGCCTAACTAATTTACTATCAAATAAAAAACATACCTGAAATGCATTTAACATAGCCACATGATCAGATGCTCGATCGCCAGCCAGCGCTCGTTGATGCAAAGACAATCGCCTTCGTCCCTCTACCACGAATATTTCAGGGAAGGTGGTAGAGTTAGCCGCCATGGTGGTTAGAGCGTCACCCACACCGAGGACAAAGCCTAGTACCATCATCTTGCCGAGTCTTGGTTCTGTTCGAGAAGAAAATTGATTAGATACGGCGTTTGCGTTATATAATTATACGTGCGTGTGTACGCAATGTGCGGATGCGTGCGTGGGTGCGGTTGCGTGTGAGAGGTTTTGTTTGCAGGGAGGAGGAGAAGATGTGCGTGTGTGTGTGTGTGTGGGTGGGTGTGCGTATGTACATAATATGTGGGTGTGTGTGTGCGAGTGTTTGTTTGCGTGTGCGTGCGCACCTATGGGCAGCTTGGCGAGGATGGCCCCGAGCGGCGTGAGCGCGTCGCTAGCGTCGAGGCAGCCCAGCTCGCGCAGCAGCGCCTCCGCCTCGATGACGGCGTCCAGCGGCGGCGGCTCCGGCGCCTTCGACAGGAAGTGCCCAATGCTGCCCAGCCGCAACAACTTGATGCTGGGAAATCACACACGAATAAACTACTTGACTGTGCATGATGCTAATTTTCACTCGCCAGACGTTAGCACTATAAGCGTAGCGCCGTACTATAAGCACGGCTTATAGTATATTATAATAAAGAGTGTCACCTAATTTTGATTTTAGCTCTCCGCAGATACTCCGAGCGCGCCCTATGTCATTTAGTGCCGATTTGCTAATCGATACGTTGTACAGGCAACTCGCTCTTGTTCGTAATGGATATGGACTGGGACATGATTATTAGTGCTGCGCTTGCAGAAGATGAAGAAAAATTTAAAAGAAAAGAAAAAAAAAGTAAATCAATGAAATCTGACTGAGCGCGGGGTAGCTCGGCAGCAACTGGAGTAGTCGCGCGCATGCTCTTGTAGTAGCTTGAGGGCGCTCCAAACGCCGCATGCGAATTTATTCTTGATATACAATTATTAACCGTATGTCAAATATAATAGTTAAGGTTTATAATGAATTGTCTTAAATTGCTATCCGCCGCGGTTCCATGAGCACTCCAATTACGTCATGCCTAAAACACTACATCACCACGCCGATCAGAACGGATTTTATAGACTAGTGCGCGCAAAATTCAGCATTACATACCTATAGTCAAAATGTTTCACGTGCTTACATCGAACGTCATGTGAAAAAGGGATAGGAGTTAGGAATCAGTGATGAGCAATGAGACGGTATACGATATACACGCTCATTTCATTCATATTACAAACGACAAAATATCATACTTGCCGCACATAGGCATAGCTGCTCAGCCGGGCCAGTCGCGCGGCACGTATTCAATCAATGTGTATAGTTCATATTTAAAGAATTTGTGTTATAATAACTACTAGGGAACTCGGAAAGTTTTGCGACAAAAAGTTTTTATGCATGAGGTGCTGGCCGATAATAGTTATAAAAAAATATTAATATTAAAGTATTATAAATCATAATCATCGTTTGAATTTCGAATTTCCCGACGTATTACAATTACAATAAATTGTAGCTAAATGCGATATTACACGGTTCAACCAAATTGAATCAATTCCATTGACAACCATTAAATATTGCACATTACCAATATACACGCTAAGCTGATTCAATTTAGGTTCAATATTGCTTTTAATTTCTTTGACTCGGTATTTCATTGTGATTGCGCAACCTCATTAAAAGCTCTATTGAACCGAACGCTTTCAGTGCAATGTTGACAATATTGAATTTCCAAAATATTTATATTGTTGTACATTGTTGCGACGACATCGTACTACGTATTGCCATTTAAGAACATTGAATGACATTTCCATGATTTATGTGTAAATAGGCATGTTTAATATTGAATGATTTGGTTGAACCGTCTAAATATAGGCATTATGTCATAAATATCACTCAAAATCTAAAGCAGAAAAACAATTTTTACATACCTGAGAGCCAATTCATGTAACGGTGTACGGAACATCTCGGCAGTTTGATGTTCGTCTAAACGATCGTAGCGCGCTTTGGAACATAGCGTGAAGCAGACTCCCGGGCGGACACGACCCGCACGGCCTTTACGCTGTTGACGAAATTATTCATTAATCATAATATAATAACAATAAAATAATATAGTTTCTAAAAGGCTGATCAATGAAAAATTAACTAATCACCTGTTAAATCTCATGTGAAATACCAGTTGGGTTGCTAAAAGCATGAATAATCAGTTTTATTTGATCTAATTAGTAACTTATTAAATCAAATTAAACTAGTGTTGTATCTTTGGTGGACACACTGGTGCAATAAAATAGCTCAAAACTAGATAAAATTGCGTTTATTCTTAGCTAAGGACCTTACAGTTTTTTGGTTAATGAGCGAGTGAATGAGTGAGTGAATATAATATTAAAACGTTACGGCTTACTGAATTGAATGAGATCGTAGTACTTATTATTTGTTTCGTTTAGGTTCTCATCCATACTTTTAGCATGCTTTTAAGTACTTTACATGAGATTTAACAGGTGATTAGTTAATTTTTCGTTGATTAGCCTTTCAGAAACTGAGGGTCAGTCTGTTTAAATATAAGTGTTTATTGTAGAAATACTAGCAGGAAGGATAGTTGATACTATGTGGGATGGTATCTTAACCCTTTCATGGACACTACTGTACCTATATATACCTCTTTTTATACAGAATCAGTAAATAGTGGAGTAACAAAAAAGGACCCGAACTTTTCTTTTACCAGTATTTAGGAATAATAGTTTTTTTTTTATAGACACGAATTCGAAGTTTAAAAGCGTCACATCCATACTTATTATTATAAATGCAAAAGTAATAATCCTTTAAGTTTGTTACCCTTTCACGTCAACGGCAGAATAGATTTTAATAAAATTTAACAAGATAAATTGTATACTAGAGCCAGACAAATTTAAATTTTACAGACCACACGAGCGAAGTCGCGAGCAGAAATAATGCTTATATGTTATATACTTTAATAGTAGTAGATCCACGCTGGTTTCAGCATGAATGGGCCTGATCATCCGGGAAAGTCCTCTCATAGAAGATCGACGTAAGAGTAGTAGCATCCGTACTAAATTTCGTTCGGTGAGTGAGAGCTTCGGAGGCCCAATTTTCGTTTCATTCCCTTCCCTTACCCCATTCCCAGCCGCCATAATGGAGGCCACCATACCAGCAGTTTAAGACGATGACTTTTGGTATAGTGGCCACCACTTCTGGATTCTACCGACTGCTTACCATCATGGGGTGGAGTCACTTTGGTAGGCTAATATAAAAAAAAAATACAATATGTAATTTACCTGTTCCAAATTAGTCCTGCTGGCCCAAACAGTAGCATATGACGTCATATTATTATGTGACGTGAATAACTTCATCTTGGCTTTACACGAGTCTATCACGTATACAACATCGTTGATAGTGATGGATGTTTCTGCTATGTTCGTTGATAGGATCACCTGAAATTTAAATGTATATTGTAGAGATTCTTTGTAGTATTTTAATACTGTTTATTTTGAAATGTTGGATAAGTATAAGTTATATTTAAGTACTCTTGTCGGCATATTTTATATTAAAGTGCTGGAATGAGCATTATTATGGCCTACTTAAAATTGAGTAACGGTCACGTTAAGTATTTGGAGTAACTTTCAAAGGTAGTACGAGACTACATTCTACAGCAAGTAAAAGCCTAGGCCTAGGTTAGTATTTTAGTGGATTTTTTTTATTAGCTTTCCATTTTACGTTTCCAAGATTTAAGACTTTTGTTAAAGATATCACCGCGGTTCTGGTAGAAATCGTACTTAGCGATAAGGACGCTGTTATTAAACAAAAAGAAAATTTAGATTATAAAAAATACTAAATAAGGTTACCTTAGTCAACTCTGGCGGTGGTGTAATAAACACTTTCTTTTGATCATCTCTCGGTATCTGACTATGTAGCGGTAATATCACGTATTGAGACTGGTCACCGAACACTCTATGTTGGGACAAGTGCTTCATTAACGCGAATGTCAAGTTCCAGCCCGGCAGAAACACCAGTATTGCCCCGTCGCCGGGCAACTCGCGAATGTGGAGAAGTATTGCTTCGATTAGCTCGAAGCTTAGCTGAGGGATAGAAATATAGTTTTAAGTAAAAAATTAAAATAAAAATATATTTATTTATGTATGTTAATTAAATTAACACTTATGAACGTTAATATTTACAAAATGTCAGCCAAGAATAATAAGTTTTGTTTTAGCAGTAGCTGACTAAGCAACGGTTTATTTGATAACGAGAGGTAAACGTCACTTATAGACAAAGGAAAGGCCTTAGAAATACTGCCTCCCGTGAAATTATCTATGAATATCGCTGTTTTTTTAGCTTTTAAAAACGATGATAAAATACCCTAGATGTTGTTTATTAAATGGTCCGAATCCATTAATGAAATACAACCCACAATTCATTTGGTGAGTGAAAGCGTCAAAGTTCCACATACACCCCCTCGGCCCTAATTTTCTCCTTCTTTCTTCCTATAGGGTCAGCAACACTTTAATTGTCATCAGGAGCCCTACCACAAGCTCTTATAACAATCTTATAATAATAATAATAATATTTAATATTTCAAACACTACACACAACGCCATCTAGACCCAAAGTAAGCATATTATATGCTTGTGTTATGGGTTCTAGAATGCGGATATACAGACTTAAATACTTTTTTTTTTTGTAAATACATACATATTATACATAGAAACACCCAGACCAATGCAAATAGACAAGTTCATGCACACAAATATTTGCACTGAGCGGGAATCGAACCCGCGACCTCTGCGTGGCAGTCCATACACAGTACCACCGAACCACAGAGGCAGTCAAACCTAACTTATAACTTATAACCTTACTTTGTCACTGTCCTGGTTTTTAATAGTACAAAAGAAAAAAAACAAAACACAAACTAACATTAAAATAATACTGCTTTATGAGGTGTTGGTAGGCCTCCAGTTCATAGGTTAGGTTACCAGTTACAATCAAATCGTATGCGAAATGGCCCAATGAATAAGGCACCCGCTTCGTAAAGTAGTGAGTTCAAATCCGGGCAAGTGCCAATGTGACTTTTCAAATTATATGTAATTTCTAAGTTTATCTTAGACATTTCTGATTGACGGTGAAGGAAACCATTGTGAGGAAACCTGGAATTAATTCTGAAATTGCCGGCCATGAGCAAGCGTGGTGATTAATGCTCTTACCTTCTCTATATGAGAAGAGGCTTTTACCCTGCAGTGGGACAGTAAACAGGTTGGTATTATTAAACCTTATGCTATCTATTATTGCTTTAATCTAACATTACTTAAATAATTTAAGTATAAAATAAAAACAATTTAATATTATTTAAGAGTTCTCAAGACAAACTTACATCTTTCTCAGAGAGCTGTGACATCGCCTGTACAGTCTGCTGTGAATAGTTGCTAGAGAGTTGGCAGTTTTTGTTCAAGTCCTCGTCTTGTTCATCCGCTCCAACACCTAATAGCAGCAATAAATATATTGAAATGTTGAAAATATAGAAAGACATGTTCAGATAATTACTTTACTATTTAAGATATGTATACACTGACAATGCAAATGTTTTATTACCTTTTTTTTTAAATTGGGCTTTTTGTGACTTAGTTAGTTTATGCATAGACAATCCCAGATGCATTATAGATAAACAGAGAACAAAAATTTAACTATGTAAATATTTAAAATTTCAAACTAAACTTAACCAGTTTCTGACTAATCATCTGTTAAATCTCATGTGAAGTACCAATTAGGTTGCTAAAAGCATGAATAATCAAAGTTGTATTTGATCTAATTAGTAAATAATTAGATCAAAATAAAGTAATTATCCATACTTTTAGCATGCATTTAGGTACGTCACACGAGATTTAACAGGTGATTAGTTAATTTTACGTTGATCAGCCTTTCAGAAACTAGTTACTATTATAAATGTTAAAATTCTTATATTAATAACAATTTAAGGTTTTATGGTCCATATAGGTTTCCTGTTTTTTTTTTCTGTTGACTATAAAAAATATTAACATTTTTGACAGCTTATATACCTGTAAGTTATACAAAAAAATAAAACAACATACCATCTTCGTCATCATCTTCGTCATCCTTATTAGCCCTTTTGCCGGAAGACTTGCGTTTGCGCGTATCAGGGGGAGGCATAAATTTGCATAACTCTATAGCGTCTTCTAAGAAGTATTGTTGCACTGGAAATGTACGGCCGGGGACCTGACAATATATTATAATGTTAAAAGACCCCAGAACTCAGTCAAAACACTTATTTTCTAAAAATAAAAATGTAATTAATAAAGCAAATGGCGTTTTATAGTCTCTGCTTACGCCACTGAGAGACAGGCGCGAAATTATGTGTAAATTATGTATGTAATTTTGACTTGCAACTTTGCATTTTAATTTGCAACTATGCATTTTCATTTGCAATTTTGCATTTTATTGTATTTCAACATTAATATTAGCAAAGTAAATAGCATATTATAATCGTCTTTACAGTACACGTGGAGAGCATATATACCACAGAAAGTGGGACATGTCATGATTTTTTTTAACTTAATTTTATTAAGACATCATTTTAGCAATAAAATAAATGACTTTTTTTGGACCTATTCTGGACTGTCATTAATCGGTTCTCCCCTGTTTTTATCAGGTCATGGACTCATTTTATGGCAAGTTCTTTATAATAATAATAATAACAATAAATCATTTATTTCAGACATCATGGTCCATACAATAAATATCTTAACCTAAAATACTGTTACGACGTTTACCTATTCTAGAACGTTCGCAAGTACCTACCTACTCGTGTACGACGAATACCTACTCTCTAGAACATTCGCAAGTACCTACCTACACTTATACGATGAATACCTACACTAGAACGTTCGCAAGTACCTACCTACACGTATAACAATAGATCATCGGCGGTAGGCATACCTACGCGTCGCAGCTAAGTACCTACACTCATTGTTCTGTTTTCGAGAATTGTCGGCATCTTTGTAGTAATAACTGGAAGGTCCTAGAAATCTATTGAAGGACTATAAAAAGGATTCGAACGTCGGCACTTCGTTCAGTTGTGAATACAGCGATCTCGAGCGAACATCTAAGCGATACGGAAGTTTAAGAAGAGTGATATACGAAGCGTTATAGTGCAGTATAAGTGTTTATAGCTTTATTTAGTTACTGTTAGTATACTGTGTGAGTCTTGAATAAACTCATCATCGCGTAACTGGCATTTTGCATCGAACCCCATCCTGACACGTAACAATACATATTAAAACTTATACCTAAAAACAAAATTACTTTATTGCGTTGTAACTTTATTTTCAGATAGTAATAAAAAAACATTTACAAGTAGAAAATAATGCTCAATTACCTCAATAACAGGACAATTGCCGAAATAATTAGTGAACAGCGTAGTATCCACGGTAGCTGACATCAATATCACTCGTAGATCAGGATACGTATGTGCCATGTCTCGCAGTAAGATTAACGCGAAGTCTGTGTCGGCGTCACGTTCGTGGACCTAACAAGGAAATTGTGGAATTAATGGTGTCTAATTTTGGACCCACTGCCTGTTTACCATCAGATAAGAGTCACTATAGGCTAATATAGGTAATATAAGTTAAGATGTCTACTACTAGTTTACTATAGTCACTATACTTAGCAGGTTAGTAATAGTGAAATGATATTTAATAAATAGATAACAATATCACAAAAATTACAAACAACGCCATCTAGACAGAAAGTAAGCATATAATATAGCTTGACTTATGGGATCTATATTGCGGATTTACATACTACTACTTTGTTGTAAATACATACATTATACATAGAAAAACCCAGACCAATGCAAATAGACATGTTCATGCACACAAATATTTGCACTGAGCGGGAATCTAACCCGCGACCTCTGCGTGGCAGTTCGTACACAGTACCACCGAATCACAGAATAAGTTAAAAATACTGGTTTCTGATCTTTTACTCGTAGATAATTAACACCCATAGACAGGTATAGTTCTATTTTTAGATTGTAGACTACATAATCTAAAATGAACATGCAAAAACAATTATAAAAATAATTTTTCTAACAAGACAATAAATAGAATAAACAGAGGCTTAAAATTTTGTTAATATGATTATCAACATTACTTACTTCGTCCACAAGAACATGGCTGACTCCTCGTAGACCTCCTTCTAGCTTCCTGAGCAGTACTCCGACAGTGCAGAACAGGATGGAACCATATGGACGAGGTAGCACTGATTCGAAACGGACTGAATATCTGTCAAATTATATAAGCCGCAGTTAGGTCAAGTTGAAGCAAATAAATTAATTGAAAGTTAGTGTGAGGTTTACTCCTAGTTAAGTATACATTTTTTTTCAATCACGTCGTCATTATAGAATACACGTTGTCATCCTACTAATACTCGTATTATAATTGCGAAAGTTTGTGTGCATGTTTGTTACCATTTAGAGCCTAAACGGCTGAACCGGCTTCGATGAAAATTGGCATATAGATAGATTCTGTGACGGAGACGGACATGGCTACTTTTTATACTGTCTGGTTCCTGAGGGAGACAAACCTCCTTCTATTACTTAATTACTCAAAATCTGCTAAACTGATTTTGATGAAACTCGTAACACGACTAACCCACGACTTGGATCATCACAGGACAAATTTTGGTTGATGAACGTATTAACCGGCCGGACCAGATCTAGTAAGGCCAACCGCCGCGGCGCCAAATACAGAGGGCGCCAAGATGACCACCCGCCCTCTGCTCATCATAGCAGCCAGCCGAATGACGAGCGCTTCCTCCCTCGCTCCTCATACCAGCCGAATGCTTAATCGCTTGCCCCACCTCATCATCACCCAAATGACGATCGCCCGTCTCTACTCTACCTACTCGTTCGAATTATTGCCCGGGTTGAAAAAAAATCGGAGGGTGTTACCCAACAGCGTCGCCCAGCTCCTGGCAGCGCTCGCTGGCGACGCGCTCGGCGACGCTGACGGCGGAGATGCGGCGCGGCTGCGTCACGCAGATGTTGGCCCACGCGCCCTGACCGCTCGCGATGTAGTCGTCCAGGATGAACTGACACACCTGCACCACACGATCATCAGCAATGTGGAGGCATCACACCATTCTTATACCAGAGGCCCTAGACAAGTGTCAAAGATTACTATTCTATTCAAAGAATAGATAAAAAAATGTATGAGATTGACATAAGCGTTGGCGTTAGCTTATATCAATCCAATACATTTTTTAATCTATTCTATGAATAGAATAGAAATCTTTGCTACTTGTCTAGGGCCTCTGGGGCCTAAGTCTTGGAGTTTCAACCAATAAGAGATCAATGATCGACCATTCTGACACTATTGTGATAGCAGACTTAGGCCCCAGGCGGCGTGATCGTGCCTGGCAAGCCACTATCCGTCGGTGAGTAATCAGGAGTGATATTTATAACTAGTTTATGTAGTGGTGGTGGTAAAACTTTATTCAGAATTCCATGTGAAATCCTGAATCGCGATATCAAAGTTATATGGAAGTGTTATATTAACTACGTTGTCTTGTATTCGGTCTTGATGATGTCATGGGTCACTATTGGCCTGAAAGATGACGCAACACTAGCGACCCACCTCTGCTTGCACGTTTTCCACGTGCTAATGATGATTACAAAAATTCTCGATTTACTCTACTATAATATGCATATACCTACTTATAAAAAACTTAAAATAAACGTTAGTAGAAAGACAGACAGAAAAATAGCAACTTTAGATTATTTAATTATAATGATAAAAATTGACATTGACACACATTGACGTGCGTTTGCATACGTGTTTTTTTGTGCGTGCGTTTTATGTCCGTACTTGTTCGTGTGTGCTATACGTATGTGTACAAATCTGCATGCAGGAATATACACGTGGTATATTTAAACATGTGAAAATAGAAGTAAAAATAAATATTTATTCACACTCATAAGAATCTTACCTGTGTTGTTTTACCGCAACCAGTGTTACCCCTGATTATAACAACGGGGTTCTCGTTGATAGCCTCCATAATAGTTGATCTCATCGCATATACCGGTAAATGTTCACGCTCACGTAAACTCTCCTGTAATCTCATAAATAATTAAAACATGATCAACAAAAAATATAATTTAAATAAATAGAAGCTGAAAAAATAGAATAGATAAGAGTTTCTTGCCAGTTTATCTCATGGCTCTTCTTATTTTGATTATTATGATGTTCATAATTATTCACTTGAATTTAAACTAGAAATATAATAATACTTTGATTTAAGGCTCTGAAATACAGTTACTTTACTTGCCTGGAACAGTGTACTATTTTGTGTAGCATCTCTTTGATGCTTTTCCAAATCAATGCTAATATCATCCAGGCTTGTTGTTGCTAGAGGTCCTTCGTCTGAAAAATTTAATATAAACGTACAAAGTTGATGCTGCACCATAATTTTTAATTTTTAGAGAAACTGGGTCACTATTGTCTAGAAAGTATATTGATTGTTCATTCATAGGGACCACAGTAACATTTATTTGTTCTGAATTGACCTCACAAAAATAAGAAGCACGAGTGAGATGTGCAGCACTTAAAAGATTCGCTGTGATTGGCTTTTTTAAATTCAAGTATTCGAATGCACAGAAATGCACCAATCGTAGTGTTCGTAGTGAGTTGTTATGCTAGCAAATGTCAGTTTGAATTATGTATGTTGACCTTTAGGCAGCATTTATTGGTATGAACGGGCTATTTTTCGCAACTCCACGACTAAGCAAGTATTTTGCGTGTGAGTGAGTGAGTGACGATCATTCGATCCACTAAGCTCCTCGAGAAGGAGCAGCACTTTTCATATCTCTGGCGACCTCTTGGAGTGAATTAGGGTCACTGAAGTATTTTGTATGATGTTATGATGTTTTGCGGAATCTATTAGAAAATTATCTGTGAGTCTCTTACCAATATTACACTGTGTCCAAGCGTTCCAGTTTGCTTGCGGCGGTGACCATGACACTACTCCACTGGGCATCGGCCGCGCCTCTCTCATTGCCTTTACACGGTCCACCTGTAGCAAGGTCACTGCCGCAGGCCCCTCTCCTTCCGTAGAAGCCTGAGCTTGCTCTACGTTCACTGGCTCGATTTCCAATTCTGCCATAACAAATTGAAAAATTATAATGAAATAATGTCGGTAGTCAAATAAAACTTTTTCTTTACAATATCTCTAAAAAAGACATACATTATTATAAAATAATATATAAAACTGACCTTGCAAAACTTCTTCCAATTGCTGTTCAAGTTCAGGACTGATAGCCACTGGATAAGGCTTCATAATACCTTCGGATGATCTGGAGTACATAAGGTTAATTAATATTGCTTGCTCTGTGAAAGTATATTAATAATCATACTATTTAACGACCAAACTAATGCCGGGATAATTATTTTAATACTATTTTAACTTTTTTAATCGCCTAGAGTGGCAGACAAGCCAACAGTGGGGTGAATGGGAGTGCTCATGAACGTTTTCAATGCCAGGGACTCAGTGAAGCCACTGCCTACCGTGATATTAATACTCTCTTTAAACCTCGTTAACAGACACACAAGCATCTAAGTTATGATTTTTTTTAATGAAAGCCACTAATAATCCGCTAATCATACAATATTTCAAAATAGCACTTTACCTGTCCTTCTTCAATGTCCCACTAAAGGGCTCAATCACACCAAGATGGTACAGCTGCCTCACGATAGAAAGCGCGCACGATTTACTGGCCGTTTGCTTGTTCGATGCAGTTTCACGACCGGTTACATTACGGCCTAACTGACGAACATATATCGACATCTCGCAGCAGAAACTCCTAAAATTATAATTATTGTTGACGTTGGTTGTACTAGGTATCGTATAGTATAGTACTAGACCTATTTCATAGGACGCAAGATGGCCGGCAAAAATTATCCTGAAATACTTGCATCTAGCGATATTTACATTATATGTAAAACATCAGTTACACAATGTGTGTTCGAAAATGCATCTCACCAGTTATCACAGTGCCACAAAACTTACTTTTTACATGGTGTAAGTAATTTAAAAAATAAAAAAAATAATGATAAGTAATTTCAGACTCTCATAATTTTAAAGATATTATATTATTTTATGAAAAATCTATTAAACCTCGTACTTTTTGCCGATGTTTATTAACATTATACAATAATACATGCAAAACATAGATAAAAATAACTTACCATATTTGCATAGTAGATACACAATTCTGTAACAGGAACTGTGGCCAAGTACAGTCAGATTAAAGAGCTCAACACACCTGTGTGCAGAATAAAACCCAAGACAGTCAGTAATTTCTTATATTGTTTAAAAACTTTTTTAAAGAACAAACAATCTGATATTTGACTCATATACGAAAACTATACACAGACAATAAAAAAATATATGATGAATGTTTGCGCAGAGCAGGCAGACATTGTCGCATTTTTGCTACATTGGCTGTCCTTCCGATGTAAACGCTTTTAAGTATGCAACCTCATATCGTCATAAAGGTGGTCTGCATGACTACATGAAAATTTTCTCTGTTCTTAGATACTACATAAAAATATGCCAATCTTTTTATGTAGTATTATATTTTTGTCTTGGGTTTATTCTTGTTAAAACTTATTGCTCTTTAAAATAACTGATATATGAGGCCAACTTTGCTCTATGCTGTTGCATAGTTGGCATCAAGAATAAAATAGTCTTGCTACACTCATCAATTCAATTTCTATGCTCATAAATTCTGTATTACATAACTCTTAGTATAATATTGTTTAATAATTTCATTAATAAATAATACATTATTATATTCATATATATAGAATAAATAATTTAAACAAGTCTTTATATTACTTTAAAATATTGATAATTTAAACATAGGATTTGATAATGAGTGCTGTAGAATAGTCAAGTAAAGTTGCTCCTAAATGAACCATATTGTTACTGCAATTATTGCAATATATTCAGCTGTTGCCTAATGCAAGTTTAATGTATTAAATCTAATTAACTATTTCACATGATCAGTGGAAAATTGATTTGGCAATTTAAAATTTTATTGCCTTGAGCACAAAAGGCATAAGTATTTCAACTTAAGCTTAATATGCAAAATATAGTATTAGAAATATAACAGAACAATAATTTGCTCAATTTTTTTTATTGCTGTTTGCATATATTATCACATTGTTGTAATAATATGGTACATGTAGTGGGTCTTTAAAGCAAAAGGACTTGACCACAGTTCCATGTCGTCTATATTTCATTAGCCAATGATTTTTCAAATATTATGAATAACCACTGGCTTATTTCTAGCTTCTTTTTGAGCTATGTATAAACTTCGTGCTAACCAATGCTAGAGAAATTGACACATAGTTTATACACAGCTTTAAACTTTAATTTTATGTTTGATCTATAGCAAATTAGAATTGTGTCAACGTTGAGAAACTTAATGCAAAATGTCATAGACATGACACGATGAGCCATACTTTCTATCTTTCTTGGTACACATAATAATATGAGTAAAGCTACATTATTTACACAAAAAACTATTGAATGAAATATTGCATTAGAACACACTGAAATTAATGTGGTATTATGTGCAATGAAGCAACCCTTTAAACTCAACAGTTCAATTGTTTGGACTACTGATACTTTTCAGCTTCATTATGTAAAAATGATATCACGAGGGGCAAATATCTAATATGTTGAGACTAAAACAGTACTAGTACCAAATATGTACAATATAGTTCAGTACCAACCAAAACAAACAAACTGCTGAGACTAGAGGTCCTAAGGCAAGAGCAAAATCTAATGTAAAATTTACATAAAGCATTTTCAAGTCAATTTTCACATCACCATACAAAAAACATGCTGTTTGAAATGCATGATGCAAATAAAGTATTTTTAAAATAATGGTCTCAAATGTTTCTTTAAAAAATATGATGACACTATCATGCACAGAATTTTTTATCATCTAAGGATATTTGTGCAATAACATGATATGTGGCAAAACAAAATGACATTATTATTATGCTACGAATGAATACTTACCGTGTATGATCCGGACCAACTGCTTTATATGCATAGTCGGTGTTAATCTTATTAAGTTGGAGAAACTGGTGAAGTTTAGACTTGGCATTCTCCATCGTCCAGTTGCCATGAAGGCTAGCGTTCACATCCAGGTCCTCAGCTTCTTCAACATTTTTTTGTTGCTGCATGCGGTCCATGTAGGTAAAGTTTTGCCTCTCACCGCCATATGCTTGGTATGCTTGACCCATGCTTTGTGGGTCCATGCCATCCTGAAATTTACAAATAATTTGAATATAAAATTTTAACAGGTGGATTGATAATCTAATAAAAGTAGCATGCAACAGATGGATAGGCAGCTCACGACTGGCCAAGATGACAAAGATTGAGGGAGGCCTAAACTCCAATAGTGGACCTCTTTCAGTTAATATGATGATTATGATTTATTTAGTGTAGCATATTTACAAATTACTGTGTTATCTTAGGATTGAATAATAAGAAACTGCAATTGAACTAACTGAATATTACTTATTCATTCTCATACTGCTTATGAAACATGGTGACAATGGAAACCTCTTTTGGAAGAGAGAGATATGTATGTCTAGTGATATAAAATGTTAGTGAGTACTGAAATAGAAGTTTATGGCTCCACACCATTATTAAGTAAATGGTACATATAGGCATGCATCAATAAGCAGCTGCTGCACTGACACACACTGAAAATAAAAGTGAAGGAACTGCTATTTCGTATGGTTCTCATTAATAAAATTTATTCTATGGGAAAATGGCGACTGTTGTTTTAATTAGCATTATAATGATAGTAACATTCTCAAACACCAATTTTGTACATGACAATACTAAAAACCTATTATTTAAATATACCTGAAATACTGGCCGTGGTTGTTGAGAATCGCCATTTTCTTGGTCTTGAGGTGCATCATCAGTTTCTGGTTTAACCCTGACGTCATTGGGCACATCAGTCTGCGCTACTTGCCCTGACCGCACGAGGTAGCTCACGAAGTCCTTAGAAGCGTTCACCTGAGCCTCCTTCTTCGTCGTCGAGTTACCCACGCCAGCGTAAGTAATGTCATCCACACGTACTTCGCATAGAAAACGCTGTCGATGTTTCGGCCCTTGAAAAATTTCGGTAATATAATACCTAGCTTAAATCGATAATTGCAATGGCGCATTATAAGATTATCAGTGTAAAGTGTGTTTATCAGCACCAGTTACAATTATGTACAGTTTGGTTTAATTCCATACCTGTGGCACGAATGTCAAACTGCGGAGTGAGTCCTTTCTTGGCACACCAAGAGTATAGAAACGACTTAATGTCCATGTTAGCCATTTTCAGATGCTACACTTCAACTACCTACTGCCTATAGTTAATTATTTTCACAGATTTTGCTGTAATTATCATCAATCAATAACAACCAACAAACTCGACCGCGCCGCCGCTGAAGTTGCTGAACCGAACCGCTCGCTCGCCGGCAGCTGTCTGTCACTACAGACAGACACAGACTAAATAATAAAGATCTTGACATGCGTTCGAACTCCGATATCACCTAACGTAACTAATAACGGCTACCAACCTAGTAACTAAACGTATCGATATCCAAAATCTCACCAACCGCTATCACAATAACCAAAATACAGTCGCGAATGAAAGTTGGCAGCAATTAATAACTGAAATAATTATGGCTTCTCTCCCTAACTATATGGTGCTTAGGTGCGTAAAAAGGGATAAAGATATCGTAGCGCTCGTTTGGTTGGCATTATCGAGTTGAGTTTTGTAAAATGTACTTTAAGTTTATGACGAAGATGTGATTTTGATTTTCAAAGAATTTGAATATTTAGTTATTAGCTATCGCTAAGTACTACGAGAGTAAGATCGGTTAGTTAGTTAGCCGGAGTAGCCGCTTTCCGACGACGCTATCATATTGGTTTCGCCATCCATTGTTTGTTTACGTTTTGATTTGATATTTTTTAGTCTAGCTAGCGCATGATCAGTGCAATCGTGTTTTTTTATGCTTTGTTTTGTTGCGGAGTAAGATTCTTTATATGTGAATGAGTACCTATTTTGCATTCTATGATATTAGATAATAAATATTATGTACTGCATTCCTAATTAGACGGTAGTAGATCTACGCTGGTTTCAGCATAGATCTACTACCGTAGAATCTCATAGAAGATCGACGTAAGAGTAGTAGTATCCCCACTACTGCGTTTCATTCCTCATTCCCTTCCCCTAACCCCATTCCCAGCCGCCATAGTAGAGGCCACCATACCAGCAGTTTAAGAAGATGGTATGGTGGCCACCACTTTTGACTGACTGCTTACCATCAGGCGGGGTGGAGTCACTTTAGTAGGCTAATATAAAAAAAAATTGTTTGTGTTTCTATTATTGTATACTTCATATAACTAAACTTCTTTTTCAAAATATAATATAGATAGATTGTTCCCTAAGCGCCAAAAATTTAGCTAGCTAGTGCCAACCAAACACGCGTTCCGTCTGAGTCAAATAAATATCGGATTATCGATTCAATAGCTTGAAGGTGTACGTGTGTATTCGCAACTAATTCAGTTTGTTGATATCGAACTAACCAAGACACGGATACCGATATTAAGCAATGGTTATTGATATCGATATTATAACCAAATACCGGCTATCCAACGGCTATCGAATAATAACCGATAACGCCCATGTCTCTAAGAACAAGTTAGTTACGTTAGTTACCCTTACCACAGACAATGAAATTAATTTTACAATAATTACAAATAAATATTACTAGCGACCCGCCCCGGCTTCGCACAGGTGCAATACTGATACTATGTTTTTATTTTCAGCATTGCACACGTGCGATGGAAAAAAGCTGTGAACGTTATACATAGACATTATTTATAGTATATTTACTACAGAATGCGCCCCCGAATGTACAGCCGCAACCGCTAAGTATGTCCCTGTATTTTAAATCTGTAATATCTTCTAAAATATACATTTCAATTACATGCTGTAAAGAACCTTATTGATCTATATTAAATGCACAATGTATTTAATTGCAAAAGGATTATGCTATACTGCTAAAATCGCTTCGTAAATAAGCCAATATTTCGCGTTAAAAGTAAAGGATAAAAATGGTTATTGTGGGTATCCCTAAAAATAGACATATACCATCGCAGACTTTTTTGTAGACCTTTTCAATGTGTTATACACTGTTGTACATTATTTTGATCTATCTTATAGGGTTCAGCCAGCGTTTGCAATGTAAGCGCAAGAAAATGTGATGTCGTAAATAACGACGTCACCTTGGTTTGGGGGCGTTTCTAACTGTGATCGCTTGCTGCTGCTTTACCTGACCTAAAATTATCAAACTACCTAACATCAGTGTTCATTTATTCGTTTTGGAGTACCTAGCAGGATATTAAGTAATAGTCTAGCCTACTAGATAGACTAGACTACTATTATATATGTTTTGGAAGTGTATTGTTTAATTTATGGTACTAGGTACTTTTACTTTAATTTAAGGTACTCTCAAGCACAGAGTACATTTGCTCTCAAGTTTACCTTGAACAGTGCTGCCATTTCAAATTTGCCCTAACTACAAAACAAAAGAAGAAAGTATATAATGTATGAACGTTAAAACTTTTGGACAAACTAATCTAATTGTTTGTAATATTAATGCAGACAGAATTAAATTAATATTGATTGTAAAAATGGAACATTGTTAAACACAAGACAAAATGATTACAGTATTCAGTTCATGGGATGCAGTCCAAAAATAGCCAGACCCTGGAGTTTCAGTAATTGGGTTTTTTTGCCACCCTCTGTGGCTAAAAAAAAAGAACTTAAAATTTACTATTGCATTTATTATATTACTATTGCTTAATCTTAAAATACATATAAATATTTTTGTACAACTTTTATTTTTATATTTATTTTGTTGGCTAATGTACAGTTTTGAAAATTAATGATAATTACTAATATGTTCATACATAATTATTTTATTTTCCTCACAATGATTTTCTTCAGCAAGTCAAAGCACTTACTATGAACCTGCATTTAAATCACCACCTTTACTTTAGTATACCTACATAATTAATATAGAAAATACTGACTCAGGTATGAAAGGTACTAACTAATATTAAATTTCATTCATCAGCCTGAAATCACCCACTGTATGACATAGGCCATTCTTTTTATCATTTATTTAATGCATTTTATTTCAGTTTGTAGGGCAGCTTAACTTTCTGTTACAATATTTTGTCCCTGTTGCTGCATACTCTCCACTTTTAAATAAAGAGGTGTTCTACCACTTCTTAGCTTTGCCCGTTTATGAACTTTTAACTCATGTTTCATCATTTGTTTTCTATATCCAAACGCTTTGCCACATACATTACAGACATGATCCTTGACACCTGCATGGTCTACTTTGTAATGTAGATCAACTTCCCTCTTAGTGTAAAATCTTCGACCGCATGAATCACATTTAAAATCAGGTGCTTCTTTATGTGTTAACATATGTTTATTTAAATTACTTTTATTAATAAACCTTGAAGGACATTCAGAACATTGATAGGGTTTCTCACCAGTGTGTGAACGCATGTGCATTTTCAATGACTCTCTGAACCTACCCTTATAAGGACAAAGAGAACATTTAAAAGGTAGTTTATAGAAATGCGTAAGTCTATGACGAGTGAAGTGACCTTGCATTATGAAGTTCTTGCCACATACATCACACATGTAAGCGGCACCTTTCGTGTGTAGAGCTAAATGCTTCTTATAATACAACGGGGCATACGATTTGTGACAATACGGGCATACATGTCTCATATTCTCATGTTCTTCAGACAATCTGTGTTCATCCAGCTCTTTAAATGTGTCAAATGATATATTACACTTTTTACATCTGTGGATATTTGGTCTTTTGTCTTTTTCTATATATTTGAGGGGTACTTCATCCTCAGAAAAGTCCATAGAGTCATCAACTATATTGTTTGGAAGCTCTTCAACTATTGGATTTTTAAGTATGTCATCTGATTGTTGGGCAGTTTTTCTAAATAATATTGCACCTTGTAATAACGAGTTGCATGTTTCACATAAAAATTTAGGATGGGGATCTTCGAATTTAATATCGATACCTCCGAATGTGTTCAGTGCTTCGGTCAAGTCTTCAGCCGTGTTGATTCCATAAATTGGTATACTACCTTCTTTAAGGCACACTCTACAGATCTTTTCATCATTTTCTGCCTTCATATTATCAACTTTACGTGTGGTTTTTTCGTGAGGCCTTTCATACGAAGATAAATTTGTATTTCTATTTCTCAGGCGTTGGCAGTGTAGCATTTTCAATAGTATCATGGGTCCAACCATATTGATGCATTTAGGTCATAAATATTATTGGTAGTTTTGTTGTTCAACAAAGAAACAATAATAATAATATAATATGGAGATACATAAAAATACAGCACTAAAAATCGTAGCATTGACATTAGTGTTTGTCAAATAATGTCTGTCAATATTGTCACCTGTTAGTGAATTTTATCGATTAGAGCTAATCGTTCTAATTTTTGCGGAGCAATAGTTATATCTTTGGAGAATTCGTAGCTATTTATTTACTGAGAGTTCGGTAAGATACGATATTTTTTGCGCCTTGGCAGGCCATATATGTAAATAAAACAATATGTAAATTCAAGTAAATTGAAGGCCAGGCGGAGTTCTTTTCTATTTCCAGAACGTAATTCTGCGTTTTTCCAAACATGACTTCATGACATGTGTCACTTGTCGTTGTCAGAGAGAAAATATTTCAATGTGATTTCACGTAAGAAATCCTACACGGAAGACTAGGCAGTATGGTCGAAAGACTATAGCCTGCCCTTTGGGCAAATAAAAAAAAAAAAAAAAATCAATGTGATTTCAATAGTGTCAGACTTGTCAGTTTCTAAACAAACATGAGAAAAAGAACATGAGGATTTACGCTACTTAATATTTTTTATTTCAGATACTAAAATACTACTTTGTATTATATAATACACAAAAATGAACGCTATCAGGGTAAGTTTAACCGAAGACGTACAATTTATAAATATAACCGTGTTAACTGAAACATTTCATACCTCTCTTTTTTTTAGAGTATCTGGCGGTCAGCGCCTCTGATTCGTAGTGGCCTGGCCTCCAACTATACTTTAAGGCCCCTTTCCTCTGCAACAATGACGCCTACTATTGAAAAACCAGAACAAGTGCCGCTAACCATAGAGTTAGACAAGTTATATAAAAGAGTGGAGTTGGAAATGCGAGGGATTGACCCCGCAGTACTGTTGAGTTATTCCTGGTTCTGTGTGGCCGCTGCTTCGCATTTGGGTATTGAAGTTACTAAAAGGCATGTTTACGTTTTTTTTTATTAATAACCTAAGTACTATCACGTCTCCACTCTGATAGTAAGCAGTTGGTGGGGTCCAGAAGAAGACACCATCCCAATTGCCAAGTGTATAGTTGCTTTGTAAACTGTCAATATAAGAGTAATTAAAGTAATTTTAATAATTTGAACTAGAGTAAAGCTTTAACATCCCTGAAAACTTGGGTGTAATCTAGTTATTTGTCCTACTGAAACTATCTTATACTTATGATTTTTCAATATTTGCATCAACAGTTCATTCATCTTTACACTGCTTACCCTAAAGAAAAAGAATGTTCCACTTGACCTAGTTAAATTGTAAGACACTAATAGTAGCAAAATTTATTGACATTATAATAATTTAATTTTCAGCTGGGCACTAAGAAAAGCAGAAAAAGAAAGGCACACTCTACTCAGAGCCGTTCACATATACAAAAAGCACAGAGTTCAATATGAAATAAGAACTTATTTCAGATTTATACACCTCCAAAGATTAACAGGCTCGACTTGTGACACCTACCTTGAATACATTGAGAGGAATCTTCCAGAAGGTTGTGCTCTAAAGGTCACTAAGATTGAGTGTCAGAAACTACAAGAACATATTACACCACCTACTAATGAATAGGATTATAATATTATACTGTAGTGATAGAATAAAATATTAATGAAAACATTTTAGTTTATGTTCAGACTGTAAAATGTGTAGAGGAAATTTTTCTTACATTTCTTGCTCACGTTTGAGCAGTCTTGGTATAGTACCTTTAGTTTATAGAACAAAAATTTGTTAATAGATAGTGGTTAAGTGTAAGAGCTTTTACACTTAGCACATGCATATCAGCTGTTGGCAACATGCTGTTTGTATGCAAGAGCTCTTAGGCTTTTGGAATGGTATCCTCCACTCTTGGGCTCCACTGACTGCTTACCATCAGGTAGAGTATTCATCAAGAAGAATATCTTGCCAATTAACACCAATAAAAATATTTTTATTTCTTAAATATTTAGAATATTTACATTTAGGAGAGTAATACAACATTTTAGTAGATATAGTTTAATAAACTGTAGGCACAAACTGTTCCTAAAGAACAATGACATGACATCAGGAGAGACAACTAGACTAAAAAAGCCTGATGTCTCCACACGAGACCGAAGCCAAAAAGAGCTAAACAAAAAGGCAAGTACTTAAAAATTGCATACTTAGGTAACATTTTCTTCTTAGAGCATAGTTGAAGACGACATCTTGACCTACGCTGCGGGGTGCGTGGCGCAGGAACATTTACCGCGCGTGAATGCGTTTTCAGTTGTTGCACCACACGTGATTTCTATACAAAGAGAAATACTTACAAACAACGCAAGAACACACGCGCACGCACGCCGGCACTCATCATACATCTAATGCTCTAAGTTTTTCCTACACCAATATTCTAAGAACAAAGAATAGGATTGGAGGTGTTATGGTTCAGAGAATAAAAAACAAAAAACGTAATACTAATTAGAATTTTCGTAATACAGTAGTAATTTTCAATCCCATTCTTTATTTTCAGGTACATAGGCTACAATTAATAGTAGGTATACCTAATTAGTTAAAATTTCATAATAGTAAATTAGTAACAGAACATTTACATTTACTGCTTATAAATTACTCAAATTACAAATCTTTTTTAACAGACATGTAAATCTTAGCATTTAGGATTACAATATTCATATTTGTGTTAAACACATCCTTAGCTAATAATAATTTATTGGAATGGGGCCCTTAACCATAGGCCATTGAGTAACTAACTCTAAAGGGTTGAATCAAAATAGTAAATACTGATTAACCTTTGTGCATAGACATAGTATGAATTTAGACAAGTTGATCATATGGTAAAGCTGTTTTTATCAGATCAGAGCACCACTGGATATTTTAGTATATTTTTGTTACAGGAAACTACATCACATAGTCTCTTTCATTGTCAGTAATACCAGCATATATTATACAAAATCTTGAGGTTTGATTTGATTGGTGAAGGACATAGCTAGAAAACAACTTTTCTGTTGTTTATACTGTCTCCTCTCAACTACAACCTCCAACTCATGTACAAATTATTACAGACTAGTATGTCTTGTTTAAAATATAAAATGCTCGTACAGGACATATTCATCAGATCTTTTTGGCTAAAGAACTATCTGTACTATTCTAGTATACAATTACATTAAAAGCCATATTTTGGAATGCACTTTATCACTACACTCAGTCCATAACTTTGGCATTAATATCTCTTGGGCAATTTGCTTTTAAATTTGTTCTATTCGTACTGCTGATGCTTACACACTGTAAAGATGAACAGGATAGCGAAGGCCAGCTCCAGGGCATGGAACATGAGCATCACAGCACACCAGATGTATTCCAAACGGAGGATATAAGTCTGGTATATGAGGAAATAACAGACTCCTACTGCAGAGGGTATGGTTAGTAGCACAGAGAAAAATACTGGTACTTCTGAAATTCGAAAGTGGTTTATCATATTAGTAATGAGCATATTATATTAGATTTCAAGCTTAAACTGTATATTTGTATGAGAACCGACCTTTACCCTGTAGTGGGAGGGAGTTTGAATTTTTCTATACAAAAAGTGGTAAACAAGCATACACCTTATGGTACATAAATACAGTTACCAACCAATATGAATGTGTTCATAAAAAAATTATTAGAATCTCATAATCTAGGAAGAAATATCTGTTATCATGCTGCCAGTTGGAATGGTGTCCATCACACCTGCCTACCATTACTCAGTATACTTAAATCACTTTGGGTGGTTTAAGTAGTTAGAGAGAAGAACTTTTTCTATAATTGAGGCAAATCAGAACGTCCGTTATCCTACAATATACGTTTCATGGGTTGCGATTTTCTGCTCCAATTTGCTGATGACTTTCACTATCGACTAGGAAGGCACGTTATGTAGCTTTTTACGACACGTACAAAAAATTATAGAATGGTTTTACACTACATCGAAGACCAAACAGTCGAGAAGCAAAGAAATCATATAAAAGACACAAATAGAAATTTAAACAGCTGGCTAATGTATACGTTTTTCTGATACAAGATTTATCCTTGTATATCAGGGCAAACACAGATAAAATACTACTTACTCTTGCTAGCTAAGTTTCCTCTACGTCCCAAGAAAATTCGAACGACTTCTACAAGACAAAGAGCACTAAATATACCGGCCTCGGTTAGCAAAGCATTATCTGGGTAAGAAACATTTATCGCTTTTAGAATACCCATGGCGACTTCACACACGAAGAACATGCCTAAATAAAAACTATTTAGATACAACAGTATTTCATACGCCAAACTTGAGTTCACATTTGTTACTTTGGACATTTTTTGTTTGAAAATATACAAGTGTTTTTGTTTACAAGTAAATAAATGACGTTTTTGTTGATTCGTTCGATCGACCGGCGGAAATCAAGGGGAGGGATCGTTACAGGAAACGGATGTCAGTGGTGTGATGTTTGCTGGATAGAGAGCAGTGTGACCAACTTTAAATTAGAGATCTTGCCCAGCCAAGGCACAAAAACTGACACATCCTGCCAAACTCCTATTCACAAAATGCCGAAATAATGCCGATATAATTTTAAAATACTTTTAGCCTTTCTAGTAATCTTCTAGTGAAGACGTTTTAATTAATGTTTGCACTTAAAATTATATAAAAAAATTAATACTTACTTACTAATACTTCGTACAATTTTCCTGTTAAAATGTTAAAAAAGTATAGTCACCGATGACTGCCCACTGTATTCGATTACGTTCTTCTTATGCTTAGTAGGTAATAGTTGCATGTTTTTTTTATATTAGACAACCTAAGCACAAACTAAGTGTGTGTTTTACACCATAAAACATCTTCAATCTGTTTCTTTCGCTTTTGCTAATCAGGACCAGGACGAATGTGTTGGATCCTGCTCCCACTCTAGGCGATATAATCGTTCATATTTACGTTTCATTATAAATCGGGCATTGAAACATTCACACTATACGAAATTCGAATGAAAATTTTGCGTCTCCTACAGTTTTTCTAGTCCGACTAATTAGAAAAACAACTGAAAACTTTACTAAAGGTACAATTATTATAAATATTTTGTTCAGCACTTTAAGCTTCGGCCAAACCTGCCTGACCAAAGTGATTGCGAAGCGGGAGCCTCTGCCGCGCGGCGGTCGCTGCCGTATAATATCTATGGCGCTTTGCACATCTGCGCGACCGCAACGCGGGACTGCAGCGTCCGTAGAGTGGGACGCACGCGTCTAGTGGTCAGACGTGTGTAGTAGTATGAATAAAGTACTACCCTCTCATAAAAGATCGATGTAAGAGTAGTAGTATTACTTTCGTTCGGTAAGTGAGAGCGCCGGAGGCCCAATCTCTCCCCTTTCCCTTTCCTCATTCCCTACTCCACTACCTTTGCCTACCTTACTCTCTGCACCTACACCACTACCTTTACCTACCACATTCCATTCGCCTATCCCACCTCCTTCACCTAACCCACTCCCTTGCCGGTAGGCAGTGGCAGTGGCAGTGAATCAGAGAGGTTGCCATTATTTGTCACGTGGTTTATTCCGCAAAAGCAATAAAAGGTCTTTTTCATCAGAGTCAGAATTTGATGTTAAATACGAGAATGTCATCACCACAACAATTTAGTAGCCATCCTACTAATATTATACATGCGAAAGATTGTGGGTGTGTTTGTTACCACCGCCTAAACGGCTAAACGGATTTCAATGAAAATTGGTATGTTACAAAGTATTTAAGGTTATTTTTATCCCGAAAATCGGTCTGATTCCCGAGGTAGACAAAACACATTTTAGGCGCAGGCGAAGCCGTAGGGCGCATCTATTACCAGATAAAGACGCGCAGCTTTAGTGATTGTTCACTAACAAATGAAGTTCGCGGTTCGCGTCGCAGTCGCGCAGGTGTGCACGTTAAGTTTCGCGTTGCAGACGCTCCCGCGTCGTGTCCTGCGTCCCGCGTCGCGGTCGCGCAGGTTTGGCCGAAGCTTTAAGATTCACAATGGAATGAACTACAAATTCAATTAGAGATGATAAGGGACAGCCCCGAACTAAAGGTCTTAATCTTATTGTTGCTAATGTTGCCATTGTCATTTAAAATTCTTCCCTAATGTCATTTCTTTTGTTGATACTGCACCAAACTCCTTATAATAACCTGTGCAGCCAAGTCTGCCAGCTTAAATTCTTTAAACTGGCAAATTGTGCCAGATTTCTAAAACGTCCAACATTTATATGCCAGTGAGTAAAATAAAGGGCTAAACCTGCCGAAAAGGCAGGATCCTGCCACATATGGTCACACTGATGGAGAGTGCCATAGATTATAATATACAGAGAGTGCAATATCGATTACGCCGAATGTGACATCCCAATTATGAACAATTTTGAAATTCGAAATACATAATGCGATGTGTAAGACACACATAATAATAATTCTTAGAGTAGTTTTCCGTGGTTTGCAAAACTTATATACTGTCAGATAAGGATAGATACTTGGTATTAGCGATACCTACTGTTTTGATCAATAGAATTTTATAAAAAAATAATCGCTACCATAATCGCTGGATCATCACGATTTACAACTATTACAGCGCTAGATATCTACCTAGTACCTAGGACAAATACAAAAAAGTTTTCTAATGAAAATGTCGATCATATAACCACTATTAACTAGATCAAAGTCAAACCTACTTATATCCAAAATTAATAACAATGAAACTATAACTCATTCAGTATCGACTTCCACTAATGTTACCTACGTTTGCAACGCATGAATGCATGCAGTTGCGTAACATCTGTATGCACTTCTCTGCGGTAGAAACGGAAAGTTAACGGCCAGGAAAAGTATTGCGGAAATAATACCACTACATGTTGTTTGTTATGTACCTAAATGTTGGTTAAACAATAAATGTATAATAGCGACTAAAATTATTAGTAAGTAGATACCTACCTACCTATCTAAGCATCTATAGGTAGGTACCTATTATTACTAGCTACCACAATGGGGTGGCTCCCCACTGTGGGTGCACCCCATTGCTATCCATAAGTACCTATTAAAGAACGATTGAAACGATACTAGAGTTGTCGAACAACAGCCCTATTTGCGTGTTAAAAATGATCTTTCTGCGGTTACCCATCCGCTCACTCTTACTCACCCACCGTGGTAACTATAGCAAACACCACCCTCTGGGAAATATCTACCTATCTATGGCCAAACCACATCTTTTATTTACCAGATTATAATAATAATTCAAATTGACGCGGCTAAGATTACGAGAGTGGTTCCCACTTTAAATAATGACGTCCTAACATCCCAGATCTTTTGCTTTTACAATATTCGCTTAGAAAACAGAAGTATCAAATATAAAAAAACTATTCTAAAACAAAACTGTGTTAAAAACATTACGCTACATTTGTTGCGCGCCGTCTTCGGGCGGTATGATAGGGTGGGTACTTACTGGGTAATGTGTAACACTAGCTACGGTGCAATGGGGTACCTACAGTGGTACGCTGCCGCCACAAGATCAATACTCTCGAACTATGTTAGACGACCTCTGTGGTTCGACGATACTGTGTACCTACGGACTACCACGCAGAAGTCGCAGATTCGATTACCTCCCACACATTGCTAATATTTGTATGAATGAACGTAATTATTTGCACTGGGCTGGGTATTTCTATGTATAATAAGTATACCAAAAGGAATTTGGGTACTTATGTTTATTTATCCGTATTATAGAACTCCCACCACAAGCTATAATTAATAAGTACCTAAAGATATGTTTACTTTGGGTCTAGGTGGCATGGCGTTGTGTAGTTGTTGTGATATGATTTATTTACACTTTGACTGCCTCTGTGGCTCAGTGGTAGTGGTACTGTGTACGGATTGCCACGCGGAGGTCGCGGGTTCGATTCCCGCTCAGTGCAAATAATTGTCAACATGACTATTTGCATTGGTCTGGGTGTTTCTATGTATAATTATGTATGTATTTAAGCACAAAAAGTATTTAAGTATCTATATCCGCATTCTAGAACCCATACCATAAACTATAATATATGTTTACTTTGGGTCTAGATGGAGCGGTGTTATGTAGTTTTTGAGTTTTTGTGATATTATTTATTTATATTTATGTAACTAGCTAAGTATGTAGGTATTAAAATGAAGTAAAGTTGTTAAGTCCGTGCCCACCACAGAATGGTCTGGTGCTCACCCCAGGATGTTGGTTCATCATCATCACCATCGCCGTCGAAACACGTCCACTGCTGGATCGCCTCTCCTATTTTTTTTTCGGGAAATGCATTACGCTTACGCACCCGCCCGGGTAAGGGGTTATGTCGGACTCTCTGATCGCACTCAAAACGCGACCGGCCATTCCGACTAAAACCCACGGTGTTCCTCCATGGCCAGAGTGTCGAGTTCACCGATCAGCAACAAATTTTATCAGTCCTAGCTAAAAGTCTAATACAACGCGGCAGTGCGCAAATAAATTAGTTCAAAAAGGTTAGTATGACCAAAACTAGGAAAGCTCCACCTGCTCTGCAAGTTATGCATACTTAGATCGATGCAATAATAGGGTAACCATTATGTACAAACTACGAAGACTGACAATACAAGGTAGGTTAGGTAGTAGGTTGGTAGGCATGGTTGCCGGTTAGTTAGGTTAGTATGTGTACTTAATCGGCCACTCATGAGCAATTGAAGAGGCAGGGTCGTCTTATTCTGACGTAAAAATGACCTACTGATTGTACCTGTCTACTCATGTTCGAAATTGCTCGTGACTACTACAAAAGATATTTTTGGCATGGCTCCTTTCTGTTAGAATAAAGCAATCAAATCAAGAAGACCATCGAAATGTTTTCCATAGTCACTCTGTCTAGCAAACGGGTTGGTGACCGCATAAGGTGATATTTAGTAGGTACCTACTACCTACGCAGTTAATGCGTTTCTCATAACATCCGCGGGGGAGGAGATGGGATGGTTGGTTTTGGACCGAAGACCACACAATCGCGAAGACCTCGTATTTACAATTGACTAGTAAATTCGTATCAAATTACCTAACCGAGGATCAGTGTACCTAACTATTAAACAATTTATATCCATGTTTCCGTATAAAGTATTATACGTACCTATCCTACGAGGCGTGAAAATGGATAATTGGTAAACATGGTTTACCTACTGGTAGAAAGTCTACAACTTTCTGCGATAAACGTGAAGGAAAACGCGCCGCGCGGACTCCACTCACAATCACAATACTTCCGGACAACACCGGGCTTGGACGTCCTCGTGTTACCTAATATTATTTTAATAAAATATTCGATAAATATGAGGACGAAACCAACGTTAACGTTTTCCAAGTTGGAGCCGTGGAATGGCGATCTGTTGGATCGAATGTTTGACAAGAAGGATTGTATGGTGCAGATAAATCCGGGTCGAGTGGTGCTGCCTGCGGACTATATGGCGATCGGAGAGGATATCCTTGATATGGAAGTTTTGGAAACTGATGTCTGGATGTGTTCTTATCCGAGGACTGGTGAGTTTTATAAAATAATACACAACAATTAGGTACATTATTCAAATGAATTATCTCGTGTAGATTATTTCTCGAAAATTTTTTTAGATTATGATGAAGAAATAGCACTCGAGCAGGTACCATACAGTAGGTACCTGTAGCGATATTTGATCAGAATTTAAATGTATAACTTTTTTCAGAATATTTAAGTGGGTACATGCATGATATAGGTAGATACATATTGCAATAAGTTTAAGGATAATTAAAATAAGTAAGCACATTCAGTATAGATATTTAGGTACTTTCTTAAAATTTGTCCAAAAACTATTATAGTCTTTACCTGTCCATTTTTATCGTTTAGGTTCTACCTGGGCCCAAGAAATGGTGTGGCTGGTTGGACACGACCTAGACTACGAGGGTGCTAAGTCACTGCAGCAAGTAAGTATTATGTAATGTGTGTATTCATCTACCTTTACGTAATAACGTCCTATGTATGTAGCGTGTTACTTACGTAAATCTGCCATCCATCCCCGAACGGGTAGCTAGGGGTGTATCATTTCATCTAAGTTTTTAATAAATCATTAACTAATAAAATACTTAGATACACCCAGTTTCTGATAGGCTGATCAACGAAAAATTTACTGATCACCTGTTAAATCTGTGCAGTACCAAAAGCAACCTAATTGGTACTTCACATGAGATTTAACAGGTGATTAGTTAATTTTCCGGTAATCAGCCTTTCAAAAACTGGGTGTAAGTATGATACTTAGAGGTATTAGATGACAGCGTCGCGGTAGTTTAGTGACACTGTGTCTATACAATTTCCGGGTTCGATTCCTGAGTCGGGTAAAAACTATTGTTGGTTTTTAATAGGTAATTTTCACTATTAGCCTGGAGTCCGGAAACTTTTGATCCACATTCCGACCCATGCCATGTTCCAAAAATTTACTGAAGTGCGCGTAACTAAGTATGCAGAAATATCTTATATCAATGTGGTGACACGAGACTCCCGCATTAGAAAACAAGTCCTTTCGCGGGGTAGTTAACATTTCCATTAACGGACTCAAAAATCACAAACTCTACGAATAATATTGTTCCGTGTGGGAATTGAATCTTGTACACTGCTGCCGTACGTTATTCCTCTGCGCCACCAAGACAGTAAATTTTGCTGTTTCGAAATATTAGTGCATGTGCACCCTACAGCCTCATTTCATTAGTACACAGTTGATAGCTTATAATTTTTTATTTTATGAGTGTATAGTGTAGGTATGTACATAATATGTATGAGTGATTGTTACCACTCAGTGCCTAAACAGCTGAACTGATTTTGATGAAAATTGGAACCTATGTAGATTGATTCGGTGCCGGAGACGGACATAGGCTTCTTTTTATCCGAAAATCGGTTTGGTTCCCGAGGGAGGCAAAACACATTCTAGATGCGGGCGAAGCCGTGGGCGTAGCTAGTTGGTAGATAATGAAATTGCTTAATTAACGAGTCAGATAATTACAAATTTTATTATTGAATAAAATAAGTCGTTGTTAGTCATTCAATATTTGAAAAACCCTTTTAGATCCGATGTCCTTTAGTGGAACTATCCTGCATCATGGTGGAAGGTCACTCGGAGTGGTACAAGGACGCAGTGCAAGGCACTTCAGTGGACCTGGTGAAACACCGGCTTCCTCATCCTCGGTACATCCGCAGCCATTTACCATGGGATCTGCTGCCTGTGGATATTGAGAGGGAAGATGGATCTGCTAAGTCCAAGGTATGTTTTATTTTGTAGTTTGAATATGGCAGAATATTGTCAAGGTTATGACAGAATACACCATGAGTTCTTTAAAAATGGAGTAATAAGGTTTTTAACAGGGTCGGCAACGCGCTAGTAGTACTCCTGGTGTTGCAAGCGTCCATATAGGCTACGGTAACTGCTTACCATGAGGCAGCGCTCATACTTGTTTGACACATTAGTCGTATTAAAAAATCACCTTGCATTAGCGCATTAAGCCTTAAATTAGATACGGCTACTTACGGTACGGCTACTAAAAACCCGAAGACAGTACGCTTCATACTCTAAAATTTCTTTATTTACTTAGACCATACTCACTAATACGATTATACAGAAAATATTTCTCTCGTTGGGAATCAAATCCACTACAGATTGCATGTTTTAAGTAACTTTGCGGCTCTGAAGGAGTAGGTAATCCTCTTTGATAATTAAAGAGGATTACTTACCCCTACACTATTGTTGATAGGTACACCCTACTATGAAAGAATTTCTTACTTAACTAACCGTATTTCTCAGGTAATCTACACTTCGCGTAATCCAAAAGACATGGCAGTATCTTACTACCACTACTGCACGCTGGTGCACGGGTTAAAGGGCTCTTTCGAAGAGTTCTGTGAATTGTTCATGAGAGACGGTGCTCCTTTCGGACCTGTCTGGAACCATATTCTTGGTAAGTGGTTATAAGTAATGTTAAAACCTTCTTTTTAAAAAGGCTAACCTAAACTCCAGCCCTCACAAGGTAGACTGACTTGGTAAGGAGTGGCGGGCAACCGATGGATGAGGGCTGCTCACAACCGGCCCAGGTGGCAAAAAATGGCAGAGGCCTATGTCCAGCAGTGGACGTCTTTCGGCTGATATAATAATGATTATGAAACTCCAGCGCTTGGCATAAGTCTGATGGCGTCGCGTATTTTACCAACATAATGATATTAATAATTAAGTAACCAGCACAAAATACACTAACTCAAAATTACATGACAGTCTGAATACGTCTGCTGCTGGACATTATGTCTCTTTAAAAAAAAGTTCTTCATAGCTACTGTTCTCGTCAGCAACAAAGTACATTTGAATTCCAGAAAATAACAGTAAGTCTAGTTTTCTGGTGTTTCTTTAGTCAGGGACGGGCAGTTATATGGAGTGGTTATAATGCAGTGCGATTATATCTTGACATCATAAGAAGGTCTGGCAACACTAGGTACTAGGTTGTCTCTTTAGACTGTCCATCACACTTATTAAACTATTAGTAAAATAAAATGCCTACATAAAAATTATATTCAGGGTTTTGGCGCCGTCGTCACGATCCAAATGTCCTGTTCATCAAATTCGAAGAGATGAAGCGTGACTTAGCTTCCGTCATCAGGAGAACTGCTGAATTTCTGAACAAGGACTTGAACAACACCCAAGTGGAAAAGCTTTGCAATCATCTGTCCTTCCAAAATATGAAGACGAACAGAGCAGTCAACTTGGAAGCTATTCTAGAAAAGTCTTTTGGCAAAAGTTACTTAGAGTCTACCGATCTTCGTTTTATAAGGAAAGGAGAAATTGGTGACTGGAAGAATTATATGTCCGATGATTTATCTAGAAGGTTCGACAATTGGGCTGAGGAGAATTTGCAAGGAACTGAATTAAGTTTCGAATAACTTTACCTACTGGTTTAATTCCTTTTTTAAGAATTGTACTTTTAAACAAAGTTTACCACTATGTGATTGTAATTATACGTACGTTAGAAAATAATAAATTTATAAATCTAGTGTCCTAAATTTATAGGATAAATGATTAGAGGAAATTCATCGGTAACTTGAATTGTTTTGATCATCAGATAATTTGACTATTATTATCAATGTAAAAACTTTTGACTAATACCTATAACAATGGAGGTAATTTATTAGGTACGTAGGTACACAATATTTGGTGCTAATGTTCACAATGTAATTTAATGCATATAAATGTAGACTAGCTATAGCTAAAAAAATAGATTTAGACAGGAACTAAAAGTGTGGTCAAGAGAGGTTATTATAAGAAGTTAATTATTTATCTATGACAGAAAGAAAAGAAGAAAAATGTATTTAATTAACATCTGTGATTAACATGACGCACCTATCACTTAAACTTACCTAAGCAATTCAAATTAATTTCTAAAAGCTGGAAATGTAGTAAAGTACTTACCTATTCGCTGGATAGTTTTTCTGCCGAATGAACTAGTTTTTGCAGTAATACCAGAGCTTCGACCAGCCGTAGGTATGTCACTAAAACCACCTAATAAACTTAGGTACCTATATGATACTTTTGTGTATAATTTTCTTGTACCTAGTTGCTCAATAAACCGTATTTCGTTTACAAAATACGTAGGTAAGTAATGAATTTCATTTTATTTCTTAATTAGCAAAAAAAATTATGTTTTGTATTTATGCTTTCGTTTGCTTACATAAAATTGTTAGTTGAAGTTATGATACCTATTTTGAAATAAATATTAGTTTTTATACTTAATCGTGTCTTTAATTAATACCCAAAATTGTAAGTATTCCAAATGCAGGATGAAGGCCGCTTCTCATTAAACTAAGCATTTAACACCACGCTCACTAAAGGCGGATTTATAATTACTTGCATGAGCATTCAACACCACGCTCACAAAAGGCGGATTGGTAATTACTGAATTTTTCATAGTTCAGGTCTTTTTTTATCGTAACAAGTTAGTAATTTCCAAGGTAAGATTTAGACAAACGTGAAATATGCAGGTTGAGGTTTGAAGAAGGCTTTAATTTCATTACTTCATTAGATAGAAGAAGCAGCTAATGGTTAGACTGTTTGTTTAGGAATGTTGATGATTTTATCATTTACCATGAGCAGTTGAATTCTCTGTAACCGGCACCTTTAGAAATTTTTTAGTACTCTTAACAGGCGGATTGGTGAAAGCAGTAAGGGGATAATTAGGTACTTAGATAAGCAGATTTCCAGTTTTAAATAAAACATAGAACTCTTAGATGCATTTTATTACCACAAAAGTGAGATTCAAAAGTTTGGCAATTAAATTAAAACGGTAACAGATAAGCATTTGTACAATGTGTACGTAATAAGTTAATTAGTATAATTGTTTGATTTACAATAATTATAATTGTCCCAGCTCGCAACGAACTATGCATAATTTTATTAATTGTTTTTGAAGTTATAAAAACATTTGGACTTGTAATTTTATACGTTTGTAGCTTATACGGGCAGTTTTTTTTTGCTAGGCAACAATTTTAAAAAATATCTGTAAAGCCACAGTATTTTGTGTATTAAACAGATTTATGAGACACCATTTACTTGAGCAGCTACAGGATTTAAACTATTTTACCGAGGTAGTACTTTCTGATTAACGTCAAAATAGGGTCAAAATAATAAATACAAAATGTCAGACAATAAACAGCCTTCAAAGCCATGCAAACAGAATTTCATAGCTAGGTAATTGCTTAATATTTTTGATTACAAGTCAAATGCTTTTATAACTTTACATATAAATAAAAATTAAATAAATAATAATTATAAATTTAACATAAATAATCTCAAAACGACTAGAAATAGAATTTAATTGACTCACAACATTCAACTACCGGTGAACTTTGCTATGATAACATTTATTGTTAAAATACATCAATTAATAACTATTGTGGCGTAAATTTAAATTGTTATATGTAATTGTGCCTATTCTAACTCAAATTATGAAAGAAATTTAATCCAGTGAATGGTAATTTTGTAACTAAACAATTAAGAACTAAAAATAATAAAGATTGTCTGAGCGTAAATTTAAATCTTTATTTTGTGACTTTTGTATATAGAAAAATAAATAAAATAACAATTTACAAAAACTGTGTTAGTCAGACACGTTTAGCTGCTACTACCCATCACTCAACTAAACTACTAGCATAATCCAAATTAGGGTTTTTAGGGCGTAGCAAGATATAGAAAAGAGTTGCACTCTGTATTGTATCTGGGACTGTTCCTGTAACGCCAGAGACCTACGTTGACCCTTTGGGGTCTTTGTGATCCCTGTGTTTTATTTATCCAAAAGGCTCTTTAGCTTTATTTTTAAGGGTTAGTGTTGTAGATAAATAAAAATCAATTGCCATAAGTATGACGAAGTGATTATTAGGACAAAGTTTGTATAAAAAGAAAATATAGAAAAATGTCTGTCGGAAAAATTCATTCGAGCAAAGCCCGCCATTAACAGAAAATTAGATCGATATAGGTACCGCATCTTTGTTTTACAATGCCCTGAAGCTTGTACGACAGTATGCAATTGCACCATTATGTTTATAAAGTTGAAAGTTTTGCTATCACTTTCATTTTAATAGCCAACATCACAGTTTGTCAGACGATAAATTAAACCGCATGAATAAGCATTTCTTTTTTGGTGTAGTCCCTATTATTTTTAAATTCATGTCAAAAGGACTACATTTTCCTAGTGGTAAGCAATAAAATATTATGTTTGTGTACTTACATATATAGGCACGCCTTTTAAGGAATCACTCCTACGTTTCTTCATTTATTAGGTTTGAGCTTCGAATTTAGTTTAACCTAGAGAGCCCAAAGCCTTAGTTAATATATTCTTTTTATTCTACAGTTTCTTAGTTATTGACACATTCATCCGCCTTAAAGGTAACAGTATTGTCTTACAAAAACGTTGGTATATAAAAACATATTGGCAATATTATGTTATTTAGAGATTTTTCACTTTTTACTTTAAATATAATTAAATGTTCCAAGAAATGGACAAGGAAATAAATTCCGTACCACTGAAGTTAGTTGATGTTGTATGTAATTATTTTATGTAACCAAGCTTGCGGTATTCTTGCGTAAGAAATTGCTATGCAATGAATTGAAGATGACTACATTATTTCCATGTTTCATTTCTACTGCTGGCTTGCAAAATTACATTGTTTTATTTTTGGCTTTGGTGTTCCTCAGGGTAGATTTCTGAGACCATGTATATTATAATACAATAAATAAAATTATTAATACTCATAGAGTTTTTCGATTGTAGTAGTGTAGTGTGCCTATCTAGATTAAATTTTATATATAAAAGCATAAAACATTAAGAATAGTTGAACGTAAAATAATTAATGATTTTTTTGTAGTTTGCTAACAAATAGTATATTTTGTAGTTTGCTAAATTACCTGCTACGCCCATTATCTTAAAATAAAAAGGTAACAAGATTTAAAATGCTTAGATTATCTTACAGTCTAAAATTTAATTACAATAAAAATATCTTTTTTGCATTAAGTACAAGAAAATATATTTTTTTATTAATACGTTATGATAAATTGTCTAGTGTTGTCTAATAAAGAAACCACCGTCACACGGTGTCAAAACTTTGATATATTTCTTTATATTTTAAGTTTATTTGCTATTGTCATTATGTAAAGCTCGTAATTATTATGTAAGTAATCGTAATCTTTGGAATTATTTTTGGGATGTATTCGACTGAGATCTATGATACTATAAACATTTAAACATTTTATGATTAATTTCTCCGCCATTTTTACTTCATAGACATGTTTATGCTTTATAGTTTTTAGGTATAGAAGTCTTTGGAATAAAAATTGAATGGCATAAAAACGAGCACTAATAAAAACATTTTCGCTTAACAATTAAGTACCTACATAAGTATAACTGCCTATTTATTTCAAAATATAAAAACTGTTATGGACTAGAATGTATTTGTAAATATAATTTCAAAATGATGTTTAGGCCGAGTTAAACAATTACGAATAATTGTGATAAAAATACTGATATTAACAACTGGTTTTCATATTATGCACTAAAACCCTGATTCACTCTTTGTTTAAGATATGCATATTTTAAAGACAGTTAAATAGAAAAACAGTATCTAATAGAGGACTTGTGGTCCACCTATAGTCACAGCTGGGTAGACGCATGTAGGTATTGGGACTTTGGGACTCGAGCAAAATATTAACTAGCTACTTGCTGAATTTTAGTTCTAAGAGATCGAACAACTAGTCTTCGAAATTTAATGTTTAGTTGTGACTTAAATAATAAATAACTATTTAAAATAAAAAGAATATAAAACTTCAGATAATAATGAGTGAACCAGGGTCATTAAAAACTACTCTTAAAAGTATGTAGATAATTTTAAATAATATGACAATTTGAATTACTAGATTTATGTCTTACATGGGGATTGCCGAAGGCCCCACAACATTGATGGTGATTTACATTCTTACTATGGTGATGTCCGTGGGGATGAACGTTACCTTGCTGGGCCTTTTCTTTTATTGAATCTTTGCTCGGTTGCTTTTGTGTTGTACATTGTTTCTGCTGACCAGGTGCTATTCGTGCTTTAAATCGTCCTACTTTGCCTGGTTTTGGCAGGCTGCTTATATTTTCTGTAACGTTGCATATATGAGTTATTTGGTTCATGTCCGTGTGCGCATCTTGGTATTCTGTATCCGTTTCTGTGAATAGAAAAAAATATAAAAAGAAAAATATTCGTACTTTTTAAGATTTGGAACGGTCGAATACGTACGTGTTACATGTTTATAACTATAAAATGCATTCGATAAAAAGAAACTACCAAAGAATTCAGTCATTATTATTTATTGGTCTTGAGTTTATTTCAGTAAAATGAGATTACCAAACTAACATGCTTGAAATACTTCTAATAATACATTTATTTGAGGTAACTTTCATAGTTATTGTTGATGATTGTCTTATTTATTAACAGTTGTTGCTATAAAAAGTTTTATTTGATATTAAGTTAGATATAATTGATTAATATGTCTGGAATTGCATTTTAGACAAGTAACGTGAATATTAAGTACAAAATATTTATATATAGTTTTTCCTTTTACAATTAAGTACCTACTTACTGTTTTATTAAAATGTAATTCATGTTAGTCATTACCTATTTCATCTCCACTATGCTTAGCAGTCGATGAGTCAGTTTCAGGTCTTAGCAGCAAGCAGGAGTCTGTAATAGCAGGAGGAGCTGACTTCGCCGGTGACATCCGTGACACACACTGTTGGATTAGCGTGAAGCATCCGAACGTTAGCCGAGGACTATTTAGCGATATCTAGAAAAATATTGAATCTCGCATATTGAAATTAAAAGTTTGATACCATCACCAGTTTTATTTGCGAGATAACTTTGCGAGGTTATTTATGAAGCTAGACTAGACATAATAAACTTAATTGAGATTGCTGCATTCGTTATTCAGAATCGTTTTAGTAGAAGTAAGATTTTCAAGGTGCATAGTTTTTATAAGCTATCGTGACTTAGTCACAATGAATATCCATAGAATATAGGAGATATCGGTAACAAGCTTTATCAAACCGTGAATGGAGCTTTATTTGCGAGTGTAGTCGTAGAAAATGAGCTTAACGTATAATAGAGTAGGTATTAGCCCGGAGTCTGGAATAATTTTGTGCTCGATGAATGGCATCAGGCTCGCTCACTGTTACATGGGACTAAAAAAATTACGAAAGGTGGGTGGTTACCCATCGGCCTATCACCTATGTTTGTATATTTATATGCCATGACATTTAGTTGCATTATTCTTTCTTGTGTGACAGTATTTTTTAAACCACAGACATTGACAATTTATACACAATCAAATGATATGAATAACACAAAATGGTTGATACGGCTACTTACACTGTTCGCGACCACATCTTGGTCCTTCTCTTTGGGTTGTGGTGCAGTACCAACTCTGCAAGGGGACGTCGAACTGTAACTTAAGAATGAACAAACGTTTCAAATATGTTTAGTTTGATCGGTGTATGGTCTTACGTCTTACCTTTGTTGGTTGTTGGCTTGTTTCTTTTATGTCGTATCGTGACAGTTCGACAAAAAAAACACATATTTTTGTAACGATTTTAAATATAAAATAGTCTGACTAATATTATTGCAACTATTTACACAAGTTTTTTTTGCAGAGTGCATTAATAATTATTTCGAATGCGGCTAAATTCTATCTACTTTTTATTGCCAATCTTGTTGATTGGCTAGTAAAACTTAAAAATTCCTACATTAAAATTACATTTTGTTTTTTTTGTTTAAAAAAAATATTTTTTGAAAAAAAAATTAAAACTGACTTCAAACAATACCTACATGTTCAACCCTTAACTAAAAAGTAGAAATAATATTTTAATTACTTCATAGCAAAGAACATTAAAGGGGAATCAACGCAATCCTTATACCTATAATACTTTACTATTTATAGTTTTTAATCAGTTATTTTAGAGTCGGTGCCAGCCAATAAGGATCATAATGACCTTTTGTCATTTCTCACGACCATAGGACCTCTAACTTGGCTTTAACGACTACCAAATTATATTGATAACCATAGTCCCCTGCTTCTAAAGAATGAAGACGCTGAAAATGAAATGACACAAATGGTCACCCATCCAGGGCCACTTCGTTTCTAACAAAAAAATAATTTTGAAAATCACTTCGCACTTGTAGCATGGACATGTCAATGTCAGAAAATTCGTCGCAAAAGACATCGACGTGTTTCTTTACACGTCTTCACTCCTTGCATACGTTTTGTTACAAAATATAAAATAACTAAACCATTCTTTATAAAAAAAAACATAGGACCCGATTTCAGAGTATACCTTTTCAAATAAAAGAAGAATTTTCAAATTGGTTTATAAATGACCGAGTTCCGTTGTAACAAACATACAACTACTGAACCATTTCTTATAATAAAAAAATGGGATCAATTTCAGAGTATTATACCCTTTCAAATAAAAAAAGAATTTTTCAAATCGGATTATAAATGACCGACATATGAGGTAACAAACATACAAAAAAAAATCATACGACCCGAATTGATAACCTCCTCCTTTTTGAAGTCGGTTAATTAAAAATATCTATACAAATTTTGACGCTCGCCAGCAAATCTTTTTATACTGTATCAGCTCAAAACTTAGCTAGGAATACTGCATGGAGTCTAATAAAAAATAATTTTGATAGTTATAATACCTATAAAGAATATTTACCAGAATGAAGAGTTGAGACTATCCACTGTTCTTGGAGGATCTACCGACTCTGCGTCAGTCCACATGCCAGCTACACTCGTTGAGTTTGATCTTGACTCTGAAACCAATGCAGTCTTAATTTAATTATCTCAATAAGTTTGTATAATGATATAAAAGTTTGCAACAAAAACTAAAACATTGGGTACTTAATTTTAATATCTTTTTTTTAATGATTCAAAACCATCGTCGTTACTTAGTCTACTGTTTAAAATAAACTACCTATTGACCAATGACTGCGGACTATTTATCAAGAAATGCTTAAGATCGGCTCTTGACAAGGACTTTTTCTTGCCTAAGTTCATCAGTATACACATCTTCAGGCTAATAATGTCAATGTTGATGTTTGCAAAAGACTTTTTGAATTACAAAAATTCTCTCACCTCTTTCCCTTTCCGTCCTGTTCGGTGAATTAGCAATACTCCTTCTAGCTACATCTTGAAAAGTGACAGGAGAATACATCCGTCTCTCTTCCACTGGTGACGTCATAGTAGTTGTTGGCGCATTGTTTGGTCCTTGAGAGCCTCTTGGAGTTGAGCACACAACAGCCATAAGGTTCCCTGAGCTATTGACTAGAGAATTTGGTCCAGAGTTAAGTATAGAGTATGGTAAATGCGATTCGAGAGCTCTGGCTGCTTCTTTGTTGTTTAGCTGCTGAGCTGAATGTTCAGCGATGCTGTCTCTGACGTCAGCTGCTCGCTCCCACTCCAGCTCTGTTCCTGGTTGAAGCTGAGGAGATATGACTTTGGTTAGGGATGGCCTAGATTCGCGGCCTTCGAGCCAGTAGGTCTTCATTGCACCTGTAAGTGAAGATTAAAATAAGATGATAAAATTCATAGAAGTAAAGCTATGGTATACACTATTTCTAAGACTTCTGGACTATTAAGAACAGCCTTCAATCATGTTATATAAGAATAACATGTATAGGAATTGTGTATGTCCTCTATCACTGGTACAAACGCTTTCGTTCACCTTAGTTTTCTATCATCGATACAACGGTCAGTTTATCCGGTAGATAGGTAAACTATAGCAATTACGCAAAGAATGATGACGATCAAACCAAGGCAATCATAGAAAGGTCGTAGGAAAATCATTCACACAGGACAGGTGAATGACTGACGTGACTTTCCAAACCTTTAAAAAATGTAGTACTTATTCTTTTTACAAACCTTTTCCTTTAACCTGTATCTCTCCTCGTTCGGTAACCATATAAGATGGCGACAGTAACTCCTGTGTGGTCTGCGAGATGTGTATTCTCATAGCTTCCGAAGTGCTCTCCATTCTTGAGGCCGTGTTCACAGAATCTCCGAATAAACAGTACCGGGGCATCTTCAGTCCTACAATACCGGCGACTACTGCCCCGGAATGGACGCCAACTCGAATTGATAGATGAGATCCTGGAAAGCATAGGTAAAGTTAGAATTTGTGATGTAAGTAATATCATATAATAGTATTTTATTTAACTCCAATGTGAATCGGTTTAATCAGATGGAATTTCAAATGCTATATATATTTTTAACTAGCCTTCCGCGGCGATGTGTCCCCCACGTTAAGTTATATCTTTGCTTACTGCGCCACTGCCGACGCCATTAGCGTGATGTTATATAGCCTATAACCTTGCTTAAGAATTGGGCTATCAAACGCAAAGAATTATTCAAATCCGACCTATCGGTCCGGACATTAGCGCGTTCAAACAAACAAACGAACTCTGCCGCTTTAATACTATAGATAAGAAAACCTCTTAGATATCTCTAAGTAGTGATGAGTGTGTTAATTTTTAAATGATAATTGTTTTGGACAACGTCTCGAACTTTAGATAACCAAGCCAACAGATAATCTCCTCAAACCAATTACCCACTCCATAAACATTTTCCAAATTTATGAAATTTTATCATCATTGTGTTGCAGAGGTTTTATTAGTCCTCTGTTTAAACCTAATTACTGACTGATCCTACCCTTATTGACATTGCTGATCTATAAAATTATAGTGTAGGAAATAAACAATTTATTAAATACCTGTGCTGGGGTCCTTAAGGTCGGTGATAGCATCAACCATGTCGAGCGCCATGTCACAAACTTTTTCAGCGTGATTGTCTTCTTTCTCTGGTGCTCCTGACACTACCATATATGCATCTCCTATGGTTTCTACCTGTGTAGTATAAAGTGTTTTTCGTGGTTGGTATGTAAAGGTACGGACTAAAACGCACAGAACAGATCTATCGTTTGGGTAGAAGTACGTCATCACGACACAGTCAATTCTAAAATTTTTCATTTGGTATGTACCATATTTCATTACGATTTTCACTTACAGATATTGTGAAATCTCTGTTGATTCTGGCTTACTTTTACGATTCGTAGTTGATGAGAAGTACTCGTACCTAAGTATTAACCTATTATACTTAGGTACCTACCACATTCTTGTACAGTACGAAATACGTGACAAAAAGGCTATTAAAATTAGGCTTTGCGAGAATTGGGCATTTTAATAACATAAATAGCTTGACGCCTTTTATCCCTAAAGTAGTAGGCAGAGGTTTTTAACCACCCAGTTTCGCCATTATAATTTTGAGTCCTATGTAACAGGGGGCAAGCCTATGTTGCTATTTATCGAGCACAATGCCAGACTCCGTGTCTAATAGTTCTATTAATTCTGTAAGTCTTTTACTCGTAATCGCATAAGTGTTTTTAATTCGATTAGAAATCAATATATTAGTCGTAGTTTGATTAACGAGGTAGTTATAACATGATTTACCTTATAAACCCGGTTCCTCTCGGTGAGCGTGTCAAATATGGAGTACATAGCGTTGAGCATGGAGACCACCTCCATTGGAGTGATGCGCGAACAGATCTCCGTGAAGGTCACCACGTCGGAGAACAGGATGGACACGCTGTCGAACATCTGTCATTGTAATTATTAGTTAGTACCTATTTTAAAAAGTTACAATAATAATAACACAATATTTTTGGCAAATCAGGGATCGGACCTTGCTTTAAAGCATTACCAAATTAAGTGGGACGTGAAAAACTATTATAAACGTAACCATGTCTGTAGTTTGACCCGATGACTTTAGAATAATCTTGCTAACTGCTTACCATCAAGTAGAGTAGAGTGGAGTCATTTTGGTAGGCTAATAATAAATATATTACCAGGCAATCCATACTAATATTATAAAGTAACTCTGTCTGTCTGTTTCGCTTTTACACTTAAACTTCTGAACTGATTTTGATGAAATTTGGTACAGGGATAGACTAGATCTTGGGGAACAACATAGGCTATCTTTTTTCGCGATGTCATAGGCTTCAAGGAGTTGATGAAAGATTGCATGAAAAATCGTGAATGTAAAAAAAATCTTGGATCATGAAAAAGAAAATAAAATTGTATGCGATAACCGACATGCGGGCAGAGCTGTGGGCAACAGCTAGTTACCAATACTTTTGTAATGGTAGTACCCCGGTTTAGTACCAACAACCTCATTCATAGGACTACTAGACAGTGACTACTAGACCGTTCAAATTCGAAGTCTCAATATTCACAAATATTTAAGTACTTATGAAATGACAACGCAGTGTAGTTACAGTTGGTAGATAGTTTAAATGTTTAGGTAATAAAGCTGTCGCTTATCTAGTTAGCGAGATTGTGGACACGAACGAGCGTTTGTTCAACAGATTTATAAATACGAAATAAGAAAGGGGTATTTGTTCTTAGGATCTTTGAACGAGAAAATATAGGCGAAGTAGGTAGTTATTATACTTCAAGACTATGCTAGTTTAGTAATTAGTATTTATCAATCATTTATTTATCTATTTCTAGCGACCGACATATAAGTCTTTAAAATTCTCGACATTCTGTAGCCTGCGAAGTTAAGAAGGTGTCCACTAAGCATCGCAAAGTCAATAACAAAAAACGTAATCATTGCCGATGATTAATGATGCTATTGATCATTGTGATGGAAAAAGGAACGGAGGAGGGTGAAGGAATAGAAATTGAAAAGAGGAAAGACCTAATTGAGATATGATAACTTCCTTACCTCACAAGTATCTATAGGATTCTCCCCATTCCTCAAACGATCAGCAACCTGTTTCGGTATCATCTGGTACAGCAGTTCGTCAGTCCTTTTCATCTCCTCGTCAAGTTTCCTCATGGATTCCTCCAATTTCTTGCTCTTCTGCTGCTCCTGGTCTAACGCTAGCTTGAGCTCCACTGACTGTTGTGTACCTGCTAACATTAGGTCTCTGGAATTTAAAGAGGCAGAATGTTAGTAATATCACCACATCATTTACTATCCTTTACAGCTACAGAAACTTTATGTTTATTGTACTGTTGTGGTTGTTTTAAGTTTTAAATAGGCCAGACCCACCGACCCTTAGGGTTTTTAAAAGTCATAGTGAAACCCATTACCTCTCCATCTGGAATCATCTTCTCCATCAGAAGCTTAACTTGAAACAAACACTTATTACGGCTTATTTTACCGAACAATAATGAATAAATAGTGATGATAACTGATAACCTTTGGACTAGAAATGTTCTGAAATAGCCACTGATACTGCAATGATGGTGGTTGGCAATCGACGCATGAGGCCGACTCACGACCGGAAAAAGTGGCGATACTTATCCAGCCTATGCCCAGTACAAGGTATCTATACACATTTTGGGTAAAATAAATAAAATAAAAAATGTTATTACCTGCTAAAATCATGCATTGACAAGTCATTGATGTAGAGCCCTGTGGAGACTAACGCCGAAAGGTCAGGCATCACAGGAGTGCCAAGATACATCATCATTCGCCAGTTGTCCATGTAGATCATTTGACCTGGATCGAGAGATACACTTCAAGTACCTGCTTAATAATTTTCTTTGTTAAAGTTTCCGGTGGGTATTTAATCTTTGTTACGGTAGGCCAGGTGGCGACTACTTCAGGCAGCCGTTACACCAGACGTGAGGTATCTACAAAAGCCTATGCCTACTTTATGAAGCGTTCAAAACAAGGTAAATTTCAATGTGCACTCATAATGTAATTTCTTGATTTATTTGAAATCGGTGGAAGACTTTGGGAAGAAAGCAGGACTGTGATATAGGGTACCTACAATATAATCTCAATATTTAAATTGGTAGGTAGGTAGTAACTATAAATCCACCTTTTAAGAAGTTACAGTAAGAAAGTAGTGATATATTTTATTATTTTCTATGAAGCCCTATATAGGAGCAAACATGTTTTTTGTTACACTCAATATGCATTACTTACGTCAAATATTATATCACATAGTCTTCCTGTGTTGCATAATTCAGTGTTATGGCATTACCCCATACTATTTAGGTATATATATTTTTACTTTATATTCAATTTGGGTACCGCCATGACAAGGGTTTGAAACAGTTTCGGGAAGCCAAATATTTGTTTATACAGATTGAAGAGAGAAAGAATAAAAAAATATTAGCAACTTTAAATTGCTTAAAAAACAATATCTAAAAAGTGTTTATATTGTGCTTTTCGTAAAGGAAATTAATATCTAATTTAGGTACACTTGCCAAGATAAAAGTAACTACCCTAATTCAATGTTTGTTTGTTTTCTACGATAAGTAAAACAGACACAAGGTGAGATTTGCATTTTAAACTTGCATTATGTAAATGAGTCTAGAATATCATTTACGCAATGCAAGTTATCAAGTAAATTATATCTTTATAGGTATGGTATATTAAAAATAGAATGAAAATTGCATTTTAAAACTTGTATGTCTAAACTTTAGGATGCAAGTTAGTGCAGTTAGAGTAATATTTGAGCATAGTATTTGCAATGTGTAAAAGAGCCAATGTCACGCAAGTTTGCAAAGCAAGCCTAAAATTACTTAGTTCCTTCTGTGTACCCTGTATAAGTGGTCAAAACATAGAATTTGCTTTGCAAAACTTACATCATATAATCTGTGCAACACACTGACAACACGTTGTTGTTTCTATTTACAATGCAATATTAACATAGTGCCCCGATTATACAGTGTAGAACCAAAGTGCCTCTTGTCTACCTTTCAGATGCAAATTTATCACATCAGGCAACGCCCTCCCATCATAGGCAAAACGCTTCTTTGATACCATGCCTGGAAAATTACATCCAATAAGAATCTGCTTCTAATTTGATAATGGCTATTAAGGGGAGGTTGGCCGTGTAGGGCCCGGTCTAGAATGACACCACATTATCTTTTCACGTTAGCGGCTTAGGAAATACAAGAACACAGGCAGCAGCGGTATTGTGTAGGTACTTAATAAATATTACATTACGGTCATATTTCGCCTGTAACCGTGGTGATTATGACAAATATCTGCCTTATATTTATATTTAGTAGTAGGCTCTATAAACTGTCTACACCCCGATACGTCCGATACATCCCTATTGCGAAGCCAGCTCGACTGGGCAGTACTTAAACACTAGAGAAAAGTGCATCTCTAATATCACTAATTAAAAAGTGTTGCATTCTGCATGTTAAATAAAAATATTAAGAGATCTTTGGAAAGTTCAGTGCTGTCATAGTGATTTACTTAGGATAAATAACGGAGGTGGTTTCTGATATTAATATCTAATACCCAAACGCTACTAAATGCATACCAATAGCAGTATGCTCGATTGCAATCTTAATAGTTTACAATCAATTTTAATTCCCAACACTTAAGATAGAGATTTTATTTGGGTAATCAATTTTACAAGAATGTTTTTGTTATGATCAGTTGCAAAATTAATTTGGCAGCGGCCGCCGAGCGCCAAAACCCCTCTATTGTTGGTCAATAATTAGGTAGGTACACTGACTTGAATAATAATAATTGCCCAGTCTTACCGTACAGAGCTTCAGCTTCTTAAGAAAGTGCAAATTTGGTTACCTTTTTTGTTAGGGTTGTCACAATATGTTAAGACAAAAGAGATTTTCAGCTAGACATATCAGCCAAAGACTTACATTGTCTGCTATACTCGCCATTCATCACCAATCAGCCTACACTATCATAAGATCCATAATAATCTCGCAACTGATCACATAGGTGATGATCACACAGTAGTAAAACACAAGTTAAACCCAATCCCGAGGTTAACGAGCTACGGTTTTATATCTTGAGGTAGCTATTAAGATTTATAGAGGTCTTGTTAGCTCCTCGTATGAAATTTTATGTGTTCAAGGTCCTATTTTAGAAATCATTATTAATACTATCTTTGATATCGAAATGTGTTGTATTTTTTACAGCAGTACAGTTATTTTAGTCTAAAGACCCGTTAACTGGACATAGTCCTATATTAAGAATTGCCACATTGACCGGTTCTGAGCCCTCTCACTTATCGCTTACCCGCCATCCTTATCATATCGTCGTCGGCATAGCTTGTGAGGACTTTGCCCACCTGTCTTACCGGTTCGTGGTTACCACCCCAGAACTTTTCTGTCCCAATGGTCATCAGTTCTGCGAGCTGTCTCCCGACCATTGTTACATAAGCAAAGCGCTGGCAACTTTAGCGTTGCAGTTAGTACACAGTGCTGCTGATCTATTGAAGCAGTTAATGTTTCCTACTGTCAAATGTATGAAGGAATTCGATCTTCAGGATTTCATTTCCTAAGTCATCAAACTATTGACCGGTATAAATCCAATTAAGATAGTGTGACACCGAGTGATGTGGGTTCGAATCCAGTTTGTTCGACTGTCAAATTGAAGTATTGGCGTTTTGATTGCTTTTGGGAAGCGATTATTTACTTAAAGTTTACTAACGATCAGCTACGGTTTTGCACGAGTATATGTTACTGATTAGGTCATTGAAATTCTTGACTAATATAGGTATATCTAATATGGGTAATCTCTGAGGTAGGAAAAAATCTCTGAAGGATATTGAATACGGTATCAAAATTCGTTGCGTGGTTTATAAGACAAGATAGTAGAAAACAGCAACTTTATACCTATTAAGTGAGTAATTCAAAAAATTGCTTTTAAAGGACTGACAATTTTATCGTAGGTAGCATCGTAATATAGATATCGGTGATGATAAGTAGATAGGGCTCCCAGACTCCGGTTTTATCTCTTTACATAACTACGTTAACTGCGAGCGAATATAACCTGAGGACGCTGTACCTATGTTAACGACGCGGCGGCATCATATAAATTGCTTGCGACAGCTACTACAATTTGTTCACTTAGACTTCTATTAAAATTTTCGCACATTACCTTTAAGCCTCAAGTTTTTCTCAGTGGCGCCATCGGTCTCGTCTGACAGTCGAAGTAACTCGTTCCTCTTGTCCGGCGCTTTCTCATGTATAACAGCTTCCACAGTCACTAGTTCAAATATGTTGTTTGTGCGGTTCAGGATCTACAAGATAGAGATTATAGTAGTACCTTAAGTAAAAAGGAATTAACCCATGTTACCCATGTTTCTTAATGTAAATCATGTTACCCATGTTTGTCATGTTACCCATGTGTTCCATGTAAGTAACCCATATTCCATTTCTTAAGTTGTTTATCCAATTCTTACTTACCGTTTGAAACTTGAAGGCGATAAGTGGTCGGACTAAATCAAACCAATTAGTAATTTTCTTGCCAACCAAATCTGGTAAAATCACCATTAGGGAATTGCCTATACTTCGCACCACCATGTCTGATCTGAAACCAACAGTAACTAGGTAGTTTAACTCCTATCAAAGATTTTAGTTTGTATTTATGTACTTAATCTATAGGTATAGGTACCTAAGTCTAAACGGGTGCCTTCATACCGTAATGGCCCAATGGTGAAGGCACTCGCTTCGTAAACACGAGGTCGAGGTTCGAATCCGGGCAAGTACCATTGGGATTTTCAAATCATGGGTACTTTCTAAAGTTATCTGGACACTATTGACGGTGAAGGGAAGCATCATGACGAAACCAGAACTTCTGAAGAAGCCTGAAATCGCCAATCCGCCTTGAAGAAGCGTGGCGATCAATGCTCATACCTTTTCTGTATGAGTGCCTTTTCCTGCCGTGGGATAATAATAGACCAATATGATGATAGGTAGGTACCTATCTAATATGTTACTGCTTCGCTCCGCTCCTGTAGGTAGCAGCGTGATGCTATAAATACCTACAGTCTATAACCTTTTTAGGAATTGGGCTATCAGACGCAAAATATTTTCTTCTAATAAAACAAGTGTTTTTAGAGATTATCGCGATCAAACAAACGTTTCAGTAGGTATTATTGTATGTATTAGTTTTTTCTTCTTAGCGTGTCAACGGTAACTCCCGCTGTGCTTAGATTCTATTAGCCCAGAACTCATCATATAAGTAGGTATTCTTACATACAAGAAGGTTTGGATCTTAGCTAATGGCGTTCTATGTAGTTTGTGCTTTCGCCTTTTTTTTTTATAGATAGATATAAATATCCAAGTAGCTGCTATAAATAAAACATCTTATATACCTACTTACCCGAAAACAATACAAAAAGGGAATATTTCGAACAGCACAGAAGCGCTAATAGGCAAATGTTTCTCTTCTCTCGTCATTGCCAAAGAAGCTAGAGTAAATGCACGGTTGTCGAAGGTTAATTGAAACGTCACGTGAACCGTGTCAAATAATAGTTCTTCTCGAAGCAACTCTATTCGCATCTCTTTGTGATAAAAGTGGCGGGCTACCTGAAAGGCAAAGTTGTTGTAAATTTTGTTCTTACAGATATTTAAAGATACATAAAATCATCATTAGCCTACAAACGACCACTGCAGAACATAGGTTTCTTACAAAGGGCTCGCTGGGCGGTAAGATAATATTATTAACCAGATGATAATAATTATTATTATATCCATTTGCTATCTTTCAAAACCAGGCACGTCTAAATGATTTTTTTCAAACATTGGTACATTTTGCTTGGTAGATAACATCAAAAACCGGTATGTCCATATTTTAAACTGATTTTCTAGCTTAACTCTTTAGTTATTGTTTTTTTTTTTGTATTCTAATAAATAATATAACAAACCCATACATGAGTAGTCATTGAATATAAAAGCGTAATATAAGTTCTACCAACGGAAGGAGATGGGGTAGTTTACAATAATATATTGTAGATCGGAATTCGGAAACCATTACGGCCATTAAAAATATTATTATGCGTATCGCGAAAGTAACAGTTTAGTAATATAGTGACATCTATCAGTAATAAGTCAAATTAATTAAAAGTTGTTATCAGTGGCCCATAGATGGCGTGATACGCAGTTTACGTTTATACAAACTTTAAGTAAATTTTAATCTAATTAAGATTAAAACTAAAGTCTTGTAATTCACTTACCTCTCTTATTTGTCCCATAGCGTAATACACAAATCCTCTTCTTTTTGATCGATAGTGTAAAGTTAGTCCCTGTCTCGTTTCATTTTCACAAATAAAGCTTGGTGCCCTCATTCTTGGGTAACTGAACTTGAGATATTCGTGGAGGTTGTCCAATCCGTTGAGGAAATCTCTCATATGTCTACCAAGCACAGATAAAACTCTGTCATAACCATATTGCGACACAAAGCCCACAAAATATACCCCCATTTGATCCATAAATTCTCGTTCCGATATACCTAGTACCTGTGAAACAAAACACCTGTTAGAAAATTTATAGTAATATTTTATTGGCGGTAGATCCCACTATTTCCATTATGTATTTCCATTGATGGAAATACTGGGACACAGTCTCCTACTATTTCCATTACAGGTGGCGTGGCGCGGCGATTAAAAAACGCTGCATCGCCTTTAATGACGGCATGCACATGGAAACTATGTTATTGATTCATTGTGATTGATCATCTGGCAATCAAATAAAATATGCAATTCGATTAGGTGGAGTAAGTTTTTACTACCGTTTCTTTCCGGGTACTAGCGGTTTTTTGCTGCAATGGAAATAATGGGATATAATTTGTTTATAAAGCTTGTCCCATTTTTTTCCATTTCTCATTTCCATGGGAATTTAATGGAATAGTAGGTTACACCCTTTATTGGCACCTTGTTAGGTATAGCTTTAAAGGCGCCACTATAAAATAAAATTTATTGTAACTTAGCTACATAAATAAACTTTGAAATGAATCAGTGTATATAAAACAGAAATAAAGCGAGTTTAAAAAGTTGTGACTATCAGAAGTTAGATGCAAAACACGAGAACATTCGGTAGTTTTATCTGTTTAGGTATCTAAAAATTAATAGCACTGCATTTGATTGCTGCCTGAGTTCGCATAATGAAAATTGATAGTACAAGCAAGTATTACCATATCTGTGGCACAAACAGTAACAAAATGATGTAACTATTGTTAAAGAATAACTACATAAGCTTTATGGAGCAAATTAAATAGGCATACAATTAACAAAATAGACACAAATTTAAATTTTCTTTAATGTGATACTGATATTATTGGAATGAATTGCCCATGGAATGGGATAAATAATTTTATTAATTATTGTAAGTATCTACAGTTATTGTATGCTTATAATTTTAAGATTTTTTACGATGTTGTTGTTGTGATGATGTTTTCAATAAAAAACAAATTAAATAGAAGTGATAAATTTAATATAATTTACAATTTTAACTAATCGTACACCGGGGATGTAACTCAGTGGTAGAGTGTCTGCTTCGCATGCTGAAAGTCCTGGGTTCAAATCCCAGCATCTCCAACTTGCAATTTTTGCTCTTTTACAATAATTTTTTACACATTTCTATTTTTTAATTTATTTTATTGTTAGTTTGGTAATTAATTTTCGTAATTGTTTTAACATAATATTGATTTATTTTTATCATAAAAATGTGAAAAGTGGGTGGTTAAACACCTCTGTCTTCCACTTCACGGATAAAAAGTGTGAAGGTGAAAAAATATGTAAAAAGTTGAAACATTTTAATTATACACAAAATGTATCGTGGCCCATGAGGGGATCGAACCCGCGACCTTCGCGTTATTAGCACGACGCTCTAACCAACTGAGCTAATGGGCCGATGAACACTTTTATGAAATACACGTTGAATATCTCTTTAATCTTTTAGCGTAAAAGTAATAATTTTAATAAAAGTAAAATGCTTTAAAATTTGTGGCGGTATATACACATCTCATTAAAATTAAATGATTAAATTACCATTCACCCAAATAATCATTTCTGATTTTGCATTGACTCTTAGTTACAATGTTCACTGATTCTATTAAAAATAAAATAAAATAAAATTCATTTAATTCAGATAATTATTATTATTATTATTAATTTGTACAAAGCGAGTGTAGGTACAATAGAATCAGAAAACATACAGTACCTACTTCTATTTTATTTATTCTACTTCTCTGTTGTACTTAACTGAACTTTTGGCGGTTTTGACAGCTGTTTTGTCGCGCGCGAGTCTTAAGATTTGGGATCAAAATTAGAAGGCAACGTATGGGTTGGAAACGACTACCCGGTTATGTTAACATTATTAAGTTTGGTGAAGTACGGAACTGTTTAGGTCGGAACTCTTTAGACTACACTAAAAGGGTTTAAACATAATTACTTACGTAATTAGATACTTCTATGTAGGTAGGTACCTATACATAACGTAGGTTAAGATAATGGGCGATTAGGCGGCTAAATTTATTGTAATATAGCTGTTTATATCATTTATTAAAATATTATTTCTGTTTTTAATATAATATCTATCGAAGAAATATAAATAAGCATTACGTACTTAGGTATCGTTACTATCAAAAAACTTTTATTATACCGACTATCGTTGTAGATTTCTAGTAGGTACAAAATCTTATTAAAAATCTCCCTATTCTTTTTATTTTTTATGTAATTGTTACTATAAGGGTTGCCTTGCTAATTTATTTATTCTGTAGACGGATTTTTACGGATAACTCGCACTAATTGAAGTAGGTAGGTTTGTATGTAAACGAACGTTACGAGTTACGAAAAAAAGTGACTATCTAGTCAAAATGGCTTTAGCTAAAAGGACGAATACATATAGGTACTTAATAAGTAGCCATTTAGGCTCAATTTACATTGCATCGACGGGCCTGAAACTCCGAAGGAGAAAATTGCATAACGAACTACGATGCTGTTCGAGCGGCGATTGGGCAATCGCCGCTCAAACAGCACAGGCCCGAGTCTCCCGTGACCCCGACACTCTGGCCGTCTGGAGGAACACCATGGGTTTTAGTCGGTATGCCGGCCGCTGTCTCATTGTGGCCGGAGAGTCCGACATTACCCCCGCCTCGCCCAGGCGGGTGCGTACGCGTTATGCGTTTCCCACGACAAAAAAAAAAGGAAATCCATGGTAAATCGTGTGAAAGTAGTGTAATGTGGTTTATTTTGCCAGGTGCCAGAAAAGAGAGTAAATTCGAGCAGTTCGCCTCAATTTAAATTTTGTTAAAATGTCGCTCTTATTTTCTTATTTTGATTTAGGTATTTGGTGGATAAACACATTTAGCATGGTGAATGGTAAGTAATTCTTTAATAAACTTAATCTTATTTACCTATTATCTACATGATTTATTTGGTTTGCGGATATCGAGACTGTAAATATTTGTTTGAACAACTTAGTTATTGGAATTTACTTCCTACTCGGTACTAAGAAATGAGTATAGTAGGGATTATCTACTCAAATTTTGGCAAACAGAAAGTTAATGTTTCCACAAAAACAGATTAATCTATCAATATTAATTTTTAGCTTATATTGTAGGTAATAGCTTATATATTTGCACCTTGTTCTCATGACTACTTTTAATACCAAATTGACTTACCTAAATGGTCGAAATATTTTTGTTTAAATATATCTCTGTTTAAGAAAACCTTAAAGTCGAGCCGTATCAACAGTTTAAAAACAAAGCAGAAGACAGACTATAATGGCGGATGCTCCGCCGACAAGTGCTGAGCTTTTTAAACAACAAGATATTACATCTTCAAAAAAAATCGGTTTTATAATACTGAACTTGAAATGCAATTTCACATCGACATATTAACATGTACCCATAAGCGTATTCTCTTGGTTCTTACCTCTTGTGCTTTCTTCGCTAGCCTAGTGATAAGATTCTCTGGGTAAACTTGATGTACTGAGAAGGAAGGTTGTTCGACGCCCGCCTGTCTCCTGATGTCCTCCCATCGTTCCTCACCGTACGTCTGACGGATGTACTCCGCCATATTCTCTAGGAGGAGCCCGTACATCTTGGCGTCTGTGGGAAAAAAGGTAAAATAAATTATTTTCTTGTTTCTTCTCATACTGTGTTGTCATTTTCGGAAAGATTGTCATTATATGTCTGTGTGCCTTCATTTGACAGTTTTATTGCATTGTATATACTACAGAAACGCAATCCATCCATTGAACATGGCAATCGAACCAATGGATGAGTACGCAGCAAGAAATATATACAAAACAAGACTAGACGGGTGACAACATTCTGTGACAAGGCCGCCGCTACTGCGATCTTCGATCTGTCTATTAATATCGTGGTGATTTGGACAAAAGTTTTATTTATTTTATTGCACACAGAAAGATACATGCCGAATAATATACAAATATAAAGTTCTCAAAGTGTAGTAAAAGAGATAATAGAACCATGGCGATTATATTGTAGCAAATGGCGATTCAGGAATTAATAATCTTAAGTAATAAAAGCAAGTAAAGTTGTTTAATATATTTTTTGTAGAAATTACTAGTTGTTGTTAACACAATAACACAAAACGAAGTAGACTCTTGTGTTTTATGGGTAACACCAATATTAGTCACGGACAAAGTTAACAAAATATTAAGTACTTATATTAGTTTAATTCTCAGCTGAGGCCTAGCTACCTCGGCTGTATTTGCCATATCAATGACGTGGGACCTGAGTGTGGGACCCTCTCGGATATAGAGGCTCCAAACTCCTTCGGGCTTTGCCAAAGATGACCGATAAATTTTAATACCATCCATATAATCTACGGTAAGACTTGTCACAAATTCTCAGCAAACACTTTCATTTGATATAGGGTGCTTGCCTCGCCACCCAGCCATATTAGATTTAGAATAACGTCACTTAGCTTGTCATTCATACTAAAAATAATATTCAAAATTTCAGCTCATCCGAAAAAAAACAAAATTCTAAATTTGATCCAGAAGTTTTATAAAAAATTGAAAGAAAACTTTTGAATAACAACCTCACATGAACTCTGAACTCTGTTACTTAGCTTCTTAGCAGAGATTTTACTAGAAAGCGACCGAATGTTAATGGTAAAAAGCACTCTTCATACGAGCGTGAATAAGAATTTGTTTTTTTTTTATGATGTAATCCTGCATTGACTTTTTAAGGTTCCGTATGGAGGTACTAACTTGATTTTATAAAGCTTACATGACCTGTTTGTTAATAGGTTTGTTAAAACTAATTAGTTCTTGATTCGTATGGAAACCAATATCCAATTTACGCTGATATTCTATGAGAGCTAGGTTAGTACCTACGGTTCTGTAATTTGTTCTAGTACTTACTTTCCCTGGTCGATTTGACCCATTCGTGCAAAAATCAAAATGATTAACTAGCATTAACGACGTAAAAAGTATTTACCTATTATGACCTACTACCTACCTACATACCTTACGCATAAAGCTTCAAATACAGTGAAATAAGTGTGTAAAAAATTTATCAATATGGGTCACTGGTTCGTGCAGCCATGAAGCGGAAATCGGATAATAATTTACGATTGAAAAATGAAGCGCTTTATGTTTGCGATTGTACTTAACTAATGTGTAAGGTGATTTTGTTAACCGGTCTAGAAACAGAATCATCCCGTCTCGTAGGTGTTGTAGAGTCATACTTAGGAACCAGATGAAAACCACGCCACCTTTTCTCATGAGTGTCGTAAGAGGCGACTTAGGAGCTATATTTTTCGGTTCTTTTTTCAATCGGGTAACAGTGGTACACAAACTGGTGTGACAACGGTAATAAACGTAAACAGACAGCAGAGTTACCTGTGTATTTAATGTTAACTTACCTATATTTACAACTTGCACCACGCTCGCCATGTGTGGTTGCTATGGTAACAACCTTTGAGAGAGCCCTATGTCCAGTAATGAATGTCTTCAGGCTTTAACAATTGTAAGTTAATTTTAAAGTCCATTTAAAGTTTGTTAAGTTATCTTTTTCAAAGACTGATTATTGTCAGTAACTTTTTATAATATCTATCTTTCTAATTCAAAGAAGTAACGACTGCACTAACTAACACAACTTAAAAATTAAGTTGATTAAGGAAGACAGCATCATTCAACACAGTCCTGTGTCAGTTCTTGCCATTGTCAAGGTTCAAGACATGAAATTGGAAGAGGTTAGGCAGATAAGTAAATCCAAGAAAAGATAGACGGATTGTATAAGTAGTTGGTATTGTTAGAAATGGAATTAACATAGGAATGGTGTGTGACAAAAAAGACAAAATTGGATTATCTAAGTAGTCTGTTTGTTAAAATGTATAAAAGAAAAACCGAGTAGGTACCTAGTCAGGATAATGGGTGAAAAGTAAAATAACAAGTTGCTTTATGGTTTTATTCGATGTAAGAAAATAACAAACGTTATAAGTTTTACAATAAAATACAAGTAAGTAGGTAATAGCTATTGTTTGAAAAAATATGAGGTTTTTTTCACTTTTGATTGTAATAGATTATTCAAAAGACTGTGTAACAAATAACGACTTAAAAAGTTATAAAATTACTATTTGTCTTTCTTTTGTACGTATACGTCTTTCCAAGAGTCAAGCGCCTACATATTTTGCAATCGTCCGATCAACGAACCTCATTAGATCATAAGTTTGAAAATATGTAGATAAGGTCATTCTCGTTATTAAATAAGCTCTCTTGCTATCAAACACATTGAGGTCTTCAACTTTATTTTTCACGGATACGCCTAAACGGATTTTCTATTACCTCCGAACACAATGTGTTCTGGTTTAGTTATGGCATCCAGAATTTTGCTTTCGAAGGAGCTTGACCTCGCAGGGGTAGTGTATGTTTCATCAAGGTAAAAACTACAAGCATATAACTGTTTTTAAGCAGACAGATTGGGGGTGAGTGAAGGCTTGATTTAGTTACCTCAGCTCCCTCCCTCTTGATCTACCACTGTTTTGTGAGCAGTAGCTATGATAGACAGACGAGTGAACTTATGACGTCACACCATTGGCTATTGTGAATTTCCAACAGGCATATGTCTTGGATTTATTACGGTACCCTAAAACTATACGTACCTAATGCCGAACATGTGCTACCTGTAAGGTGTTATGTAAAGTAAACCTTTCTGAACACTAGCCTTAATTTGTACATACACTACAGTATTACGAACATATTGCCAGTTTATTAACTCTTAGATTTTGTCGGTATTGTGTGGTATTTATATTTGGAACTTAGTTAACTATAACTATCACTTTTTTTCTAAGTACATATTTTACTGTTCAATTTTAGTTTGATTTTTAATAACATACGGTGTTAAAATATATAAAAGTTTAAAGTGCTAGTGTTCAGATTACCACAAATCATAAGGGTTTATAGATCTAGAAAGGGAAAAATTGCCGCGAAAATATTCAAATTGTGGTCGACATAGCTACTAGGCACCTATACTTGCCGTCCACAAGCATCACGCGAATTCGCAACGAATTAGTCCCCTTCTGGATAAGCCCTAAGATAATATGCAGCAAGGGCTACGAGAAAGATTAAGATAAGCATCTGCTTAGGGCAAAGAAAACCTTGAAGATGTAATATTAATCCCTACTTAATTAATATTCTTAGTATTCAACCGGGAATACAAAAAGTTTAAATTTTAATCAGAGTTCAAATTACTGTCGGTGCCGCAGGGTAGCCATATTTTAAATATTTTTCGATATTCCGGGTTTGAAGTAGGTAATCGTAATTACGTAACCTTCATCTTGTGAATCCATGAAACTGATACTCTAAATATCAATTTGTTTATCAGCTTAAGAATTTTGTCGAGTAACGTAGGTACACAGCTGTACGTCTTTCAGCTGAAATCATGAAGATGTTTTAAATATGACTTTTTTTGAGTAATAATAGGAATGTAGAAATGCATATTTATATTTACAGACTCCAGGCTATTATTTAGAATTTTACGATAGAAAACCTCAATGTGATGTTAACCAGTTTGTATGTTGGAGGAAAAACTACTGCACCTATTTGAAAAATTGTTTTACTATTTGAAAGGTATGTACCTACTTGTTTGAATTATTTCTGATGATGGACACATCCTTAACATTATCACAGTCTTATTGTTATTAACAGTCAGCCGACTGATGTACTTGCGCCAACGATGAGGGGGACAAGGGAAAGCGAGCGGCAGGGTCGAATAGCGCAATCTCACTTAGTTTGCGCCCTCTAATCTGAAGGGATGTACGTGTAACCAGTTATATAAAAGTACGCTTCCAACTACTCCGATGAATCGACATTAAATAACTTCTATTTGCGCGGACGAGAATATAACACGGCGGATTGCAGGTGCCTCCAGATGATTTCGTTGATTATTGCGATAAACTGGAAGCGAATTTGATGCAACATTTCAGATCGTTTGTTGGGAACGATACTGATATAAAATTGTATGATGTTTTAAAATAGGTTGAGCATAAAATAATATCCTGCGTTTGTTTCTGATTAGAATATCTATTGTAATTGTGTATGTATGTATGAGAATCCATTGTATAGTAAAATCTTATAGCAGAACTCTAAAAACATCTAAAATAAAATAAGTAGAAAATATTAATCGGTTACGCATTTGTAATGTTTGTATATTACGTATTATGACTACCTGTATTCCTTCGTTATTTCAAATTAAAACTTATGTAAAACTAGCTGCGCTTCACGGCTTCGCCCGCGCGTAAAATATGTTTTGTTGTATCACACGTGAACCAGAGCGATTTTCGGGATAAAAAGCCTAGGTATGTCCGTCTCCGAATCTATCTGCATACCAATTTTCATCGAAATCGGTTCTGCCATTTAGGCGCTAAGTGCTAACAAACACACACACACAAACTTTCGCATTTATAATATACATATAATAAAAATGTAACCGATCGCTGTCTGTACATGGAAGATAATATGAGAAAAAAAATTATTGGGGCCTTTATCAACGCAAATAGAACCCAAAACAATGATTGTTACATTTTTTGTCTGTTTGTCTGTTTGTCTGTTAGTCTGTTTGTCTGTTTGTCTGTTTGTCTGTTTGTCTGTTTGTCTGTGCGTTTGTTCACGCTAATCTCAGAAACGGCTTATCCGATTTAGATATGGTTTTCACTAATACATTGTGGTAAGCTTCACTTAACATTTAGTGTTTGTTTCATGTCAATCGGTTCATAAATAAAAAAGTTATGCCAATTTAAAGAATCACGTCGAACGTTTGTTAATTTACTACGAAATCTGATAGAAACAGAGACTTTAACAGGTTACGGAATAGCTGATAGCGTTTTTATTTTTCGGATTCCGCTCATTCTAAACAATCTTCCGTTTAGTTTTAAATGAGTCCAGTTTCCAGTGAGCCTATGTTTCGCGATGACAATTAATAAAGCCCAAGGTCAGGCACAACTAAAAGTTGTGGGCGTGGATCTAAGTATTAGCTGTTTTTCGCACGGTCAGCTTTATGTGGCTCATCACGTGTTAGCATTCCTAGCAGCCTGTATGCTTTGATCCCCGATGGCTATACGTCTAATCCATACATCCATACACCCATACATATTATATAAGGCTTTGTCCTGACTGACTGACTGACTAACAGACAACGCACAGCCTAAACTGCTGGTCGTAGCGACTTGAAATTTAGAGGGTGTGTTTGTCTAAATGTCTAGAGGTTGTACTAAAAAAGGGTTTTTTAAAATTTAATTCCTAAGTGTGTGAAAAGGGATGAAATCGATTATATGAATCTTCTTCATTTTTTAACTTACAGTTTTGAAATTTTATTTTGGAATACTTCTATTTAAATAAAAAATATCCTTATAATTTTATTTTAACAGGGGTGGATTTAGAGGGGTGAAATTAGGGATGAAATATTCTATACAAAGATCTTTAGCTTCTGAAGCTAGCGACTCGAAATTTACAGAGAGGGGGAGGGAGGGAAAGGAGGGAGGAAAAGGAGGAACTGAGGAAAAGGGGAAGTGAGAGGAAAATGATGGGGAAGTGAGGGGAAAGCCAGGGAGAAGTGAGGGGAAAGTGAGGGGAAGTGAGAGGAAAGTGACGGAGAAGTAACGGGGAAGTGAGGGGAAGTGAGGGGGAAGTGAGGGGAAAGTGAGAGAAAAGTGACGGAGAAGTAACGGGGAAGTGAGGGGAAGTGAGGGGGAGTGACGGGGAGATAAAAAATAGTATGAAAAACAGTATTTAAACAATATAAAAATGTCTATTGGAAAAAACGACATTCACGCGAGCGAAGCCCAAAAGGTGATGAAACAAGTGCTAGGAATCTCAAACTTTGCATTGTCATTCCTATTAGAATATAGGTGCTCACTTAGACTATAGTTTTTATAGTAGGATTACCAAATTACTAGAAAATACTCTTTTTTTAATATTCAGAAACCACCCTTATTAAATGGGCAAATAAGAGTCGCAAGTTTGTGTGAAAGTGGTTTGTCAGTTTTAGCGGTAGCGGGTTTAAACTGGATTCGCCATAGAGACGGATAATACTGATACAATGTACGATTGCCATAAAATCAGGCACGCAATATTCTCATAGAGGCACCCATCGGAATTTTCACGCGAACGAAGTCGCGGGCAACAGCTAGATATTAATATGATTGTTAATAGTAGCTTTTTAAGTAAGTACTACCTTTAAGTACCTACTGAGATCGGGAATGAATATTTGCCCGACTGACACAGTCAAGGAGGGTAATGTTTTTCGAGCATATGTATGTAGGTATGTATTTAAAGGCTCGTTTTAGTAGTTTTTGTTATGACAACCCTGACCCTTGACTGAGTTTCTGTACGTAGGTATACGCTTAGGCGGCATGTAATCAACAACAAAGGAGTGGGACTACTGGTAGGTGCATATTAATACTGCTACATTATATTGTACTTTAAACTGCCTCGACTACTAGTTTAACTAGTAGTCGAGGCAGGTTGCAAGTTGTGTAATATACTTATATAAACTTTCGTATTTTCGTTTTAATATTGATCCCTCTCGTAAAATGCAACAGATTTTTTGTTACAATGTTCCATTTTATGTTTATTATATTAAACGTAAATAAATCCAAATTTGCCTGCAAATATAGTGGTAAGAGTAAATTTTATTACAAGGTTTCGTTGTATGAAATAGGATCGTAAATATAGAATTTGTGTACTTATTGAAGTACCCAATGAGACGAAGGACTTAAGGTATATCTCGAATGTTTTATAGAACGGATGATGCGTTTACTAGATAACTGGGGTGCACAATACATATAAATCGAATCAATAAATAGAGATGAGCATCATCACCATCTTTATAATCAGCCAAAAGACGTTCACTGCTGGACATAGACCTTCCCTAAGTATTACCATTTTGACCAGTTTTCAATCGTCCTATCATAACTTGCCCATCACCTTTACTTGGTAATTGACACCTTGACTTACTCCACCTTAACACAGCCATGCCCACAGGTTACGTTACCACTTACCATCGGGTGGGCAGTAAGCTTGTTGCCGCCAAAGTTGTATAAAAAAAACGTGATTTTCAGTACGTAGACACCAGTCCAACACTATGTAGTTAGACAATTCTTAATAGAATTGTCTAACTACATATTTATATAGAAGATTTTAATAAATCTTCTACTCACAGGAGGTCGCAAAACAACAGCAAGTTAAGGCCAAGATCACATTAACATCATATCAGATTCTAGTGGCCATTGAGCTAACTGATCACGGGTACACCATGCCTTATTGGGCACATTGACGTAAAATCAATGAGTTAATGTGCCAACAACAAGCTTACTTCCATTGAATGGCGATTGTATCTGTATGGATTTGTAATTAAGGTTCATTAGTCATCAGGAATATGGCCCGGTTTTTGTTTGAGTTGTACTGGATTATATGAATAATTAAGAGGAGTATATAGCGAGATTTCTTGTAAGCAGTGTTTTAAGTATATAAGGTGTCATTAGTATTGCTTTTTTATTGCCTCCAGTATCAGACGAGCCAACAGCCTACCTAATGTTAAGTGGTACCTAACTCTCGTTCATTGACTTCTGCAATGCCAGGTACTGTGAAGCCGCTGCCTACCGAAGGTGGATATGTCAACGCTTGGGAAACATCGCAGCTGGTAGTTCGTTCCAGAGCCTGCACGGAGAAACTCTTACTTTGTTTCTATAATTATATGCCCTATATATCTAAATTCTACCTTATATCTAAGCTACTCATAATCAAGGATCCAAACCCTTATTAGGCTAATATTAAGAGATAAAGTACATTTTGTACTGACATTTGTATATTCAATTTTGTAAGACTCGTGTCCTTAGACAAATTTGCTTGTAATATGATACGAAAATATAAAAGTCTTAATTGGGAAGCTTTGCAGAATATTCGCAAAAGAATTCGTTGATAGAATTTAAGATGTAAATAAATTGAACGTAATTATAAAGTCCTGGTATGATGAGACTAGAACATACTTAACAGAAAGATGGCGCAATAAAAAGATATATACATATACTACCTATAGTGGAAAACTTCTTTTGTAGGTACATAATTACGGTTAGGTGAGCTATAGAATAGAAAAGAATAGAAAATTCTTTATTGTACTTACCTACACCAGTTATATTTTACATTATTTATATGTAACAAAGGAATGTACAATTGACTGCCTTATCGCTAAAAGCAAATTCTTATAGACAACCTTTGGATGGACAGTATAGAATATTGCATCAAACTTGTTTTTTTTTCATCAGTATTAGGACCAATTAATCGTATTGGTTATCTCTTACAAATATTTATTTAAAAAAAACAACATTAGGGTACTGTTCCTTCACATTCATTCAACCAATTTAATTACCTAGCGTTTGATTGTACGTGTTCCGCTTGAGTGCTACCTGTTACACACGAGCCCATGGTCAAAGTCAATGGACAGTTAGCAACTGAACCTCAAAGGCATTATCATCACAATAGCATGTCTAATATTAGCAACACAATACGACAATTGCGCGTGCGTTGACCAAAAAAGGCGCGCCAAAACCGACTAACCCAGAATGGGCCGTCACTTGGCGGTAAAATCTAATTAATGCACCGTTTGCAGTAGTTTAATGGTAGTATAACAATTATTTAATATGTTCGTATTGTCTATTTGTTTCAATAAAGGTTTTAGTGTTATTGTTTAAACCACCCGGAACTACTAAGAAATCTTGTAATCCTTATTGTATAGAATTTGATTAAATCTTGTGAGTAATTAAATTTGAATTGAAACCGATTGCCTACTAGATCAAATAATTAAAAAAAAAATGAAAAATTCTTATATATTGCCTACTAGATTTTTTTCAAAATATTGGCAGGAGGACGGCCCTGGTCAAAGAAGCTATAAGGTTTAGAGGACAATATATCTTTAAAATTACATCTACTAATAGTGTTGTAACTAATTATTTAGGAATTAATATGCTGCGTGCTGAGACGTTTCTAATTTATGAGTTGGAGTTTGTATCATTGTTAATTTTGTGTTTTTGTAAAATCTTTATTGATAATAAGATAAATCATACTATAATAATAATATTATATCAAAAATATATATACCTACATATTTATTTATTACTTCTGGTGTACTTCGACTAGACTTATATACTTTCTTTATATATAATTATATATTCCGATGGCTTGAAAATTTTGATGTAATTGAGCGTATGACACTTGTGGGTTGCAGCTGAAAATCAGCGTTGGGGGCCTATTTGAGGCTAACCTAACACAATGCTGAGCTGTACGCCCATTTGGCACATAACAAATTAATGTTATACATGTACCTATCCTAAATCATAAGGTAACAATAACAAATAAGAAGTAAAATATTTTACTTCTTATTTGTTATTGTTTTATTGCTCTCAGCACTATATTGTATGCGTGTTATATTTATCTTGTGCCAATAAATGATTTTTATTCTTTATTCTAATCTTGCCATTATATGCGTCTAATAGCTTCATGCGTTGGCTAGTCGCATACTTATTTGTTACACAATTTAGTGTTAATAGTTTTCGCATTCAGGCTACCACGGCAACTTTCTAGATAAGGATGAGATAAGTTTAATTGAATCGGTAAGAAATAGGGTGAACAGTGTGCCTCAGGATGAACGAGACAATGTAAATGAATTTCCGATAATAAATGGCGACTAGCTGAAAACGTTTCCGATCTGGGATGTTAATCTTTTTCTGTCTTAATTTTAGTAACTGTTAACGATTTTAAGTCGCTAACAATTACATATTCCGTTTAATTGCTAATAATTTTAGCTAATAAAATTTTAATTAATATATACCATAAAAAGTTTTTGGACACTTTTAATTTCAGAGGCATCTATAGCACGTATTACTTACTAGGTATATTCTATATCAATATTTTAATACTAGCCTTTCCCGCCCCGCACTTTCACCCGCGTTAAGTTACATCTTTGGTTACTGCTCCGCTCCCGTCGCCAATAGCGTGATGTTATATAGCCTATGGCCTTCCTCAAGAATTAAGATTGAATTGAAAGAAACAAACAAACAAACTTCTCCACTTTATATAATAGTATAATATAATATACCTTCTTTAATGTATCTTATTATTTTTTTTACTTTAAGTCAAGTCAAAATCAAATATATCAATTTATTTGGGTTAATTCAATTAACACTTAAACGTTAAAAATTACAAAATGTTAGCCAAATAACCTACAGCCAGTTTACTGACGTAGGTGAAGGCCATGAGAAGAACTGGCAAGAAACTCAGGCCACTTTTTTTAATCGCCAGGTTATTAAAATTTTTTGCAAGTTACAATTTCAAGTAGCATTCTAAGTGACCCAGGCAATACACTTAACTCTATAGGTAAGTAAAAACAGCTTTCTATGTTGTAAAGAAAAATTAAAAGAAAATAAAAGATAAAGGCAACATGTGAACATTGGTAAATGTTTCTATTATAAACTTAAACTGTTATTATTTGCTATAATATATGTATAAAGAACTTAATTTACCACAGGAGTTCACAACGTACCTCACAAATCATGTATTTCACAAATCACAATTTATAATTTTAACAATACAATACAATTTTAACAAAACAATACAATATGTGTAACTGTTCAAATAAGGATCGTGCATCTTGTCAAAAGAAATGTCCTTTCATTAAGCTTAATAGCAACTCTAAACACTACTGAAAGGTCTTGCGGGCAGATCTTGCGTAACTTCTTGTAAGCACCAATGTTAAACTTTTCAAATTGGAACAATACTTAAGCGACAAGCAACCTTAACTAGCCTTCAAAATTGCGCGACCAAAACATTGCTTACCAAAAAATCACGGTTAAAATTATCATAGTCATTGCAATGTATCAGCTATCCCTGTAGTATTTTTAGAGTTACGGCCTCGACTTAACCTATTTGTTATTCTATAGTACTTTCGCTATTGTCTCCAAAAGGGGTTCCTACGTGACATTTTTGTGAAATGAAGAACATAATTTGGAATATTCGATAATAGAATATAGATTGGGTTTGTGAAAATATATAGATAGATATATCATGATGTATACACATATATAAGTATATAGATGTATTATAACTTAAACAGAGCTCGAGTGGAAAAATATGATATTGTAATTGGTAGTAATTTAACGTTGTAATTACCTATTATTAAATAAATAAAATATATGTACACCCTAAGTGGTTACCGCGTGCTATTTTATAGTAATAAAATTTTGATCACATTTTACTAAATTGAACAAATGTGATTAAAATTTTATTATTATCTAAAATTATGGTATCATTTAGAAGCATTCAATACTTTTACTTGCTGAATAGACACTCAAATAAGAGGATTCTGAATATAGGGTTGTTAGTATTGAAAGTGAATCCTTTATGAGGATTGAAAACATTCGTTGCACCGGTTGAACACCGGGAAAGGAGTCAAACTGTGTTCTGGAAGCAAATGAGAAAAGTGTGTATTATCATAGATAAGCATATTTTGCCATAATAAAGACTCGCTAACTATGATTGTTGTAGTTCATTCCTTATTCCCGACGAAAGAAGATTGACTCAATACTACAAAATATTGGATTAAAAAAAATGGCGGCAAAAATATTACATTTTTTTAAGCAAAATACGTATAGGATCTTGATAATGCATCTATACTTATAAAACATCTTTCTGTAGAATCTTTTCAGTAAGATAAACATATTATTCGGCAATCAGTGGGCTTTCTCAGAAGGTTAAGAAACTTCATATCTACTGTCACCAAAACTGCGCTTGCTAATTCTCTTATCTAGATCTCGCCGAAAATCAAGTATATATACTTGAGCGTCTCCAAAATTTCTGTATATGATTCGTATTTGGTTTACAAAAATATGATTACGTCTCACAATTCAGAACACAACTCAAATGGTTATCAATTCGTTATCGCAGAATGCTCATATATCCTATCGTTACTATTTAATGTTCTTTTTAATCATGCGACATGGAACGTTATTCCTTTCTTTTGTGACACGCACAATAGATATTCAAGGTCCTCAGAAATCGAAAATGCCATAACAGCTTTAATCTGTAAGTGCCTTACGTACATACATAGCTTCACGCCGTTTATCCCCGAAGGGGTAGGCAAAGTTGTTTAACCACTGTTTTTATTTTTAATCCCATGTAACAGGGGGCGAGCCTGTTGCCATATATCGGGCACAATTCCAGACTCCGGGCTAATACTGAGAATTTTTCAACAGAAAAACTCAATATCACTTTACCCGACCTGGGGATCGAACCCGAAACCTCTGCGTGGTAATCTGTACACAGTACCACCGAAATACAGAGGCAGTTGGTACTTCAAAAATGTAAGCATATAATTATTTGATTCTCATGTAAAGGCTAATTATTAAGCTAGTATGCAGCTTAACTTACACGTCATACACAAGAATCATCAAATTTAACTTACCATGTCAGAAACTCGTAAATATAAACTGTTTCGCACGAATGCACAAAGTAATGTAGGTATATTACATAACCCTTTGGGAGGCAATTCTCAGAAGGATAGTGAAAACCGTGTTTAAATACGTTGAGTGGTTTAGAAGTACCGGAGAAAATAGACAGAACTAAACAGTGACTTTATTTTATACAACTTAAATATTAGAGAAGACATACTAAGGCCTAGACCAGTGGCATAAATACTAATAGAATAGGTTAAAAAATGTATGGGATTGACATAAGCTTACGACAATGTTGGCGTTAGCTTGTGTCAATTCCATACATTTTTAATCTATTCTATTTTATTAGTATTTATACCACTTGTCTAGGCTCTCTGAGTACATATTACTGAGTATTGGCAAGATTGTATCACTGTAAAGGTGGTTTGGAAAAGATAGCATTTAGTGATACGACCTCATATTGTCACTACGTAATGTGCTGTTCTGTAATTTATTATTTAATATTCGGTGTGCAATAAAGAATAGTCTATCTATCTATCTACTGTATTACTTAGCTTTTAAATGGATTGATGTCCTTCGTGTACAATGTAATAATATTTTTAGAATACTGATGAGACTGCCTCGCTGGTGTAGTGCATCGGCGATGTTTGCACAAAAACATACGGATGGCTTTTATGCATTACTTAGAAAGAAAGCAGCATCGCTGGTAACTAGACTGAGGGTTAGTGGCAACAGTATCCTAAAAACAATTGCGGAGAATATTTATTCGCCAATAATTAAGAATTATGTGTGCAAAATAATTAATTAATTTAAATGTCGAATGTTAATTTTCTACTAACCATTAGTTTGTAAGATTCTATTAACAATTTATGGATTTTATTATCTTAAATAAATAATTTGAAAAAATAATTTGAAATTTAACTTAAAAAACAACAACGTATGTTACAAAACTCTACACATTAGAAGCGTTCATTTCAAAAACTTAACCCAAATTTATTATTTCGTAGTGAAAACAGTACTTTTATAGTTTTGTTTTTGTTGTTGGCTATTGTAGACAGGACGGGCTGTGTAAGTAGGGCAACCGGTCACCTCTATATGTCGGTATCATGTTGGTATTAACTTATAGTATGTGTCAGGGTCAACACCGTTTGATATATTGTTTTAATACTTGTTTTCTTTGCTGTGATATTTGTGATATGACTTGTATATGGACTACGAGATAGTGTTGTTGTTTATAAAACCACAAGCCTTTAGTTATAGGTGGTAACTATTAACTACTAATATCACGTCGGCGTTTGACACTTAATGAACATTTGATTGTAATATTTGGAGTCTAAAGTCTTGACGAGGGGTAGTTTATAAAATATATAAACTAAAGAGGATTATTTATTTGCTCTTGTATAAGTTAAAGTTTTCATCATATCGGTCCGTTATTACCCCACTGCAAAAGCGTCTTCTTTTATAGGAAAGTTAAAGTCTTAACCTAATTTAAAACAATGCAATAAAGAAAATCAATAATGAAATACAAAACGGCTTTAACTGCGCTTCGTGTTACTTTGCAAGCACAAACCAGCGCTGATATTCTGTTAAACAAAACAAAGTAAGCCCAGATTCGGCAAAATTTTATATATCACACAAAGTTTTGTGCGGTGTGGGTATCTAACTCACTATCACTGATGCATAGCACCGAGGTAGTCAAAGTCCCGCAGTGGACGACTAATGGGGAAGCTTACAAAATATTACATTCACCATTGTTCAAGAACTTGTTATTGAAGCAATAATAAATTACTTTAATATCAAAGGGCAAAGTAACGCCGAGTCAGCGTAAAGGTTTTAAGGTTAAATTGAAAATGTTTGCACAAACATGTTAGGTAGAATATGAATGTAAAATAGGTGGTATTTTAGTTTAGTAGATTTAGTAGATTCTAGAAGAGTTTTAGTTCTTTTCCATTTGTTTATTTAATTCCTTTTTCCTCAAGGGCCGGCAACAAGTTGGTTATATCTATTTTACTAGTATTATTTTTGCATTGCATAGAGAGCAGTCACTGTTAAATTATACTTACCACTTACTACTTACACTTGCATATTTTGCATAAAACGAGTTTCACATCAATTAATTTGTTATTTGTAATTTTTTTAAGATAATAAAGAAACATTACTATTACTACTTATCTACGGCTCGCCTGTAGCAATAATAAAAATAATAGAATCAAAGTACATATTTCAATTTGTACTAATTGGTAAAGAATGTCTTTTTTAGGTTGTTTTGTTGTAGGTACCTACATAGCCTACCAACACTAACAAAAAGTGCGCCACCCCTAGTGGGACAGAATCCACAACATTTTAACTAGTGTAAACTGCCCCATTAAATACGATTTAGTGCGGCAGTTTACACTAGTTAAAAATGTTCTTGCAGATTCCACTAGAAATTTAATGCATTCTACTTTTGAAATAATTCCTATTTTTTATACCAAGTTTTATAAAAATAAATATATTGATTGCTTGATTGACAGTTGGTAGCATGATGATCCTTAAGGTGTTACGATCTTTTTATGCGTACCCAGAGGAATATGCGATGAAAACACATGAGCTAGTGACGGGTTGCAGGTGTTACTAGACTGTCATATATTTATACATTAAGATGAAGTATCGAACCGTGTGCTTTAAATAAATTTAAAATGTTTTTATTTAATTTAAAGTCAAGGTGCAATAACCAATCATGCAATAGCTCTATCGTCTCACCGACGACAGTATATATATTCTCTAAGAGCAACTCTGGTATTCAAATTTGGGAAAAGAAATTCTCAGACATAGTACCGGTAGAGAGAGAGAGCGAGTTCGAGAAGTTAAGGTGCCATCTTTTGTTTTGATAAAAAATGCCAGTCATTTAATTTTAGATTTTTACCATTATTTATCTTTCCATTAAATATTATAATAATATAAGCAGGCGCTGTTGCAAAGGAGAATATTTTTACGTCTGACATAATTATTCGCTCACTCACTTTGACATCAAAACAAAAAATGGTTACCGAATTTAACACTAGATGCGTTGTTCATTTTAGACACAAACATTTTTTCAAGGACACCCTATGGTCACATTTAATTTTGTGCTGTTCTGTAATACAATATATGCAATAATTAATGATACTATTCTATTTTTCATTAGGACAAATAACTTGCGGTAGAACTCTGTTCACCCAACACCCAGCTGTTGCTTTGTTTGTTAAAAAATTCGACGTAGCTAGTTCAATTTGTAAATGCAAGCTATCCAATTTGCAAACGACAGTCATCCATCAAATTAATGTCATGTATCTATGTGACGAAATGTACAACGTAAATAGAATTTCAATTAGAATTATAAACGTGGGAGGACTGAGGGAAAAGGGAAGGAGGAAGTTATTGACATTTTCCATGCAGCTGCGATGCCTTTTCCATATTTAGTAAATGAATTATCTTCTTCTCAATTTAGTTTTCAAAGTACATAATAAGGGCGCTGTTCATTCCTAATACAAATTATATTTTGTTAATGAAATATACAACTTAGTAAAAAATGACAGTAAGTGGTATGTAACCATAATCTATCAAAAATACTGTTTTCTATATATTGCAGAAGCGATGCTATAAAAATACATTCGAAATTTTGCTTTCTTTCTTAGGTAGAATTCTATGGGAGAATAAAAACTTCTTAGCTCAGTCGATCCACTCTATGCTGAAATGCTGAAAGCAGCTAGAATTAACTTCCGAAAACTTACTTTACTTTATACATGTAGAAGCAAGGCGTTATATTTTCTTTGAGGTTGTGAACGGTTATTCAATTGATATCTGATTTTTTTTACTCGTATTGACGTCTCTCTTATGGTTTGAATATTTTGTTAATTTTACAGTTAAATGAAAAAAGTTGAAATTTCACGGCTAAAATTAAGAAAGTGTTAAAACTTTAGTATTCATTCAATTTTTAAGGCAAAAACAAGCTAATATCCTCCACTAAATTTCAGTACGAATTCAACTTTTTTAATATCTGCACCACTGGCATTACTATAACTTTATACTGTGTGTGACTTTAAATGAAAAGTGAAATATTGAAAATTATGTCCAGGCAAATTTGTAAACTTTTTCTTTGTGTACTTATTTACAGTATACAATATCGGATAAAATGCTTTTGATTTTTCCGTTCAGAGTGTGAAGTTGAGATTACGCTAGACACTACGAGAATGATAAATTTGATAATAAACACTTTTTTATGTTAGGTTTAATTTAGCTTATTAAACGTGAATATCATTATGAACGTGCTCTTCAAGGCACATAGGATTCTCGATATGTTTTCAGATATATTTAATCGTCTAGTCCAAAGACTGCCCCAGATCTATAGATGTACGGAAACTAAAAGGTTAGCTCGTAAGATTTCCTTTTATTATCTTAACAAACTTGTTACATTGATATTTCTATACCCCCGAGCATTTAGTCGTATTTAGGTCACAACGTGGACGCCGTAATAAAATTGCAATAAACTAACACCAGCGTCGAAACATTAACTAAATCAAAAATCAATAACTATACGTGTTAGTTAACTGCTTGTAGTTATAACTCACAGATTGTTGTGTTTTTGATACATTATATTGGGTTATAACAGAGATGACCTCCCTTCTGCAAACAGGGCAACAGACACACGCCGCAGTTATACCGGCTTTCGCTAGCGTACGAACTCATTACGGCCACTATGATTGGTGCGGTTCAGTGCATTTAAACCTTGATATTAAAATAGTTGATCACAGCGCAGCTTTTATGAGCTCGATTTAAAACATATAACATTAGTGGGTACCTAATTTATGTGTTATAAAAAACCTCTAAAAGCAGTAATAGTGGCAATAATCCTATTTCATTCTCCTTATTGAGATCGTGACCATAACATAAAGATATAAAGCGTTTTGTTCAGTTCTTAAATTGTATTTTAACAATGTTAGTTAAAGATCTCGAAAACTAATATATCTAGATTAAGCTAAATACAGATTAAAGCAGAACCTTTATGCTAAACGAGGAATTGGGGGACACAGCTAGATAACAGACAATTAATGTACAAATTATACTGGTAACATAAACCTAGCTTCCTGCCTGGATCCTCTTTAGAATTTTGTAGAATTTATGTCGCGATGTCGTTATGTTATCCAGATTGTATGCAAGGTTGAAAGCATAGAGCCGAGTACCAATGGGCCTTTATCGAAGTCATTCCTTAAACATAAAAAAAAACGAACTGATAAAAGGTTGGACGAAATATTATAAGGGTTACTATACTGCAAGGGCTTAAAGTGATTTGACTTCTTAAAAATAAAGATAAATATAAAATAAAGATTTAAGCAAAAAGCAGATTAAAAGTAGTTGTATTATTTTGCTGTACAGATATAAAATATGTCTGTTGTGTTTTCGCCGCACACCTCATTGTTTGAAATGTTTATCACAAAATACATTTAGAGTCAGGGAGACATTTTTTGTTTTATTTAAAGTGGTGAACAGAGGCGTATTACACTCATATTTGTCAGCTATATTAGGTGTCATGCAATAGAGTATGCGTCGAGAAATTGTTGCCCGGCCCCCATAGCAAAAATATATTATCATCATTTTATCAACATCAGACTCCACTCGCCATCTCGCAATTTTCGCCACCTTGGCCGTGAGCCACTCTCATCCAAAATATATAAATTTCCGAATTAAATATTTTTTTTATTTCGTTTTCTTCTACAGACCTACATGTAAATTGACTTTACAGTATTTGGAATAACCTTATAAGCAAATGTAGGCTTGTGTTAGGGTTTTCACCATTCTAATTAGTTTATAGCCGCTACTTAATATAATTTCATGCCTCTTATAGCTTAATGAGCTTAATAGAACGTTTTAAACAAAATCACCCCATTAAAATCAGAGGTCTCTTTGTGTCCCCGTTTCCCTTTTCCATGTAAAAGACGTTTCAAAGAAAAACATTGATGACTGAACGAACGAAAAGAGAATCTATTTAAAAACTCATTAAGATTTCGCCAAGCTTCAAGTTTAAAATGTCGTAAAAGCTAAATATTAATGTAGAAGATAAGCTTTAAATCCTCCGTGCATTGATGTAGATGAAAAATTAATGAAGTGTTAGTGGATCTGATATTAGTATTGTGTAGTATTTTTGGTTAAGGTATACACACATAATAATGTGTTTAACATAAAATATGTTTGGAAATAAATAGTTTTTTTTATATTAGCTTACCAAAGTGTTACCCACATTTTTGTTATTACAATAAATCATTAATAGTTAATGTAAACTTCATGGCCAAATTAATTAATTTACTGTTTATTATGTTTTCTCTGTAAGTGAATTTTTGTAATTCTTTTGAGAAAATAAAGATCTTTAACCAAAAAAAAAGTGACTCCCTTTCTGATGGTAAGCAGTCCGTGGAATTCAGAAGTGGTGGATACCATTCTAAAAGTTAAACTACTGATATGGTGGCTTCTACTATGGCGGCTTAGTGACTTTTTCCCACCCCTCTTAAAATACCCAGAATCATAATTAGATGGGATCACATGCGCTGACGGTCATTGAGGCGATATCTCTACGCAGCTGTAAAGGGTCAAAGGTCTTAATAGCCTCTGGGCTTCGATGATACAGACTGCTCGCCGCTACAACCTATCTAGTGCATCCAGTAAGTACTGTGCAGCGCCGTCTCAAAGATGAGAGCAGTACTCCACGCAGGAACTGTGCTAAGGGTAGTTATTATACACTACATGAAAACAAAATTAAGACTTCCTCAGCCGATACTCAACGAATGAAGCCATAGACATAAAAGTACACAATACTGCAGTAGAAGTGATTTATATTACTAATGTACACAACATTTTATCATTACATAGTAATATGTAATAGTAAGGTAATTTTGTGGTTCAAGGACTTTTGGAAATTGCTTCCATTTTCGTATTTGGATTTTATTACGTTGAAGTTATGGTATATTTACAAATGTGGCAGAAACTATTGATTAGAAGTACCTAATAGATATTTGGAATATAAAAGATACACGTATTTATGTTAAAAGAGGCTAGATAATTCATTTTAACATCTATATAAAAAATCTGTTTAACCATTTATATACAAAAATGTTGCCCCTTCTTTCTATTATCTCTTCATTGCCAATTATTGATAATGTACGTGACCATAATGTATATTATATAGCGCCTTTTATTTATTTCGAGTTACAAAACAAAATATATCACCATTGTTATAATAGGGTGTGTGAGGATATATAGATATTGGATAAGAGTAACAGTACCTTGTTAGATATAGAAAAATGGCTGTTCGTTGAATTCGTTTTGTTTTATTATTTATTTGTCTAATCTGTACGCTGCAAAACATTTATCTTATTTCATTTCGATAAATTGGAAAATGACGAACTATTTTACTTTTTACGACTCAGCTATTTAATTAATTGGTTAGACAATGAATGAATATGATATTTATCTTTCTTTCTTTCTTTCTTCTTAATTATATACATGAGGTATAGTTGGTCCGTAGAAAATTTTAATTTTGGAGCTATTTATTACAATACGATTGTGATGGTAATAAATAGTTCTTGATACAATTTTTTTGCTTCTTATTCCGGTTTGGTGCTGAATCAAGTGAATGGGTAAAATTTGTTCTGCGAAGATTGTTATTTACCCAAAGTTTCGTTATAAGTCTCAACATTCTCATAACGTTAAGAGCAATGCCAGCTTTTTTGTACTCGATTTTATGAAAATTACACATCGCTCATGTTTACTTTGTGAACTAAATTGTACCCTGTCATTGGCGAGATAAACGTCTATCTCTAATATTCTCGTACTAAAGTTTAGTTTATATTATGCGGTTGATAGCCTTCTGCTCGCAAACAGTTTGCACGGCCTCAAACTAGGCTAGGTTAACAATTTATACAAAAGAAAATTTCTTTATACGAAATTAGTTTCATAGCAAAAATAAAATTCTTCATACATAACTGGTTACGTAGCGTTGTTTTCGTAAGCGGCCGAAGGGAAAATCAAGTATCGAGTAACAGCTCGGTTCGAAATTTCAGTGAATTTGAACGTACTTGTATTAACGGTTTTTTTTGGGTTAAAAGACTATATTGTAAAGAAAGAATGTGATTCTTCTGTGTTTTTGACAGCACTACTAGTCTCATCCGATTCTCTGGAATGGTTTACGAGTTATCTTCGAGGTCGTCAGTAGTCGGTTCGTTACAAAGAGTCAGCATCGTGTTGGGCTAATGTTGACACTGGCGTTCCTTAAGACAGCATTTTATCTCCTCTATTATTTTAAATTTTTATTATATGCCCTAACCTTTAATGTGCGTATCATCTGTAGGCTGATGACGTGCACATTTACTCTCAAGCCAGTGTTAGTTGCGTTACGTCTGCGGTGGATATGGTGAATAGGGACTTGGCTTATATTAAGAACTGGTTGGATAAATTTGACCTGATCGTAAACCCAACTAAGTGTCAAGCAATCATCATTGGCAGCCAGCGTCTACTCTGCAGACTTGACTTTCTCTCTCTACCCTCAATTACATTCAACTGTATCAACGTTGATTTGAGTACAACAGTAAATTATATTTATATTACGAATTTATATACGTATTGCATATTTATTACACATTTTTCAACTTCTAGTTTCTAGTCTTAATTTATACGTCTACCTCGCTTCATCTTTGTTTCACCCATTATGTTAACTGGTAGAGAATGCCTCAGGCATTAAGTCCGCCTTTGTACATATGTAAAGTTTAAATAAATAGATAAAAATAATTGTAGACTTCATGTAAAATATTATTTTTATTATAACCTTATTATGACAACCAGTTACATTTCAAATCCAACTTCAAAAAAGTTAGTTAGTTAGTTACACAAAATATGATAAATTGTGTTTTTTTTATACAACTTTGGTAGCAAACAAGCATACAGCCCACCTGATGGTAAGTGACAACCGTAACCTATAGAGATGGCTGTGTTTTCCAAGCATTAATAACGAAAGAATTACAACCGCACCGTTGCCGACCACGGAGAAGGGGAAATGAGGAAGGAAAAGGGAAAAGGATCAGGACCGAGGCGGTATTTGGGCTGCCAGCGCTCTCACTTACCGAGCAAAACACATTAATTAGCATGACAACTAATATTCTTACGTCGATCTTCTATGAGAGGGTAGTACTGCCCCGGTCGATCCAGCCCATTCATGCTGAAACCAGCGTGGATCTACTACCGTTAACTATGAATTTACTAATCTGTAGCTTTGACCAAGGACAAACGACACATTCACAGAACTGACGAATTTATTTATAGTTTTTTTAAATACGTTTCGGCTTCTAATTTTAGAAGTTACTCGCTTTATGAACAGTAATAAATTTTCGAATGAGATTGAAATTTTGAATTATGACTTAGAACAACAAATAAGGTACGACGTGTAATTTTTATTTGAAGCATGGATTTTATTTTTATTAAAAATGTTGTCCCTAAAGTAATCTAAAACAAAAAATGATTTTCTTAACAAAATTATTAAATTATGTGTTACTAGTTTTAGCTTTTAATATTTTCTATATTAACATCAAGAAAATATTTAGTACCTATACAGATTGATTAATAAATAAAATGGGAAAATTTGTTATTCTCATTATTAGTAAGCGCGCAGTAAATTGAATATGTATAGGTATTATAGCTAAGTAAACAATACACTTTGCAATTTGACAGACAGACAGACACAGACACTGACTTGCCAGGGCTTTTGAAAACGTTTGCCTTAAACAATAAATTAAGTCTTAGTTATGAATATGTAGTTTATGATCTATTAATGGAAATCTCTTTATATATCAAAAATACGATTATGAAGTTTAGAATAAATAAGTAATAACAAATCAATATGATAATTTTAAATACATGTGTTAAGAAAAATTCGGAGCTAAAGTAATTAAAAATAAAGACAAAAGTTCGAAAACCTAGTTATATTTCGAACCGAATACCGCACTCGTTTTAATAACGATTTGGAAATCGATTCTGTTGACTAATTATATTATCGTTTGTCGTCACATGAACGTCGCGTCAATATTTACCGGCTTTGAAGTACTGACGTTACCCACTTGAGTAAATAAATACGATTCGATGTCTATATATTACCGATATAAAATTATGTGGGCGGTGTGAGTAATGTTGTGGTTACCGCTCTAATTGTCTGTTCGAAAACTTAAAAGTTTAGAATTTGTTCTTTTTTTGACCAGGAATATTTTATGGTAGATGTAAACTTTTTAATTTTAGTATTGCTATTTTTAGCTGTATGCATTTAATTTATTTAGTTACATAAAATATCTGTTAATATAAAAAATATATAATATTAAATTGACACTTATTCGTTTTTGTTAGTAAAATATAAACAGGTACTAGTTTTCTTATATCATGGGAATCCGTTGTAGATGTTTAAAGGAATTGAGTACAAATTACGTCTTTTGCTTCGATAAGGTGGACTGTAGAATGGTAGAACCACATGTTAGTATCACCTCAAGAAGAGAAGACGTCGACAGTTAGACATAGATAGACTTCTATCAAAGAATCTCTGTTCTTTGAAGAAGTCTAGTTGTCACAGTGTCCACGCTTGGGAGGTAGATCGGTAAGGCTGATTTTACAGTGACGCATACCGTCCACGCGGGTGGTAGGCGCGGCCCTTACGCCAACCAACCATTTAATTGCTTTTGCGTTTTATTATATAACGATCTAAGAAACGCAAAGTTCGTGGCCGGCGACGCGAACCATTCGCGCTGGTGAAAGGTCACTAAAACCACACATTCATTTTGTAAATCCAAACCTATTGCAATATGAACTGAAGAAAAGTCTAGATCAAGGGTTTAACAATAACTAAATATTTTTCTAATGAAAACTCATCGTTTTGTTCTAATACTATCTCAGCGCAACAGTTAATAATAAAAGCTAAGCATATTATTTTTTTACAATATGTATTAGTACAACCCTTTCTCTTGCGCTAGTTTAATTATTACTCACGAACTATTACTGCGTCACTGTGGCAGAAGCTCATAATGATACCTATAAATTTATTAGTATTGTCAAATTGTCACAGTTTGTGGGTTAAATGCCGAATTATTGCTTACACAAGATGATTGATAGTCGCAAATGATAATTATCCCAGAGTTCCCATTCAATTATGAACGGAAACGATGCCGGGTGTGTGTACTTGTGTATTTAGGTCACAATGGCAGTTTTATTTATCACATAACTTTAATATTGTACAAGAAAGGGTTGTTTGCAATTTCATTAAAATTTACAAGTTGCTAAAGTTCGTGGATTTCAATTAATTTTATAAACAAATAATTATAGTTTGGTTTTAACGCTGGTATTAGAGAACAAGTTTCTGTTTTGCGGCTGTTTTACAAGTATTGAAAAAGACTCAACCAAACTTTTGAAACAAATACTTACCTACAAAACACACATTATATTAGGTATATTGCACAAATATAATATAATACATATATAATATAATACAGAATCACGAGTCAGGAGTCAGAGGTTGATCAGCAAACATCGATGTGATTAAAAAAAGGTGGCGTGGCGTACCTACCTTAGTATAATAATAATATATTAACATAAGTAGAGCCGAAACCATTCCAAATTATATAATATAACGCGAAAGCTTAAAATTAAATTTTAAATTATCTGAAGTCTCTACTCGTCAGTTTTCCTAATCGCCAGTTTTGTTAAGTCGCCATTTTCGTTAAGTTGCCAGATTATTTGAAGAGGTGTTACCATAGTTACTACGCTTGGCAGGGCTTGGTGTACTTACACAGTAAAATATTTTTTAGTTTCCTGGTACCTAAAGAATAATAATAATAATATCACAACTACACACAACGCCATCTAGACCCAAACCCTAAACTACGCATAATAGCTTGTATTATGGGTTCTCTAGTGCGAATATACATAATAAAGACTTTTTTTGTAAATACATACATAATTTTTATACATATAAACACCCAGACCCATGCAAACAGCCATGTTTATGAAACGGTAACGATACTGCAAGTTACTTCAGTCACTTTAAGACACACTTAGGAGGAAATGGAGTAGACTCATATTCTAGGTCGGAGACCAATAAGTAATAATAAATTACACAGTAAAATATTTTTTAGTTTCCTGGTACCTAAAGAATAATAATAATAATATCACAACTACACACAACGCCATCTAGACCCAAACCCTAAACTACGCATAATAGCTTGTATTATGGGTTCTCTAGTGCGAATATACATAATAAAGACTTTTTTTGTAAATACATACATAATTATTATACATATAAACACCCAGACCCATGCAAACAGCCATGTTTATGAAACGGTAACGATACTGCAAGTTACTTAATATAGTATTACTTCAGTCACTTTAAGACACACTTAGGAGGAGATGGAGTAGACTCATATTCTAGGTCGGAGACCAATAAGTAATAATAAAAAAATATATTAATCCAATCAATAGTCAAACTGCTATATTCAATAACACCAGCAAAAACTTTAACAAGTATGCAAATCTAACATAAAAGTGCAAGCAGAATATTGAACTATCTACATACAGGAATTTTTAATTTTAACTTTTACAAGCAATATAACAGAAACCCGACGGACCTAAACTGAAAACTAAGTTGTTTCATGCATATATTAACATATATGCATACGTGTATGAAAATCGTGACATGCTTTACAACAGATTGTAATTTGGGCTTCTCTGATCTGCCTGGTAACGTCGTTTTGCAACGTTTGGAACGTTTCGAACTGTTAAAAGTTTTAGATTTAGCGTCTAATAGTAGTTTATACATTCGATAAGCAAACTCTCTGAAATAATTCAAGGCATTTCATCATCATTACAATTATCAGCCCGTTATCATCCCACTGCAGGGAAAAGGCCTTTTCTCTTAAAAAGGCATAAGCTTTTATCGCCACGCTTATAAGGCATTTGCAATAAAATAGGTGTTCTTAATTAATATTGTAAACTTTTTTTACCCGACTGCCGCACTCAAAAAGAGAATGTTTTATTACCATTTCAGACAAAGTGGTAATGTTGCTAGGTAGACTCATCACTAGTTCTACAAATAACACTTAAAAAAAGCAATTTTGTTTTATTATTAATTCGTTACTATTTGTCTCAATAACAGTTAATAAACTTAATCACCTTTTTCAGGGTATCTATTAGGTTAGCTATCTAAGGAATTCAAATAACCCAACAATATCAAATGAACTACATTTTATAGTCCCTTTAAGCGACGTATTGCCTGTTGGCTAAATTGAATTGCCAAGTTGGTATTTAATTAAAATTTGATGGTCCTTTTACTAATTAGGTAAAAATGCAAGTTAGTTTTGATAACAAATATTATAAAAGGTTTCATACGTTAATAATTTGGTTTCGTATGTTATAAAAACTATGTGTAACGTTGTCGTATGTATACAACATGATTACAAATGAAATTCTCTGAATGATAGTAAAAACCCGATATCAGAACCCGTTGAATGGTTTAGAATAAGTTATAAAAGAAAACTGAGAGATTGCTTTATAAAAACACTTTTTGTACTGTGAAACAACTTTACCTTACAATACGGGAAAACAATGTTTATTATCTATATTAAAAATATTATAGCAATAACTATATAGCTGTACACTGGATAAATATATAAAAATAAAGTATTAAATAAGTGTGGAAAATTTTTAACCTCAAAACGGGACTCGAACCTGCGCAATGATGAATGAAGTGTGACGTCATAACTAGACATATAAACCAGTGGACTATTTTGATGTTCGAGGTAGGAATGCGGATGGCCTGTTGGCAGTGTGTTGTCTCTTTTCCGTCACCGCTCTTATTTCCTTGTCCCTTACGCGATCGTGAGGGTTAAGGAAATGAGAGTGGTGAAGAAATGAGAGTCGTTTCTCGTCGTTGTCGATACAACGAGTACAAATGACTATCTTCTAAAAATACATCGCATCTATGGATATAGGTACGGCAAATCTATTGCGATTTGATTATTTTAAAATTTATTGAAATTATGAAAGATGCCTATTATATACATATTTCCTAAGTCTCCTATTTTGTCTTATACTCTTTTTACCACTGTTGTACTTGTAAAATACTTCTTTTAACTGTCGTATACTAATGAAAAGTTTATGTAATTAATTCAACCAGTTAACTATAAGTTACACTTAATGTCTTTTTATAGCTAAAATTTTATTTAATTTTATTTTACAACTTCATATACAAACTTCATATAATTATATATATACGAGTATATAGGAAGTAAATAAATACATAATCATAACGCAGAATAAATAAATATCTATCAATATATACATACATAAAAGACTGGCCTGTTGGTCTAGTGGTTAGTGACCCTGACTGCTGAGCCGGAGGTCGTGGGTTCGATTCCCACCCAGGACAAACCTTTGTGTGATGAGCATGATTGTTTGTTCTGTGTCTGGGTGTAATTTATCTATAATATGTATGTATTTACAAAAAAAAAATGTATATAAGTAGTATATCAGTTGTTTAGTACCCATAACACAAGCAAATATAATTGCTTAATTTGGAGCTAGATAGCGCTGTGTGAATGTGGTAGAATAATAAAAAAAAATAAAAAAAAAAAATACTTACAAAGCTATTGTGATAATTCTGCCAAATTTTTTGCAAGGATTTTTATTATTTAATTTTTGCAAAATTCATAATAAGCTAGTAGTTTTAGAATCATACGTCTACTTGGATAGCAAGAAATCTGACTTTTAATACAGATTTTAAACAAAAACTAAAAATAAGGAAAGTATTTCCCAGCTGCAAACAAGGAAAAACTATAACAAAAGATACAACCGAGTCAATTGGAAGTCCTCGCACGCGATTGTAAGATTTACTGAAATCTGCTCAAAATGCAGAGAGCCTTTTTTAAAACATTTGACTCGTATTTTTATAACAAAAGTGATGGGACAGACAAAATATATTGTTTTTTGATGGTTTCAAGTCGACTATTTGTATCAGCGTCAAGTATATTAATAGCGGTTGATGAAATTTTAATGTTATTTTACAATGATGAAAATAAAAAACGTGGATGAAACCAAATGAGGCTGTCTTCTGAAAAAACGAAAACCTTTTTCATATATTTCCTTTCCATATATACTCTCCTTTTTACTTTCCTTTTTCATATATACTCATCCCCTAGCAAACACGGTTCAATATCGGCTATAGACATTACTTGTGTTCACTTTGTGCACTTGTATGAGTGAATATATTTGCTTACATTTTACTCTATGTCTGATTGATGAGGGTTATTGCGGGTTAAGATTTTTTACATACAGATTAGATATTCCTTAAACCGTTTACCTTCGAAACGCACCAGTTAGTAGTAATATTTTTTATTGTTTGTTCGAACTGGTGCGTTTCGAGGAATATTTTCAGTGCGCTTCATTCCATGCGTTTCAAACTCGTGTGGTTTGAGGAAAATCCCATTTTTAGCTAAGGTGGCAAACAAGCATACGGCTCACCAGTTTTTTTTTTTTATATTAGCCTACCGAAGTGACTTCACTCTGCCTGATGGTAAGCAGTAAGTGGAATCCAGAAGTGGCGGACACCATTCCAAAAGCCAAACTACTGGTATGGTGGCCTCCACTATGGCGGCTTAGTGAGATGCTTTTTCACGCCCCGCTTAAAAGACCCAGGATCAAAATTAGATGGGAACACATGCACTGGCAAAGAGTTCCAGGCTTTAATTGAGCGACAAAAGTATGAAGTGCTGAACCGTTTGGTTCGAGACCCTTTAGATTCCACTGTGAAAGGGTGGCACTTTAGTCCCGCACGTGTTGTTCTGCATAAAAAGGGAGAGGGTGGGATTAATTCAAAGAGCTCTTCAGAACACTCTCCATGGTAAAGGCGATAGAAGACGGCCATTGAGGCGATGTCTCTTCGCAGCTGTAAAGGCTCAAGGGTAGCCTCCGGGCTTCCGATGATACGGACTGCTCGCCGCTGCAACCTATCGAGTGCATCTAGTAAGTACTGTGCGGAGCCATCCCAAAGATGAGAGCAGTACTCCACGCAGGAACGAACCTGTGTCTTATAAAGAAGACAGAGCTGCTCGGGCGTGAAGCACCGCCTCACCCTGTTCAGGACACCGAGTTTACAGGAGGCGGTTTTAATGACGCACTCGATGTAGTTCTTGGGGTTGAGATCTCGGCTGATGTCCATACCCAGGATACTTAGGCTATCCTGTAGTGGTAACGCTGTGTTCTGAAGAGAGAGAAGGGGAAGGAACGGAGATTTTTTTGCAGAGAACGCGCACACCTGTGTTTTCTTGGCATTGAACTCGACCAAATTCTCACAACCCCATTGAGAAATGCGGTATAATACTTGGTCGAGCTCAGCGACAAGTTCTAGGCGTTTTGCCTCGATGTCAGTCTGTTTAGCCGCAGGATGTCCGAGATATCGCCCATGCACTGTACTATCATCTGCATAGCAATGAATGTTGCCAAGGGACAACATGTCATTGACATGCAGAAGATACAGAGTGGGCGACAGGACGGACCCCTGAGGCACCTGAGGGAAATATAGTCAATAGTATTTTGGATCCCTTAAAACATACCTACTTTAAAGAAAAATATATAAAACGACGAAAACGAAAACTTAGCTAACTAACTAACTAACTATTATGTAATTTGTTCACCGTGGTATAGGACTTAAAACAGGGAATAAATAACTAAACAACTTTTTATATAATTTCTATAAAATATAAATATTCTTCAAAATATCTTCTGGTTTTGCAAAGGAATTTCTGAAGTTAAATAAAAAATGTCTGTGTAAGTCCAATAATTTGGAAGTTTACTACTGTTACACATTCATTCTGAGATACAATATTTTCCCGTCCCCTTGACAATACAAGACAGTGTTCACACTAATTAGCAACCACTAATTACAACCATAGTTATATTAGGTTGTAAGTAACTACGGCAAGTAGGTACCTACCTATAGTCTTCAATGTCGTAATTTTACGTCAACAACACTCCCTTCGCTCCAGACAGGCCCAATTTACCGCCTCATTGAAAAGGGTTAAGGTAATTAAAGGGCCTATTATTTATGATAGTTTATGTTAGGTAATGTTAAAATAGTATAAAGACACTTTTTTTGTCTGTTTCTTCGGTAATTTATTGTAAACCACACAACAGAGTTTGATATGGTTTTTACTATGGTTTAGAACATTTCTTTCGAAAGGTTTATTTACTGCATAGTAGAGAGATGACATATTAAAATGATAAAAACAGCGCTAAACTTAAATACCAGTTAAATTAGAACACGTTTCAGTGTGAAAAGTAATAAAAATCGGTAAGTGTAGCACACAATAGTATCTACAGTATTTTTCAAAGGAAGAGTGACTGGTGATTTGTAAAATCTTACCTACTCTAATCGAATTGGTCCGTATAGTTCTACCGTTCAGTTCAACTAGTAGGACAGAACGGATAAGAAAAACCGTTTTGTCCTGCTAATAGAAATTAACGTAGAAAAAAAACATGAAGTTCGTGTAGTTCTACGACGAGATACCAATTTTATTTAAGAATTCAACGGTACAAATAGGTGGTCTATTTGGTAGTGATTATTGTAACATAAACATGAATGCGTTCTCTTATACAGAAACAATGCTAAGAAAACATAACCAAGCCGTTACCGATCGTGAAGGGAGAATGGTATAATGCTAGGAGCCATGGGTACGGAGCAGTAATGAAAGACATATAGCAGTAACCAACGCGGGTGAAACCGTGCTGTGAAGCTAGTTTACTGATAAAACTCACAACGGTGAAATGTGATTTTAGTATGTAAAGATATAATAGATGTAGGTATCCTAACGCAAATTTAGCCTTGTTATCAAAACCAACTCATATGTACACGTGTGTACGTGTGTATACGTCGGTCATGAATATTATAATAATAGAGCGTGTAGAGACTAGTGATTTGTTTAGCTAATTATTCCCTTTGGTTTCTAGTCATGGTAATAATAAATGAATTAAGTTTTGTATCACATATCAAATGAAGCTCTGATTCCAGGGAAAGGTATTAACTAAATGCTGTATTTTAGACGATAGTATCTTCTTACAATTTAAAACAGTAGATACCGTAGATTAAGTACATTGCCAGTGAAAGACGAAGAGCCAGCCTATCTTGCTAATTGAGACAAATATCATTTTCTTTTGATTCAATACGGTGTAATTAATTTGTTGGTTTTAATTTTTTGGTCAGAGATTCGATACTGACGAAAAATGACATGAGTAACCTCTGCCTGGTCCTTGAAAAACTGAAGGCGACATTGTATTGTTATACGTTTCTTGTTCGTGAAGAAGCAGGCATTTTCACTTAATTTTTTTAGTTATTACATAGGATAAGTAAACTCAATTTTCTTTTGAACAAAACTTTTGAATTGCCGAATAAGCTTGTTACAAGACGTGATAAAAGTTTTTAATACAGAATATTTTGTGAAATCTATTTTTAGTTCTATAAATTTTTTCTACAAAAGTTGCGCTAGTGTTACTGTTAGGCATTTTAAATCTTAAGTACATGAGAGTAGCTCAAGACCGCTCCATGTTCGATCATCATCATCATCATCCACAGCCTGAATCTACCCACTGCTGGGTATAGGACTCTACTCTACTCTCTACTTTACTCTCTGAGCGACACTCCACGCTCTTGTGCCAGTGTCATCCATGTTCGGCCTGCGACTGTTCGGAATGTGCGATACTTTTTTAATTTTACAGGAATGGTGAATCTTAGGGTAAAAGAAAAATGTAACGGCAATTTTGTAGAGCACAATCTACAATTTTGGTCTAAGCTATTTTATTATAAAAGTTTGACGTTGAATATTTTTTGGATCGATGTAGACTTTTGACACAAGGGTAAAAGTTGTGACTGGTCTAATATATGAAGCGGAAGAGTTTGTTTGTTATAACGCGCTGATCTCTGAAACTACCTAGTAGGATTTGAATAATTCGACTTTATATAATAATTCGACTTCACATAATTTGTGTTTCATATCACAGTTCTTGTGGAAGGTTATAGGCTATGCAACATCATGCTACTGGTGACGGGAGCACAGAAGTAACCAAAGATGTAACTTAACGGGTGAAACCGCGTTGCGGCAAGCTAATATAGAATACAACCATGTTGACAGGTCACAATAACCATTTGTAGGCAGGTTGTGCTGTGCCATCAAACTTTTATAATTTTATGTTTATTACTTTGTTTATTCGTTCTGAAACTGTAGCAATAAATTTATTCAGAAACCTCATATGACATGCTATGTAAGTAAATACGAAATTGAGGTTGTTAAACATGTTCATGAGCGTCTTTAGGATTACTACCAGGGGGTGCATCTGGCTTACAGGCGGTTGCATCTGAACAAATGTGAATAGTAGCATATAGACGCTTTAATTCAAAAACTAACTTAATAAAAAAATCTTAATATTTTCTGTATATTTATTCTTAACAGTAGGTGCAATTACCCTCCTTGCACCTTGCTGCCGGCGCCCACGAACATGTTAACACCTCCCGTGACAGTAAACGAATATGGCCGTTATAACAATAAAACATCTATTATAGTGTCTACATCACTGTCCATGGAAGGGTTAACACATTTCAGTATAAATACGATTTAATTACGCTTTCCGAGTATTTGTAAATTAGGTAGATGTCACTCTGTTCTATGTTGTGGCAGAATACGCATTCCATGAATACCACACACTACAATGTATTTTGATTTTGAGTGACATTATTAAGTAAAATTACGACCAGGGAATAAGTTGTGATCTATAATTTGTGAGACACAAGGTGCATGGGGTGTAATTGAGTAATTGGTAATAATAAAATATCTATAATATTATATATAGAGGTAGAGATTGTTTGTTTGTTTGAACGCGCTAATCTCTGGAACTACAAATCGCATTTAAATAATTCTTTTTGCGTATGATAGACCAGTTCTTGGGAAAAGTTATAGGCTATGTAACATCACGCTACTGGCGACGAGAGCAAAGTAGTAAGCAAAGACGCAGATGAAGCCGCGCTGCAGAAAGCTACTTACTAATTATTCTATAAACAAGTAACACTATAAAAACACATTCCTACACAGTCATAAAATATACTATTTTCCTGTTTATATAGGTCCTTACAAGCCGATGATTGATGAAGGTTGGTCCCATTGCAATTGTTGTTATTCTTACATTCATATCAGTTCAATCTCTATAAAAAACATAATTGGCTACATACATCACGAGTACGACCCTATTTTATATAAAGAGGTAAACATATGTGTACTACGCACGTTAAATATTAGATACCATGTAATATTTGTTTAAATAATATGTATAATGTTAATGTATTAGTACTTCGAAATAATTCTGCTCTGGCTAAAGTTAAGTAGTCCGAGGGCGGGTGAGTGGCACTCATAGCTCCTTGTGCTTACTGCTGCACTAAGTGTCGAGTGCGAGTTTGTTTTACGTTAAACCGATCGACACGTTTATGACGTTCAGTGCGCCGATTGGCTCGCTCCAAACTCTTAACCAATCATAGAGCCAAACGCAGTAAACGTTTCGATCGCGTTAACGTAAAAATAACTCGCACTCGGCAACCTGTTCAGTAAACGATCAGTGGATTAAGTGACTAAGAGTGCGGCTCGCCCATGGATGTGTGAACGCATAATGGTATTTGACCTGAGAGTCTCCGTACTTTGGAGGGCCCCTTAAAAGTCGATCCCGGCTGTTATGTTAATAACAGTCGTTAGGTTATGTCGGATGCCCCTTAATAAATTATGGGCGACCTGAACAAATCCTGACACTGGTTGACCACTAACCACTAAAAATAAATTTACTTAGCACAAATTTGTATTTTGATTTAAATAATCAGAAATGATTAAATAAGAATTTTATAATTTTGAAGTTGGTGCCACGTGAATACTAGAACCTTACTACAATAGCAAATTAAGATTGATAATACCTATTTACCTAGTTATTGTTTTACTTGGCACCAACTTCAAAATTATAAAATACTTATTTAATCATTTCTGATTAACTAAATCAAAATACGAATTACTTTGTGTTAAGTAAATTTATTTTTTACTTTTTAGTTTCCTTCCTGGTTGAAGTCGGTTTTCTTTTTGTTAAAAAATATTTTTTTAAGCTACAGGGTTTATAAGCTAACCTAACTGAGTGAAGTCATAACCTTATTAATTGAGGTTTAAAAACTTTGAGAACATGTTAGAACGTTTCGAACTTTTACTAAGGGTAGAGTAAGTTTCAAAATATACGTTAATTTAAGCGAATACGGTTTAAATTTGCATGCTCTATTTATGAGTGAAAATGGGCTCAGGTGAATACTGAGTTACGTAGTCTAAAGCGAGAAGAGAATGAAGAAAATGAGCAACGTTGTCATATAAATTAAATAGCACTGGAATCGTGATTACTTTGAAGACTGTTTTATCGTTTAATCAAGTTTTTCTTTTTATACTGAGATAGATGGAAAATAAGCAAAGGAATCGTCAAATGTTTAGTCATTCTATGTATTTACCTACTGATCTGTTAACTACCTTTATCCTATGTTTTGAATTGTTTTCTATTTAGTTCAAGGACTTCTACTCCTAAAAACTTATCTTAGCAGTCGATCACACTACCGTTATGCTATAGAGATCGTCAAATTTGTACACATTCTGTAAAAATTTCAACTGTCTACCTGGTTTATGAGAAACAACGTCGTTGTCAAACATACAAACAGCGCAGTTTATTAATACGGTTTTTGACACCCTTACGGAGTCCTATAAAATCTCGGCTCCAAACCCTTTAACTACATCGGTACACTCTGGCCTATACAATATATGTTAGCAACAATACCAAGACCATTGATCTAGCTTAACCCCTGTTCAAGTGGAGATGACAGCTCTTATTGTTTTGGAAAACAAAAGATTTATTACAGGAGGTTCCGTCTTTTGTTTTTGTCGGACGTTGACTGTTATATAACTTATCGTTGTCTCCGGGTCAAAATACAGAATCCCTACCGTGTAGGATATATACAGGCATGCTACGTAATAAACAGAAGTATTACTTAATACAGCAACATTCTGGAGAAATGGACGAAGTGGCCCGCAAGTACTGCGGGTGGATCGTCCGTCCGGCTGCCGGCGCCCCCGCTGGAAATAATAATAATACAGCAACATAGTATGTACCTGCTGTGTACGGTCTGGCATGTAGAAGTTTCTCAGTATATGACCAGGGTCTGGAATTGTGCTCGGTAAATAGCACCAAGGTCGGACCCTGTTACATGGAACCCAAGATAGATGAAGAAACGTGGGTATAATATCTGTCTACTCTTAGGTGAAAATAGGGTAGTTAAGGAACTATAGTATTTTTAGACACGAAAGATAACTAAGGGCCAAAGTGCTTTAGCCAGAACCAATCATAATAAACTTAAACAAAACTATAGTAATCGCATATTTACTATGATGCAAGGATATAAGTAACTTTCTACGTTCCACGATGTTGAACTAACGCTGGTGCTCGGGTTACTCTACGCCGCCTTATTGAAACTTTATAACACACACCTATTAAATTGGACATACTTGCACTTCCATATTCTAAATTTCGTAGACTAGCAATTAAAACGTTGAAATAATCTGTCTTATTACCTATTAGAGTAATCCATTATCGCTCTCTATTTATGCGCGAGTATTTAGTTTTTTATTATTGCTGATGTTATTTTTTACATTGGTGTGGGTTACACTCTTACAAAGTTTATGTATACCTACCATTTTAGTTATTATGTACATGCTCAGTGTGTAACTGTTTTATGTTCCTTTGAAATAAAATAAAACTTGTATACCCAAGTCACTTACTAACTGGAGTTAAAGGTTGTACCTATAGGTATATGAACCTTTTGCGACGTGGGTGGTATAATGATGGTTACATTTACATAATGGACTACAATGGAGTATTCTTTTTGTTTTTATGTATATACGATATAACTAAGTATATTTAATGGTATCTGAACGCGAGTGCCGCTCTTATCCATATATGTAGACATATATGGATAAGAGCGGCTCACTGCCGGCCAAGGTGGGTATAATTGAGGGAGACCTAAGTCTGGCAGTGTACGTCTTTCAACTTTACTGATATGATGACGATTTAACATTTTCAGTATGTACGATAATAACCTTATCATTTCAAACAAAAGCGTCCTACGCTGGGCAAAGTGCTCTTGTAAGCAATTTGTTTTAATACGGTTTTGCTACAATTGCAATCTTTGGCAGTTGTAGTGTGAATGTTTATCACAGGACGCTGCTACGCTGCGCTAAATATATTTGCTTGCCACCTTCTTGTAACTACCATCATTTGATTGACTGGTTATATTAGTGAAATATGATCGCTAAGTTGTATACTTATATTATTTTCGCTTATGAATGTTGTCAACCTTGAAATCACAAAAAAAAATCTGTCGATTGTATACGTAACATCTTAACAAAGGTGTAATCAATTACCTATGTAAAATTGAACCTCGGTCTCGGTCATTTACTAGATGTAATAGAGCAAAGGTAACGGTTTACTTTTTTATAAACTTACGCTACCATAGCAAGGTGATGACCTTAGTTGACCGTAAAATTTTACCGCTTACCAACGATCTACCCTAAGTGGTGCTATCTTTAAAGTGTCTATGCTTTAAAGTACCTAACTGTGTCGTTTTACAGGTAATAATCAATTTTCATAAAGAATATGAAAATTGACTCAAAAGTATTTGTATAGCTAAAATAACACTTTCAATTTAATCGAATTGTATTTTATTTGGGGTTACAAAACGTCAGTCACTCATAAAACTCATAAAATCTTTGAATCATGTATTCAAATGATAACTTTTGTAAGTTACTTACTGAAGTAAGCTTTTAAAAAATAATTGTATACAAACCAGTTTTCTTGAATTTATCCTAATTACACACATAATACGTACATGATATACTACCTTTAAAAAGAAAGTTAAACGTTTAGCGTACCTGAAAACAGATAAAAGGAATTGCTTAATATAATTATGTTGTAATCGTTTCTTGACAGTAATCTTCGCCTATTTCGTAGTACTGTTATGATGAAAGATAGAGAAGAGAAGAGAAATAATACAAATTATTTTTTAAAACTCTGCCCTAATTATTGCAATATGTACTTTATAACTAACAAAGTGTTGAAACGCGTGTATAACAACTTTGAGCCTCTGCGTCTATAAAAGTTTCGTTTTACCAGTTATGTTTGATCTCATGTAACAGCGGTCCAGACTGTTGTCATCATTTGCCTGGTACAAATCCAGACTGGAATTTTTTAATAAAGAATAATAATTTTAATAAAGAAATAAAGGTGTAAAAATTTAAGCCTCGGAGCGGGACCTTAACATTTTATAAGTTTAGCCAGTGCAAGGCATTTGCAATAAAATATTCTCAAATTAATATTAAGTACAATGAGTATATAACCACTTGAGTGACGATGATATGATTTCTAGTACACACGCGGACTCACCACTGCGGGTCGGGGGACGAAGAAATTATTGCGGCAGTGATTGGTTAATGCATCAATGTCAATCATATTGCACCGCCCCATAGTGTTGTACCACATAATTGTGCCAAAATAAATCGTTATCGATAAAGTAATTTTTATTCTATGTCCAAATACATGGATGTCAGAATTATTTTAACAATATGAAAACAATATAGAAAGAGGTTATTATGTCTTACTAATAAATTTACATTATAGGTATTTTTTGTATGTAAATGGTTTATTGTAGAATTTATAAAAGATATTCATAATTGATGAGTATAATAAATAAATAAATATTTTATTGGCATTTATCTTTACAATTGATTTAATATCTTCAATAAATGAAAGATAAAACTATAAAATAATTTTACTTACTAGTAGGTAGGTACATAATGTGTGTCTTTTTAATGGATAAATATTTCCTTTTATCTCTCGAAAAAAAAAGATGTCTGGATTAATAAATAAAGTGAATAGAGTAAAGGAAAGTGATTGACACGAGTGAAATAGGTAGTTATAGGCGGTTTATGAATCATGATACGATAGGTACGCTTGTGTTAAAACCTCGGGGCACGTGTATTTTTTTTTCTTAGTTTGTATAATACAAAGTAAATACGTGGTATTTTATTATTAGTAATAGTTGTTGATTGTACTGTGTGTATAAATAATACTAGAAAAAAATAATTTTGTAATTCCAGTCAAAAAACAACACGCATTTTTATTGAACACTTTCTATTCAATTCAGAGTATTTTGTTTGTTTATATAAAAAAGTATATTTACAATCACAAAACTAAATGGAAAAACAAAGTAGGCAAATGTAATTAAAGTGCTGGAGGCGCCCTATCGCATGTTTACGTACCGCGCGGGTGTAGGCATTTATTTTTAAAAATTTGGCCTTGTTACAATACTGTATAGATAGTATTATATACATATATTATATATATATATATATATTAATTAAGAATATTTAAGAATGCTATTAATAATAAGAGTTTAAAAAATTACGTATTTCGACAAAAATAAAATTATTATTTTCACATTAATTTTAAATATTTTATAATGAAGTTAATTATAAGCGTACTAAAACAGGTAAAAACATTGTCGGCGTTGCTGAACTAAATAAACGCCATCGGTTTTTTAAATTTTCAAGAGAATCAAATGTGTCAAATGTGAAATTCCTTGAACAAATAACGCTGTATTTGCTAGGATACCAATTTTGTCTGCTAACAGCATTTATCCATTTTTCTTTTATTTCTGGGCTCTTCGAAAAACTAAGATGTTAGAATAATTAATTAATTTTAAAATATCTTTAATTAATATTGTTAACCGAATCATGAATACTAATTATCGATATCAACTTTATTTCCGATTTGTCTCAGCGCTACTGTGACAGAAAAAAACAAAAAGAGACGGAACTATTGACAATCGTCTCGCGCGAGAAAGAGAGACAAACTTTGATGGTGACGTATTTACGTCATACAACCAATATCACTTGAGCCCTGCAATCACAATAAATATTTATCATAACACAACTAAAATCGTACTTTACCGGTGAAAAGTTATACCATCCTTGATATAACTTGATGTTTTAGTGGATTTTCCACACCATTTATCAAAGCAGGAAGGCATTTTCGTAAAAAAATTAAGAATGTAGCGTATTGACATGTGCACACAGATCTGACACTTGGTCGGAACTAAATGAGTAAGCTCTGTCGCGGTTTGATATAAGCGCTAAATGCCTTATCTTTGGCGAGCGTTTGTACGCTGTATTAGCAGTCAAGTGAATCTATCGTCTTTGATTAAGTATAACCTACACTTTAGCCGGTCAGAGCATCGAACCCGAGACCTTGGCGTGGCAGTACACGGTGCCACTGAACCAACGAGACAGTCTAAACAAATATTTTCCGTATAAGTACTCGTAATAATATATCAATGTCTCCCTAATTATGAAATGTTAGTTACAACAGAAAGGGTTGGTGTGCGAATGACAGTTGTCGAGTTGGTTTACAAAGTTTAAACAGTAAGTAATTGTTCACTGAGCTTAATAAATTACCTGTATTGGAATATTTCTTAATAGTTGTTACAGAATGTCACAATTAAATTAAATTCATATAAGTCTAGCGGTCAGAATAGTCGTCTTGCCATTACAGTAACAAAGGAAGAATACTTGGGACGATCCAGAATTTTTATTTATCACGTGGTAAATAGGTGTAGGCAGTCCACCTGACGTTATTTACTGTAAGCTATGGAAATTGCTGTGTAGAAACAACGGTAAAATACTTAATTAAGTTGTTGCCAATAGTGAGGTAAGGGAAGGAAGAAAAGAAAGACGATCAAGAGACCTCCAGCGCTTTCATTCACTAAGCGAAACAGAAAAGTATGAGATACTAAGTACGATATTTTATGAGGCAATAGACATTTGCCGGGCACTACTATTACACCTACATTCTACACTTACATTCATGCCAGTAAGGATCTACTACGGTAAATAATACTTACTCAAGACCAATATTTATGAGATCCGCAAATATTTAATATGAGCTCATTAATGTTAATGTACAAAGGTCTCCGTGCCACAAGGCTGGCTTCTTGGCAGATTTTCTAAAATGCGATAAAATAGCTCGTCGATTTTTTTTTCTATATTAGCCTACCAAAGTGACTCCACCCCGCCTGATGGTAAGCAGTCAGTGGAATCTAGAAGTGGTGGCCACCATACCAAAAGCTATCGTCTTAAACTGCTGGTATGGTGGCCTCCACTATGGCGGCTGGGAATGGGGTCAGAGGAAGGGAATGAGGGAGGTGAGGAAAGAGAAAAGGGGGAAATTGGGCCTCCGGCACTCTCACTCACCAAACGAAACACAGTAGTAAGGATACTATAAGTCGATCTTTTATGAGAGGGTAGTACTTCCCCGGACGATCCGGCCCATTCATGCTGAAACCAGCGTGGATCTACTACCGTCAATATTTCACACATAATATAGTCGATAATTTCACACAAAATAATAAAAAGAAAATGGGATTGTATAATTATTATTTATTGTTTAGGGGCAAGGGCACTTAAAACCGATATAAACCTATTAAGAGATCTATGGACTGTTAAACCATTAAATACTTATAAAATAAATCAACTGTCCAATGGTGGTCAAATACAACGTTTCTACATTACAAAGGAAATAAATAGTTTATTATCTAATCATTCTAATTCGAGAGTCTATATCCTTATCCGTTAATTGCAAAAGTATGTATTTCTCGTTTCAATGAAGCTATAATTTAAGTTTACTTTTATAGGGTAGAACTGGCGCCAAGCCGTTACCAATAAATATGTTCCGTGACCACGAGCATTCACCTGTAGTAGTATGTAGCAGTAATAGATCCGAACATTACATTGTAGCCCGAGCCCGTGAACGCCAAACTCTTGGCTTCATGGGTTCTTGGTCCATTGGTGATGAGAGAGGCGAACCGTTACAGTAAACAAATTGATGATACATGAAGTAATATTTTAAAATTAAAATTTTACATTAAAAGCGAATGCTCGCGCAGACAAGGAGGCAGTTATTAACGTAATGCTCAAAATTGAATCTGTAAACGTCAATGTTCGCGGCGAGGGAGCACCAATTTGGAAGACGTAACTCATTGTAGCCTATAAATATTTAGTTATGTTTATAAGCATACTAATATTGCGTGGCCTCCGGTCTGTAATAAAGGACTATTACTTCTTCCCATGGATGCTGTAAGACTAAGAAATAATGCGCAGCAGGGTTATCTATACTATCTACAGCTTGCCCGCAAAGCGTGCGTCGTAAGGGGCGACGTTAAACGGTAATTAATCATCATTATTATGATTATCGTTGTAAACTGTTGTGCTTGCATTGCTTTTTTTCATAGTATGTTAGCAATATTCAAGGTAAACTTAATAGACTTGTCGATACGCTGCCGCCACTTGGCCACGACGACGTCGACCGAGTGGCACTCGTCTGTGAGTGCCCTTACATGGAAATGTCGTGAAATGATCGTTTTACCTACGTAACGTAATAAATATATTCCAAATTTGATTACCGAAAATAAGATAAATATTTTAAGATGTAACAATATTGAGGTATGACCAGACTATATTATTCCATTACTTAAATAACAGCCACGCCGATCGAAATAGGTATCTGTTTAGTCTTACGGGTGACCATTTTGTAAAAACGCGTTGAAAACTTACCGAAATTGTCTTTAAAATTTTATTAAAAGCTAACAAGGCCAGGCACTGCCTAGGTAAGGTAATGTTGAAAGTTTTCTTTAGCCAGACTACTCAAATTTCATAATGCCTATCTTTCTTTTAACTAAGTCAGCAAGAGTTTGATTACTTAATAGCTAAAGTACTTTAAATATAAATAATATTAATGTTTAGTAATACAATTTAATATTTATTGAAAGAAACTTAAAACATCCTATACTTTACAAGTTTGTAGCGAGTTGTTGAATATTTTGTAGTAATGATGTAAAAACCATAATTATACTTGTGCGAAGCTAGTTAGATATAAATTATTAAGAAAATAATATCAACTGTTTTTCTTGAACTTCATCGCATTGCTTAGACCAGAGTATTGTTTTTTTTTCGTGCTTATATTTTTTCATAACAAGGTTTACGACCTCCTAATCTCGTTTAAAGAAGGTAGCCGAATATTTTATTCTTCTTTGTACATTTTCCTAGAGTTTTTATTACTTCTTTTGAAATAGGTAGATTATTTTTTATAAACCTATATGAAAATAAATGTTTTAATAAATAATAACAGCAATATGCAAATTGAGGCAGCCTGTAAAGCACACATTTTACTTTTTAATTTTTCTTTACAACATAGATAGCTGTAAGTAAGTTAAGTGTATTGCCTGCGTCACTTTACATGCTACTTAAAACTGTAACTTACAAAAATTGTAATAACCTGGCGATTAAAAAGAGTGGCCTGAGTTTCTTGCCAGTTCTTCTCATGGCTCTACTTCGTCAGCGAACTGGCTGTAGGTTAATTTGCTGACATTTTGTAAACTTTGACGTTCATAAGTGTTAATTTAATTAACTTAAATGAATAAACATATATTTAATTTCATATTTCATTTCATTTCATTTCATTTCATTTCATTAACCCAACAACTACACAACGCTATCTAGACCCAAAGTAAGCATCAAATCAGTAATCAAATAAGCAGCATAATATTATAGCTTATGATATGGGTACTAGAATGCGGATAAAAATACTTAAATACTTTTTTGCAAATACTTACGTATTATTATTATAGAAAAACTTAGACCTATGCAAACAGCCATGTTCAAGCACACAAATATTTGCACTGTTATTGAACACCGACATAATGCTTTAACCTTTTGAAAAAAATTAAACTGTTCACTTAAAAAAATATATTCGGAACACCATTTTGCACTTTCTAACAACATAAAAATATATGTTTTAAATGAGAACAGGAAACCCTTCCAAGGACACGTTTCTGGAAGCCCCTATTTATTATGGTTACTCTGTGTGTTTTGTGTGACATGGATGTAAGCTGAAGTTGACATGACATTTTGCCTCTTCTTTTAAAGTTAGAGATGAATTTATTTGCCTACTATATTAAGGTTCAGAGACTCCTGCTACTCATGTAGATACTTTTATGTGATTTACGACATAAATACGAGTACAAATCGTTGAAATTCATTTTACAATACAATATATTATAATTATAATACATGCAGTATTATATTTATAAATCTTTCAGGAAAAATTATCTAAACGATTTAGTGAAACCTGTATCAAAATCCGTTGCGTGATATAAAAAAATTGTGGTGATACAAACAGTAAAAAACAGCAACTTTATCCTATTTACAGAAAAGACTATTAAATAATAATAAATAATACCAGTCTGTTTACTGTCCCACTGCAGGGGCAAAGGCCTCTTCTCATATAGAGAAGGCATGAGCATTAATCACCACGCTTGCTCAAGGTGGATTGACAATTTCAGACTTTTAAGTCCAGGTTTCCTGATGATGTTTTCTTTCACCGTCAGTCAAAAATGTCTAAGATAAACTTAGAAAATACATATGATTTTAAAATCACATAGGTACTTGTCTGCATTCGAACCCACTACCTCGTGTTTACGAATAGGATCCTTATCCAGTGGTCCATTCTGACTTTTTAAAAGACTAGCGACCTGGCCAAATAATATTCGCCGGGTTAAATTAAATAAGCAGTATTATCGTAAAAGCTATTATTTTATAAGTTCAAATTGTTCAAAGGCCACCAATCAGTGATCGCCTTGTAATTACTTAAACGACGTTACGTAAAATAAGTCACAACTTTGAGATAAGTTTATTTAATTTACATATCTTTTAAAATACACCCTTACATTGACGTAACTCATAAAACAAGCTATAATAATAATATGCGCTTACTTTGGGTCTATATGGCGTTGTGTGTAATTGTTGTATGATATTATTATTGTCTTCAGTCACATAAAACAAATGATGTATTTTTAGCTTTAAATAAATTTAGTTACTCGTTTCTTTAGGAATTTCGATATCCGCCTCGATGTTATCATTGTTTTTATTGCAAGAGTCCCTGGCATTGCAGATGTCCATGTTATCATTTACTATTAGTAGGAAATAAAAAATAAATTTGATATTATTATTTTATTATTTATCTAATTTGGCCTTATAACACACTAGTCATCTTAATAATATAAGTAGGTAGATTGATCTTAAAAAACACCCTCCATATAGCATATATGTCCATATGTCCGATAGTCGTAACAACTCACTGGTATAGATTTGTTCCGACAGGCGAATGACACCTTCCGGCGCGCCGAACATGCGCTGTGTTGACATTCATATCAGAACATAACGTATTTTTACACATCACAGGTAGTTGACTGCCTTAATAGTTCAGTGATGTTGTGTACACATTGCCACGCATGTCTCGGGTTCGATCTTCAGGTCGAGTAAAGTGATAAATAGAGATTAAGATTGTAAATGTTGCCGGTAAATGATTGTTTATCATTAGACAGAGTGAAATCACTTTGCTAGGCTAGAAATACTACCTATATACCACCTAGACCTGACGTCTATTAATCGAATAAAGAAAAATATTGTCTATACTAGCAGCACAATAAACTTATTAAACTTTACATCTATTATTGTCAACAGTACCAGACTCGGTCCACTATACAACATGTGTAGCGAGCAGTCTGGTATTTTTGCGCAAATTCACACGTCGACGTTTGTACTCACATACACATCGACGGTTTTATGAGGTAAGTGTAAGGGTTCTGGCTGTAGTTTGTAAAGAAAATTTGTAATTTTATGAGGCCAAGTTTTATGATCGCCAAAATAATTTTATCGATTTTTAGGGTTCCGCAGCCCAAGAGGCAAAACGAAACCCTTACAGAGTCACTTTGGACAAACGTAGAGAAGCAACCATGACCCCTCGAAGTGGCGAAACTTGGGAGATGGTCATCTTTCGTCGCTTTGCCCAGCAATGAACGTTTTTCGACAGAAATGATAATGATGATGATAATAAGTTGCCTGGTAGATCTAGCCCAATAGCCCATCGATCATGCTAGGAAACATGAATGTTCGGTCAACGGACTGCTGATTATGACTATAAACTTTTATTATGCAAATACAAGAGTGCATTGTATGATATGCATATGATCATTTGTTTTTACGATTATTGTTATATCTGTGGGACTAGTATTCTTGTGAATGAGTCAAGACTTTTTGCAAGTCATATTTGGCTTTTAGTCAGTCTATTTAGTCATTGTATATTTATATTGCATTGTTATATTTATTTGATTTGCTTTTAGACCAACATGCGACAACGGTGTGCACCCCTGGTAATCAGGGTGCGGGCTAGCTCTAACAGCTTACTAGCCATGATAGCGAAGAGGCTACAATGTAGGTACATTGACCACTGCAGCGCCATCTCTCGTGGAGTGGTGAGGCGATGAGTACGGTGCGCCTACATGCCATTGTGTAATTGTAAATGTTTTGTAAAATATGCCGTTACTAACATAGGATAAGTTTTATGTATTACCAACAATTATGAGTCATGGTTACTTTAATAAATGAATTTGATTATAATTATATTATGATACTAGCTGTTGCCCGCAGCTCCACCTGCATGAATGTTGGTTATCGCATTATATATATTTACTAATCATGAACATATCTCTGTTTATACACTGACGATTTTGCCAAATTGTTGGATGTATATTATATGATTGTATGTATTTTGATTATGTTAAGTTATATTGCCTTAGTAGTTTAGTAGTACTGAGTACCTACTGCCACTTGTAGGTCTTCGGTTCGTCAGCGAATCGGGTCATGTTACGATTTTCTGGCGAGAAATTCTGTTCCCTGTTAAAACGTTTTAAACGTATTCACTTAATTATGAGATGAGAACGGAAGGTCGTTTACAAAAACCGAAAAATGGCAGCTAATTTGAATACGCTCTATTCACTGACAAGGGTAGGCTTCAGGAAACGTATTAACATAATACAGCAGTCATAAGCCACAAAGTTTTATAAAAAACTGGTAATAGCTTTCATCAGAATTAATAATATATAAAAGAAAACTTTACAAGAAGTATTGGCTAATAAAACTAAAACATTTGTCTTATCTATTCACACATCAACATCGATATAATAATAATAACATACTTATATTTTAAATAAAGGAGATAATAATAATAATAAATCCATTTATTTTTAGACATACACCCATAGATATGATGATGATAATTCATAAAAGTCATAAATCAGAGAATGCAAGATTACTCCGTACATGGTAACCCACGATGTGTTGCTACGTACTCGTAGCTCGTAGCGCTCGTAGCTCGTAGCGGTCCGTTGCCTCTACGAATGCTACGAACATCCAATCGTTGAATGGAATGCGTTTCTCTGGTATTTGTTTACGCTTGTTGCACGTATATTTGTTTTGTAATGTAATACGTATATTCACGCTATATAATACGTATATTATTTTCTAAGTGGGTAAGCAGACTTTAAGGCAGTTAACTAACTACCGCTTCAACCTAAGTGTCATTTAGCCCATTTCTAATGTTATCTATCAGGTACGTTTTTAATTAAACAGATTTATACATACAAAAAAAAAATATTGTCGTTTATTAAGTTACAACTTCACTAAGTCATTTCCACTAATAAAATTGTATATATCCTAAACATTGTTATTAATTCTATTCCATTCTCTCTATAAACCCATTAACAGCGTGAATGTTATTTCATCATCTCGGCTGTGATACATTGCTGAAGCCTCGCTGTTATTTATTCTAACTAAATTTAGTTTTCAAAGTAATACGTGCTGTTTTAATTTTAAAATAATTAGTTCTCAGAATAAACACTAGAAGCGCTGTATATTTTAGACATACAAAAGAGGAGAGATTAATCTAAAGCCAAAGAAACAAGAAGGAGACACACTGTATCACTCTTTTTGTTAAAAAATACATAATTAATAAGCTCGTAAACTAAAAGTAAAGCTACTATTACAAAAGAAACTAAACTAATTATTTTCCCCACTGTTGCACACAAATTAAATATCGCATCAACATTTTTGCACGAATGAACTGAATCTTAGCTTTAAACCCAAATGGATAGGCATTGCTGATAGTGTCGCATGGTTAAATGCTTTTACAAAATATTACTGTGACAGTAATGAAAAAACATTTATATTACCGTATAAAATCAATTTTGTTTTGTTAATACGAAGCAGAAAATGCAACTGCATAAAGTATGAATGAAATAAGGTTTTTTACACAACATATGTGACTAAGAAGCTGACAGACGCTAATTGTAAGTAGCCTATTGATATATACCTAAGCTTTAAAGAAACAATGCGGTTCAAAGGTTGTGGGTTCAATTCCAACACAAGACAGAACTTTTTGTTTTTCATAAAAATTTTGGAATCAAATTTTTGAAATTATCGGAATTTTTTATACAACTTCGGAGGCAAACAAGCATCCTGGTGGTATATGGTAATCATATAAATATGACAGTGTTCTCTAAATATTGCAGTAAACAACGCTAAGAAGCTATCACAACCCAACGAACGAAAGGAATTACTATGAAAACTATTACGATAATTACGCCGATATTCTATGAGAAGATAGTCACCGATCGATCCGGTCTATTCATGCCGAAACTACTAGGGACCTATTACCGTTAAAATAATGATAATTTGTTTGTTATCAACAGCGAAGTTTGTCTATTGTCCTCTATATAACCACAAGAAATATACTTCATTTCACAGTTTTATGACCGCAAAATATTAATAAACAAGCTTGTTACCAGATTATTTTAATATAAACGAATATGCATTCCCTGGACAATAGCTATGGTTCGTTTTAATAAAGTAGTACAATTTTAAACAATTTTATGAAATTGTGAAGGACGATATCACTTTCTGTACAAAACAGTTTTATAGAATCACAAAAGATGAGATCATAATTTTTTTGTGTTCATGTCAGTATATAATATATCTTTTAAATAGAATTGAATATTCTTAGATGTAACTTAAATTAAACAATGAGAAATTATATGGCAGTAAAAAGTGAAAATTGGCCGTGTTATCTTTAAAAGTAAGGTCTTCCTGACAACCTTTGGATGATTGTTAATGTCGTACAGGTACTCGTATTTAAAAATATGTTAAACTAGAGGGTTACCCTCGCTTCGCTTTGGTATCAAGAGTTTCGATTGATCTCACAATGAACTCCCACGGTAAATATCATAGCCATAGGCGCTTAAAATATTGAAATTTTGAAAATAACTGAAATAATATGTTAAACATAATAAAATATGTTACCCGCTGAATCTATTGATTTCTAAAGTTAAAATATTTTTTTAAATCGGTAACGTAGATTTTTAGTTAAATTTTTGTTAAAAACCAACATATTACAAAAAATCTAATCTTTTTCTTTATAATAATATTATTTTAGATCAATATCAATGACATTGCAACTAAAATATGGCTACTGCTGGAAATTGTATCACACTTAAAACTCAAAATATAAACGACCCAAAGGATCGTACTTACAACTATACGTTATCTATACCTTACATATTAGACATATACATACGCTTACACATCATATACATACGCTTACGCTTACGCTTTACCCTGAATATATTACGTCCACACTCTTTGTCAATAAAACTCAATCTATACATCAACAGATGTTGTCTGCAAAATTGGAAGCCAACTAAATTGGATCTCGTAAGGATATCAATATACAGAATGGAAACAGTCTATCTCAAATTTACAATCGGATGGACCATTAAGATTTTATAACGGTGATTTGTAGGGTTACTTAGTAGAGGTTGTATATCACACCTTTTATTGTAAAGGATAGGACTTTGTCACATTTATGTTACGACCACTGTATTTATTAGTTTGGTAACCTGAAACTGAATAGTTTTATTATCTAAAATCGAATCAAGTTTTGTTACCTTGACTTTGATTCGGTGACTGTGCCTCTGAGGCGATTTGGATTTCTTTACTGAGGCCCTAGACAAGTGGCATAGATTTCTATTCTATTCGTAGAATAGATAAAAAATGTATGAGATTGACGTAAGCTTACGACAATGTTAGCGTTAGCTTATGTCAATCCCATACATTTTTTAATCTATTCTATGAATAGAATATAATATATGCCGTTTGTCTAGGGCCTCTGGAAAGCATAACATTTCTTTTTTAAAACTTTGAACGCGCCGCAAGCAGACACAATATTATATTAATCAACTAGCTTTCCGCAGCGCGGTTACATCCGCGTCTTTGGTTATTGGTTACTGCTCCGCTCTCATCGCCAGTAGCGTTATATTACATAGCCTATAAGCTTCCTCAAGAATTGCAAAAATAATTATTCAAATTCGACTGGTAGTTCCAGAGATTCGTGTGTTTAAACAAACAAACAAACTCTTCTGCTTTATAAATAATATAGATTATTTCATCATCCTCGTGATCCTTAATAATTTTTAACAAAAAGAAAACCGACTTCAATCAGGAAGGAAACTCAAAAGTAAAAAATAAATTTACATGGCACAAAGTATTTCGTATTTTGATTTAATTAATCAGAAATAATTAAATAAGTATTTTATAATTTTGAAGTTGGTGCCAAATAAATACTCAATGACTATATTATATAATGACTATAAATACCTTACTACAATAGCAAATTAAGATTGATAATACCTACAGGTACATAGTTATTGTTTTAAATACTATATGAACTTTACTACAATAGCAAATTAAGATTGATAATACCTACAGGTACCTAGTTATTGTTTTAAATACTATATGAACTTTACTACAATAGCAAATTAAGATTGATAATACCTACAGGTACCTAGTTATTGTTTTAAATACTATATGAACTTTACTACAATAGCAAATTAAGATTGATAATACCTACAGGTACCTAGTTATTGTTTTAAATACTATATGAACTTTACTACAATAGCAAATTAAGATTGATAATAGGTACCTATAAGTACCTAGTTATTGTTTTACTTGGCACCAACTTCAAAATTATAAAATACTTATTTAATTATTTCTGATTAATTAAATCAAAATACGAAATACTTTGTGCTATGTAAATTTATTTTTTACTTTTTAGTTTCCTTCCTGATTGAAGTCGGTTTTCTTTTTGTTAAAAATTATTTTATTTTACAATTTTTAGTGATGGGTAGACCTAAATCTAACTTAGGTATTATTTTTGTACACACTTAACATTTTAGCATATTGAACCGTATGAAGTAAGCCCGACATGACTGCTGTTGAGGAATTTCCTCGACTGTCTATGGTCACTTGTAATGGCACTTATAACCCTTAAAGGAGCAAAGTTCCAAAAACCACGTAATTGCTGTAAATCTTTGTGCTCCATCATCAGATCGATTCTAAACCTTCACTAAATAGTAATGGCATAAAGTACTTTTTTTTTTTTTTTTTTTTTTATTTAATTCACAAAACTGATGTTCAATCACACATGCAAATAAAAATTTTCTGAATAAACTTATGATTGACATCTACTAGATGTGAATCTTACATGCATTTTTTTTTTAAGTACATACATACTAATTAATAATAATCATGTAAATATTAAATTGATTAATAAATATTTTTTGACGGATGACATTTAAGAAGTGACAGAAGTAAAATTTTATTTTATTATGTAAACTTATCTTTTAGCTGACACCTTACTGAGTTTACAGAGCCAGTAAAAACATCTATTTTATCACGAATGGAATTGGCAAGGTAAACCATGCGGGATAAGGGTGAAAAATTACCTATATTGGTTCGATTACGTGGCAAAACGAAAGTCTTGCGATTAATTAAACGGCTACTGGAACGCGGAACAGCAATTTGCACTTTTTCTAAAAGCTCGGGAGAAGCCACTAATTAATTTAAACAAAAATATGAAATCTAACGATTTCCTCCGAGCGCTTAAAGACTCCATTTTATAGTGACTCAGTCTAGAGTTATACGAGTTTAGAATGTGGCGTTTGTTGTCTGAGTAACACAAGTTGTATAAAAACCTTTTTTGAACGCGCTCTATCCTATCGGAGTGCACTTGATAACCTGGACTCCATACAGTACAACAATATTCTAGGATGCTTCGAATAATACTATTATAAATAGAAATTGTAAGGATTGGATCTTTAAATATTTTTATTTCCCTGACTATGAACCCTGACAACTTTGATGCCTTACTAATTATAAGATCATAGTGATTCCTAAAGTTTAAACTGCTATCCACCAAAACACCTAAGTCCCTAATAGTATCAACCTCATGGAGCGGACTGTTGTTAATGGAGTAACTGGCGTGACATACTGTTTTTTTCCTGCCAAATTTGATGAAATAACATTTATTTTGGTTTAAAGACATGTTATTTTGTTCGCACCAACTGAATACATTGTTTATATCTAGCTGTAATTGAAGAGTATCTGATTCACTGTTAATAGTACGATATATTTTTAAATCGTCAGCAAAAAGTTTATATTCTGATTCAATTTTCCTGCCCAAATCATTAATAAAAATCAAGAAAAATAAAGGTCCTAAGTGTGACCCCTGAGGCACCCCAGATGGTATCAAATATTTTTTTAGATTTAAAACCCTTAAGGTACACCAGTTGCGAACGGTTTTTCAGATAAGATTCACACCAACGCAGTAAAGACCCATGAATTCCCATACTTTCCAGTTTAGTTAAAAGTAAATTATGATCTACCAAATCGAAGGCCTTTCTAAAGTCGGTATATATAGAACGAACTTCTTTACCTTGATCCAATGCAGATGATATGTAAAAAACATATTCGACAAGATTAGTCAGTGTTGATTTTTTGGGACGAAAACCGTGCTGGTTATCATCCAGCACACTCTTAAAGTGCCAGAACATTTTCTTTTGGACAAGGGATTCCATAATTTTGCCACAGGCTGAGAGAATGGATACTGGCCTGTAATTAGCAATATCTTCAATACTACCAGATTTAAAGACTGGCGTGATATGCGCAATTTTCCACTGATCGGGGAAAATACCCTGTGACAAAGAACAGTTGAACAGTATACTCAGAGGTCCAGCAAGGTTTTTTGCACATTTTCTAAGGAAAAGTGGAGGAATTAAATCGGGTCCTGGTCCCTTATCACAGTCCAGTGCAGACAGATAATTAAAAACTTCTTTTATTTCGATTTTACAACCACTGAATATATTGCTGTTAAACGGCACGGATGACCTCGAGCTCGAAGAATGTACATTGCTATTTATTTTGTAGATTGAATTAAAGTAAATGGCAAACGAGTCACTACTTAACGAAAAACATAACAAATGTACTAGTCGTCAGTACGATTTTCGAAAGTTCCCCTCGATTTCTCTAGGATGCCATCATCAGATTCTGGTTTCCTTATCTTGGGATATCTCCTTTCCAACAAAAAAATAATCATCAAAATCGGTTCATAAACGACGGAGTTATCCGCGAACACACATAAAAAAAATATATATATGCGGTCGAATTGAGAAACGTCCTCCTATTTTTGAAGTCGGTTAAAAAGTAAGTTTAAAATGACATATATTTTACAGTAACAATTTCCACTGGCAGATTCACTTACGAAAGTTGTTACTGTAAACAATAGACGCTTGCTATAACAGAACTTAAAGGGTAGCATAGGTCCTTTACAATGCGATAAATTCTATATTTATTATGCAACAAGACTTAGGTAGTTTGAGAAAATAATAAATTTATTATTTATATTTCAGGTGTATAGGCGACGGCTACGTGGAAAAGGTACAGCGTGTGATGAGGAGATCCGAGTGTTTTGGCGTAAATTGAAACTTTCTAACTAAGCAAACATCATTTTCATTATCAAAAGTGACATGTTTTACAAGTTAATACGGGAAGAATTTAAAGCTTGTTTGACGTTAATCGATGGTCGCTTTAGTATTTACAGTAGGTCAGCTGCTGTAAGTTAAGCTTAATTAACATAAGCTGCTTTGTCATAGCCGAATGACAGAATGAGTTGGTGTAGGATTTAAGCAAATATTAATTACTAGCTGTTGATCAGCTCCGCTCGCGTGAATGACGGTTAAATCTCTATTTACATTGACCATTCTTCATCCCCTATTTCAACCCCTTTAAGACATTTTCGCAATAAAATATGGCCTTTGTTGTTCTCCGAGGTTTAATCTATCTCTATACCTCACCTCATCAAATACAATTTCATAAAAATCGATTCAGTGGCTTAGGCGTGAAAGCGTAACAGACAGACAGACGGAGTCACTTTTGCATTCATAATATTAGTACGGATCATCATTATACGTACATAAACACAGACTTTTTCGTCGAAAATACAATAACACCCATGATTCGTCACGTGTGTTTCTATTTTAAATTTTATAATCCGAACTAATAGGCACAACATTTTTTGATAGAAAAACCCCATGTTCCTTGTTATCTTTATTAGGTCTTTGTATATGATAATGTTTAGGAAAACATCTATGCCCAGCAAATAATAATGACATAAATACCTACATATGTAAAATATATTATCAGTATATCAATAGTACTATGCACGAAGTTTAATAAGTCCTATTAATATTATAAATTCTAAAGTTTGTATGTGTTTATGTGTGTGTGTGTGTGTTTCTTACCCCTCAGCGCTTAAATGGCTGAACCAATTTCGATGAAATTTAGTGTGTAGGTAGGATTGGGCGCCGGAGACGGACATAGGCTACTTTTTATCCCGAAAATGGGTCTGGTGCCCGAGGAATACAACAAACCATATTTTACGAGCGGGTAAAACCGCGCTGCGGAATACTAGTGAATGAATAAAATGCGTTACCTAATATACCTCGTAATTCAGTCAAGTAAGAGTTAAATTTTAATTAAACGTTTAATTTAGTTGTAGCAAAGCGTCACTATGCATTAAAACAGTGTGAATTTATTGTGAGCTTACACAGTTTGTTCTGTACTAGCCAGTAGCCACGTCGTATTGTTGTATTTCTACTGCTTCTGTACTATTTACGGCTATTCTAATTACGGTTTAAAGAACGTGAGAACTATTATTATAGAAAAATAAAAAGCATTTGTTTTTGTTCTTCAATTTTTTAGATCAAACTTTGCTAGACGTGTCGTACCATAATCCTTTTTTTTACTGAAAATAGTGGTTACCAATTTTTGACAATTTTAACAACTCAACATTATGACATTTGTTTCATTTTAATTTAGTTTTATTAAATTCATAATTGTTTAGTTGTTTAATTATGCAAAAAGCATATTCTGTCGAAATCTTGAAAACAGAAATCAGTTTTAATTTTTATAATTGAAGGTACTTATATTCTAACGTATTACGTATGCTTAGAGAAGAAAACACATTATGTTATGTCAACATAGCGCCTGTGTTTTTGCTCTCACATTCTTATCTGATGATTCGTGACCCGCATTCCTTGAGTGCTCTTAGTTTAGAGTGCACTGTTTGAGGTAAAGCTGACGTTTCTAACAGTGTACCTTTAATGTATTTGAATTTGGAAATAGTAAGATGCTTTTTGAATTAATGAAAATAAAGAAAATTAATTAAAATGAAGAAACTGAATTAAAGAATGAAAAAAAATAATTGAAGGGTAAAAAAATTGATTGAAAATGCCTCGGTGGCGCAGTAGGACAGAATACGTGCAAAATTTGTCTTATGATTATTTAATTTTCATCCAAGTTTGAGTATACTTTGTGCCCGTTATATTTTTGTTTGTAAAGTCCTCCAAAAAACACAGGCCATGTTATTTAATGAGGAAACACAATTAACGGACACCAAGTTTATCTTTCTAGACTAATGTACTTTGCGTTTATTAATTGTCTGTTTGTATAGTCTGTCAATGTGTATAGTTTGTACCATAACGCGAGAGTAGTCTTTTTCAATTTTTAAAATAAAATGAACTTGGCAAAGCACCAAAAATTTTCAATCTTTTCAAAAAGATAAGTATCTGTAGTTGCCTTTTGCTACACTTCCTAATTTGTCCGTCCAGTCTTTTTTACCTTCAAATTATTGTTTGTGCTTCGAGAGCCTATATTGTTTATTAAATTTTTTTGACTGGAACCCATATTTTGTAGGCTTTGACTGTCATAAATTGTCTTGTTTTATTTTAGAAATAGGTCAGCAATGAACTGACCGCAACAAGCTTGGTCACTCTTTTGATCCGGACGTTACTTAGATACAAGCCCTCTTTATGATACTTTACTTGATATTTGAGAATCAGAGTTCTCACGTTTCTGACTACCAATTGTGCAACATAATAAATAAACTTTGTTATTTGTCGAATCATGTCAAATAAGTGTTACAGAAAAATGGAGTGTTGTTTTTCGGCTTCTCTAGGACAAACTAACAGTAAATATTATTTACTACCTGTTGCCCGCAGCTCCGCCCGCGTAATGTTGATTATATCGCTGTTTACATTGATGTTTTTTCATACAAACTTTCATCCCATATTTTAACCCTTTGAAGCCCATTTTTGCAATAAAGAATAGCTGATGTTGTTTCTTGAGGTCTAATCTATCTCTGTACCAAATTACATCAAAATCGGTTTAGTGGATTAGGCGTGAAAGCGTAACAGACAGACATACAGAGTTACTTTCGCATTTATAATGTTAGTATGGAGTATGCATTTATTTGAGTCGTACTTATTTACTACCTGTTGCCCGCAGCTCCGCCCGCGTAATGTTGATTATATCGCTGTTTACATTGATGTTTTTTCATACAAACTTTCATCCCATATTTTAACCCTTTGAAGCCCATTTTTGCAATAAAGAATAGCTGATGTTGTTTCTTGAGGTCTAATCTATCTCTGTACCAAATTACATCAAAATCGGTTTAGTGGATTAGGCGTGAAAGCGTAACAGACAGACATACAGAGTTACTTTCGCATTTATAATGTTAGTATGGAGTATGCATTTATTTGAGTCGTACTTGTTTGCTAACATATAAGTTAGTGTAAAACAGTGTTGCTGTTTTTTTGTTTGTTTATCCGTATTCCTTTTCTTTTGAACCACGTGGCTACGTGGCCACGTATTATAATCCGTATTTTAATTAAAAAATTACCAATTTTACTACTATTTTTTCTTGAAAATAATACGTACATTGTAATATATAGTAGTTAGGTATCATATAGTAAAAAACATAGTACGGTCGAAGCAGGGGCAAGTCGCTAACTTTGTATAAAAAATAATTCGTTTATGCAAAAGAAGTCTAATCTCAATTTCATCCTGCAGCTGCGTAATAATAGATTTTATTTTCGAAAACTGTTCAATTAGTCCGGTCTTTGTAATTGCGTCCGGGTCTAGCTGTGTTACGTTTTTCGATTTCGTTTCTCAGTCCATTTGATACCCATGTCATGACACCCAAAAAATAATTGGTCTGCCATCTTTTGTCGCCATATTGGATTTAGAATGACGTCTCTTAGCCGTGCATTGTAAATTTGACCAAACCAAGCGGGTGTACAAAATTGCTACGCGATTGGGAATAACTATTTCAACTTCGTTGCAAAATTGACTATTGATAAGGCAAGTAAAATAAATCTGCCTATCTATATATCGGAGGAGAAATTGTTAAAAGCCGCCGTTCACATACTGCCTCGTCATTTTGTAAACACTCGCAGTCCTCGGCTGTTTAGGCGCTGAGTGATAACACACACACACACATACATATATACACGCTAACTTTCGCCTAAATAATAGGATGCAGGAAGTAGATTGGGTTAGCTTAGGCTACGCCTCAGCCGCGAGTGCTATTTATAAACGAATAATATCCCCAACTATGTAACAAATCCGTCGTTACGTAATATGCTAAGGCAGATTGTAAACGGCGGAGTCATATAATTTGTTTGCAACATATATAGCGCTGCAATATTAACCAACAGCGCCTCTCAACTAGAGCGGTGTGTATGTTGGTTAATCATTTGATTTTTGGTTAACATTTGTTTCTTCACTCAGCAGCCTCGTTCCACCTCTGTGAACAGGCAGTCTTAATTTAGCTTGCTTTGTTCAAATCTTTTAAAATGCAACTTACCGCTTTGAGAACTTATTTTATTATTAAAATACAATTTTTATTCTGTGTACATAAGATCTATAGCCAGCAAATAGGTAGCTACCACAACATAAAACTCCGTGGACTTAATGCTGCTTTCTTCTTTCGACATAATAATATCGCATGTTGTTACGACTTATCCTATTAATATCTAGCACTCTTTTATAGCCTGTTTGAGTACTGTTTACTACATTTTTGTAAGTGTTGTAAATCTATGTAAACCAAGATTAACCACTGTTAATCCTGGTTTACAAGAGTTACAGTTAGCTAGTTAGAGTTAGTTATGATAAGAATCTTATCGCATTTTATATTAAAATTCTAAAAGCTACTAGAATTGAATCGAGTCTCGTTTCAAACAATAAAGTTAACCCACTCAAGAGAAACGAAATAACCATATTCATAAGAATTCAAGATAATAATATAAATAAGACTGCCTCTGTGGTTCGGTGGTACCTACTGTGTACGGATTACCGGCAAGGCAGAAAAATTCTGGAGCGATCTTGAACAGGAAGGTACAGAGTGGGTCGTCCCCTCACATGTTAGAGCGGTATTACATTATCATAAAAATATGATTTCATATCTGTCAAATTCTATGATCATAGTTCGACGACTCTCAAACTATGATCATAGATAATCACATGTAGATATTATACCGTCATATGTTCTTCATTTAAAAATAAATTACACATCTTTGATCATATTTCTATGATAGTCTAATAGCGGCCTTAGATCGATGTGGCGAGCAATCGATGGATGAATATGGCTCAAAGATAATTAAAATTGTAATACTTGGAGGATGTTTACGACAATGTTTAATTAATGATGATGATATGTCACACTCTTAAAATAATCGCACAAGGTGAACGTATCCATTTTTAACCAACTTCAAAAAAAGGAGGAGGTTTCTCAATTCGATCGTATATATTTTTTTTTATGTGCGTAACTTCATCGTTTATTAAGCGATTTTGATGATTCTTTTTTTTATATAAATTGAAAAACAAGGTCTTAAAGTACCTATCATTTATTCTATATTATTGGTGGTTACAATGTTATTATCTTAAGTGTGTAACTTAGCCCTAAAGCCAGGGAATAGCTCTTATCACAACATAAAACTTAATTATTCAATTCTTAACGTTGACTTTTCTAAAAGCTATTAATAAAGAAAACTTTAATTTGACCACTTTTTTTTTTCGTCAAGTCTTTTGTACATTAGCCTTCGTAGCTCTAGAATATTATATTTTTCGATGACCATAATTTTTAGTAAATTTATTCTTAGATAAATATTCATGGGAAAGCTACCGGGAATATGAACGAAGGAAAATATCTGGGTTAAGGTATAAATAATAATAAATATTGGTTTTGCCATGTCATTAATTTTCCTTCCTTTTTGTTTACTTTTGTTAGCTAAAGTGATGTTACTTTAATCGTAAAAGAAAGTAAAAGGGCTAAAAGTAAACAAATAAGACTGTGCGTTAATTTTTTAAACTTTTCTAAGTAAGCACAAGAAAGAAGGAGCAATTTTTCTTGTACATATCACGGAATACGCGATTATTTATTGGGCAGTAGTTCTTTTTTTGTCTTTGGATTTGTTTTTAATAAAATTCTATAAAAGTATTAGATAAAGTTTGAAAATAGTTATCAACGATGACGTTTGGGCAATAATTCGTTATATTTGAATATAAAGAGATACTCACAATATGCACTCAACTATGAAAATCTCTATATTATATTAGATACAACTTCCGGTTGGTCTAAATCAGATTTGGAATTCGATTAAAACGGATATTATTTGCAATTTATGGCGTAATCTTATCAACAGATTTTAACTCGACAGTCGTGCGAACTAATAGTTATGAAAAAACCTTAAAAGATTGGGGATTAAATTTAAAATGTCGTATCAAAAATGTCTGAAATCGCCGATCCACATTGAGCAAGCATGGCGATCAATGCTCATGCCATCTTGTTATGAGACAAGGTCTTTTCCATGCAGTGGAATACTAACGGGCTAGTATAATGAAGATGATGATATAAAACAACAAATAAATTGTAAAGATCTAAATTACTTGACGCTAAAAGAATTCTTAAAGATCACCTTAAGAAATCTTTTATCTTATATCCTTACCATTACTTATTCTTGCAACATCCCAAAACCTATCAATAATCTCTCCTTACTTAATTTATATCTCCAGAGCGCCTGCTATCTCAGATTTAAGGCTAAATATATATTTTAAGTGGTAATAAGAACCTCTCATGGGGTTAAACTAAACTTTGAGTTAGTAACCCTTGGCTACATTTATGTGTTGGAAAGTGACAATCCCATCGCAGTTTCTGCGAGATATGGGTACTTCAAGAAAGACAACGGTAATTCTTATGTTGCGAGCTATAGGTTACGGTAACTGCTTACCATTAGGCAGGCATAAGTCATAAAAAAAGATTATAGCGATTCTCTATACTCTGTTGTTCGGTGTGCCACGTAGAGTAAATCAATTTTGATAAATACCTATCCTTTTATTGCGCAAGATCCATGTCGAACAAAAAAGATTGTGTATTCAAGTACAAGCAGTACCTATTTATGTTTTTCTGTTGATGGCTGACATGATGGCCCCCATCTAACATATGTATAGGAGTTAGAGTCATAAATACATTTCGGGCGTTTCTATGATACCATGAGATAGCGAAGATTAAGATTTCATACCCAATTAGGTGATTCACTTCCCTCTGTCATTTTATTACAGCATAACTATTTTGCACTTGGACTCAATAAAATTCTAAATCCAGACGAATAATATTTCGTAATGTTTTCTTTATTAGCACTTTAAAATATATCAAAGCAATTCAATGGTCTAAATTTACTTTGATAGTTGTTTATTTAAATCGACCTATTTCGGATAATACAGACCAAGGTCAGAGTATCATGGGATCGGCTCTAATCTTCATCAGGTAACCCAATTACGGTTTCTTGTATCTCATTAGAGAGCGTGGAATAATTTCCATTTTGATCGAAGTTGTAGACATAATCAAGCCCAACTAACAGATGACCAATGTTCTCGCATGAAAACTACGGATTGGAATGCGCTGGGTAGAACTTTCACCAAGATGATGAATGGAAGATGGATACATACCTAAAAGGCGGCTAGGGGACACTGGATTCAAACTGCTTCCAGTGTCCTTCCAGTCCTTGCTTGAGTGATATCGATAATACTTATATTGTCTAGCTATCTAGCTGTTATTTGATCCCAAACGTAGACAAATCTTTTTATTTTGGTATGTGATATTCCCAGCAAGAAAGATTTTATTATTCACACTATGTGCTTTGTGCTCTGTTCTATTTCGATATGGGATTTTTTGTGTTTACTTTTTATAAATTGTTAGGATATTGACTAACTTTCGTCGATTACCCACTCATAAATATTTTTATTGCTCGCAAACGAGCCATCCAGCCAGCTCCAAAACCCCACCAGATAGTACAAATAAGCCACAGTCTATTACCAAGTTAACGCTTTCTTTAAACCTTGTTTTAATACGGACAAACTCAGGTAACACCGCAACAGGTAGTTCATAAGACTTTAATCGTATCATAAAAGTCGCTTATAGGAACTTGAAACTCACAATTTCTGCAAACATAATAAGCAAACTCGAAAGGAAATTATATATAGATAGGTCTAAATATCATTTTCTTATTGTGTATAAAAACTAAAATGTGAGTCTGTGAGATTCTTTTACATTATAAGCCTGATTTACTAATGGCCCAGTACCGAACACTATACATTATATAAAATAAATAAACTGTAAAACTAGAAAAGAGATTTCAACAAAATATAAAATCAGTTACGGTAGTATATCCTTACCGACTGATTTTAGCATGAAAAGGCCGGATCGACAGGATAAGTACTCAAAGAATATCCGCAAGTGCGCCCGTTCCGGTAGCCTTCTCGGTCCTCTTCCATTTCCCTTTTCCTTGCTCATCTCCTTCTCCCTATATGATCGGCGAAGGCTAGGTTGTGTTTCCAAAGCATTATTTCAGAAATGCTTAAAAACATAGTCATGCTCATAGGTTGCGGTTACCACTTACCATTAGGTAGGCCGTATACTTGTTTTCCACGAAAATTGTAGGTGTAAAAAAAATCCCCTAACGCAAGCAAAAGCTTCAAATGCAAAAAAGCTTTATGACCCACCATAAATGTAAAATTGGTAATACTGACACGCAGTTCCCGATAACGTAAGCGGTGCGTGACACTGACACGTTTCATCCATGCACGTTCAATTCTTCAGCCATTGTGCGCTGCCTCATGACCGAACGTTTGATTTCGTATTCCCTTATAAGATAGTTGTCATTTGATTTCATTTGTATCACTGTAGACTAATGTTTTTTTTATAGATTTGAATTTTATTTGTTAGGTAGATTATATTAAATTTGATTCACCACTTTTTATAAAATTAACAAAACATGTAATATTATGTTCTTTAAACAGATATCATTTTGAATTGAGGTACTTCGAAGATGGTAAAATTTTTAAAATTATTTTATATCATTAAAACTCATCAACGTGAATAACATACTAAAAATAAAAGATAATAAATTTCAAAGATCCTAAATTTCTGAATTTTATTACAAAAGCAAGTGTATAGTACCTACTAAAAATTTATGCAATAAACGCCGAAATAAGAATAAAATCCTTGAATAACTTTTTAAGTATAAAGCTGAGCTTCGTACAAAGAATGTCTAATAATAAAGAAAGAAACTATACCTTATTATTTTATGCAATAAAAGTTTCACCCTTTCTCGAATCAACATAAGAACTCTGTAAAGTCGGGGCTATAAATAAGTAACGGTCTTTCAAGGGTTGAAATTCGATTATAACTCGTAAAATTTTAAGTTTCAATATCACACATTCAAGTTAAACACATTGCGCTTAGAGATTAGTATAAGAAAAGGGCAGATTTGTTTTTTAAAGTAGGTGTATGGAAAAATATGACATAAAGGCGCCATAGTGGAGGCTGCCATGCCAGTTTGACATGATGGCTTTTGGAACGGTGTCCATCACTTTTTAGCCCCACTGACTGCTTACCATCGCTAAAGAGTGGATCACGTTGATAGATTCAACTAAGTATTAAATAAAAAAACTGTTTGTTGTCTGTAAAGTCGGTTTACGACGATAATTTTACGTAATTACGTCATAGTCATAAATTGAATACTTTTAGAATTGAATTATTCTCACTGAATTATCATTATTTTGTGGCCGATCGTTCTACCGCTTGCTTTCGTTGTACCGCGCTCTCGCTTGCTCGCGGAACGTGACATGTTTTCGTACATGCAGCCGACGTTTATTGATTTATATGACGTTATCAAGTCAAAAATATATTTCATGTTAAACCTATTTCCAACAAGTCATATTTAAAAAAAACGGACGATAGTAATAATTATGTAGATTGTAGACTATTCAAGTTTAAGCAAAGCAATAATGGAGCCTGTGGTCTTTAAACTCCTTTCATATGTATAAAGACCTAAAGGCAGTTAAAAGAAATTGCTGGCATTAAATAAAGACATATTCTATATTAAGAAGACATTGTAATTACCATAATATACTCACACATTATTTGATCAGCATAATAAGTATTTCATCGTAAGGTATTACTATTTTTATCTCTGTTTTCATTTATACTTATACCAATGTAGGTCGACTTATTGCCGAAAAAGAATGTTTTCCTAGTAAATTACTTTTATTTGCCTACTAATCCCGTAAGTATCGGTCTTGAGCAAGCGTGGCGATCGATGCTCGAGTGATAGTTAGAATGCAGATAAGTCTATGGGGCTATCTCACCCACAGGCTAATTTATGTGGCTTTTGTAAGTCAGATTGAAGAAGGAAGATCATTGCAAACACCAAGTAATGACACCTATCCTGGGGACTGTTAAATCTCCACGACGCAAATTTATCAGCAGTACAATAAAAGAGTTACAAATAAAATATTGAGATCCTTATGTTTATCCCCAAAAAAACAACTTATCACTAAAAATATATACATAAAGCAGTTTGTACCCATTTGTGCGTAATATATTTTATTAAGAAGGCTCTTGAATCTCTCAAAGAAACCGCAATCATCTTATCTATTAAGCTTCAAATTCAATCGATGACCACAAAGTCTTCCACTTCTAAGAAACTAACAAAAAATGACTTCACAAAACACCCTTCGAAACGACGATCTTACATTTGGGATTTATATGGAATTTTATTATTGGGAGTTGTTCTGCGCCTTATATATTTATAAATGCCAATGTAAATGAAGTGAGAATTGGGATTTATTACAAAAGGCAGTAGTTTTTGTACGTGCTCGCGATCACGTAATGTAGTGGCATGGCAAGCCTTTGGTGTTCACAGTTAGGTGATATTTATAATACGCAGGTAACAATATTCTCCATTTCTTGTATTCTCTTGAAGAAAATATAAGGAGATGCTATCTAAATTTTACCCTAAAAAGGAAATTATATCGTAAATTAACGCAATTAGCTAAAAGAAAAACAGTTCTAACGTGTTTAACCTTAGGTCTTTTTTCAAAACTTATGTAATACCGTGTTCTTGATTGAAGACCATATTCTGGCGCGCAGTGCTGCCTACAACACGCTACTTATAAAATATATTTATTCTATAAAATAAACAGTAACTCGCAGGTTTAGAGCGAACCTTTCATTAGGATCACAATTTATCGGCTTGGGTAAGGCGGTAAGTTTATGAGTTTCTCCTCAGAGAAAACACGAATTGCGTACTAAAAATATAAAGTAGGTACTGGTATGTATTACATGATAAAAACACACAGGTAATTTATCATATGTTTTAATTGAAGAAAATGAATGAATTCACAGTTTAAAAAAGTGGCCTGAGTTTATAGCCCGTCCTTCTCATGACTATACCTCGTCAAAGAACTGGCTTCGCTTAAGTTATTTTAATAAGTAAGTGTCACTTAGATCTCTTACACATGAATAAAGATATTTTGATGGTTTCTCCAGTGGCGACATGATGGTAAGCTGTCGTTCATGGACTTCTATAATGCCAAAGACTCGCAAAACCGTTACTTATTATAAAATATTTGTGACTTGTAGACGTTATTTTGTAAATTTGTCTTATATATAATAGGGGAAGAAGAGGTGTAGTCAAATGCCTAAGTAAATTTGTAGTAAACTATGCATTCAAAGTAAAGCATATATTCGTATGATATTAAAAGTATCACGTTAGTACTAACAGGATTCGTACAACCTGAGTGCGTCACATAACTTCGAAAAGTGCAACACCGAATACCACGACCACTCTATTTTAGAAATTGATACTTTACCTGCTAAGTCACATAATGAATAATAATATTTTTTTTTACTTATTGTATTTATATTCATTTTTTGTTTCGATAGGGCAACAATATTATAAAAGTCCTAAAAATAAATAAACAAGAAAAAGCTTTGCAATATTGACTTATAATTTATCAACAAGCGTATAAACCTGATGGACCATATTAACAGTACCCAATTAAAAACGTATGTACAAATCTCCAATTCTGTAACATAATCAAAAATACACATTTCGACAAAAACAACATTATTTCTAAATAGACTGGTCGCTGTTTTGCACGTGGCTACTAATATTTTCTTTAGACGTGATTGAAAACAAATCTCTTTAAAGGATAGTGGAAATCGTATCAAAATCCGTAGTGAAGTTTAAAAGAAGTAGGCGGAGAAATAGACCGGAAAAAAACCGAAACTTTATATTATTTAAAAAAAATATTACAGTTAACACGGCTAATCTCAGTGACAACAAGTGTACAGTACACATGAGGGTAACTGTAACAATGGCCATGGTTCTGTCCTCGAGGACAGCTAAAACCCAGCCAAGCCGTTGCCGAACATGTAGGGTGAAGAAGATCAGAGTGCCAAGTGCGAGTTTGTTTTACGTTAACGCAATCTACACGTTTATGACATTCGGTGCTTCGATTGGCCCGCTCCAAATTCTTAACCAATCAGAGAGCCAAACGCGGTAAACGGCTCGATTGCGTTAACGTAAAATCAACTCACACTAGGCACCCAGGAAGAAAAGAGAAAAGTAAGATCACCGAGGAAGTAATTAGAGCGCCGGTGCTCTCAATAACCGACAGAATTGCATTAGTATGTAAACTAATATTTTACGTTGAAATTCTATGAAAAAATAGATTTCCGATCGAACCAGCCCATTCACGCTGAAGCCAGGAAGGATCGCCTATCGTTGAAGGCTCAAAATAACAGGTTTGTTTATCATATTGTGATTACAAGGCTTTGTTTGTAAGCCGACAATGAAATAAACAACAGGATAAAGCCTGTAAGATATCATAACCGAATATATTTACTCGTACCAAAAACAAGTCACAAATTGTATTACTTTAACATAGCATTACTTCTGTATTCAACTGTCTTTTATTTACGTTTAAATTATGTGTCATAAGTTTCTTTCTTTTTTCCTGTTTCTTGTATAAAGACCTAGAATTGCCTGTCCATAAAAGCGGAGTCCATAGGCAGCGGCACGGCCAATTTAAACATCATATTTACTCAGACATCAGATCGTTTTTTTTTACAACTAAGGGTCACAGCACACATATTAACTCTGAAAATGATCGTAACCGTCTCAACTTGAGCCATTTAATATTCTTTGTATGTAATTTTATGTAATTGTATGTAATCGGAATCGTAACGTAACTGATGAGCCCGATCCGCGGTGTGACGCGTGGTCAACCGCTTAATACGTAATAGATATAGTAGCTTGCTTTTATATGATTGTTTTAAAAAAGTTGAATACACCTAAATCACTAGTTTTGACAGATTAATACTATAAAATAAAGTTACGAGTATCTTTGTATACTCGTATGTTTTCTGCAAAATTGTTGAATTGTTTTCATATAACTCCTGCACAAAGGGACAAGCTTTGTGTCACGTGACAGTTTACCAACGTATTATTACGGGCACAAAATACGCTGACTCGTAACAAATATTTATAGACACAAAGTTTTGTTCTGCGTGGAAATCGAACACACTACCTCGTGCATAGCAGTAGCATATACTGTGCCATTTCTCTTCTTTTCAGCCGTTTACTCTTGACAGAGTAGTCATGATCACGTGTGTGGCGGTAGCGTCTCACTACCGTTCTCCATCTGTCTCTGGTGAAAGCTTGTCTTAGCGCATTCATTGAGAGATTTTTGGGTTAGCCTTGATCTGGTCGTATTTAGAACAGCCATAAATCTCAGTAATTGTAAGCTTGGCAAAACTATTTATTGTTCGGTTTTCAAAACTTATTAGGAATTTCGTAGCGCGTAGCGTTCGTAGCTGTTTGTCGTAGCAAACTTTGAAAGCGCTACGCAATCCTCTCGCTTGGAAAATTTAACTATTGCATATTTAAAGAATAAAGCCTCATTTCTTAGAAACTTGTTACTTACGGAAATAACGCTTTTTTTTTAGTTTTGGGGAAAATGTACCTAATTGTCACCACTTTGGTGACAATTAGGTACATTTTCCCCAAAACTAGTGACATGTAGTTACGCAGTTAATAATAAGCAGACCACTGTTGTTGGTCGTAGATATGCACAAGCTATGTTATCATAATATCACACTCGGTGTGAATAATAATGAGAGAACGATATAATTATAATACCTATTTATTTTTTAATTGGGAATAAAACTTATGCTGAAATACAGATGTATCACGTCTATAACACAGAATCACGCTTTTTTCACCGAAGTGGTAAAGCAGAGGTGGGAAAACGCCGCGTTACACCGTACATTACTTCACATTACGGTAGTAGATCCAAGCTGGTTTCAGCATGAATGGGCCGGATCGTCCGGGGAAGTACTACCCTCTCATAGAAGATCGACGTAAGAGTAGCAGTATCCGTACTACTGCGTTTCGCTCGGTGAGTGAGAGCGCCGGAGGCCCAATTTCCCCCCTTTCCCCTTTCCTTATCTCACTCATTCCCTTCCCCTAACCCCATTCCCAGCCGCCATAGTGGAGGCCACCATACCAGCAGTTTAAGACTATGGCTTTTGGTATGGTGGTCACCACTTCTGGATTCCACTGACTGCTTACCATCAGGCGGGGTGGAGTCACTTTGGTAGGCTAATTTAATAAATAACAATGGCAATCGATACACATTTGCCCAGAACTAAAAAGGTACAATGACAATCAATATACGAACAAATACCAGGTAAACCTCAATGTAGAACGAAAATAAAGTAAAGTGAACAGACTTGCCAGTATTTCTAAGATCACGAATACTCAGCAATTTATACAGTTTACTCGGGTATGTGCTTCAGCGATGTAATAAGCGTAATAAGATTTATTGAGTAAGAATGTCATCCTATTTATAATCCTTCTATAAATATTATATGATACATAACTTTGAAACATTCTAGATATTAAAATGTTACAAAGATCCGTGGTTTTTATATAAAAAGGTTGTCATTATCAGTCCAACAAAGGGTAAGAACCGCTTGTTGGACTGACGGATCAGTCCGAACTGCAAATACTTTTTAAAAGAACACGATTGCCTAACTACGCGGCATCGAAAACACTTTCTGAGTCACGAGAATTTTTACAAACATACTATTACCAAAGTTTTGTGTCCGAAATATATCACACTAGCTTATTGCTCTACTCTCGTCGCCAGTAGTGTAATGTTACATACATAACTTTTCTCGAGAATAGGGCTATCATACGCAAAAAGAATTGATCAAATCTCTGAAAGTACCAGTCACTTTCAGAGATAAGCACGTTCAAACAAACAAACAAACAAACAAACTCTTCCGCTTTATATAATAGTAGCTTTCCGCGGTGCAATTTCACCCGCGTCTTTGCTTACTGTTGTGCTCCCGTCACTAGTACACTAGTAGCGTGATGTTACATAGCCTAACATAGCCTCTCAGGAAATGGGCAAAAAGAATTATACAAATCCGACTGGTAGTTCTAGAGATTAGCGCGATCAAACAAACAAATTAACAAACATACAAACTCTTACGCTTTATATAATAGTAAAGATATCACATAAATGATTTTCAATTTTGAATCAAGTCCATATATAATGCAGCAGCTAACGACCCGTTCCGCATTCGCAGTTGGACTGGTACTAATATGTTTTACGACATAATTACAATCTTTGAAAGAATGGCGTAACAAAAACTCACTTTGCGATGTGAAAACAGTGACAATATACTTATTTAGAGATAAATTATTCTGAACCACGTTGTTTGCAAGTCATGCTAAAACATAACTACAAAACAACGTATGATACAAATTGGTATAATCCATCTTGGGCGAGATTTAGGATGATCATGGAAGCTTTGTATACAACATTGAATAATCAACACCGTTTCTAGATTTACGAGGGATCTCTAACATTGCAAGTAAAAAGTAGCGGTAATAACTTGACAGACTTTTCAACTTTATTATTAAAAGGAATAGAATAGAGTGTTATTTTTGTATTAAAAGTTCTGTTCATACTACACAGTACCGTTTTTTACAGCGATGGATTTAAAAATAAAAACCGGAAAATCACCACATTTATTAGTCCGGTTAAGTTAAGTCCGAAATACAAGGAAACAAATCTAAAAATGGACGTTAATTTTAGGGACTCCATTGTAAGAACTACATAACACCATTGCAATGTATGCTTAAAACGAAATTCAATGGCAAAGGTTTATTAATTACTTTTTTATGGACATGGTTATTTTATGATTAAACTAGTTTACACGAGAATTGTAGATCAAGTAATTAAAAAAAAAATTGAAGGATATGTTCCTTCCTAAGATTTACTATTTTATTCATGCCAATTTTCAGCATTGTAAAATCTAACGCCAGGGAGAATGTTTATTGACAGGGCTATAGAGGTATAATCTGCGCACTATCTAACAATTTTTACTTTACACAAAGTTACCTACTAATTTATTTTTACGATATGATTACAAATGTTTAAAATTCTCAATTTTACTTTAATATAATTTACTTTAATGTACTAATTATAAAATATAAACCTTCCAGAAGAAATTAGCACAATGAAAACACCAAATTTGCATTATATTATTTAGAGAAGAGCCAATATCTTATTTTCTCTTTAAATTGTACTAAAACTATGTATCTACATAAAAGTGGACTACATTGTAGAACACATTCAAATAGTTTCAATAAAGAAACAAATACCTTTAATTATATAGAACTACACATTAATTAGTACACTATTTAATTGAACTAATTAAAGTACTACAAGTGCTATAATTGAACTATGTGGCGTATCCGCATAATAACACATCAAGTAGGTACACAGCGTTATCTAGAGCTAAATCAAGCATATGTTATAGACCAGTGATATGGGTTATATATAATGCGAATAAACTTGCTTAGATACTTTACATGGCGAATTTCTATGATTACACAGTTCAAAGTACGTTGATATGTTTACAAAAGTGGATTTAAACTCTGCATTGGATAAAATTATTTAAAGGAAGAAATTGAAACAAAAGAACAAGAGGAGGATTTATTTAGTAAATTATTTCCTAAAAATAAACACATAAAATAATTTTAAACAAAAAAAACCGGCTTCAAACGAAGTTAAAAATAAGTTTACTTAGCAGAAAGTAATTCGTATTTTCATTTAGTTAATCAGAAATGATTAAAAAAGTATTTTATAATTTTGAAGTTGGTGCCAAGTAAAACAATAACTAGGTATTATCAATCCTAATTTGCTATTGTAGTAAAGTTCAAGGTGCCAAGCAAATCCTACAATGCTTGAAACCAACTTCGAAATTATAAAATACTTATTTAATCATTTCTGATTAATTAACAACATAAACGACAAAGTTATCCACGTACACACATAAAAAAATATATATATACGGTCGGATTGAGAAACCTTCTCTTTTTTTTGAAGTCGGTTAAAAAATAGCGGTGATGATAAAATTAAAAATAAAATATGAAATCTGTCATCGTACAGAATTATTGGCATTATTAAATTATGCGAACAAATTGTAAAATTGATTTTATTGCGAATAAGTACGCCATTTGACTCAAAAGTCTATAAAGTCATCACTATCTACCTATTACCGTATTTTTATAAAAACCCCTAACAAATTGGGTGTTTCGACAGTTTATAGAGTAAAAGGGTGTTCTCCACCAGTGTTGGAGCCACTTTGATATAAGGCCTTCCATTTTGACAGCGCTATCAAAACAAATATTTTTTAGTGTTCATTTTGGCAATATTAATGTTTAATTTACAAAATAAATAATTCACGTGCTTAAGGACTACAAAAAATTACTGAGAGGGCTTTTTAAAATGGCGCCCACGAGGGGGCAGCACCGATGCGACAGGTCCAGCTGTCAAGCGTTTTTTGAAAGTTTACTCGTGATTGGCCCAATGTGACAGTTGAAGTAGCGTCAACTGGTAGCAAAACTTTTTCAAAACACCCTCATTTCATTATCATCCCTATTTTTATTATTTATAAGGAAAATTACAACTAGGCAAGTACAGACCCAATGAAACGTAAACACAATTATCTAACTTCGACCTCACGTTTTCTTTGTTCATATTTTTAATATCATACAAAAATAATATTTTGTTTTAAGAACTGTATATTGGTTTATATTTTATAGTTATCTCATCTCTTCCTGCATGACTTCAGTGGTGGCTAATGTGGTAGTGGTATACTAGGCTGTAGTAGTTTCCTGTTAATTAGATGGAAGAAGTTTTTTATCTACCTATCATGGACACTACTGTAGACACAATGATGTTTTATTGTCATCACAGCCATATCCGTTTACTGTCCCGGAAAGTGTTATCCAATAATACTTAGTACAAACCTGTTGCTTCCATTTTTAATCCTACCTTTTTTTATACAACATAAATTTTAGCTCTACTTTATTCAAATTAAGTACCAAATCATTATCGATATCGAAATAAAACAAACCTCTTTCGCATTCAACTTGTTTTTACATATAAATCATTTGAAAAGAGGTTGCGTTCACCTAAATTAGATTATATCTGTCTATGTGGACTCGTGCGGGTTTCGGTGGATGAAGTTTTGTAAAATGTATTTGTGATTACGTCCTTAAAAAAGGTGAACATTGGGTTTTAGAATGCTACGCACCACTTCTGGCTTCTGCTGACTGCTTACCATCAAGAAGAGTGGAATCACTTTATTAGTAGACTAACATAAAAACGGGGTTTCTACGAAGTATGTTTGTTTGAGTGTATATATAACTAGTGTAATACAAAGCTTGATTTTAATTTAATTTATAAGAAAACTAAGCTACCTACTGACTAAGGTCTTTTTCTGTTTAAGTTCTGTGTATAAACAAACAAAAACAGCCGTTGCAAATAGACTCCATCTAGCCGTAATAAAATATAGTTAGTGAAATTAACCCTCATAAACAAAGCCGAAACTATAAACAATAGTATTACAAAACTTTACGCTGATCCTTTTATAGAATCTTGTACTAAATCGTAACACTCATAAGTAAAACTTGTGTTGATCAAACAATGTGAAAATCTGGACATTGAGCTTTTATTACGCTCGAACGCAAAAGTTCGTTCAAATTTGTTCTATAGCTACATATTAGGGATTGGAAAATGTATTACTTTTTTAAAGTAGGTTCCTTTGTTACGTACTTACAAAAAATGTAAAGAAGAGTTTTAAACACTGTTAAGTATAAGTATGAATATTTGTTTTTTTTATTATCCTGTAGAATAAACACTGCTGCAATAGTACAGTGGTCTGCCACGCCAATGTCTCGAGTTCGATACCCGTGTCAGGTATCGAACTTATTTTATTTTCTTTGTGGGAACATAAAACAGTTATATACGTTTCAATTTTTCTTATAATTTTATATATTACAAATAACAGCAGTTAGCGCATAAATCACACCAATGTCCGTGAAATAAAAAAATATGAGATCATCAATCATCATCATCTACAGCCTTTAGGTACCCACTGGGTGTAGGCCTCCGTAAGTGAATCCCACTTACGCTGCGCCATGCCAGGAGTTACCCGCGACTTGCCGAACCTACCGCGCTATTACAGCGCTCGGCAACCATTCGGTTAGGATTTCGTTCCACCTACCGTCACCACGTCTAGCCAAGTGCCCAAGTGGAACTGGGCAAGTTCCACCTAAGATTCATAACACTGATCCCGACATCGCGGACCTTAGTACGACGCCTGATCTCAGTGTTACGAATTCGGTCCTGAAGTTTAATGCCGAGCATGGCTCGCTCCATGGCTCTTTGTGTGACTTGTAACTTGTACACAATGATCAGCAATGGAATTTATAAAAAGAACGCATATTCCCAAAACAAAATTATATTTTTTTTATTCGGCTCTTCGCAAATTGACTTGATTATGACTGTCTACGGTCACATTGGGATTCTTTGGCTATGAAAAATGTTTGTTGTTAATAAAGCGGAAAGATTAATTTTGTGTTGTGTTTTGAACGAACAAAAATAACTAATATTTAAAGAAACTTTCTTGATACCCTAAAATAAGATTACATTAAAATGTACATTATAAACATACAATTCTTTTATAATTTGTAATGAACAAAGAATCACCATAAAAATAAACCTTTATGGTGAATAGCAAAAAAATAAACTAAATGGTCTACCCATTAAAATCCAACCCAATAAATGTTATAACAACTTATAACAAAGTAGGTAGTATACTTCGGCGCACGTATTCCGTGCGCTTCTCGATTGAGAAAGCCTAGCCCGGGCTGTAACGTACTCCTATGGATAATGCATTTCCCACGAAAAAAAAATAGGTAGTTTACTTATTATAACCTAATCCATTTTGGTCTCTGAAATATTACAGCAAGCACCATTCCCGCCACGATTTACAAAGAAGATAGATAAAAATAGATAGATAGTCTCTCTTATTGTTCGCACAAAATCTGGCGGGACGTTATACAGATAATAAAAAGTAATGAGACTTATTTCATGACCCCTGGAACTACTTATTTGGTCGGTATAAACAACCTCTTTTTTACATTATACCGTTATGAAATAAAGTCAAGTTTATTGGACGAACAAATTTTAATAATAATTTGATGCCGGTCAATATATTACCTATATAGTTTAAAGGTGATAACATTGTCGTGTATTATTAAGGCAAAATAGATATAGAAAAGAAACCTTGTCTGTAAATTTGTCTACAAAATATTCTTGCAACAACTGTAATATTTATAACATAAGTGTATATTTTATGAATTTTGTAATCCATTCTTAGCACTGTTTAAATTAAACGCTGGAACTCCTACTTTCGTACCAATTTTGGCACCGTCGAGTCTTTTAAATAAAGGGGGAAAACTGGAAGGTCATCATGAATGATACCAGTCCAACACTTAAATCTTTTTTTGTGAATCATTTTATTGTAATGTTTTAAAATATATATTTTTTTAAATTCAATCTAACCTTTTAATTCTTAATATCTGCTTTAATCTAAAAAAAATACATGAATGGCGAGATTAAAATAAGCATTTTATTGTTATAAAACAATTGATAAATGCCTTTTATTTACAACAAAGTAATTTAAATTTGTTCAAAACAACAATATTAAAGATTATTAAGATTATTCAGCAAGCCGAGATTAAATCTCACAATTAAATCAAACATTAACAGGATTACGCCTTTTTCGCCGAAGGGGTAGACAGAAGTGTATGACACCCAGGTTTCGCCAGTTATGTTGGATCTCATATAGTAGAAAGAGAGGCTGTTGTCATTTACCAGTCACAATTCAAGAGTCCGTTCTACTCCTCTCTGTGGTACCTACTTACTGTGTACCACAGAGATGAGTAGCCACCGAGGTACAATTACTTACATACCTAATTTCGTAATATAAATTTAACTCCATACACTGACCAAATTATTATCTTTTTATTTGAGTAGGTATTTACCAAAAATAAATAAGTATAAAAAATAGAAGTAAGTAAATAAAATAAAATAAGAATTAGTTTTGACGGGTAGAAAATTAGGTACCTACCAAAAATGTTGAAATAAAAAAAAACAAGAAATAATTATAATAAAAATAGATTAATAGACAAAACATAAAGGGACCTTTTTGGTTTTTTATCCGCATTTTGCCCGTTATTTTATTATCTTGTCTTAAATATGCTTTTATTTACAATACTCGCCGAAATATTTCGACATAAATGATACCTACTCAACAAACCAATACTATTATCACTTGTATTTAAGTATCAGTGTTACTGACTTCCGAGTCCCTTTTAGTACGGCAATAAAAAGTAATCATCCTAATGATATTTTAATAATGGACCTTTATATACTTACAATAGTTGCATGTTATTTGTTAACGGATTTCATGCTTACAAATCTCGAATTATAAACTATTTATAATAACAAAATTGTTATGTAAAACGATACAACAGCACTAAAATTATGTCACAGTATAGTTACCATCTATTTTTTAAATTTATAAATAAGTAATAAATTATTGTTATATTCTAAAAGATACGTAACGAACGTATCGTAACATTCAAGTCAAGTACCTACGTCAAAAAATGACATATTAATTGAATTTTGCAACTCGATTAATATTCAAAAAGTCTGAGTATATTAACATATTATATACTTCGTAAAAGTTTATATTTTAAAGGTCTGATTAAATTGTATTTACCCGAATAGTATGTAGGTACAAATATAAACAAATACCCAAACCCTTCCGATTCTCAACAGATAAGAAAATAAGGCTGAGTACGTTGTCCTTCGTCACGTTCATATAATCTGTGCTGGCTATAACCGATGGAACTTGACCTTGGCACCTCCGGAAGTGACGAACAAACATCCATTATCCTTTACGACGTAATGTCACGTAATAAAATCCAACACTTTCAGCCTCCTTGTTTTATTGCTAATTAATAAATTAAATTAAATTTCAATAATAGTATGCACGGTTGGAGATCACCTTATAGTCACTATATCAAAATATTGCACTTAATCATATAAAAAAATAATGAAGTATGTACTTATCGATTTATTATTAATATCAGATTAAAAAATAATAATTGTTATTTATTATTTTTACATTATATACTTACCGTTTATTGAACTCCTTGCAGTAATAAACAATTCGACAATGAAAAAAAAATAAAACTCACATTCACAGCACTAAAACTATTTAAATAAAAAAAAGGATTTTATTTATTTGAAACACTTGAACCACAGTTCACTCATTCTAGATTTGAATTTCCCGCCCGTACGACATTGGGCGAAAATAAAGGCGAGAGTAGGCTAGCGCGTTTCGCGGTTAGCATTCGACTGACGGACGCTTTGAGACTGTTGCCTCGAATTCACGACGTAAATCGCGTAATGTCGCGAAAAGTGAGAAGCCGAAGAGCCGAAAAGCCGAGTATCCTAAGCGCGGTAGAAGATGAAATGAGCCGAGTTTAATTAGCGTATAAACTTAATTGACGCGCTTTACAGTTGGTTTGTATAGAGCTATTATTCAACGCGGCGGATTACGAACTTATGACAGATTAGTGACGCAAAGAAATTGTTTGCAGTGATACAATACTTTTTTGACTGGCCTGTTGGTCTAGTGGTTAGTGACCCTGACTGCTAAGCCGGAGGTCGTGGGTTCGATTCCCACCCAGGACAAACCTTTGTGTGATGAGCGTGATTGTTTGTTCTGTGTCTGGGTGTAATTTATCTATAATATGTATGTATTTACAAAAAAAAAATGTATATAAGTAGTTTATCAGTTGTTTAGTACCCATAACACAAGCAAATATAATTGCTTAATTTGGGGCTAGATAGCGCTGTGGGAATGTGGTAGAATATTATTATTATTATTATTACAATACAGATTTAGTTTTCATTCGAGTGAATTGGTCTTCTTGGTATTAGAAGAAAATTTAACTATATAGAGATTGCAAGTTAGAACTCGCTTTCAAAAATATATTTTTAGAAATTAAAAAAAGTTTAGTGATTATGTCCTTCGACCTAACTCAATTAAATCATTCAGCCTTAGGTACTCGTTTCACTGAAAGCTTCCTACAGTATGTCACCTAAACGTTCACCGTAATTTTTAACTAAACTTTTCAGTATTGGACTATTTTAGGCAATAAGCAAGTCGGCAAAAACAACGTCTAATTTAGAAAGTGATAAAGTAAAGTTAAGGCTGTGCTATATTTTATTTTGTAGCACAGGTTAGCATAATATAGATATACTATCTTTGTTCAGCCGTTTATTTTCTTTTTGACAGCTCATGCCTATGAATTATAATTTTTTTTGTTTGGAATAATGTACTACAGTAATATCGTACTTTATTGACGGTGGATGCCCACTTAGTGAAGTGCCCTGTGCATAACAAACAACTACAGACTATATCGATTACTACCTACGTATTTATTGAACAAATTTTTAATATTTATTTTTTTATATATTTAAAAACTTATAAACGTATAATAATTTTTTATCTATTATTATATTTCGATACATTTAAACAATTGAAAATTGTTCTTAAATAAAATCGATTATTATTTTAAATCGAATTGGTAACGCGTGACTAATTTCATCACTAATTTCAAACTGTCAAAAAGAAAATAAACGTTGTTAATCAAAGGCTGGAAAAAAAACTATCTTGTGTTTAAGTTTATCAAAGTTGTAGCAGGTGTTTAGAATAAAAGTCGAGTAAGTGGGTATAAAAGCGTAAGATGGAAGAGGTTTATGTTTTACGTTACTTATTGTTAACGTAGATTTTTAAAGAGACCAAAATAAATACGAATATAATATTATTATACTCAAATGATCACCGTAAACGTATAGAGGACATGTCAAAGAGAAATCACGTTAAGAATTCTCTCAGCGGACATTATGAAATGATTGATGAGATTAGATGGAGCGAAAGAAATTTGTTATTACAGCGATCTTAGCAATTTAATGTATATAGACTCTACATAGCCATACGAGCTAAAAGCATAATATTAGTTATAATAGCTCTACGGATCAAATATTATCAGATTATAAGCTCTGTTCAATTTCAGAGATAACAAATCTTTAAAGTCGCAGAAGTTTAGATGCATGAATCGGCTGGATTGATCGGTGACGTACTATCCTATTTATAGAAGATCGACTTAAAAGTAGTAATGTTCGTACTATTGCGTTTCGTTCGGTTATGGAGAGCACCGGAGGCCCAATTTCACCGTTTCTCTTTTACTTACCTCCCTCATTACTCTCACCTACCCCATTCTGAAGTAAGCAGCTGCTCGCAAAGTCCATGGTATTGCAAAAGTCCATGAACGAGAGTTACGTGTACTACTTACCATCAGGTAGGCTGTTGGCTAGTCTGTCACTGTCGGCTATAAAACAAAGTTCATTCTAATTAACACAAGATTCCGATTACGTATACTGGTATTTAAGTTACTAACAAACCGTTCAATAGGATTACATTATAGAGGTACGAGTCGTTATCACGCATCGTTAGTCTAAAGATAGTACTCGCACAATTGTGTCGTTTTTGGTGCGGTAATTGACAATGGCCACATACGAGAACATAATACTTAGTAGTAGTACCACGCACTTGTGGTTTATTGTGTTGTATTAACGTTTACACTGAGGAAATAAACAACATAAACAACTGTATCGAAATAGTAAAGTAGTTCTTGATGAACTGGTACGCTCTATTAGTTGGTGGTTTGTATGTAAAGCTCATAATTTAAGAGTCAAATGGTGAACGCATAATAAATTTAACATACCATAAACATCTAAAACTCATCTAAAACACCCTCTACACATTGGTTTGGTATAGGTATAGATAGCATGATTTGAGAAAGTCCCAATATTCTTTAAAATCAGAAATGTTTTAAGTGTAAATGTGCATTAGGTTTAAAAATTTTACTAATATTACATTCTTATACTTAATTAGTAAATTCAATATTGATATCGAGTACATCAAGTTTCTATCGCTCGTTGGGTGAAATTCGAGTAATAAAACAAATTATTATAGTGTTTTTAACCGACTTCAAAAAAGGAGGAGGTTTCTCAATTCTACTGTATATATATATTTTTTTTTTCGCTGATAACTTCGTCGTTTATGAACCGATTTTGATGATTTTTCTTAAAGGAGAGAGAAGGAGAAAGAACTTCAAAATTATGAAATACTTATTTAATTATTTCTGATTAACTAAACCAAAATACGAATTACTTTGTGCTATGTAAATTTATTTTTTACTTTTTAGTTTCCTTCCTGCTTGAAGTCGGTTTTCTTTTTGTTAAAATTATTACTAGCTTTTATTTAACTTGTACTTTAAGTAGTAGCACTAGTTGCTTATAAAAAGATTAATAGAAAGCATCAAAAATAAATTTTCTTGACCGACAGACTAGAGAGAAAATGAAGTCGTCAAATAAAGGTCAAAAAAATATTTTCGCGTCAACCAACATTCATCATCATCATTTTAGCAGAAACACGTCCACCGCTAATTGTACTTTTGATTTAGCAGTACTTAATCACTATTATTGCGCTCTACCTGTTAATCCAAAAGGTTTATCCCGCGTACTGTCTGTCTGCCGTCGTATATAGGAATCACAAGGCATAATTATTTGTGATGCCGTAAATTAAAAGTATGTATTTTTCATTATGAATCCACATAAACACACAATCAATAACAACATCTAATAAAATCAAAGTATAAAGTCCACCTTGTATAGGTAAACAATAACAGATTATTTCGGATGACAATTAAGGCTGTACCAGTCTCTACGACGCACACTTACTTTTATGGTTATGTTATTTTTATGGTAACGCCAACCCTCAGAATTGCTTGTAAACGGCTTTTTAATACTAGCCTCATGAGAATTTCTTTAATAATATTAAGTGTACTCTTGGTTACCTTAAAAACAAAGTAAGTATATATTAGTACTAACTTACGAAGCAGAGATGGGTTGAAAAATATTTAAAACGTCTTTATCCTCCAAATAATAGAAAGCTTAAAATATATTTTTTTAAATCTCTAAAACGCGTTTAAGAATCATTATAATTTAATGTACGTGTCCATGAACAACAACTTTTATTTTATAATAATTTATTCTCGACTTAATAGCTTTCTTCAAGCGGTCACGGTATAACTGCAAAAACTAGGGTGTAAAGCAATCGGAGGTGTTATTAATATCAAGTATCGGATCTGCAGGCCTATTGCGTATCTCAGTAGATAGTTAACCTTTCATGGACAGTGATGTAGACACAATACATGTTTTATTGCCATTACGGCCAGATCCGTTTACTGTCCCGCAACTGTCACAGATAGACGAATAAACCAATTGACAGCGCATACGCCTTGTTTTTAATCGCCAAAAAAAATAAACATTTGCAAAGTTGAATCCTGCTACAACTAAATTTTGATTGCGCGATATTTAAGAGGTAAACAAAGTAATAAAGGAAACGATAATAATAATCGTTTAAGTAAGTACTTAAATTAAATATTAACTGTGATTTGTAGGTTACGCTTCATCCGTCGTGTGCGAATAAAAGACTTTTGTGTTGACAACAACAATAACAATTGAATCTGTAGTTAAATGGTACATTTTTATAAAGAAATTATTTTTTGGCATTGTTGTTACTTCTTAAATAATATTAACACCAGCCTGTCAATGTCCCAGCGCAGGGCAAAAGCCCGTTCTCATACATAGAAGGCGCATCGATCACCACGCTTGCTTAAGGCGGTTTAGCAATTTCAGACATAAGTCCTTACGATGTATTCCTTTACCGTAATTCTATTAAAAATATGTCTAAAATTGCCAATCCGTCTTGAGCAAACGTGGTGATTAATGCTCATGCCTCCTCTATATGAGAAGAGACCTTTCGCCTGCAGTGGGAAAATAAAGGGCTGGTATAATAATGATGATGAAGTCTATCACTAGGATATGAAGACAATAAATTATTTTTATTAATAAATAAATTAGAATGTCTTTATAACAGAGCTTAACTTGTAAGATTTAGTATTCAGTATAAAATAGAATGCAAATTTAAACCGATACAAGAAAACTCCATCACAAGCAGAGTGTCGCCCGACGTGATTACGTTCCAAATGACAGACCACACGAATGAAGCTAACCTCACTGATCAACATCATTTTAAATATAATGCAAAAGCTTTGAAATGCTCAACAAAATTTACTTTTTTTATTAATACAATCTTGAAAATTTTCTATTGCAGCTACACTACTCGTAGTCAAAGCTAACCGACAGAAAATCTAACCTCTTTATAAAAAATTAAAATGTAGTATGACATTAGAAAATTATTTAGTTTTCAGAGTAAACACTAGGGAGGTTGTACGCTTTTACTAACGTAACCCCACGATAGGACTATAGGTAATACTTACGTACGGTTGCAAGTGAACGAATGAACGCTTATGGTTAAGACAGAGTCATGAAAAATAAAATCTGCAAAAACTAACTATGTTCGATGTTCTTTGTAAAATTAATGAACGTCGAAATAGGCTGGTCTATACCAACTTCATGTTGATTGGCTTTTATTTCGACAAAGTGAAGTCATTTTGGTTTTACGTTTTAGTTACTATAAGTACCTATCTACTTTTTAAGCAGGGAGTGAAAAAGCATCTCATAAAGCCGCTATAGTGAAGGTCACTAAACATGCCAGCGGTTTGACGTGATGGCTATTGGGATGGTGTTCAACAGCACTGAACTAAACTAACTGCGCATTAGGCAGAATGGAATATGTTTTTAAGTTGACATATAAAAGAATATTTTGCTTTACCACGTTCTTCAGCTTGAAAAAAACTTTACATTAAATTAAGCAGCCTGTGTTCAAAAACTTTAATTTTCCAGTTGCGTGAGTTACTTTAAACAAAGTTATTAAAGAAGAATTTGTTTTACTTATTTTACAAACTAGTCCCACTTGTGTGTAGTAGGTAGATATCTAATCATAAATATGTTAGCAACGCAGAGGTTCAGCAGGCATTATTCAATTTCATAACAATTTTTTTATAAGATTATATATTTATTGTGTTATAAGAGTCATAGTAGTGCAAGCGCTATGATTTATCTATGCTGCTTCAAACAAAGTTTAAAGAGACTGATAATTTTATGTGCGGTGTCATTCCACAAACGACGTAAGACGTGCACCTTGCAGGAAACGTTCAAAGCTACTGATAGCACAAAATTTGTGACTGAGTTCTGACAAAGTCTGATTAGCGTCGACACGCTAAGAAGAAGAAGCGGGCTCGATTAAGCTATTAACTAAGTAAGACCATGATTTGTCTACTCACATGGTAAGTAGATCATGGGCTCATACTCGACTGCCACTACAGGAATAAAAAACCTTTTAAGGTACCCAAAAACTTTTGCAACTTAAAAAACAGCTGGTAACATTCTCTCGCATGTGGGATTCCTCACACGATCTGTGGTTATATTGAAAACACAAAAATAACGTCACTTCAACAAGAGGACTTGTATCGCTATGATGAACTTCTTGAAAAAGTGCTTTGGTAGGAAGGACACACCAAAACCATTGAAGGTATTGAAGCTCCAAGATATTCATACTTAAGTATATAGTTTAATCCAACCTCATTATTTGGTCTGAAAGACGTTCACTGCTGGACTACGTCCTCTCTCAATTTTTGCTAACTTTACCGGTCGTGTCGTGGGCAGTCCCTCGTCCATGGGTTGTCCACCAGTAGTAACATAGATATATTAAATAGTATCATTGTCTTACATAGACGGAGAGAAGCTTCACGGCTCAACTGCTAATACGTGTAAACCAAATAGCTGGATTGATATGATGATATGATATAATAAACCGCTTCAGATCACTGCATATAAAAAATAATAAAAACCTGTGGCACTCGGGGACTGCCGCGGAAAGCTATTCCCATAGTATTTTTAATCAACTTATGCAATTATAATTAGGTATTTATTTATTTTTTATTTATGCAATATTTATTTTATTTGATATTAAGTCAAGTTTTTTCTTTGATATTAATTCAAGTTACACTTTTTAGCGTGGTAACTGATAAGAAAACATTTTTTTTCTTTTAATGATTTAATGAGAAGTTAAAATCGTTTAAAATATTTAATTTACGGTAGTAGATCCACGCTGAATTCAGCATGAATGGGCCGGATCGTCCGGGGAAGTACTACCCTCTCATAGAAGATCGACTTAAGAGTAGTAGTATCCGTACTACTGCGTTTCGTTCGGTGAGTGAGAGTGCCGGAGGCCCAATTTCCCACCTTTCCCCTTTCCTCACGTCCCTCATTTCCTTCCCCTAACCCCATTCCCAGCCGCCATAGTGGAGGCCACCATACCAGCAGTTTAAGGTGGTTCCGACGAAATTTCGACGAAATCCGCGACTTTCATCTCGATAATTGAGTAGATTCTAATGCTATTTATTCTTTTTTTTTTTGCCAACAATATACTTTTATTCATGAACTTTAGAATAGTAGAAGAATTATTTACAATAATTGATTATATAACTTATACCAACGATATTAAAACAACGTGATTTCACTTATTTCGAAATATTACTTTGTAATTACTATAGTTATAAATATAAAAGTTATATTGAATCAACCGGAATAAACCAAATGTCAACTCTGTAGGTTTATTTCATTTATTAGGATAATGTTTCAATAGTTATTGATAATTTGGCTGAATCAGCGTCGCAGGGGCTCTGCGCGGGCGACGGGAGGCAGAACGGCAGAGCGGCGCAAGCCCTTCTGACGGACGGACGTATGCGGTTTTTTTAAAAATTATTTACGTAATCCAATAATTGCAAATAAATAATATCAAAAAAAAAATATATTGTGTGGATAGATTTAGTGTTGCAAATAAATTAGATTAGTTATTTAGATTTTTTTAGTGTATTAAATACATATACACATATAGGGTATTTACCTACATTTATTATTATTTTTCATCAAAATGACTAAAATTTCACGACTGAAACAAATACAAATGCAAAAGATTCAACACATGAATATCCTATAAGTAGGTATATACTTACCTACCTTCATATTTTTAGTAAAATACCTTCTTTGAGATACTGACCTAGGATATCCTTTAATTATGTTTAGTTCCACGTAAACTAGGTAACAGGTGGTGAGCCTATTGTCGCTCGTGATAAGATCAAGGCAACACCAGGTCTCAAGAATCAGTAAATTCCTGCTGTTATATACCCTAGGGGTATGAATATGAGCTTGCTACAATATTGTCTATGTCTACTATCATTTCGAACTAGGTGTGTGGTAGGTGGGCACATGAGTAAAATATCTAACTTGGATATTTACTCATGTGGCAAGGGCGCTTTCCGATTCCGACCGACGCGACGTGACGACGGCGACGCCGGCGTAGGTACGAGGTGCTTCGGTTCCGAACACGAATGTCGGCGTCGGTCGTACAACTGGCATAGAACTCAAATTACAATGATTATACGTGACATGCGTCGGTTTGTGACCTAGTTAGGTACCTACACAAAACAACCATACACGCTGCTGTTAGCTACCTAACTATCTACGTTATCTTGCACGAGCATAAATACCTATACATTCTATATATACATACGGTGTGTACTTGAATATTCTATCGGTAAGTAATACCGATAAAATATTCAAGTATTTACCTCGTTAGATTTTTTTTCATGAGCTGATAAAATCAGTGATATGATACTAGGCTAAAGTAAATACCTACCCTTCTACTTTCAATGCATCTTATTTTGATTTATTTATTTGATTGCAAGAAAGGAAGAAAAAAGGCTTTACAAAACGTCTTAGTCTCTAACCAAACTAAAATATTTGAAGACTGTGAAATTATCACAATTAGGTAAATTAAAAATCCTACTCTCTGTTCCTTTATTATCGTACTATATGAATTTTTAATCCTAAAATTAAATAATATATTGTTGAGTGCCTACTGGACATAACAAAACTAATACCGTATTTTTCGAGTGATAGGTGTATGTAGAAAGTAATAGACCCGGCACGGTGGCACAGTATAAAGAATTCTACTCTTTTTTGTACAGTCTTTACCTAACTAGGTAAAGGCAAAAGAATTATGTTTTAGCACTCTATGTATGTATGTATGTATGTATCTTTATTATATTATATTATAAGTGTATGTACTGTAAAACTACCCCGTGACGTCGTCCGCATGGATCCGTTACTTAGCGATAATATTACATTAGTTCTACTTTACCGATTTTGCATTATATTATACATTTCCAATACTACAATATGTACGTACATACAAATATATGTATGTACACATATATTTGTATGTACATATTGAAGTAATCTATACTTATAATGAATCTCTAGCGAGGTAATTTTCAAGGTACATCCAAATCACTCAAACAGTGGGTACAATGCGTCTACTTTGGCAATTGTTCGTGTTACTTATTTTGCTAAGGGTACATGATATTGTGTACCTTACGTACGGGCACTTACTAGAAGATATTCAACATTTATTTATTTATTGAAAAAGTATTTACAATATCATTACAGATAAAAACCCAATACGATATCATAAAAAACCTAAAATTAAAAACACTAATTACTAAATAAATATATCTACTTATCCAATACTATACATTTTTGTGCAACATCCTTGAATTTTGATAGGGTACATTGAAAAATATCAATTTCTATAGAAATAATAATATACGCATAGGAATGATGACGCTTTGTTTAAAGCATGTGTAACTGAAAATCCTTATCAGCTCCGTCATTTGAATTCAGTTTTGCTGGTGAATGGTGCTGTTTCAAATTCAGTGCAGTGGTGGCCATACAGAGTAAAGATACTGTGGGAGAAAAAGGAAATAAAGAGGACCGAGGAGGTAACTATGCCTTCGGACCACTGACTTTCAGACAAAACTTACACTTTACGTCGTTATGTACATCTCCAGCCAAACCGTCCCGCTTATTCTAAAAGATCTACTTCCGTAAATTTTTTGCTGGCTATACAATATACAGAACGATTTACTGAAGTTATATTTGTGATATTCAGATGAACCGAAAATAAATAAGGAAAATGAAAATACTTTAATTCATATAGGTTAATTAAATTAACACTTATGAACGTCAAAGTTTACAAAATGTCAGCAAATTAACCTACAACCAGTTCGCTGACAAAGTAGAGCCATGAGAAGAACTGGCAAGAAACTCAGGCCACTCATTTTAATCGCCAGGTTATTACAATTTTTGTAAGTTACAGTTTCAAGTAGCATGCAAAGTGACACAGGCAATACACTTAACTCTATAGGTAATACCTACAGCTTTCTATGTTGCAAAGAAAAAATAAAAAGTAAAATGCGTGCTTTACAGGCTGCCTCAATTTGCATATTGCTACAAAAGTACGAAAAGTCAGGGAGAAGTCAGGGGGAGTCAAGGGAAAGCCAGGGAGAAGCGAGGGAGAAGTGAAGAGTAAGTGAGGGGAATGTGAGAGGAAAGTGAGAGGAAAGTGAGGGAAGTGAGGAGAAAGTGACGGGGAAGTTAGGGGAAGTGAGGGAGAAGTGAGGTGGAAGTACGGGAGAAGTGAGGGGGAAGTTAGGGGAAGTTAGAAGTGAGGGGATGTGAGTGGAAGTGAGGGGAAGTGAGTGGAAGTGAGGGGAAAGTGAGGGGGAAGTGAGAAGGAAGTGAGGAGTGCTCGAGGAGGGGCAAGGGATGCTGAAGGAGGTGAAGAGGAGAAGACGGAGGTGAGGAGAGAAGCGGAAACTGTGGAGAGTGGAGAAAAAGGGCGATAGGGAAGGAGGGGAAGGGAAAAGTTATTGTAGTGAATATTTGCCTTTGTGTATTGTATTTTTTTTTACGAGGGATATCTTTAGGTAGGTGAAAGAGGGTTTGTATAAATGGGAGATTGAAAATACTATGGAAAACAGTATTTAAACAATATAAAAATGTCTATTGGAAAAATCAATATTCACGCGAGCGAAGCCGCGGGCAAAAGCTATCTATATACATAAAAGCAAAAGGTCACTCACTCACTCATCACGAAATCTCAGAAACAACAAGTGCTAGGAATCTTAAACTTTGCATGATCGTTCCTATTAGGATATAGGTGCTCACTTAGACGGGATTTTGCAAAATCCATCCTCTATGGGTGTATAAAGGGGTGACAAAGTTTGTATGAAACTTCTATAGTTTTTATAGTAGGATTACCAAATTACTAGAAAATACTCTTTTTTTTAATATTCAGAAACTACCCTTATTAAGTGAGCAAATAAGAGTCGAAGTTTGTGTGAAAGTGGTTCATCAGTTTTAGCGGTAGCGGGTTTAAATGGGATTCGCCATAGAGATGGATAATACTGATATTTATTACTGATACAATGTACGGTTGCCGTAAAATCTGGCACCCATCTGAATTTTCACGCGAACGAAGTCGCGGGCAACAGCTAGTCTATAATATGTATGTATTTACAAAAAAAAAAAGAATATAAGTAGTATATCAGTAAGTTGTTTAGTACCCATAACACAAGCAAATATAATTGCTTAATTTGGGGCTAAGATGGCTCTGTATGAATGTGGTAGAATATTATTATTATTATATTATAGTTATAAGGTGCATTTTATGCTTTTTGTTTAATTATCTCAATTTTGGCATATGTGTGGATTGGTTCCTTTTTGCATAAGTAGGTCCAATTGTTTTTTTATGCTTATTAGTTTAAAGTGTAAGTTAAACTTACTTGTGATTTTTATTATTGGTATCTACATTTGTTTTTATTATAAAGTGGTTTGTAAGTCAATTAAAATTTTATAAAAACCATGTTTTAAATTTATAATAATTGATGTGATATCTATAATCTTGTTTTAAGGGAAGTTTTGTGTTAGTTGTAAGTTTAAAAAATGAGTGTATTTTAATAACTTTTAACTTCAGTTTGATCGATAATGATCTAATACTTTATAATTCTGTTGCGTTAAAATTAATAAATTTAACCGCGTTTAAGCGTAACAATGAATCAAGTTTTGTACTCTTATTTAAACACATTTATAGACTACCAGACTTAAAAGCAGTGAACGGACGTTAACCACACTAAAGTTTAACATGAGGTAGTTCCACAAGTATTAATGATAAGCTAAATTGACATTATGTGCTATACCGACATTTTAGTTACAATTAAGTTCTATGTTTTTTAGGTTTTTAATAACAATATTTTTTATGAAATAGAGACACTAAAATGCCGTTACGCTAAGCGTAGTGGCATTTTAGCCGCTGATCTATTAGATTTTTGTAACACCAATGGTATACTAAAACGCAAAAAAACGTTTTATTATAAAATTTAATTATATTTACAAACTGACAGGAGAATAAATTGAAAGTATTTCATTTGATCTATATCTTGGTACCTTTAAATCTCAAATAATTGTTGTCATTTGTAAGTGACAACGGTTTCAATTTTTGCCGCGTTTTTTGAGTGTTTACTCAAAACTCGACTTTGGCAGTTAACGGCATTTTAGTTATACCATGGCAGAGCTGGGTTTTGAGTTTATTGGTTTAACCCACAGTAGTTATTTTTATTTCTACTACATATTTAACAAACGTCATGATTCTAAACACTCATCTTTGCTTTCGCTACTATATAAATAATAAATATATAAATAATATATACTAAAAATATACATACCTACTAAACGAAATAATAAAAGATACTAAAAAAATAATTCATTATTTTCGCGTCTATCAGATTTTAGCTCTGCGGTTTCGGACAAGTAAGGTCATTGTCTTATAGTTGTGCTACTGCTACTTGCCGCTAGAGGGCGGACTCGCACGCAATGTTTTTTTCGGGTGAGGCGCGGGGTGGTGAGGAAGCGAAACGCTCAAGGTCATATGTGACGGAACGCCCTTAAATGGCTTTTGGTATAGTGGCCGCCACTTCTGGATTCCACTGACTGCTTACCATCAGGCGGGGTGGAGTCACTTTGGTAGGCTATACTATAAAAAAAAAAAAAAAAAAATATTTTTATTATCTTACAATACTTGTAGGTTATTCAGGAATTTTTATCATCCTACTAAGTATTTTACTCCGAAAAAGAATAAAACTGGGACATTACATTGATGCATTATTACACGTTATTAAAATCTTAGTTTCATTAGTATAGTTCTACAGATAAAATTTATCGAAAATGTGACAAAATATTTGGTTTATGTGTGGTAAAAATTAGCGCCACTGTTATTTATCCTGAGAAACAAATTTTATGGCAGGCGGAGTGGGAGGTGTTAGGTTTTATTTTCTTTATGGAATTTCTTGATTCGGTCGTCGCGCTCAAAGCCCGCGATATGCAATAGCTTAAAAAACAATTAATATTTTTTTTAATTTCGAATAAGCAATTTTATTTTTATTGATAGGTGTACGATGTAAAGGATTATGACGCCACATTCAACATCCCGCGGGCTGCCCTCAGACTTGTTGGTCTTCGTCTCACCAGGAACGATTCTGCCTATATTAAGTACCTAAGTAAAACTTTTATTAAACACAGAGTAGCAACGAAATAACTATTCATTTTCTTGTCCCTTTTTTAGAGTTCAAAACGACAGAAAGGGCAAGAGATAAAACACGGAGTAGCTAATCCGTCGCTTACCTTTATCAATATGAGGGTTAGCCGATGTACGAACTTTATTTTTTTGATTCGTGGACCTCTGGAAACGAGCCGGTTAAATAATTGGTCCATTATTGTCCCACTGCACGGCAAAGACCTCGACTCGTATAGAAAATATATAGTTACACTAATCACCACACTTCAAAGCTCACGTATTAAATAGATATATAGAATATCCATTGTAGCACGTACCTACAAACAAAGCAATAACACAACACAATAATAAGTATTGACTATAGGCGGTCTTATCGCAATAGCGATCTTTTCTAGACAACCTAGCAATTACTAATGTACATACGTAGGTTCTACACAGTTATTAACGTTAGTACGTAACTTAGCAACTAATATAATATGGAAATAACAATCTGTTATTATGTAAAGTAAGTACACCAAGAAGCCTCAACATCATCTTCTAAAACTTGTCACTATAATTTAACACTAAATTTCTTTGTGTCTGTCTCAAAAAAAGCAAAATAATAAATTAGAATTATACTCGTTTACTGCCAATGCTCTGTTTACCTTATCACCGATTGAAACCACTACTCACAAACTGCACACTGCTGTCCTGGATAGTGGTCATAATTTACTATTTCTTGAATAGGAATAGGACATTATAATTAATTGTGCTCCGAAATCTATTATATCGGAATGTTCTAGATCATTCTGGAGCATGTTCTACTGGTTCGAGTTCGCGAACTTGTTCGTGGTTACATGGTTGGAGCTCGGTAATATTGTGCAGGCAGCTAAGGGAGGCACGTTCCAAGACGCCGTACGGATCATCAGCATGATGCCGTGTGTTGGATATTTGTTCCTTGGTAAGGATTTATTGTAAGTTTTTAGTAGTATTCATAATCAAATGCTAATAAACTCCGATGACCTCTGATTTGTATGCATGTAAATTTTTACGTCTGAAGTATAAGCTATCTTTCGATCGGACATAATATAAAAACATTAGCTTTTTAATACACAATAATATTTTTTACTATTTTAATAACACACGAGTATCTCTAAAATTTAAGACTAAGTTTCATAATACTTATTTTAATTTTTTCAGTGACGTCTTACATTTTAGATTAGATCAAATAACTATAAACTGTATTTATGAACTAGATACATTTTATTTTAGAGTATATTTGTATAAAAAAAACCTTTTTAAAAAACTTAATTTTAACTAAACTTTTTACAGCGCAATGTAGCAAAAAAAACTTAATAATAAAATTATATAATAATAAATATACGGCAGTTTTATTACACAGTAAAGCCTATGGTAAGCCGCTTATACGATTACAGAAGTTCAAAGAGCTTAAAACGTATCATACATATTTTTCTTTTATATTTTTCTGTTCAACGAAGCATCGCATTCACAGAAATAACTTTACATGTATTCCTTTCCTAAAGGTCACATGGTAGTTATACAGTGTAAAATAGATAATTAATAAATTTATAGAAACTGAAAACAACCATGTGTTGATAGTAAGTTAAATAACAATTGAGAAACTAAGATGGACCCTCTGCCATCATTACAAATAAAAAATATTTAAAAAATTGCAGATAATATCGAAATATACATTAATGTATGTACTTATCACTTGGTATCTCTTACATCATAAAAGATGTAATAGTAAATAATAGTTAAGCTGCCGTGTTGGCAATAAATACGCTACACTAGCTCGACTGCCACCAAAATCCATTGAATATGTAGTCAGCTTAAAAGTATATAAAAGCACGGTTAATAGTGTAGAAATAAGATTAATTTTCGTATATTGTAGGTACTATAGTTTCATGTGCCTTTCTAGCGATGTCCAAATCATACATGATCGAAGTCCATCGCCCGGTATACGAGAACCTGATAAGTGAACTGCGCGACATGTGGCCCACGGGGGAGGTTTCCGATATCGAGCATGAGGTCATCGGAGCGGCGTTACGTCAGCTTAATTACGTCATACAAGGTAAATAATAACAATAACACAACAGCTAAACAGCTACTACATCCGATATCGTAAGGAAACCTATATTTAAAAAAAAAAAGAGTGTGTGTACTCATGTACGCACGTAAGAAGTTATACTTCTTTAGCGTAACAATCCTAAAATGCCAAATAATAACACAACACATACATATACATAACAGTTAACCTCAAATCTATAATTATGCACTTAAAACAGTATATTAAAACCACTTTTACCACTAATATTCAAAATAAATATTTTTACTGATAAATGATCAATAAAAAATATCTATCACTGTCATAAATATAATTGAATTGATATAAACGCCAATATATTTTTTATTTATTCACACTGATTATTTGTACTGATACGACACACAAAGGTTCGCAACTAACTTCAGGGTGTAAAAGGTTCGCAACTAACTTCAGGGTGTTGCTTTTTTCTGTCGGTGTGCGCGCGCATCGTAAAAATTCACTCTCATCATTCCAATCGCGCCAAAAGAAGTATAACTTAAAAATCTAAAATCGCCATCCCGCATTGAGCAAGCGTGGCGATCGATGCTCATGCATTTTCTAAGAGAAGAGTTTTCCTTGAAGTGTAATAATATCGGGCTGGTAGAGTGATGATGATGAACAACTACAGCGCTATCTAAACCCAAAGTAAGCACATGTTATAGCTTGTGAAAAGAGTTCTAGAATGCTTTCTATGCCACAGAAGTCGTCAAAATATTGAACTTGTTATTTTATAAATGTTTTAGTGTGGGAAAAACTGTGCTTACCTTTGCAATTTTGAAATTTGTTCAAATTTCATCTAAGCTAGTAAATGTCTCACAGTCTTTCCAAATAGAAGATGCAAAGTCACCGATTTCTATCTATTTATTTGTTAGCTTCTACTAAACCTATAGCATTTTATTACGGTTTTCACTATAATTTAGGAAATTCAGCGAAATTCCAATGTAAAAGGGTAGCACGAACAGAGGGCGCAGTATGGTCAGACACCTCACAAGGTAGATCAACGACCTAATAAGGGTAGCGGGTAACTGATGGATGCGGGCGGCTTACGACCGGTCAAGATAGCAAAAATTGGTGGAGGCCTATGTCCAGCAGTAGAAGTCTTTCGGATACGATAATGAGAATGATGAAAAGGGTAGCACTTAGTACACATGAGAATCTTGTATTTTTTTGTAAACTCAACAATTGATCTAATACTCTCTAAAATCACCAACTCTTACCAGGTTACTATTGGTGTAACAATGCTCTTCTAGTAGTGTTCTTGTGCCCGCCTTTCGTCGAGCTTTTGAAGATATATCTAGGCTATGAGGGTATTTACTGCCTGCCCTTCTTCTACTGGCTACCTTACGACCCACTCGAAGAATACTTCGGCATCACTTTGATCGCTCAAACTTGGCATGGTATGTATGTATGTCTGTATATCTACTCTTGATAGTAAAGTTGCTGTTTTGTCTACGGATTTCTAATAATAATATTCTCGTAAAAAAACTTATTAGGCTCCATAACCGTAGCGAATGACAAGTAAGAAGACAGAAATGGTGATTTCTCTTCAGTTTGAATTATTATTTATTCAGTTTTTGTTTTTTTTATTTATTTCAGCTTTCAGTACCTTCGAGTATGTCGTTGCTATAAAATTATCGATTTCCAATATTATGGTGCTTGGTTTTATAGACATATTTTACTTGAGAGAAAATAACGAATGCAGATTTTTCGATCAATCGTTTATTCGATCAGCAGTAAAAATGTCAAAGATTTTTTCGATAATATCTTCTTTAGCCAATTATTGTTTATTCGTTATGTAATATAATAATTCACAATTGTTTTTCTCGGCCTAATGTTAAACGACGAAATATTTTTCGACAATCAGTGGTATACTCAGAAAAACCAGGGCTTTCAATTTTCAACATGTATTGTATGAAAACAATCACTATAATTAATGAAATTGCAGAAATACTACAAATTTGCGTTTAGTGTGTGTTAGTGTTTAAAGTGTTGCCATTACTGGTGCCTTTCCTATGTATCGACGGTGGAAAGAAAAACAAATGAAGCGACATTTATTGTCCAAATTGAGTAAGACTAAATGGATTTTTTTCACCGTTTAGTTCTACTAGTAGAACTGAACGGTAGAACTATACAGATCAATTAAATTGTTCAGCAGAGCTATTTAAAGATTTTTTTTAAATAATAGTAATTTGTCCACCACTACTGGTACCTACTGTCTACTTACCATCTAGCCAGTATTTAATTTTTACCTTATTTTCAATTAAACATTAAATAAAATACTTAACTGTATCAAAATAGAAATTGAAGGAACAGGCTGAACTAATAATATTAATCAATGTCAAACTTTGAAACTAAGTTATTTGCACTCGAGCATTGTTTAGTTCGGCTCCAATGAGGATTTACTGATGAATATTTAATCGCTAAGTTTAGCGGAACTGTTAGTATTTGCTTGAATTGAATTGCTTATTATTCAATTATGTGCAAACAATTATCCTATCAGCCCACGGAATACGGGAACCTTAACCCTATTTATAGGTATGTTCTGTGAATAATCCTGTACTGTTTTATGGGATAATAATGACCTGCCATAGCTTCGAACGTGGATACTAATGTTTAATATTTATTTAGTTCCTTTTTTGCTCAGGCCTAATAACAATAGGATTCATGTTGTCCGGAGATCTTCTATTCTGCATATTCTTGAGCCACGTTACTACACAGTTCGACTTACTTTCTGAGCGGATTCGACGACTTGTCTACGTTCCTATGGATAAGCAGCTAGTAGACAACTTTCCCTTGGGTAAGTTTGAAAGAAGATAGGTCTTCTTCCCTGGTAGATTTTATGATTTATGGCGAAATTAACATAATTTAACAGTATTTATACCATAAGTAAATTCGTGGCATAAATAATTGATCTCACCACAATAGCTTGTAGGCTGTAAAAGATTCGAGCATTTCAATAAGCTTTTAGTGTTGAAAAAATAACAACTTTGTAAATAATTGAGCATCGTAGACAGCATCGTATATTTTACTTACAAAAATGCCATCACATCACACACCACACACTAAAATCCCAAGTACCTCGACTAAAACACTAGGTATATGTTAGAAGCAAGATACTAACCCTTTATCTTGATTAAAAGTCTCGTTAACAACATTCTAAACAGACTGTAAGTGCTTCAAATGTGTAATTGTAATATTCGAACTCGTCATACATGAACACTGACATTTAGATCATATGGAGAATTTTAATTGATGGGCGTAAAATCAAAAGCTGTCGGTAGTGCTTGTAACGCCAGATATTGATCTAAATTACACTAGCTTTCCGCGGCGCGGTTTTACCCGCGCGTAAAATATGGTTTGTTGTATCCCTCGGGAACCAGACCGATTTTCTTAATAAAAAGTAGCCTGTGTCCGTCTCCGGCACCAAATCTATCTACATAACAATTTTAATAAAATAAAAAACACACCCACACGCACACCAACACATACACACATACAAACTTTCGCATTTATAATATTAATTAATAGGATTTTCTTGTCGATTTCGGCGATGGTGACTGCAAGTTGTTACAAGAGCTTTAGTATTTTTCTATATCTACGATTTAAGTGGCAAATATCAATAGCAGTAACTATTTATCTTAGCTTAAAGACATGGCTGTGTTTAAATAAATATTCTTGAAACAATGCAAAAGAAACCTAAATAAAACTGACCGTGAAAATGAGGGAAGAAAAACAATGAGTGAATTGACGAATTGGACATAGACAAATTTGCTAAAATATTTTGATCTGATTATAAGTATAAAGTTTGTATACGATCTTAATAAGTGAATTTAACTTTAATTATGACTCTGTAAGACAGTTTTATCGTATTATTTTAAGATAAGGAGTCAAGAATGTAAACTTGTTGTTACTCCAATCTCGATGATGTGCCGTCAAGTTGACGTGTTTGGTGACTCTGGTGTTACAATTAATCAAACGTCAGCGGTATTCATTAGTCACAGCGCTGACAACAGCCTCTTCAATACGTTACACGAGATTGATCGACTCACTGCCAAAATACAACTTACTGTTCTAGATATTTGGTCTTAAAATTTCCAATCATATTTTAGAGAAGACTATATAATGGTATTGTACTACGTAATATGGTATTACCACACTATATAGTAGTTATACTTTATACTTAAACGGTCTGCAAGTGCGGCTTGCACTTGCAGATAAAGCAATTTATTTATAAGTATCTACACAAAAACAGGCTTTACTTCATGTCGTCACGCAACGAACAAACAAAACAACGTAATTGTAAATTTCGTGATGTAGGTCGTATCCAAATTTTGCGTAATACATATTAAAGAATATTCTTTGTCGCCAACTTGATAATGATAGTTAATTTTGGATGGATATCCTAATAGATTATGAACATAATAATTAAGTAGTTGTGCTGGATATTTTTACGGGACAGATAGCGTTGCCATAAAACCGCAAATAACGGCAGGGATGACAGTGCAAAATATTTAAAAAGTTAGTTCACAAGGTAAATACCACAGGTACACTTTATTTAAAAAAAAAAATAATAAACTTTTAGTTCGTCCTAGTTTTCTCAAACAAAATTTTATGGTTTTAATAGAGTAAAATCATCGACTGGTACTTAATAGACGGTAAGCACTACCAAATATATTACACAAATATTTTTCGTTGTTACCCGGTGAGAAAAACGTAGGTACGGCAAAACATAAGGTAATAATATAGTTTTTTGTTATTCTTAAGGCTACTGCGCACTAAGAAGCCTGGCTCTAGCATAGAATTTCTAGGCTGCCTAGTGCGTGGGCTCTAATAGGCCATTATATGTTGGATTGCTTGCCACAACCAGACTACGGAAGCCAGGCTGTCTAGTGCACAAGAGCCTTGAGAACTGTTATCATTTCTAATGTTTTACAGGTGAATACTGCCAACAATACGTAAGCAGCCACCAAAACATTGTCGACTCTTTCACCGATAAGGACTGGGAGCTCTTACAACAGCAACAACTTTCAGACATTATATTACGACATCGGACATTAATTAGGTATGTACATTAAGTTTATCTTTTCGTTGGGTAGTTCTTAGCTATAGCAAAACGACCCCTGAGATCTTTTACTACTTCTTCTATAGATACTTGAACATACTTGAATAAGTGCCTCTATTTTATAGAAAGCCGGTATATTAGAAGCATAATAAATAGAAAGTAGGAAGAGTTTTTGAAAATGACCGTGCGACATTATGCCTACCCACCCACTACAGTCGATTGTATTGTGGTGTTCCTCGACACGGCATGTAGACTGAATTGGTCTTTTCTCTCTGTATTTTTGGCTCTTACTAACTATAAATAATAAAACCAGTCTGTTACTGCCTCACTACAAGGAAAGGCTAGTTTTCATAAAGAGAAGGCATGAGCATTGATCCCACGCTTGCTGAAGATTGACAATTTCAAACCTTTTATTTTATTATAACTATAGATGTTCAAGAAAAATATAAATACAATAAAAATATAAATGTTAAAGAAAAATATAAATACATGGTACTTAACTCTAAAACATACCCGGGAGCGGATATTAGCACTGACCATAATTTACTTGTTGGTAAAATTGACATAAATATCAAAAGAAGTAAGAAGAAACGTAAAGCCAAAGATATTGATCTCAATAAATTAAAAGATGATAACAGTGCAATATAGTAATAAGTTGGATAGAACTTAATAATAAGGATATAGACAATAATATAAATGAGAAATGGTGCATTATAAGAGATATAATAAAGTCTAGTGCAGAAGAATGCCTAAGTAAAGAGAAAATTAAACCTAGGAAAAAATGGATGGATACAGAAATAATGGAACTATTACTAGAAAGAAGAAAATACTGCAATAAAGAAGATGAAAATAGTATTAAAATGTATAGAAAACTTACGAATAAAATCACTCTGAAGTGTCGAGTGCGAAAGGAAAAAGAAGTAGAGAAAGACTGCGAGAGTATAGCTCATTTCATGAAGATGGGAAGGATGGACATAGCATATAGCATTATTAGAAACATAAATAAGAAACATAAAAAGAAATCTACAGCTATACTAGATGAAAATGATAAAATATTGATAAGTAATGAAGATATATTGGAAAGATGGAAGAATTATTTAGAAAACTTGTACAGCGGTAAAGGATTAACACAAGGTGATATAGAAGATGAACAAGAAGTAGAAGAAGTAATGATAGGTCCGGATATAATGAGAGAAGAATTCGACAGAGCTCTAAACAGTATCAAGAATGGAAAGGCAGCAGGTGATGATGGTATATACATAGAAATGATAAAATACGCCAGCAATGATGAAGTAGTGGAAGAGATATTTAAAATAACAAAATTTATTTATTGTACTGGACAAATGCCAAAAGATTTTATGACAACTAAGATAGTCACATTGCCGAAAAAACAGAACACATTAAAATGCGAAGAACATCGAACTATAAGTTTGGTTTCTCAAGCTTCCAAAATTATACTGAAAATCATCCAACACAGAATAAGAGATAAAATAGAATATAACTTAGGCAACGACCAATACGGTTTTAGAAAGGACAGAGGAACCAGAGAAGCAATTTTGGCCCTGAGACTAATCATAGAAAGAAGAATGGACATAGAACTAAACACCCATATAGCATTTACAGATTTAGAAAAGGCGTTCGACAATGTTGACTGGAAGAGGATGATGAGAATATTGAAGTAAATTGGATTGGATTTTAGAGATAGAAGAACTATATTTGAATTATATAAGAACCAAGAAACTATTATAGAAATCGGAAACGAGAGAGGAAGAGCAGGAATAAGGAAAGGAGTAAGACAAGGTTGTTTACTTTCACCACTATATTTAATGTTTTTATAGAATCAGCCATAAAGAAAATCTCAGAAACATCAGATAAGGGTGTTAAGTTTAATGGAGAAACAATACAAATCATACGATTTGCTGATGATATTGCGGCATTAGCAGAGTCACAGAATGACCTACAGGAACTTTTAAACACCATGAACAACATATTTAAAGAATTTTCTCTTAAAATTAACATTAAAAAGACTAAAATACTAAACATATCCAAAGCAAGTTTGAACTCACACAGAACAATAAAAATAGAAAATAACCCACTAGAAAATGTAATCCAATTCAAATATCTCGGAAGCCTTATTGTACAAGATGCTAGATGTATACAAGACATAAAAACCAGAATAGCAATAGCAAAACAAACATTTCATAAAAACAGAAATATATTTACATCTAAAATATCAAAACAAGTGAAAAAGAAATTTATAAAAACTTATGTTTGGAGCATAGCACTGTATGGGTGTGAAACGTGGACAATGACACAAAGAGAAAGGGATATGTTGGAGGCATTTGAGATGTGGTGCTGGAGGAGGATGGAGAAAATAAGTTGGACAGAGAGGATCACAAACGAAGATGTGTTGAGAAGAGTGAAAGAAAAGCGAACCTTGCTAAGGACAATAGAAAGTAGAAGAGGAAAGATGATTGGCCACATTATACGACATGACAGCTTTATAAGAAACATCATAGAAGGGAAAATAGAAGAAAAGCGAGGTAGGGGAAGACCACGGATAAACTATATGAGTCAAATAAAGAAAAGTGCTGGTGCCATGTCGTATAAGGAGGTTAAAGAGATGGCTCTGGACAGGGAGAAGTGGCAGGAATTGCATCAGTTCCACCGACAAGAGTCTAACTCTTAAATTATGGATGGATGGATAGATGTTCACAATCTTTTAATTCACCGTGATTTACTATATTTTTCTTTGAGTAATATACCCTATACTATTATATAAATCGGAAGAGTTTGTTTGTTTGTTTGAACGCGCTAATCTCTGGAACTTCCAGTCGAATTTGAATAAATGTTTTTGCGTATGATAGCCCAGTTCTTGAGAAAGGTTATATGCTATGTAACATCAAGCTACTGGCAACGGGAGCAAAAATGCGGGTGAAAACGCACCACATTTACATCACTTGGTATATTTTCAGGCTTGCAGGTGACGTAGAAAACATGTTCAGTTTCGCGCTGCTGGTTAATTTCTTCAACAGTTCTATTATCATCTGCTTCTGTGGGTTCTGCTGTATTGTGAGTATTTAAATTAACCAGTAACTAACCATGATGCTATACCAGTGGGCAAAATCCATACTAATATTATAAATGTGTAAATAATTCTGTCTGTCTGTTACTCTTTGACGCCTAAAACACAGATTTCGATGAAATTTGGTTTAGAGATAGATTAGACATGGGATATTTTTATCGCGAAAAAAATGTTATTCTATCTGCAGGACAGATCACTTTAATGATTAACAATAATATTAGTCCATTTCAATTAAAATTGAAATCTGCGAAACAACTTCATTAAAATGTGAAATTACATATGAATGTATTTTTTTAATAAACACACAAATAAATCTAATTCGAGCTATAATAAGACTAATTAGACTTTATCATACATACCTAAGTAGAAACAAATAAACCCCTACAAACTTTCGCTCTTTCAACAAACCTAAAATCTATACCAAAACGCCAAATCTCGTTAAATATTTCGTACACGCCGTAACCTAATAAATACCCAATATTATTAGATTACAATTTGTAGATACCTGTTGAGACCTGATTCAGTATCAAATTTCAAAGTCAAACTCAAGAAACTTAGTTAATAATTTTAACTATGCTACATATGAACCATGATCAAAGAGATGTCAGCTATTTTGCTGACATCTAATTTGCTGACAAAGGTAGTGTTGTAATTAAATGTAGAGACACAGACGTGAGAACCACTGGCAAAAAACACCCGCCAGCCTTTTTAATTACCAGCTATTCATAATGTTTGGTATAAGTAACAATTTAAACCAAAGGCAGAAACAAAATAATCACTAGTGGTCGCCTAGTGGTCGAAAATCGATTTTTTTTTATTTAAAAAAAAGTTACATTCAGAACTCCTGCTCTCTATAAACTCTAAGTAGGTATGCGTAATTTCATACTCCCCTTCTGCGCAATATTCGTAAAAAGGGGTACAACGGTACAAAGTTTTTGCTTCACGTATTATTTATAGATTATTTATCTAGATAGGTCATACCTACAGGTATGACCTAGTCATGCAGACCCAAACTGAGATATAACGTCAAATTAATACTAAATGATTTTTGCATATTGTAGACGTCGCGAATAGATGCTCGTACCTTTAGAGCATGTTTAGGAAAATACGAACTCTCATACAAATATTGGCATTTAACTATGAAAATTCAATTATTTATCCTCGAGATCTAAGGTATGATTTCATTACACATGACTGAGCCTGCAAAGACTAATCAGAATACAAGTAAACATGCTATAGAGAGATCAAAAGAGTTTTGATGTTGTAAAATGAACAAGACTTTGACTAATCATGTAATCGTTTATCAGTATTTTATGAACATACCTACGTAAGTCCACATTTAACTTCACAACGTATTTCCAACGTATTGGGTCAAATAATGTAATAATTGTACCAAATATTAAATTTCCAGATCGTAGAGAAGTGGAATGAGCTAATTTATAAGTCATTTTTAACGACTGCCTTGTCTCAAACTTGGCTCCTGTGCTCCTACGGACAGAGACTGCTGGAATCGGTACGTATCACACTCTACTATTTAATAGCCCAGCTCATTACACTTCTACTGCACGGTATCAGATCCTCCTTTTAGGTTAAGGCCTGTTTTTAATTAGTTATTAGCATTGGTCATTCCGCTTGCTAAAATGGTTTAGCAATTTCGGACTTATTCTTTAAGTTTGTATGACTTACGATGTTTTTCTGCATGCTAAATCAGTAATGTCCCAGGTAAACTTAAAAAGTACCTATCTATAAGTTGAAAGTAAGGTACCTAACTAAACTATTTTTTGAAAATTGCTGATAATGATATAATTATATATTTTACATTAAACGCCATTATACAATAACAAGCAATCAACTTAATTAAACAAAACTTTAAAACGATTACACAATGGTGATAAAATTAATGACCACTGTACCTATCTAATTTGCGTGGAATAACTTAAGTTTAAAGATCCCTGGATTGGTTAACCCTTTTTGTGTCGGGTTAAAATTAAATGGTCCTTGAAAATCGTACTACGCAATAATGACGCCAAGAACTCTGGTAGGTAAAACCGTACAAGCATGAATTTGAAATGCGCGTGTTTTGATTTACCTACTTGCAAACATAGCAAATCTGGTCGTATTTTTTATTGCGTTTACTTAAAAGCACAGAATACTTGTTCTGAGCTTAGAAGCTTGTTTTTTACGGCTTCAAGAAACCTTTAATATTTGATATTAATTTCAGCTTCATAAAGCTACAGGTTTCTAAGAAAAGAAGTCCTATCAGACATCGAATCTTAGGGTTTAATTTTTCCTTCTGACGAAACTCAAAACAATATGTCACATTCATATTCTAAGTTTAAAAATAAATGAAATTCTTATCATAATGTTTCTCATTACATTATGATAAGAATTTCATTTATTTTTAGTTTAGTTTTTTAGTTTTATCAGAAAAAAAAGAACAATATTTCATTTGACAGATAGTTTATTGCACTAGTCTAAGCTTAAATACATAAGTACCTCCTATCGAAGTTAAAGATCATACGATAAAGAAAAATATTGCGAGAAGAGTGCAGGTTGCAGTCTTCCAAACGTAAAATTACTGGTATTAAGAAAAGCCAAATAAAGACAAATACGTTCAAAAGTCTTTTATATAAATTATTAGCCTATCAAAGTGACTCCACTCTTCACGATGATAAGTAGTCAGTGGTATCCAGAAGTGATGGTCACTATTCCAAAAGTCATTGTTTTGAACTGCTGACATGGTGGCCTATCGCCACTATGGCGGCTTTATGACATCATCATCCCAATTTTCACTTTATGAGCTGCTAACTAAAAAATTTAATGAAAAACCGTTGTTACAGAGCGAACGTGTCTCAGACGCGCTGTATGAAAGTGGATGGTACAAAGCGTCTCAAAAGATTAAAAGCTCCATACTCATTATGTTGCACAGGTCGGTACTTTGATACTGCATTGCACTACGTAGGTACCTACTAGTGTTATACGAATAGGTAGGGTTCAGTCTACTCCTCTATTTTCAGCAAGCGGATTTTTGTAATAAAGCTATCTGGATTATATTTTTGTATCCATAATTATTTCATAATAATAAAATACGCTAAATTATGTTTTTTAGAGGTAGGTACCTAAATATAGTTGGCCAAAGAAATTTTTGATCAGCGTAATAAGCAGGGCAACATTTTAAGTGTAGATAAGTACTTATCTATTGGTATGATGTCTGGTATGGTGGTATGGTGTCTTCTTCTAATTGAAAGCACCCACGTCTAACCTTTCCAAACACCATTTCAACGTATAGATAACATTTTTAGACGATTGGCTAGTTATTACCTATGCATTTTGCTAAATAGACCTCTTGGTGGGTAGTTGGACGTTTTGATACTGAAATGTATTTGATTGTAAAGCTAGCCTGTAGATAATATACTTTTATAAAGCTCAAGTAATGTTTAAACCGGACAATTATAAGATCTTACATCGATGAGAAGTACCTAACGCAACCTACCGCTTTCAATCACACAACAGATTAAAGCGTTATAACTTTTTTACACATAATATTTTGCAATACTTAAACAATTATGCTTTATCACAATTATTACAATATAATATTCTAATAAGGTAGGTACATAAAGTATATTTTTATCTACTTTCAGGTCGCAAAAAAGCATTCATGTAACAACATATGGATTTTCTAATATTTCATTGGTCAGTTACACTACGGTAAGAAATATTTTGAAACGGTGTTTGTTAAATTTCTGATGTGGCTAACTAAGTAAGATAATTTTTTTTTCACAGATCATCAAAACTTCTTGGTCTTACTTCACGCTGCTGCTGAATATTTATAAAAATTAAAACTAAATTGTTCACCTACTGTAGTACCTTTAATTTCACTAGTTTCAGTCGTCGACTAAACTAAATATCTACCTATTTGATGCGATGTTGGTGTTAGCGTCGTTGTCGTTAGAAGCTACCCATTAAGTATGTAGCTAATTTTATTGCGATATGTGAAATGAATTGTATGTTTTTATTTGTATTTTTTTGTCACATAAATTAGACATAAGACCACTTGTATGAGGTGGAGGGTTGTTAACCTGAGACACAGGAACCATCCTAGTTCAGGTAACAACCAGCCATAGAATAATTTAATTGTTAAAAAAATTATATCAAGTTTATGTTTATTTAACTCAAACCTGTGTTGTACTATGATGAGAAATAAAGGATATCTATTTATTTATTTATTACTTATTCCGCGGTCACTGAAAATTAAGCGATTTGTTTAAATTGTATAGGCTTTTTTTCAATATAGTACCTACATAACAATATGATAATGTATTTTGTAGATACCTATATAATTTAAAATTAAGCCATAGTAAGATATGCGGTGTGCGTTACGATTGCTCCGCCAAGTTATCTTGCAATGCAATTACAGATAATGAGATATCAGCGTGCAAAGTAGTAGTAACTTTCAATCCTAAATATTTCGTAACATATTTATATAGAACTTCTAATTCTTTTTTCGAAAATTTTCGACAAAATCAGTCTTTAACAGACAAAAAGAATTAGAACTCTAACCCAAGCGGTTGCTGAGATCTCCATGGATGCGCAATCGTACTCGTTACTTTGGCGCGGCCAACTTAAAACCCTTATAACTTCTTTATTTCTACTTCGACAATTTTTTTGTTTGTACCCTTCGATTTCGACAAATTCCGAGAAAATATTGGGCAATTTTTTTTTTCTGATTAATAACGTGGCGGAGCAATCGTAACGCACACGGTATGCGTAGTTTATTTAGATCTGACGAGAGGCTGTACAATTTGCACTCGTGCTGACTCGGGTTATGATCATTATACTTAAGTAGTAAATATATAGATTCCTTTTTATTTGATGATCGCAACGACCAAAAATAGAAATAACAATAAAAAAAATATTTTTTATCATTTTAAAGTGTGTTATTTAGACGTAGACACCTACACTTTTCTATTTATATTTAATAATGAAGTTAATATAGTTATAATATTATTCCATTCTAATCATTGAACTCATCGAATTTACTCAACCCGGATTAACCCGAGTTGCAATCCGACTCGTTTGAATACTAATAGTCCATCACTAAATAGCGAAAAAGTAATGTAGTAGTGTCAATACTGTCAATCAACTTGATAGAAAAGAAGCAAGCAAAGCAAAGCTTGTTTGTTTTACTTTTTCGTGGTGTGGATAAATCCGCAATATAATGTCTAGCAAGAAGAATAAAGAAATCCACGATAGTGAGAGTGAAGAAGAACAGGATTCTGGAAGCGAGAGAGATTCTGATTTCGATTCTGATGGAAACTTCGTCGGCGATAAGGTATACCATAATATAACCTAGAAAACACATGGCGTGCCGCATTTTACAATATTTTCTATTGATAATTTTGTAATTAGGAAAATTTTCGTCTCTCGGCTTTATTTATATTATTTTTCCTTTTTGTTTCATATTTTGTTTTTATTCAGGGGTAATATTGCTATTTACACCACTGCATATTTCCTGACACTTTCAAAATATTATGAAATTTGCAAAAAAATAAAAAATATTACCTATCTAATATTGACTTATATTAAAAATTATTACTCTCTATAGGAGTTACAAGCAGACTTCGAGGGTCGTAACCCTGAAGACTGTGACTTCCATGGCATCAAGCAGTTGTTGCGGCAACTATTCCTGAAGTCGAATGTCGATCTTGGAGGACTGGCACAAATTATTATCTGTAAGTTTTGAATAAGCTCTGTAAATATTTTTTTGCAATATTCAAATTCTAATTCAAAATCATTTGATAAACACATTCTACCATAACAATGGTGCTTTTCAATTTCTACTTTTTACTTATATGTTCCATTTTTTATTTTATTTTTTCTGTCAGGATTGCAATTTGTTACTCAGCTGCTACAGATATTGTGTAATGAACTTTTATTCTTTGGCTAGAATTTTAAACTTATTTATTCTGATATAAATAATGTCATAACAGGTCTGTAATACATTTTTAAACAATTTGCATTTCATATTATTGTCTGCTGATCTCTTAAATGTATAGTATTATCAGTAGTCCATGCAAGGTAATTTATATTTCTGGACCAAAAGCATTAAGTACCTAACTTAAGTATTGTAATAAATACTGAAATTGTGATATAATACAAACCTCCCTTTTTCTCTTTTATATAACTGCATTGCACAAACTTCGCTTATCTCTGCATTACCTTGGTTGTCTGTTAGAGAATGCCTATGGCATTAAGTCTGGCATTGTACATTTCTGCATTAAATTTGTATAAATAAAATATAAATAAAGCCATAATATGTGCAATGGACTAAATGGCAAAGAACTCCAGGTCCCTAAAATTTGTTGGACCATCGGAGATAATATACTGTCTATCCAGTATCAGTAGTTTGTGTGTGAGAAACCATCTTTTTAACAAACTTATTGCCATCACCATTATGTTCATAATTAAATGAAACTATCATTATTGATTTTTAACATTTCAGCTCAAAACTATGTGGGCAGTGTAGTAAAACAATGCTTAGATGATGGCCAGGAGGATGATGATGAAGAAGATGATGGCAGTGATGGTGTGTTTGGAGTCACCACAGTCATCAATATTACTAAGAGAAAAGTAAGTAATTGATTCTAACTGACTATGATTGCAGTCTGCTAGGCATGAATGATAAATTATGAGATGGTGGTCATTTTATTAAAATTTTAATTAATCAGTACAATTAACTTTTTATTTTCTTATGATTTCAATAAATGACATGATTTCTAAATATAAATTTGTAAAGAGTTCATAGAAACCACTACTTGCAAGCAGGAATCTTCAGTCAAGCATAAACAAATAAGATTCTTTGCTTAACCCTCTATCATATTGTGGTTCTGTTGTTTTTTTTAGGATGAGGCATGCATACAACAAATAAGGACCCTACTGACTACACTAGCTGAAGACAATGCAAATGACAGAACTAAAGCGCTAATCAAAAAGATATTGTCTAGTGATTCTGAACATGTTGGGCTAGTCATTAATGAAAGGTACATTTATTATAACTTAACTATCATTATCATAATAATATTATGGTTATGGATGTTCTGAATAGGCAGTCATTATACCCATGACATTTTAGTCCTATAACTTTGGGTTTATACAACCAAATACTTCATAGCAAGTTATCCAAATTATGGCAGTTAATCACATAAAATGTAGGTAGAAGGACTATCCAATCCAAAGACAGGCAGCAGCAGTACCCTGTGATATGACCATCTGGTCCACTGTGTTCAACTGTTTGTTCAACGAACTGAACAAATTCAACTAATTAAGTGTCATTTGTACAACTATTTATTCAATTGAACAAAATCCACTATTATAGTGTCATTGTTTCAACTATTTATTCAATTGAACAAAGTCCACTATTATAGTGTACTTTGTTCAATCAAATACCTACTTGCTTTCTAATAAGGTTATCTATTCATCATTAGTGGCTTTTAAATGCAATGATGACGATAATCAATGACATTACTCAATGTCAATCAATGACTTTATTCAATTGCATTTTATTGGAATAAATATAGTTGTTGTAGATTATAATTACAATTAATAATATTATGGAGTTAAGTGATAATAACGTTGGAGAGTTACAATTTTTGTCAAAATCTCGTGGTGTAGTTTTGTGCCATAGTGGCTATAAATATTACAAAGTCCGTAACTATGCAGATGGGTCTAATATATGGAGGTGTTCATCAAGATTTCAAGGGACATTTTGTTGTGTGGGATCCTTGACTATTATGGTAACTTTTTTTCATTACTGAATATTTCATACTAATGTTTCAGTAATAGTCGTAGAATATTTTATTACATAACAAATATTTTGCTGTGGTACTTTGGATTCAAGAGACTTTGTCAAGAGTTAGGAACTTTGGAGATTCAGTTTTACCTACTGTAGCTAAAAGTAACTAAAGTTACATTTATTTTCGCAGAATGGAAAAATAATTAAACACAAAAATCACAATACCGCTTGCGAAGCTGATTACGGTAAAATAGAAGTTGAAAAAAAAAATACAGGAATGTAAAACAAAAATTATAAATTCTGATTGCACTCAAACGGTACCAGAACTGTTTAACGAAACGATTTCTTCCGTCATGGACATAGGCTACGACAAAGTCACTAAAATACCCACGTACACCTCAATAAAAAGTACTTTGTACAAAATCAGGAACAAAGCAGCTGGTATGCCCAAATTTAACTTTATTCTTTTATCGGAGGTGGTAATACCAAATAAATTCTTATGTTTTTTGCTTGGTGACTACAAGGACAACGATGTCCGCATAATTGTGTTTTGTTTAGATAAAATTAAAGAAAAAGTCGGTTCTATTGATTACTTTTTTGGAGATGGAACCTTTAAATCGTGTCCAAAACCTTTCAAACAAATTTATACACTTCACGGGGATGTCGGGAGTTCGGAAAATGAGTCGAATGTAATACCTATTATTTAATGTCGGACATGTCGATGAAGTCATACACGGTACTATTCGAAATAATAAAATCCCAAATTCCTGAATGGGAACCGATAAAGTATACTGCTGATTTTGAAGAAGCTGCAAGAAATGCTATGATAAAAATATTTCCTAATATTCATGTTAAGGGATGTTTATACCACTTTTCTAATAGTGTATGGAGAAAGGCGAAAAAAATTGGAATTAGCAAAGAAAACTACACAAAAAAAATTGTATCACTGACGGCTAAGTTACCGTTACTACCGAGTACTATGATAAAAGAAGGCTGGATGTATATACAAAATAAAATTGAATTATTAAACGCTTACGTGGACAAAGAAACTGATTCAAAATTAAAACAATTTATTCAATACTTCGAAAACTATTGGCTCAGAAACGATAATTTTATTAACACATGGTCAGTTTTTGGAGAGAGATACAAAACAAACAATAATATGGAAGGATGGCATTTGAAATTAAATAATGCTTGTAGAAGACGTAATATCAATATAGTTCAATTATTGAATGTTCTTTTCGATGATGCTAAAATATCAGCAATAAAAGAACATCAAATTAACAGTTACAAGCAAACTCTAAAAAAACGTCAAAAATACAATATTATAAATGATAGAATTACAGTTGACATGCAAATGCAAGTGGTGAACAATGTAATAAGTGTTCTCCTCTTTTTAGAAAGTATACGTTGAACTGTCTTTTATTTTCTCGATGCTCATTTGTTTTGTCGACATTCCTTTGTTTCGATGTTAATTTTTTATTTTTTTTTCATTTTTTTTGACCACGGTAATTGGTCGCGGCAGTGGGTAAAGTTTTGTTAAATTAAACATGAACTTGAAGTTTCAGTTGAACAAATGATCCATTATTTCTACCTAATGTACAACTAATACATTAGCCATACATTTACAAATTTCCGATTGTACAAATGACACTGAATTAGGTGAATTTGTTCAATTCGTTGAACAAACAGTTGAACACAGTGGACCAGATTTGATATGACTTGACAACAACATCACTCTATTGTGATCAACAATCTGCCCTGCATGTTTTTTTTATGTTAGCATACTCAAGGGACTCCACTCTGCCTGATGGTAAGCAGTCAATGGAATCCAGAAGTGCTGGCCACTATTCCAAGTCATTGTATACTGCTGGCATTAATAGTCTCTATAATAATAATAATAATAAATAATAAATCATTTATTTTGACACAGTAATGTTACACAAAGACCTATGAAGCCTCTGGTTTCCATACTAGTAAAATCTGTCTCAGAAATCAGCGTTTTCTCCCAATTATTTGCTTACTTATGTCATCAATTTAAAGCAAACGGGATAAAATATGTGAACAAAAAAAAATAAAAAGGAAAAATATGTAGAAAATATTAAATATTATATGGTGGCATAAATATTGTTTATTTGGGCTAAGATTCAATGGAAAAAATAATTTATAATCTCATATTTTTTCAGAATCCTAAACATTCCAGCAGCGATCAGTGTACCATTATTCTCGTCATTACAAACAGAATTAGAAAAGGCGACGAAAAAAAACATGCCGTACACATTCCAGTACCTTGTGTGGATTTGCAAGACTTACAACACTGGAGGTATATTTGTAAACATAAATATACACTTAAACTGATTCATTTATTTTAGTTTGCTTGTGATTTTGATGTAGTTTAACTGATTCTTTTTAGGTACTTTTGTTTATTTATTGATTCTATGTAAAAGAGAGATGTTATCCATTATAAAACGTATAGAATAAAAATGACGGTTCTAGTAATATAGGTATGGCATTCTTCAAATAATTGTAAAAATCACAAATAAATAAAAAAAATGCAGTTATATATACCATATTTTTAAATTTAATAATTAAATATTATTTTTTAAATTCTTCCATATAACCCATAAGTGAATCTCATACACACATCAAGAATCAAATTATAAATGTAAGTGTGAATAGATGTATGGATTTTTGTAACTCTCACACAGAAACTACCAGATTGATTTTTGATTTTTTGAACTAAACTTGACAATAATATAGCTTATATGTCAGAATAAGAAATAGACTTTAATTTACAAAGATATTGTATATTTTTAATACATGCAAGCGAAATTGTGGGCGACAGTTAGTGTTTAATAATGTGATTGTGTAATATTATAAATATAGTAGAAATGATAAATTACAGATGAATCATCAGAAGTCCTATTTGCCAACCAGGAAGAAAAGCCTATAGCTGACGAGGCGCTGGCGAGCTTCGACGTGGACGTGACTGAACAGGCCGAGCTCTCGCAGTGGGATTACGAAGGAGGCGCGCTCACTCCATGCAGAAAGGTATTGCTCTTTAAAACTAGGAACAAGCCGTGTCCCGGGGAACTTTATAGACCTACAATTAACGGACATAATTATTATAGTGAACCCAGAGTATGCGCAAACTTTAGATCACACAGTTTTGTCCCATGTGGGGATTGAACTCACAATGTCGTGCCCAGCAGACGCTTGCGCTCCCACTGCGCCACAAAGGTAGTGATATCAATGAAGTTTTGTTTTTTAATTGATTGCCGTGCTACAAACTGTCTGTCGCGAGATCTTCGACACATGTAAGAAAGGCCACAAATTATGTTGCAGCTATGTCTGTGTACATACAATTGCGAATCTCTACAACAGTGGGAGAACAAATGTGCTGGAATTATTTTTGTAATAATTCTAGTTGTCCAATGTGGAATTCGAACCCACAACTTGCAGAGCACTCTGCAAATTCGACAAACCTATTGCTTTTTTAATATAACAAAAATCAACAGAATTTTGTCCGTTTTTTTTATATTAATTGTACATACCTACTTACCGAGGCCTTATTTATCATACATATAAGTGTTTTTTAATGTTTGCCATTTAACACTTGGTTTTATATCTATTGTTATAATATACCTGGACCTTATCATTATCAATTTCTCCTACACTAGTATAACTTGAACTATCTTGTTGCAGGTGTTAATATTCGACGGCAATAAATTCAACAATCTAGTGAGACTTATCAAGGCAGAAGTGGAAGGTGTCTAACATACTATAACTGTGACATATTATATTTATGCCATACAACTCGCTGTATACATATTTATATTTTATTATTACATATTAAACTAAGCTTTACTGAAGATTGTTTTTGTATTACCACCCTTTTCTCCGAAGGAGAGAAGCCAACAACTGGTCTAGTATATTTTTAAAAATAAAACAAAGTTATTTACTTAGAAACTTTATTTCGACACAGCAGCAGTCACATATTTCTTATGTCTAATCATACGAGAATCATCAAATAAATGATACTTACGTCTAATAGATTCTAAAGTAATAAAAAAAGCGCTTTTCACACAAAACATATTGCTACGTTCATATTATTAACTATTTTTAAGAAAAACAAAAACAGATCAAGACTTTGTGTAAACGCGCATTATTTTTATTTAAGTAAAAGTAATACAAAATTCAATTAAACTTAAGTTTGACTTATTTATCATTATTTCTTACTAACAGCAAAAGCAACCCTGCAGCTTCTAACAATATTGCAAGTCTAGAAAAACTATATAAAAACAATGTTTTATTTATATTATGTTAGGTATTCAATTTATACTGTGGAAGTTTATTTTCTAGACACAACTCGTATCGACTTTGCTAGCCTAAGAACTCATTATAATTGGTAATTTTACATTCCGCCCCTACTCCTTATTTTTATAACTCGATTCGGAACAAATAAATTTAAATGCGGTATCTATTGGAGATAATGTAAGTCTACGTGATAGTGGAAATACGCACGACTGTGCAGGGAGATTGTAGATTAATTTCTACACGAGACAAAACTTTACATGATCTTGTATTTCCATTATTTGCGTGTTTGTATAAGTATAGAAACTTTGTTGTACAACTCACACACACGCACACAAAAAAGTGAAGTAAAAGAGCCCCTAATATTAGTCAACTGAATTTCTATTAAGAGCACTTTTTGTCTCACTTTTTTGTGTATCTGTCTTTCCAGTTTATATTTTAATTATAAAATATTATGTACAATTATTCGACATTCTAGACACATTCAAAGCATCTTTCATCATAAAATCTCTCAACGCACAGAGTCCTTTCAATATTTTGGAATTTTGGTCCATTTTTTGTATGTCAGTTTCTGAAAGATTTTTGTCTTGGGCAAGATAGCCATTGATAGCTTCTTCTGTCATCCAATGAGCGGGTACTTTGTGCATGTTGTATTGAGCCGGGTCCGGGTTTATCGGCATAGGAGTGAGAGATTTCTCCCATGGAGTAATGTATTTTTGTTCTGAATGTAGGCCTTCGATGTATCTATAAAAGGAAATAGATATATTAGACTACCTTTCCGCGGTGTTTCACTCGTCTTTGCTTACTGCTCTACTCCCGTCGCCAGTAGCGTGATGTTACATAGCCTATAACCTTCGAGAACTGGGCTATCATACGCAGAAAGATTTTCAAATATGACTGGTAGTTCCACAGATTAGCGCGTTCAAACAAACAAACAAACTCTTCCGCTTTATTTAATAGTATAGATATATTAGAGATCAAATATCGTCAGTGTGATAAAGCCAAAAGAAATAAATGTAATAAAAGGTGTAAATATATCTATTTGTTACATACATAGCGTTATTAAAACTATGTCATCATCAAACCAGCCCATTAGTATCCTACTGCAGGAAAAGACTTTCTGCTCATATAGAGAAGGTATGAGCATTGATCGCCACGCGATTTTAGACATTTTTTTAGTACTCGAGGGAGCCTACCACCATCTCTTAAAGCAGTATTAGTTTAATATTACTTTGTCTTTTCGTACCATGACGCCCATAAAATATGCTTATTATATTATTGAAACAATATTACTGTCTTATCAGTTTCGTGACGTCATCATAAAATAGTTCATTCAATGAGGGTGTTTAGGAAAATTTTTGCCACCAGTTGGCGCCATTGGTAAAAGCTCTTCCATTTTCACAGCGCTATCAAAACAAATATTTTCATTGCTCATTTCGGAAATTTGAATGTTTAATTTACCAAATGGATAAATTCAAGTGCTTAAGGACAAAAGAAAATTTCTGAGTGTTCTAAAATGACGCCCACGAGGTGGCAGCACCGATGCGTCAGGTCTAGCTGTCAAGCGCTTTAGAAATGAAATGAAATGAATGAAATATGTTTATTCATATAGGTTAATTAAATTAACACATATGAACGTTAAAGTTTACAAAATGTCGCCATGAGAAGAATAAGTTTTTGAAAGCTAACCCCTGATTGGCCCAATGTGAAAGTTGAAGTGGCGCCAACTGGTGGCAAACTTTTTCCTAAACACCCTCATTCTTACCATGATCTCTTTTTCAATAGCATTATTGTTTTTACGTATTATTATTATTGTTTTGTCAGGATTTTATTTACAATAGAATTAATTTTGCGTGTTAAAAAGCATCGTCGAGAGGAGTTACCCTTTTATTGTAGATAATACGTAATTCGTAAAAAGGTACAGGCTCACTAAGGAGCTGGCACATAACTTGTGTGAACTAAGGCCACTGATGACGACATACTTCCCTGTGGAGATGAAGGTAAAGCCAGTGTATATGCCTACATATGTCGAAAAATATAACCAATTATCCATACAATGTTATTATGGTAAGTACTACACTTACCTACATAATTATTTTTAGTATCTACTCATTCTAAGGTTATGGTATGGCTCATCTTGGCACAGCCACCATCGCGAACTGAAAATCTAATTACATGACGAATTAGTCGCAAAATTATTAAAGGTATTTTGCGACTAATTACCGACAAAATAGTAACGAGCTTCTGTAAGTTTTTTAGGTGATAGCATTATCCTTTTATGCTACCGGTTCATACCATCATCATCATCATCATCAGCAGACAGTTTCATCTGTTATTGCGCAAGTTAATGCTTATCTCAATACTCCTCAAATGAGGTTATTATTTGTAATAATTACTTTGTATGGTTCTTTGGTTGCGTTGAGTGTTTAAATTGTAACTCATTCAAATAATTGTAATTATCTGGCGATTGAAAAGAGTGGCGTGAGTTTCTTGCCAGTTCTTCTCACAGCTCTACCTCGTCAGCGAACTGGCTGTAGGTCAATTGGCTGACAAAATGTAATGTTGACTTTTCATAAGCATCATACTTTATGATCAAAATGAAATAAATGCTTTGACTTTGTCTTTGAGGCAAAAGTACAATAAGTTCCCAGTTAATGATCAAGAACGTGACAAAATTAAAACAGAATATGTACAGTATTTTTTAATTTATTACAATACCTGTAGGTATTGTGATAAAATAAAAATAAAAATAAAAATAAAAATAGAAATAGATTAATAAAAATAGATTAATATTTAAGAATGCATTATTTACAAATGAAAGCAATATACATATTGTATTTAAAATTATTAATATTTAAATACATTACAGGTTCTACAATAAATTTGGTATTCCTGGTATTATTGGATGTATAGGCGCCAACTAGTGGTGAAAATTTTCTTAAACACCCATTGGTAAGTGCTAATTAAATAACAGAAATAAAGTTGTATTAGTTTGTAAATATGTATTTAATGTAAAAATGTAATGTTTCTTAAGTAACTTATAAACAATTAAAAGGAGCTTAAATCTATAGACACATACATGTCAGTTTACAGTCTTATAAAATTTAAATCAGTATTAAACATATAATATTACTGTAACTAATCAATAAATTGAAGAGCTTACATAGATCACTTTAGTCTTATAAATTTTATTATTTTTATAGATCCGTGATGCAGATATGCAAATAATGAGTGTAGATGCAATTCTAGTGTTGCAACTCATGACTCTTTTATATGGGCTAATCATCCACTAAAAGCCCATTTGGAACATCTTAGTAACACAGATCGTACTTGGTTTCTTGTTAAGTTTCCTATTGATCTTTATTAAAACTTGTCATTAATTTAATATTTTCCTTTGCTTAATAATAATTTTATTTTTTAAGAGTATGTAGACACTAATACTGGATGCACTAGAAACACACTACACAAACTTGCATGTCCGCACCAGAAACATCATTGAGGGCACTATTGGGATACTTAAAGCACGATTTCGTTGTTTGCTTGTTCATAGTGTTTCATTACTCACCAGAAGTAGCTAGTTCTATTATAAATGCATGTGTCATATTTCACAACATTTGCAGTAGAGCTACTGTACCTGTGCTACAATTAAACAACGTAGATGTGATGCAAGAAGCCCAATTACAGCCCCAAGATAATGCAATATTATACATAATATTGCTCTGCAGCACGGTTTGGTCACTCTAACTCTAACTAATCTTGTGCAGCGTCTCTGGGAAAGGCGACATCTAAAACCCTGAAAATTTAAATTTATCTACGTTATTGCTTATTTATAATTTTGACCTAAGTTGCTGTTATGATTTAATATACATATTATTATATTTCTTATTGTATTATTATTTAGTATCCTTGAATTAAGTAACCTTGTTTTTAATATAATAATAACAAAATAACAATACTACAACAGACAGAGCTATCTAGACCTAAAATATTTATAATACGAGTATATCTTATGATATGGATTCTCTAACGCAGATTTAAACATACTTAGATATTTTTTTTATAATTAGTCATATTATACCTACACAGGAGCACCCAGACTTATGTAAATGACTACTTGCATTGGTCTGGATGTTCCTATATAACATGACCATGTTCATTCACACTAATATTTGCACTAAGCAGGAATCGAACCCGCGATCTTTATCAGTCGGTCGCTCTATAGCTACGCCACAGAGGTCAAGTTAAACATGTTTTTATAAAACTCATAAAAATATTTAATAATTTTGTACCTTTCAATCCTCGTCATTATTTGCACTACACGTTCAAGGGCCTCTGCAGTCCTCACAGCTGCCTCAGCGTGCATTTGTGAGGACCGGACGAGCGCACGTCTAGCTGCCTCTTGTGTGAAGGGTGGTTTTCGCTTCCGACGTCGTCTTGGAGTGTGCGCGGCAGGTACAGGAGCGGGACTTGGGGATGAGTTAGGCGTTCTAGTGGGGGAGCGAGCTGGTGGCTCTTGGACTTGAGGATTCATTGGTAATTGTTCGATTGGAGGTTCATCTGGCATATTAAGAGGTAGATTGGGAATAGGTATTTCTAATAATGGGTAGGGTAATGGAATGGAGTCTGATGCTGGGTATAGGAAATCCTGCACAGCGGCGCCACTTTCAGGAGACTAAAAATAGAACATGAGAGTTACTTAAGTGCTTTATATTATAAAATAGTAATTATGAAATGTAAATAAATAAGTAGATTTCTTACCGGTTCCACCCTCACATCTGGTATACCTTGGCCAAAATCTTCTCCCAGTACTTGGAGAAATTTCTCTTCCATTTCGTTTAAGGGCTTTTCAGTAGACGGGCATCCTCCGGTCCTCACGTGAGACGAACGTATGGATGCTGCTCTTTTTTTGATCTTAGCTTTTAATTCAACCCAATACTGAAAATAAATTGTGTTGTTTATTATCTATGCATTTATACAAAATAATAAAAATTTATAAAACAAAAACTATTGACAGTTACTTTACACCAGCCCGTATGGTCCTTATAAGCACCATCATCCTGCGAGTTGAGGGTTTCCGCAATCTCTCTCCACTTCTGCGATGAATATTGTTTCGCTTGTGTGGAGCGATTATAGGCGGCAGCTATATCCCTGTTTGAATTTAAAAATTCCCACAGTGTATCTAGCTGACGCCCGGAAACCCGTTGAACTCTTCTGCTGAAAGATAAATAACAAAACAATTTAAGATGTACACAGTTTTAAACAAAATTGTTTATTTTGTGGAAACATTGACAACTGAACAATTTACATAAGTATTTCTATTTTGAATATTAAATTCCCTTACCTTTGTTCCATGCTGGCTTAATTATGTTAATAAGTTAAACTTTAACTATTTAAATAAAACCCGCTAAAACACATCAAGTTTCAAATTTCGTTCGCGCTATAAAATTAATAGGATTTTTTTTTGTTCCCGTTCATACTCTAGCACTATCACATTTAAAATATTTATAAATTGTTCTTGCAACTTAAAAAAGGTAAATGAACAATAACTATACTCATTTTATAAAAACTACTTATTATTATTTTTCTTATTCGCAAATAATTAAATTTTCGAATTAAACTATGTAATAATTTACTCTGGACCAAATAAATGAAAAAGGGAGAGAGCTATACAACTCATATAGCGTCATTTCTTTTCCACTTTTGCAAGCAACAGACAAATCATTCGGTTTTTTACAGCACTAAGCAGGAATAAAACAATATTGTGCGATAGAGGTCATGGTACGAATTTGATTAATCTTATTGTAATCTAGTTTTCAAACGTTCTTAAAGTAAGATTGATGGTGGTAGGCCTGCAGGTTTTCTCACCCTGTTTTCCTTCATCCAAAAATCAGTGACATCCAAGGTCTTCAAAGAAGACTTAGAAAGTACATGTGAATTTGAAATCACATCGGTACTTGCCCGGTTTGGAAACCCCGACCTCGTGTATACGAAGCGGGTGCCGCAACCACTGAGCCATCACACTAAAGTATGTAACTCACCTACGTACGTACCTGATATAAGCTTCGGAGTGCGTGAGTCGCTGAGCGCGCGGCGGCGCCGACACGAACAACGCGTCGAGAGCGGCGCGGCCGGCGGGGGCGCCCGGTACTAGTGTGCCCTCCCCCGGCCCCACGCCCGGGGACGGCGTGTTGCGGGCTAGCGGCGACATGCCCGACAGCGACGCTGTAACGTACACACGCACACATACATACTTTATACCAAAAAGTAAATTACTAAATAATTTATCTTAGGTTCCGGTTAGGTCATCGCTCCCCTACCACCTCGAATAAATCTAACCGCCAACCGATTTCGCGTTATTAAATAATCATAAATTAATATACTAATACAACATATTTAATAACGAAAGTCTTTAACCATTTGAACGCCACGGACGTCTATAGGCTTCAAATCAAAACGTGCTCACCACGGACGACATAGCACGTCGAAAATATCACTTTTCTAAAGTACAAAATAAACATACAAAAATATGTTTGGAGTGTTTTTTTTTGCTATTCCTTAGACATAGTTATAATATAATTACACACACATATATATATATATATATACAGTCGTGGTCAACTAATTAGGGACAACCTCTAGTTAAGCCAAATTGAGACTTTATTTTTTATTTTTCAACGAGTCTTAACAATATTCCATATCTTTTACATGTAAGTATAATTAATCATTGATGTGCCCGATTATACAAACAATAACAACTTCTTAAACATTCAACTTCCTAAACCTCTTTACAGTATAGCTGATATTATCATAGTGCTATTTGTTCAAAGAATGCTGGCTGGCCATTTAATTAAGGACACTGAGCTATTGCGTCCTATTTTCAAAATTGTAATCTCAATACTTTTTATTTCTTCTCATACTGTTTCGTGGTAGTTTTGGCGGCAAACCAGATTTTTTATTTTAAGTTTTGAGAATTATTTTGAAGAATAATAGACAAAAATAAAAGTTGCGCTCCAACACTACGAAAAATTATCATGAAGTTTGTCGAACGTGGTTGGTCATACCGAAGAAGTAAATGGGCGATTTCAAATTTCTGTACACCTTAGATTTTTTTGAATTTTTTTTTATGTGAAGTTTAGAACTATTTTACAATCGCATTATGAATAACACATTCTAGATTTTAATATAATTAGAAATTAATCACATAATACCGTGTATTTTTGCTTTTATTGTACAAAATAGTAAAAGGTGTCGAGATTTGACGTCAGTTTTGTTACTATATAAAAAGGTAATAAATAAAGTAAAACAGCGAGAATTTAACAATATTTATTAATTTTTATGAAAAAAAAATAGCAAAATATCAAAGGAATGGCAGCATGAAGTTATGTGCATATTAAAAAGGCTACCACTTTTTCAAAATATTAACTAAGTTTTGTTACCATGGAGCCAAAAACACATTCATTTTTAAGTTTTTTAATTATTGAGAAATCACAAGAGCTCTAAACAACCAAAACATTGAAGAATCATCAATTCTTTAGGTATTTTTGTATAAATAATACCAGATTATTTTCTTTTAAATAGATAAAATATTAAAATATTCGTCCAAGTTTTATGGGACAGTAACAATTTTAACGCCCTTCGGCCAGAATTCTTCTTTGGTGAAGGTTTCAAGAGCCTTTGTCGGCACACACGCTACGAACGACTTGAAGTTCACGCTGTGACGTGACTCCAAAGGCTCTACCCTCACGAAGTAAGTGGCCTTGACCTTGATGTACTCCACGAGGTCCTGAGTCGTTGTGGAGTGATGCAGGCGCGAGACATACAGTAGCGTAGTGGGTACGGCAGGTTTCAACAGGAAGTTGGGCCCTGTGGGTGCTGTACCACACTTATTTCGGCAGGTTTGACTCCTACGTTTCTTTTGGACTTTCACAAATCCATCATCATCCGGAACACAGCTTCGAGTGGAGATGGGTGTGACGTCCTCTTCTTTATTGTTCCCCGTTTTGGCACCCTGATGTTGTACTGCGGCGAGTGCACTCACGGCGCGCGCATAGTCACGTCGAGAAGATGACGTAACGGTGACACGTGCAGCGAGCGCGGGCGCAGGCGCAGCGGGGACGGAGGAGCGCGCGGCAACGACGGGGCGCGCGGGGACAACGGGGTCACTGCGCGCAGTCGCGATGACGGACGGCGACGTTTCAGATATCGCTGATGCGAAATTTGCTGCCGGCGAACACACCAATGCTCCGCGTTTCGTATTTACGTTTGAAGCCTCAGCTGACCTAAATACCGATGTAGTATTTCGTAACTCTTTTACTTCGTTACGTAGGTCAGCGATGGTTGTTTGTGAGGCTTCAAACTTCAGCATCACATCGGCCAGACTTGCTTTCAGCGACGTTATGTCCTTTAAGAGTCTGGTGATATCGACGTGGTCGAACGTGACAGAGGGCAGTCTCCTCTGCTCCTTAGCCACGAAAGTCGGCACGTCATCGGGGTCGGTCACCTTCAGCACGTTGATTATGTCCTGAAGACTCCGCGCCCCTTTTTCATCTCTCCGACGAGATGGCATTCGGTCGCTCATGTTGAAAGACGTGTACAGCAGCTCCTTGGCGCTGCGGATCTCATCTTCTGTGAAATTCAAGGTGCAGATCTGCGTGACGCTGACCTCGTCCATCACATCCAGCTGACACTGCAGGAAGGCCAGCAACTTATTTGCTATGAGTTTGTCGCTCATAGTAAATGTAGGTCGGCGTGGCGATTGCCACACACAATGCTTGAACAACAATAATTCACGACGTAGTCTTAACACGTCCGCACTGTAACGCACATAATGCAAGACAAAAGTGACTCTTGTAATATTATTAGGCTGAGTGCACATAATTCTTCTTAAAATTTATAGTTACAAATTAGCTCTTTACCCGACTACGTCACACACAGATCAATATGACGAGGTTTGTCATTTAGCGTGCTTTCTTTGTACTTATTACCATTAATATTAATCTCCTATGAATTCTTAATCTCTACTAATTTCAGTCTTTGCGTTTATAATCAACAGTCTTCATTAACTAGGCACTTAAACTTTAATATGTAATTGTACGTATATCACATAATATTTGAGCATAATCAGCGTATCACAATGTTTACCTTATTTATATTTAACAAAACTACTACGGCGCCACACAGTTGTCTGAAAAGAAAAACATTTATATAATAAAACAGTCATCGCACAGTTTTCACTTTATTTTTTATAACAGCGCGGAAACTATTTTATGTTATTAATATTCTACATTACCATTTTGTTGATTTCATAATTATGGTATAATTGTTCGGGAACCAAATAGATACTAATTAATAAGTACCGTAAATGGCGTTACAAATATTAATATAAAATATTCGCAATACCATTGTACATTAAAATTTCATAACAATAGTTTTATATCATCTATAGTCGGTAGCTATATCCCATGTGAACTCAGCTTAAGATGTCAGTTTTGTTACTTTTTTGGTCAGGCCTATATATTTTTTTTTTTATACGACTAAGGTGACAAACAAGCATACGGCCCGCCTGATGGTAAGCAGTTACCGTAGCCTATATGTTACCGCATTTCAAGTAACAAAATTGACGTAACATTTCACTGTTATAATTATTGAAAAGATAAACTTAGATAAAATACTCGCTTTATTTATCGACCTATGAAACTGTTGTTTTGTTTCAACTAATGCTCTAGGTTTCTTGTAAAAAAAATATGTATTATATAGATAAATAGAATTAAATAATGGTAGCTTACCTTGACTAAATAATATGGATCTCCTGCGCCCAGCACCGAACAACCGTCCGCTTTCAGTTTTTTTGAGTCTACTTTTTTTAATGGCGGCTTCAAAATGGTTGCCTTGTATTTCCAATATTAAAATTTAGAAGTCCCCGTGTGTGATAGAAGGACATGAAAAATGGGTAACAAACCTTGACATGTCAGGATGACTCAAATATCGACTTTTATTTAATATTTGTTTTTTAATAAAAAATTATTCATTTATGAGGGCAATAGCATGGGTTTTTTAAACCTATAAGATATATTTAAAATTCTTAAAATACCACAGTAACCTGTAATGTTACGAAACATGAGTTTCATTAAATTTTGTTACCGTTGAGTGAGATGGGACATGTGAAATTAAGTGTATACTTTATATTTAAATTTAATTTAAAAATAAGTTTTAATTATTTAGTCATAACAAATTATATAATTTAAAAGTTTACAAATATATTTATTTACAGGAAAACGGTTTTTAGTCAAAGGTTTTGAAATATTTACGTAAAAAAGAAAAATATTTATGGGACACGCTAAATTGGGAGGGTGTTAAGAATTTTGAAATTGCTCAAATAGCATAACATTTAAATTGTTCAAAAACTACGGTATGAAATGTTGCACTGCAGCAACATTTCAGGCGCAAGAAGATAGAATGATAACCAGGTTAGCTAAGAAAGATCCGTTTCTAGGCTCTATTTTAATTAAACACGAAGTGTTTGGGGCAGACGAAAGATCCGGTGTATCAGCGAGGACCGTTCGACGACGTCTGGTAGAAGCAGGGTTGTTCGGAAGAGTGGCTCGCAAAGTACCGTTGTTAAAGAAAAAACATAGAAATGCTCGTTTGGCGTTTGCACGTAAATATGGACATTGGACCTACGCCCAATGGCAACATGTATTATTCTCTGACGAGACCAAGGTTAATTTGATTTCTTCAGATGGAAGGCAATACGTACGGCGTCCTGTAAAAGCGGAAATGAATCCAAGATTCACAAAAAAGCAAATAAAACATGGCGGTGGAAACATTAAAATGTGGAGTTTATTTTCTGGACGTGGACTGGGACCTGTGAGGCAAGTTCAGAGTAACTTAGACCAACATCAATACAAGGCAATATTGGAGGAAACTATGCTTCCCTATGCTGAGAAGCATCTCCCTATTATATAGACGTTCAAGCATGATAACGACCCGAAACATACCGCCCGTTCAGTCAAGTCGTTTCTTACCAGTCAGTCAGTATCAGTGCTAGATTGGCCAGCAAATAGCCCGGACCTCAACCCAATCGAGCACCTTTGGCACGAAATCAAGAAAAAAATTTGCCACTTAGCGTACCACAACTTTATATGAACTTAATGAAGCTTTTTGTGAGGCATGGGCTAACTTTCCTGTCGAAACATGTCAGAAACTGATAATGTCTATGCCACATCGGTGTCAAGCGGTAATTACTAACAAAGGTTTTGCTACTGGGTACTGATTTTACACGTAATAAAATGGAGCTGTTTAAGATATTATAATACTGCAGATTATTAGTTTTGTTTAATTCTATTTTTCATTACACTTTACTGTCCTTAATTAAATGTCCAGCTACAGAATTCTACCTTATAATTGAATACATGTTTAACCTTTGATATTAAATACTTTTTTCTATTTATTTAATCTTTTACTTACAGCCATTTATAGCATAATAATCGGACCAAATTATGCAAATAATAGGTGCTGAGAAATCAATAGGGTTTTATATTTATATGTACATAGCCGGTTATTGCTCTTCACTATCTTGAATGTCCCTAATTAGTTGACCACGACTGTATTTGTAATAAATTAGTCACTCCGTAATGGAAAAGATCTCAATCTAAGATTGTCATGCAATATAAATCATTTGGCGTACAAATTCAAGGCACGGACGTCAAGAGCCGTCAACTAGTGATGGGTAAGGAAAACAATTACAATAAAAGATTTATAAAATATTTTACGAAAACAAATAAAATACTTCACTATTAGATGACAAACATTATTTCTTGTGTTCATTTTACTTGAGATTAATTATAAAGCAAAATATAAAACAAAACTACCGTATACCGACAAACTAATGAATAATAATAAATGTAAATCGATAATATTCTGACAACTCTCGCACATCCCTATCCGCGGCATCCTTTACGATTCATTTCTAAAACTCTCTACGCCACAGACGTGATGAGACGGCGCGCTATGACGTTAACTATGCAGCCGGTTACTGATAGTGAAGTGCAATATTTTAAAATAAAGAAATAATAACTAAAAATGTAAATAAGTTGTTAATTTTATTAATTTTGTGTGTTGTTTAAAAATACACATGTATTTATTTTTAAAAGCGTACGAGATAAGTGTAAAAAATTGTGAAGGTGTTTTTTATTGTAACTTAAAATTATTAAAGGCAATGAACACAAATAACTCTAAATCATTACAAAATAATTACTTATCCATAATTATACAGTTTATACGACGGTATGATATTAAATGCAATTACGTATAGTATGTGACATTATAAAGCGAGACAAAAAAAAAACAACTAAACATTGAAATCTTTAATAGTTTAGACACAGGACTACTTTTTTAATTTCTTTAATTATTTTTAATTAAATATTTTTTTCTTTTTAAACTGTCTATTACAAGAACATTCATTACCACGCCGTGGCAACTTTTAAATAAGACAACACTCAACACGTAACCATAATATTACATTATCATGCAATAATATAGTTATACATGTAGCACGCACTGGTACATCCCTAAATCAGAGGCGTTCAAGTTTGTAATCGCAGTACTCGCCACGCCAGTGACGACATTTGACGATGGTATATGTCGTCACAAAAGGAATTAGTGCTGTGACTTTCTTACCTAAATTACTTTTTTTATTATAAAATCTGCTCTTAACACTGTAATTTTCGGGTTATGATTACTAATTTACCATGAATATGTAATATAATAAAAGAAGGAATTTATGGCTTGGCGTGGGGAACACAAATTTTCGTTATTGCCGTGGCGGTCAAAAGGTTAATAAACATAATGCGTCTCTTTATTGCTTATAGAAACTATAAAAACGAATCGTATGTTTGGCAGCTTTTTTTATATAAAGCAAAACACGTATAAAAAATTATTAATACATTAGAAAAGTTCTTACCTCCGGGTGACATCACACCACTGCGTACATTAGAAGCCAATTGCTTCGGTTTCTTAGATGAAGGCACGAAGTTCCTGAATGTAGAAATGGAAAAATATTGTTATTAAACAATACGCAGTCTCTTACAACTCGTTTACGTCGCGCGGGGCTACGGCGTCGCGTGTAACGGGTTCTGTTCGTTCTGTGCACGAAGGGCGGCGCGGGCAGCAACACGCGCAAACAAATGTTTGTCAATATACGATGTTGTGTATAATAGAGGCGTGCTGGTGCCCGCATTGGTGCACGCTGCGTTGCACGCGACGGGCATTGATTTCAAATAAGACCGTGTGTGTGTGTGCAGTCGCGATAAACGCCACAGGGACGTACTACACGGCTAGGTGAGTACCCATCTTATTGTTGAATACAAAAACATATTAAGTACATTACCTGGAGCGCTCATGCACCGCCATGAGCCTGCCGTTGCCCTTGTTGACGTGCAGGTCGCGCACGTGCTTGAGCAGGCGCGGCAGGTTGGGGAAGGGCGCCTGCCCCTTGCGCACGCGCGTGCAGTTGCGCCACACGCACGGGTACTCAGTGAACGAGCCGCGGTAGTGGTTCTGCACGTGACCCGCTGCCGTTACACATGTAAAGCGGAGTGAATGGTTAGATTTGTGTGTAATAATGACCAGAAGGGGCAGCGTGGGCAGACCCCTCACTAGGTCCAACGACCTGATAAGGGTGGCAGGCAATCGATGGATGCGAGTGGCTTACGACCAGCCAAGATGGCAAAAATTGGCGGAGGCCTATGTCCAGCTGTAAACCTCATTTGGCTGACATGATGATAATGATATGCTACATTAATCTCAAATAAGTATTCTAAGTCGAAATGGCTCAGTGGATAAGGCACCCGCTTTGTAAACACAAGGTTGTAGGTTCAAATCCGAGCAAGTACCAAAGTGATTTTTCAAATCATATGTACTTTCTAAGTTCATCTTGGACATTTCTGACTGACGGTGAAGAAAAACATCGTGAGGAAACCTGGACTTAAAAGTCTGAAATTGCCAATCCGCTTTGAGCAAGAATGGTGATTAATGCTCATACCTTCTCTATATGAAAAGAGGCCTTTGCTCTGCAGTGGGACAGTAAACAGGCTGGTATTATTATTATATTATAAGTATTCTACTTGACCAACTAGGAAACTACATTACTTACGTTCCAGTTTTGGTTTCTTTGTCTCAACATATGTGCCAATCACTAGCAGCGTTAAACAAATACACAGAAATTAAGTGACATTACAAGCTTAGAATGTTTAGATTAAATAACAAAGGAACAAAAGAACTGATTTGAGGTCTCTTTTGTGTTCGCTTGATGACATAAAAAGACAGGCGTAGAAAATAATCTGTAATTTGTTTATCTCATTTCTGTCGTTTGTAATGTTTTATTCGCCAAATACACATTATCTTTATATTATAAATACTTACTGTTCCCTCCATCACCAATGCAATGCTCCATGCAATCAGATATCTCTTCAAACTGATAGTCGCACGTGTCCCACGCACATTCGAACGTCATTTCCATAGGAGTCTGCAATATTGTTTGTGTCAAAACAATCAAAATAAATAGAATTACATCTTTTGTTTTCATGAAAGATGGTGTTTATTTAATCTCACCAACATTATTTTTATTTTTAACATTAAAATTTGTTTTATTCTTTTATAATAGTTAAAAAGGCAAAGAAAAACCAGAAAAATAGTTAATCGCTATTTTACGTTTATTGGTAAGAGGGTCTAAGCTGTGGGTTATTTGCTAGTCAGACACTCGCACCGTGGTTTTCGTACAAACGGCTATATTAAATCAAAGTAATATGTCAACGCAATCAAAAGATATATATCTTTTGATCTTCACAGCAGAGTATTTGATATAAATTTTGTGATATCGCGTTACTAAAAAAAGGTCTTGGCAAACGGACGGACTACAAAGTGTAACAGGTACTCTTAAAGTACGGATTCCTAATAAAAAATAACAAAAACCACACTAACATGTTGCGCCAACTCCCGCATTTCTTCAGCAAGCTTAGCAGCGGTCTCTTCATTGCACCTAGCGGCCCTTTCTTCCCAACTCTGCTTGGTCGACGCGGGCAGTGACCGCCATTCGTTGCCCACTATCCGCGAGATTTCGCCTGGCAACATACACTACGTATATATACGTACCTTACGGGACTTTCTTGACTCTGGTCCGGTATGCGTTAAAAGATAGAATAAACGTCACGATACGTGGTGCGAAGGTTAGACGTTTATTGTTGTGTATTTTACTAATTAAAACTAGTCTAAGAGGTTAATAAAAAAAAATATCTTCATATTAATTTGAAATATTTAAGATCTTGTCCAAAATACTACATTTACTTACAAAAACTTTATATAGGGTGGATAGGTTCTCTCACAATACCTCATGTATGACGAATAAATGCACTGTAACTTGTATAAACTCCGATCTAGTTACGGCTCCAGTCTACCTAAGCGTAATAAACATTATTTTAGCCGCAACTGTAAAATATGCTTACAGACAGATTTATGAAAGAAAAATACAATTTGTCAAAGCTTAAAGGCTAAAACACTGAACCATTTTAATTCATTAGCATAAAGATAAATTAAATTAAGTTTAGTATGCCTTAGTTCTGTTCTGTCTCGTTATTAATGCTGATATTAGTATAAAAATCGCTTTTAAAATCATAATACACAACAACACACGCCACAGTTAAGAAGGGTGATTAAAGGACACTAGCGTGCAATACAATGAGTAAGCCAACTAAAGGTCGGAACAAACAGCGGGCGGAGCGGGACGGCGACGCAACGTAAAGTAGTTGTATGTACGTGTCACGGATTACCCTCTAATATTATTATTGTTGCATTAGCATTTATTTCTTCTAAATCTAAATCACAAAAATAAGGTGCAGGAGCTGAACGTAAAAGCTGCGCTGTGGTTGGCTATTTCAATGCACAGAAATGCACCAATCGTAGTGTCCGTGGGAAGTTTCTATGCTAGCAAATGCTGGTGTGAGTTGTGCACGACTCTTGTTCTGTAGTAATTTATGAGGAGGTTAGCAAATGTAGAAGACGCCACATAACATCGTTGTGCTCAGCGTGACGTTTTCTATTTCAACTAGTAGAAGTAGCTTAGAGCATTAAACTAGGGAGATGCCTTTAGGCGTGTTTCTCTCTCGCCATGGTGCGTATATGACAATAACTTTTGTTCTTCTGTTATTAGTGGATTTTGTGTTAAAATTTTGATTTAGTGTGCAAATGACGGGTCACGACATTTTGTTTTAAAGCGTGTGTAACTGCGTCAACCAAAGCGGTAGAGAATATTTTCATCATCTTACTCTTTTTCTTTTAAATCCCCTAAAACTAGTACATTTACCACCGCTCAGGTCACGTCGTCGTCCCGCGTCGCCCGCTGCCTGTTCCAACCTTAAAACGAGTAGAGGGTACCTACCTAATCTCTGAGCTTTATCCTTGTTAGCTAAATTTACACATAGGTGGTGTTAGGATCGTATACATAGGACACAAATGTAAGCTTTGGTAACACAGAAAATAGTGGACAGACAGTACAAGTTGTTGTTCAATTCTAATTCATTTATATTTTCGCAGACTCAAGGCAATGAATTACAGGATTTTGTAAAAAAAAAAACAGAATTTAATTAGCATTCTTAACGTGACATCTATCCGCGAAATTGACCTAATACTTAGTTCCGCCTGCAATCTGCGAAATTGCCATGAGCTTTATACTTCTTGCAATATATTGTACCCTAGCCCGATTAGTTCAATAAATGACTAGCTACACACACCAGTGTCAGTGACAAAGTAGTACCCTTTCACCCTAAGCAGACTTTTTTTATTGCAGTTATGACTCCCAAGAGATGTCACTTAGACAAATTAAGTACTTATTACGGCCATGGTACTATTGCACTAGCATATGGGAATAAAAGAAATTTAAGAGTTATGTAAAACTTCTACCGTCAAGTTACAACGAATGAGAAGTTTCCTTTAAATATTTGTAGCGATTGGACTTCTTGAAAGAGACTACTAAATGCATAATTGTTACAAATTAAGCTTTTAGATGGAGAGATCTCAATTTCAGCGAGGTACGAAAACTACCCTAGCTTTCGCACCTTTCTTTTAAAGACAAGAACTACAAACAAACATACACACACAAAGTACACCTATACTTACGAAATTAACGAATAACGTGAAATTGATTCACAAATATTTATGTAGTTCACTAATGTTTGTCAATGAATTTCATGTTATTTTAGTGAAATTGCCATATCGAGTATTTTTATCGCCATACAAACATGCAATAAAACCGTTTCACTAATTCTGTAATACATCCATTTCAAGGCCTACATCGAGATTTTAATCATTGGTAAAATCTCAAATAATAATAATACAATTAGAATTGAACAATATTAAATCCATGTGCTTGCAGTACACAGAATGTAATAAAATTAATAGCAGAATGGAAATTGTAGTGATGATTGCGAAGTAAATACTTACCTGACTTATAGTATTCATAATTTGGTACTTCAAACAATCCGTAAAGAACTACCTTAATAAAGTCTCATTTCAATGATATTTTAAAATGAAATGTATTTGTGAATCAAGAAAATATTGCAGTTAATTTAGTAACTAAACATTTAAGCACTGGGATTTTATTAAAGATAAACGAATTTGACTTAAATAACATACCATTTCAGAATGCTAATGAACTTTCTAAGTAAAGAAGACATTAGAACAATATCGCCTTAGTAGGTACTATACCTCTATATGCGTAATAATTATTCTTAATACTTCTCTGATTTACGTATTTTAGCAACAAGTGCCGCATACGAAAGTATTCTTTACCATTATAGTCTTAAGGTTGATAATGAAATAACCAAATATGTTTTACCACCAAATGCTTCACAGAAAAGTATTCTTTATGAATATAGACATAAAGTTGATATTTATATAACACTTACCAAAAGTAGACTCTGGGTTGTTAGCGACAATCGCCCGTCGCACTACGCTAGAGTATAGTATATAGCCGATGACTATCTTTTGCTTAGAGAAATCTTCTTTTTACTGCTAGTGGGTGTGACTGTTGTCTTTCTTCTGGCTTGGATTTGCAAGTGCCACATACGAAAGTACTCCTTAAAACTATAGACTTAAAGTTCATATTTGAATAGCTGACTTACCAAAAGTAGACTCTGGGTTGTTAGCGACTATCGCCCGTCGTACTTCGCTCGAGTATAGTATGTAGCCGGTGACTATCTTCTGTTTAGATGAATCCTTCTTCTTTTTACTACTAGCGGGTGTGGCTGTAGTCCGCTCTTGGGTAGGAGTGGGCGTCATTGTTGGGTTGTAGGGATTGCTATTGCCACCTATAAGCAATTGTCGGATATAATTTATTTTTTATATTAACCTATTATTACTTTTGCCACGTGAATAACCAATAAGATGTTTGAGAGGGTCAATATTGGTTATTGTAACTACGAATGGGCAATACGCAAAAGATGTAAGGTAAAGAAAAAAAGGAAAGAAACCGTACTACTAACGAAATCTATTAAACTTCAGTGTTTCCTTACCAATAGATAACGGTGTGGCCGGAGAGGCGAGTGATGAATCATCTAGAGAATTTTCTAATATCATCTCTACATCCTGACTGCCTATCGTCGTGTTGATCAAGTTTGTAAACTGCGGTTTGGTGTCCTAATAAAATAATAGATTGATTAGCATTATTATAATGATTTTATATCAATTTGTTTAATTGGCCACTGCATTTAGGACTTTAAACGTTCTAAAGTTCGGGTTTTTTTTAATCAATAAAAATATAAAGAGAAAAAGGATGTTGTGGAAGACATAATAGATTTATATTTTGGTTACCGCTGGCTGAAATCTATTTTGGCCCATTTTCAGTATATTTTTTATAAAGAATGATTTTGCTGTTTTTGCATGATAAGACAACACCCAATCAGTTGACTTTATTTATAGACATTTGTATATAGTTACCAAAACATCGACATTGACAGTAGGGTTGAAAGGTTTCTGCGTGAATGCGCTGGAGGTCGACTGTACATCCTGAGCCGTAGCCAACGCAGGCGGGCCTAGCGGTTTTGGGAAGAAATAGATCTGTGGATATAACACACAAATATAATTAGTATTTTTTTATACTAGCCTGTCAAAGTGATTCCTCTCTGCGTTAAGTGAACATTTTTATTTCACATCTTTTTACTTTTGATTAAATTCGTTGCGGGGTCCAAAACAGTAGGTTTAGCAGTCCCCGGAACTCCCGAAGTTTTGTATTGGTTATCACAGTTAATCCTGGCTTACAGAAGTCACAGTGATGGGCATGTGGGTGGGATTGTGCACTCTGCGTTATAGTAAACGTTCAGTGGGAACCCGAAGTAATCGCCACCATTCCAAAAGTAATGAATAAAGAATTAAATTGATCTCCAATCCGTTAAATATAGCAATTATAGTTCTCAATTACCTCATCAACGGTGACATCTTTAGTATGTTCAAACTTGCGTAGACCAGACTTGAGTTTGCGCGCGACTCGGTTCGACTCATCATACACTGATTCACACACGTACACATCGTTCTCGGCTATCTCTGTTGGACGACCTAGAAAATAGATAGATATATTGTAATAATTTGGTATCTTATAAAATAGGGTAGTTTCTTTAATATTTATTATATTTTAGCTGTACTTGACAATAAAAATAAATGTTTTAAAATAAATTAGACACAAAATTATGTCAAAAAATTAAAAAATGTTAAACCCTACCTAAACACCTACTTAGAAAAAGACAGGATTACTATTTTGTATCAGCATAAGCCAGTAACATCATAGTAGTTGACGTTTTAACCATAGGCTTTGTAAAATATCTCCACTAGCAAACTTGAAAAGCTTTTATTAACTTTAGTACTTTAGCTGTTTAGATTTTATTTTATCTAAATTGTAGCTTAAATGTTGTATGGAGATATCGTAACGATTTATTGAATTATAGATACCCCATTTGGTTAATTTAAAAGCCGTTCTACCTTCTAATTTTAATCCTGGCAATTTTAAACAAGCCTAAAAAAATACCACATGTTGCGGTCATAGTGGAGCCATAGATAAATTGAAAAGATAATCAATATCCATCTGTCGATACAGAAATCTTTTACTAATTAGTAATTTTATAAGAATAAACATTTCATGTTAGGCTCCCTTGTACTGGTCACTGTCTAGTACTTAAATAAACAAAAAATATACTTACACTTGAGATAATCATCATAATCCAACACAGAGCACTTGCCCACGATGCCCACTAGTGGGCTAGTATCGTGCATTGTCGTCAACAGCACTTCTTGCTTGTAAAACGGCTGGAAGTCAAACATACTCTTAGTTAGACTTTATAACAAATATTCAATGATATATAATGTTTTTTTATTGTTTTATTATTATATATTTTGTTATACCTTGTTTATGATGTTCGCGACCTCTGAAGGGAAGATCAAGAATGGTCCACGGAAGTAGCATTTGTTGCTGTAAAATAACATAAATAAATAATGATGATTAATTATGAGCACGGTTCGGCAGTAAGTAGTGTGGTTGATGTACTTACAGTGATAATAAAGAGCTAAAGCAACATAAGGTTATTTTTAGGTAAATACGCAATTTAGATAAATAATTTAGGTACATACCAACACAATTGAGACCAATAATGTTTGTATGTCATTAAATCTTTTTAATTTAATTTTGACTTATAAATACAATAGAGACTTTCGATTACTAGAATCGAAAGTCTCAAGACCAATAACTAATCGTCATTGGGACAGAAAGATTGTAGAATGTCGAAAACAAATCGGAAGACGCAGGGTGGGCAAACCTCTTTCAACCACCAACGCACTGATATGGAGGCCTTACGACCGGTCAAGGTGTCGTTGGCTTCAATTCATTTTATTTTTACATTTGAACGTTTTTTTTAGTTTTATTTTCTGCTCACCATGTAAAATTTTTAATTCTCTCATTACTAACCCCTCTCAACCACCAGCGACCTGATATGGAGGGGCTTACGACCGGTCAAGGTGCCGTATGCTTCAATTATATTTATTCTTACATTTTCTGCTCACCGTGTAAACTTTCCAATTCCCTCATTACTAAATAGTAATTAACTCAAACACAACTCACTCGCCAGTCTCCCATATAGTATCGACCTGCGCAATCATCTGCTTGCCGCCGTCGGTCACCACGTACACATAGTCGCCCGTCTTGATCACCCCGGAGCACACCGTGTTGTATTGTTCGTAGTAGGTGTTCTCGTCGTCTGTGCCTAGAGGATTGTACATTACCACGTCCTGGAGAATGAAACATAAACAATTTGTTCAGATAAACATAGCACATGCCTTACTAGACTTACCCTCAGCCCCCAGTTTCTGAAAGGCTGATCAACGAATAATTAACTAATCATTTGTTAAATCTCATGTCAAGTACCAATTAGGTTGTTAAAAGCATGGTTAATTAGTTTAATTTGATCATTGGGTATATATCAACTAACAAGATAATCAAATTAATGAAATGAAATATGTTTATTCATATAGGTTAATTAAATTAACACTTATGAACGTCAAAGTTTACAAAATGTCAGCAAATTAACCTACATCTATTAAACTAATTAACCATGCTATTAGCAACCCAATTGGTACTTGACATGAGATTCAACAGGTGATTAGTTAATTTTTCGATGATCAGCCTTTCAGAAACTGGGGGGGTAAGTATAATTAAGTCAACGGGAACATCTAATCGAAACTAAAAATATTGCCTGAAAACATATGAACGAAACGATAACGAAAGCGAATCAAATATAATTATTATGTATAAAACTTAGTACAGTATAAACTTACAGGTCTTTCTTTCTCGTGTACATTTTCCAACACTTCCAACTCGGCTAGTTCATCCTTGTGCTTCTCAACACGTTCACGGAACACTGACACTGTCCTGTTTGGCTCCATCGGTACCTATTTAAACACATATTAAATTTGTTTAAATACAACAGAAGTTGATATATTAATACTGACTGAAAACAAGCTAGGGGCACACAAGATAGTTAGACTAATTAAAACTCTGTAAATGAAAATATCCCAGATAATAATAATAAATAATATCACGGCAAGATAGATAATTACACACTACTATTATTTATACTTTTATGAAAGAATATAACATATTTCGACAACTAATTGTTTGCTACTATGAGCAGTGATGATCACTTTGAACTGTCAACTGAGAAACGATACTACACCAAACAACAAATAAATAGGTCGGCAGATCGTGTTCAGTGAAATTATGTTTTTACCGATTCATAAATACTGATGATGATAATGCTGAATATTGTAGCCGATAAAGTTTTATAACGTTTATTTTAGTATAAGATTTTACAATATTCATAAACCAAGGTCAGAATATTATTAAAGGTTGTTATTACTGTAATATTTATAGTTAACTAGCTGTTGCCCACAGCTCCGCCCGCGTGCATGTCGGTTATATCTCTGTTTACATTGACGATTTCCATACAAACTTTCATCTACTATTTCCAACCCCTTTAAGACATTTGACGTGATAAAAGATAGCCTATGTTGTTTCCCGAGGTCTAATCTATATCTATACCAAATTTCATCAAAATCGGTTCAGTGGTTTAGGCGCAAAAGCGTAACAGACAGACAGAGTTACTTTCGCATTTATAATATTAGTATGGAAGTATGGATATAGACTTACCTCTCTAGGAACAAGCGTGGCTTCCTTCTCAGCGCCCTCCCACACTTTGATCTTCTTGAAACAACGCAGTTTTGTGTTGTAGCGGCTCTCGCAGACGTAAACGTCTTTGTCGGCAAAACCTATAATAACAAAATATATTTTGTCTATAGCCTCTAACCAGAATAGCTCATTACTACAGATTTTTTCATCACTTCAATAGCAAAAGAGGTTAATTATTGTTAGATAAGATATTTAAAAAAGGAATAATATAAATTCTCCCTTAATGAGAAATAACAACACTATTATTTGTTAGAAGTTGTAGAAAAATGACCCTAAGCAATGATAGCCCAAACACGTTTTCTTAATAACTTGTCTTTTAGTTACGTCTTTTATATTAGTGCTCTCCTCATCATATATCTCAAAAATATATTTCTACACCAAGAACAATCCTCTACTTTTCATATAATTATGTAAATATATTATTTATTAAAACTACAGTACCTTCAGGTCTATACTTGAAATATTCCTTGACGTTCATAACGTAGCAATGTCCGACGATTTGGTCTAGAGGTATGGCGCGGTGCGATTCCGTTTTGAAAACCTCTTGTTGTAGGAACTTGCGTGTGCGCACGTGGAATGTTTCTTGTGGCCTGTACAGACAATATACGTAAAAATACTTCATTTAAATATATGAAAAAAATTGGATGTATAACATTTATGTTTGTGAATAAATGTTATAATTCCATATCCATATCCTCCAACTACAATTCCTTCAATGGGCCTTTGTGCTAAAATAAATAAAACTTCACCTATGAATAAATTTATTTAAAACAAATAAAACTGTTTTTGATTCTCCTTATGTACCTAGTCATTTAATATTTATATAATAATAATAATTAATAATATATAAAAAGTATACATTTGTAGAAAACTATTCAAAAAGATTTCGCCCAACGTGGGGCTCGAACCCACGACCCTGAGATTAAGAGTCTCATGCTCTACCGACTGAGCTAGCCGGGCTATTAGCTGACTAACTAAAATATACTATCACATTCTGAGCTGCGGTATGGATGAAGTAAATATAAACTACTAATAAAATTATAAGACCAGAAATATTGTTTCGTTTCGTTAGATAAATTGAAACTTGACATCTTCAACATTTTAGTATGTTGATGTAAAATTCATTAGCTATTTATTTTTATTGACTTTAATTGTTAACTCGTGCACCAACAGTACAGTGTAGAGCGCTTTGATATGACAAATTTTGTGTTACTTACGATTAAAACACATAGTGCGTACTATATTATAGCACACAACTGCGTCAAATTAATAATAATAATAATAATAATATTCTACCACATTCACACAGCGCCATCTAGCCCCAAATTAAGCAATTATATTTGCTTGTGTTATGGGTACTAAACAACTGATATACTACTTAAATACCTTTTTTTTTTGTAAATACATACATATTATACATAAATTACACCCAGACACAGAACAAACAATCATGCTCATCACACAAAGATTTGTCCTGGGTGGGAATCGAACCCACGACCTCCGGCTTAGCAATCAGGGTCACTAACCACTAGACCAACAGGCCAGTCAATTATTACATACATACTTGTATGTATGTAAAGGTCATTGAAAAGCATGAACCTCAAATACGCTGTAGCACCAATGCATGTTATAATACTTTGCACCTGTTATGTTTACAAAACGAAAAAGCCACTAAGCCCAATATGAACGCATGGACGTGTGAAGAATGTAGCTTGAGCTTGAGCTTTAAAGCAGACACAGGTGATTATCCAATCGTTTGTACTCAAAATGAACTGCGTGACCCAAATGTAACTATAAGGAAGAAGCATTCATCAGTTGTCGCAGAGTGTGAGGATGAAGTTACAGTCACCGATTTGTCATCCGAAATACGTCTTCTTCGTCAGGAAGTTATCAATTTAAGCGATCAGCTGTCCCAAGCCATGTCTATTATCACTTGCTACCACGAGAAACTTGAAACATATAGTGCCCAAATGGCTAACATGGATATGAGGCTGAAGGAGTATGAGCATCAAAAGCTCTCTGGCACACGTTATAATTCGCATCCTTACCCATCAAACAGTACTACTATTTCCTCTGAGATTAAACCTTTTACACAAAAAAAGGGTAAGAAGGCCAAAGCCAAGAGTTTAACTAGTAGTACTACTGATAACCGTCAACCTGTTTCATCTGTTGAAAAAACTGTTCTTAAACACACTGAGAACTCACAACAGTTACTGCCATATGCATTACAGTCCAAACATTGCGAAACAGTTGTTATTCCTGAGCTATCTAGTACCAGTAATAATTATAACGTTAACACGTTTGAGCAGCAAGCTAAGATTGCAGATGAAACCAACACCGATAAAACCAATTACTACAAAAGTCTTTCTGGTAGAGCAGGTCCCAATACTACTACGCTGAAAGCAGCTGAATCAAGGAAATATATCCATCTTTGGAACATGGAGTCTAATGTTGAGGACGTTCAAGCATATCTTAAACAGCTTTCTCCATTAGCTAACTGCACAGTTGATGAATTAAGAGCAAAAGGAAATTACAAATTCTACAAGATTGGTGTACCAGATGATTATTTTAACAAATTTTACTCTGCTGATGTTTGGCCAATTAATGCTAAAATCAAACCCTGGATCTCGTATCGTAATAAGACATTTTCACTTAGAGCTACCTCTCCACCAACTCAGTCTAAATATAATTTTCGTGGCTCAAAAATCTCCAAACAAAGCAACTAAATTGGGTGTAATATACCAAAACGTTTGTGGTATAAAAACCAAACTTGGCATATGGAGAGCTAACCTTTGGCAATCGGAATGTGATCTATTAGCTGTCACAGAATCATTTTTAGATGACTCAGTTGAAGACTCAGAAATTACGGTTAATAGTTACACTATTATTAGACGAGACCGAATAACACCTTGTGGTGGTGTCATGTTTCTAGCTCGAGAAGGTATACCCATGATTCGACGACAGGACCTCGAAACAAGTAGTGGAGAAGATTTGTGTGTGACTATTAATCTGTGCGGTAATTCTATATTTGTGTGTGTAGTATATATTAAACCAAGTGCCACTGACGATGATTATATGACCTGGTTTTGTAAAATTGAGAGTTTTATACATTGTATTAAAGGAACTGGTGTTATCCTTGGAGATTTAAATTTGAATAGTGCTTCTGTTAATATTAATAATTATTATTGTTATTTTTTGTCATTTTGTGGTCTGGTTGAGAAGAATGTAATAGTGAACTCGCGTGGTGGCATGTTAGATGTGGTCTTGGTCCAGGAAAGCGTTGAAGTATTAGTTACCGCCACGGAATGCATGGTTCCGCCCGATGCCTATCATCCTCCACTAAATATCGAAGTAAGTTTGGCACAAGCTATTCATAAAAAATCCTTGGATTCTGATAACAACAATCGGTCAAGGGACTGGAATTTTAAGAAGTGTGATTTTGAATACCTATCTATCTTGTTATCTGGGGAGACATGGAATGCAGTTACCCAATCTACTGATATTGTTACTAGTACTAATAGTTTTTATGATACTGTTTATGAAATATTTGATCAGTGTATGCCTAAAAAGGTGAGAACTACAAATCGTCAAAAGCGGTATCCAGTCTGGTTTACTAGTGATATAATTAAAGAGTTAAATTTCAAAGTGAGACTGCATAACGCGTGGAAGCGGAGTAAGTGTCAGGTAACTTACCAGTTGTTCTCTGATTTAAGGAAAAATTTAAAACTACGCATTTTATCAGCTTATAAAACTCATTTAAATAACATTGAAAATAATATTAAAGATAACCCAAACCAATTTTGGCATCACATCACAAACCTACGTTGTAGGGGAGGTTTTGAACCTTCTGTTACCCAAAACGGTGAAGTTTTGTCAGGGATTGATGCTGCTAATGCTTTTGCTGACTTTTTCTCTAGTGTGTTCCTATCAGATTTTCCTAACTTAAATGTAAACCAACTCAATGTATACAACTGTTCTTCCAATAGCAATTATATTAACTTAGTTCAAATTTCCGCGGATACTGTAAGAAGCGCAATTGATAAATTAAAATTTAGTAGTTCAGCTGGACCAGATAATGTTCCATCTTTAGTACTTAAACATTCAAAAAAGCATTTTATTAAACCTCTTACTCATTTATTTAATTTATCTTTAAGTACTGGTAAATATCCATCACAGTGGAAAGTCTCTAGAGTTACTCCTATACCAAAGAAAGGTAATAGGATATCAGTTGAAGACTATCGGCCAATTGCCATTCTCTCATCACCCGCAAAGATTTTTGAGCATATATTACACAAGGAAATTATTAGTCAAGTTAATAGCTTTTTATGTAACGAACAGCATGGTTTCCGATTTAAAAGATCAGTTAATACTAACTTAATTACTCTTACTGACTACATTTCCACACGTTTAGATCAAGGTCGACAGGTTGATGTTTTGTATTTTGACTTTCAGAAAGCCTTCGATCGAATTAATAATGACATTCTGTTACGTAAGTTAGGTGCTATAGGTTTTGCTCCCAAGTTACTTTTCTTGCTATCTGACTATCTACGTGATCGACAGCAGTACGTGCGTTTAGGTTTGTACAACTCCCGTGCGTATCACACACGTTCTGGAGTAAGTCAGGGATCTGTTTTAGGACCTCTACTATTCCTAATCATGGTAAATGACCTTCCACAGGTCCTACGAAATTCAAAGTGTTTACTGTATGCCGACGACCTGAAACTGTATACCGAGATAGAGTCACAATCTGATTGTGTATCACTTCAGCGGGATATTGATGCACTTATGGAATGGTCAGTCTCAAATAAAATGGAATTTAATCCTTCTAAATGTTGTGCTATGAGTTTTGGGCGAATGAGAAATCCTTTACAATACATTTACAGTATCAATCATGTAGAAATTGCAAGAGTAGTTTCTATTAGGGACCTTGGTGTTACGTTTGATTGCAAACTTACCTTTCATGAACACATTATATTTTTAGCCAAGGAATCTTTTCGCCGACTTGGTTTTGTTCTTCGAAACTGTCGTGAGTTTAATAACCACCAAGTTATCACTCTTCTTTTTAGCACGCTTGTGCGGAGTAAACTTGAGTGTAGTTCTACTTTATGGAACCCACATGAAAAACTGTATGCATTGATGTTGGAAAAAGTTCAAAAGGCATTTTTACGGTACCTCTATAAACGTAAATACGGTTATTACCCATTTATGTATCCAACAAACTTTTTGTTGGGTTACTTGGGCTACAATTCGCTACAGGTAAGACAGTCATTCGATCAACTTTTGACTGCATGTAAAATCCTACATGGAGCTATTGATGCACCTGATTTACATGCCGAGCTGTGTAAATTTTTTGGGCCCGATAATTACAACAGAGCCAGGCAGCATCCTTTGTTTGCGGTACCACGCTGTCGCACGGTTGCGTGTTCCATGTCTCCAGTACCGCGTATGTTAAAGGGGCTCAACGCTCTGCTGGCGTCAAGTCATGGGCTGGATCTGTTTGCTGATGAATGGAAGTTGATCTTGTCTGAATGTATGAAGTATTGTGAGACGTCAGAGTAAAAGTTGTTATTTTATATATTTTAAGTTTTTACTGTGTAATCAGTGTAATTGACTGTATTTTTGTCGTTCTGATTATAAATAAATAAATAAATAAAATAAATACTTATGACATGTGATACCAAATAAAAATGTACGTTTTTTCTTCTTATATTAACCTACGAAAGTGATCTCACTCTGATTGGTAATGTAGTATTAACGTGTATACTATGCAAAATATAGTAAATTTAGAAGCCTGAACCAAATCTGGATTAGCACCAGTGTGATATATGTAGTTAAATTTATATGCACTTTAGTTTACTTTGGTTGACGATTCTTACCTAAAGTATGGGTTACAATACATCATAGGCACACCCTCGTTGTTGGTCCAGACGCGTTCCACCTGCACTATGGGACACTCCTTGTTCCCCTTGTCGGGTTGTATGTATACAAAGTCACCCTTGTTGTAAGCTGTTTGCTGTAAAGGCGCCCCGCCCGCTGGCATTGAGTCATCTGTGCTTAGCCTGCAAATTAATAAAAAATTAGAAAAAAAACCATTTTAGTAGCCAACGACCGGCAAGGAACTTAGGCAAGGCCTATGATCAGCAGTAGATGTCTTATAACTGATGTCTGATAGTCTGATGAGTTAATTGTCATCGCCAGTCTGAAGACGTCCAGTGCAGAATATTAGCTATTAAATGAAAGATATTGCTAAGGCTAAGAAATAGTAAAGTGATATTTCGTATCAGGCAACTCTCTTGCCAGTAAACATACCTAGTTTCATCATCCTCCTCGTGTTCCTGAAGCATCTTGCACTGTTTAACAAGTTCAACACTGGTAGCCATTGTATCTCTAGCAAAGGCAGATGCTGGGGACTGTAGTACCCCCCGGCAGAGATGGTCTCTCTGGTCAATGTAGTATGATTGCAGTTCTACTGAGTCTTCAAATATTTGACTGTCTGTACGGGAGAGACGGCGGGCCCTGTGCGTTATAAAGTTAACACATTTTAGTTATTATCCCAATAGCATAAAATAGATTTTAGTTTACAGAGCTGACTGCATAAGAGAATAATGCTTAAATAAATAATAAATAAATAGTCAAAGCTCCAGTTAAATTTATGAAAAAATCATATAAAGACTACATAGATGATAGTATGAGACGAGCCACTGAAAATTAAGTGACTTTTCGAAGAAAACAAAACTATTACAATAATTCTAGTTAGAAAAAGACCACAGCATACAAACAAATTATACTAAATACAAATGTAGAATTACTATTGCCATTAAACTAAACTAAATTATAATTACATCTTGCATGTTCCCAAGAAGATTATTTCCTGGAAAATCCTCGACGGGGAGCTCATTCCACAAACTTTAGCTTACCTTTCAAACACAGCAAACATATCTTGTTGGAAGTGATCTAATCTCTTATACAGTCCTTTATCCAATCTTCGTTTGACTAAGTCCAGTGATATCGCTCGTACTTTCTGCCCATTAGCCGCCTCGTCGTGCTCGGCTAGCTCGGCCATGCTGTCTGAGTAACATCTATACAAATATAAATAGAATTGGTTAATAAAAAAATTTACTGAATTTATGGAACTTTCCTAGTGCTATTTTTTTATTGCCGACAGTGGCAGACCAGCAAACAGCCCACGTGATGGTAAGTGGTAACTGTCGCTCATGGGCGACTCAGTCTCTAGCATTGCTCCTGCAATACCAGGGACTCTGCGAAGCCGCTGCCTACCGTGAAGGGAGTGGGGTAGGTGAGGATAAGGCAAGGGAGGAAATTGGTTATATAATAATAGGGGTCAATTCCAACAATATACTCCTGTTTTATTCTGAAGTGAAATGCAGAAGTTACGAATAAGGTCAGTTGTATATATGATCATTTTATAAACAAATTTTTAATATGAACCAATAGTCTGAAACTGTCTTCGGTAAATGGCAACAGGCTTGCCCCTTGTCACATGAGACCCAAATCTGCTAGCTAAACATGGGTGTTATACACCTCTGCCTACCCCATAGTAGAAAAATTTTTTTCTTCTCACCTGCCCTCTTCATCCTGATGATTATAGACGCTGGTGAAGAGATTGAGCAACAATTCTTGCACAGCCGCTGGTACGTCTGGCACAGCGTCGTCGTCCTCTCTGCTGACGTAAACAACATTATATTAACAAACATGTAGAATAAAATAGAATAATAATATCACAACAACTACACACAACGCCATCTAGATCCAAAGTAAGCTTATATTATAGCTTGTGTTATGGGTTCTAGAATGCGGATATACATTTAAAATCTTTTTTTTTATAAATACATACATATACATAGAAACACCCAGACCAATGCAAATATTTATGATCATGCACACATTTATTTGCATTGAGCGGGAATCGAACCCGCGACCTCTGCGTGGCAGTCCCTCCACACAGACACAGAACCACCGAACCACAGAGGTTATAATAAGAACATTTCTGTATCTTTATTCTTTATTGGGTCATAAGTCATTTAGTCATAAGTCAGATGTGCTAAGAAGGAAAGCCCTAACTTTTTCAATTTCTTTCTAAAGTGTCTCAAATGACTGTAACAAAAGTCTTACAAGGACTTACAAGAGTCTAAACTTAGTACTAAATTTTTATTATTTTATTAGTATTAAATTTCCTATTTATATTAGCCCATCTAAATGACTTCACTCTGAAAAGAAAACAATGAATCAGGTACATTTTATATTTCCTACTACCATACAATTTTAAATATTGCTAACTAAAGAGTGTACCTATATTATATATATATTATGGAAATCCCTACCTATGACAATACCTATTCAGTAAGCAAATTCCACATACTTTAGCTTTTTGCCAAACTTTCTAAACATACATGCGTTATCAAATAACCTATAATACTAACATTGAATTAATCATGTTGATGTTCCTACATTGTGAAACAAAAACCGTGTTACCACCTTCAGAAGGATCATTAGAATCGATATTGGAACCATAATATAGCATGCTGTGTAACGGCAATTGTCTATGTCTATGTCCAACAGTGTACGTCTGATGATGAATGGCAATTGTAAAATCTATATAAATAATCATTTGTTTTATTTATGTGACTTACAAATTAATAGCTGTATTCGAGTGTTAACTCTGGTGAATGTATGCAAATAGTCAAGAGATGGACTTTTAAACTGAAGCAGTTGCTAAAACTTGCTCAACTCAAAGCCAAATCATACTTGTTGGTTTAAAACAAAAGGATTACTATATTAATAAATCTTTTAGATTTTGCTGCGTAAGTGTAGTCACTTTGCCTCCGAATGAGTAATTTTATTATATTTTCGAAAGGTATTCTAAAAGAATTCCATGTGGGCAAGCATAATGTGCAACACGGTTTTCATTACACTCGACAACGCTACATACAAAGCGCACCTGATATTGATGGTCCTTGATGGTCTGCTTGATCCAAGCGACAAGGTGCATGAATATAAAAGAAATACACATTATATTCATATTTTAATCTAAGCTAATAGCCAATTAACCCACTACGATACGAATCATATAAATCATAATTAGTAGCATTAGCATTAAAAAATTCTGAGTTTTGTCAGTTTTTCTAAGCTTTGTCAGAGAACTTAGCGTAGAACAAATTGTTTGAGATTTTTGTTAGTTACCTTTTAACAGCATATTGAACTTGTCTAATATGGAGTCAGATTGGCAGCCTAAGGAAAGATTTACCACTTATATCCTGAACTTTACTTATTTATTAATGTTGAAAACACAAATAAATACATACATAAATTATATCATTAACCTCACCTCAACATCTGCTTAGTCTGCAAGCACACTCTGTGTAAAATCAACGCATCCTTATATATTTGAGAATCCGGCTCGTTATATTTACAAGCGTTGTCAAACATCAATATAAAGTCTGAAGCCAATTCGTTCACAGAGCTGTATACATTGTTCTTCAGTTTGTGAGCTATTTTCTCCATGTCTATAGGGTTTTTGATAAGTTCGTAATAGTCTGGGTATTCGACTTTACTAGGGAGCTTCATGAAGATTAGTGCTAGTTGACGGTTGGCTGTAAATAGAAATTATACACATTTACAATTTATTTTTAGAATGTCAGGTTTTTCTAAAAATTGGAAAGATTCTCTACAAAGACACATGGGAATTTATTAACATCATCTGCCAGCTGGCTGCCTAAGCTCAAACACTTACAATACCATACATAATAATTATGATCTTCATCATTGTTATAGTTTCAACATAACAACAACAACAACATTAACCAACAACAACATTTATGTTAATTATAAATAATATACAAAGTTGAGCTTAACCCAAAATTGAGTTCTCTTACAACAAACCAAGTATACATATAGAAAGTTAAAGAAAACTAGTAATTTGATAAATCTGATGCACCAACCTTTAGGATCTCTATAATCTCTAATAGCATCATACAAAGTCCGCAACTTCTGTTCAAATGGCGACAACTGTCTACTTTTCACTGCTTTGAAAGTTTTCAAAGGTGTCTTTCTTTCAAAGTTAATGTTTACTTCTTTTAACTTTTCGTTCATGACACGTTCCAAAAGACTAGCATCCTCATATATCATAGATCCTTCTTCGTTAAATTGACGGCAATTTGAGAACATTAATCGGAAATCCGATACCATTTCTTCTATTGAGTTGTAGCGGTCAGTCTACAAATAAAATCAGGTGTTATTTTAGTAATACTGGTGTTAGAGTTGACTGGTTAAATACCATACAATTTGGGTTTCCAAATTTGCACTATCTAGTAAATTGAGGCAAGAATTAATAGATAATCATCCGTAGCCCATGTAAAAGGTAACCACGACTCGACCTCGACATGATTAAAAGCATTTTAGCAAAACCTAAAAATCACTTAAACATTATAGTGAAACATGTTTGAGAAACATTTCACTAATTGAATAATTAAAACTGTACAAACATATAAATCAGGCCACTAGTAGCTTAGTCAGTGCTATTTGCCTATAAACGCGGACAAGCAAATGACGCAGATGACCAGTAAACCAACAAGATTCATTCCAACTGTCTAGTTCCACACTAATCCTTACTTACTAACATATTGTAAAACAAATTAATCAACATACCTTAATATTAGTCTCAATCGTGATCATATCAATAGGTTTATCAATCACATTGTAGTATTCCGGATATAGTTTCTTGCTTGGTTTCTCCATAAATAACAGCATGGGTTGTCTACCATCAGAGCAGGTAAATTCAACCAACTGTTTAGATATATAGTGAAGTTTCTTCTTTAGAGGTAGATTAGATTTGGATACCGATGGAGTTGTAATTGTTGAGGGTGCTGGGCTCGGTAATGGGGTTAAGCGTGGACGACCTAAAATATGGTAAACTAAAAATAATTTCCTTCCGCCGCATATGAAACCAACGCTACGTAACCAGTTATATGTATATAGTCTCTTCTTCTTGGTTTTTATAAGAATGGCTATAGTTACAAAGCAAGACACATGACATGGGGAATATTACAAAAAACATCTTACATGCCTAATAAGACTTTTACTTTTCACGGTAGTAGATCCACGCTGATTTCAGCATGAATGGGTCGGATCGTCCGGGGAAGTACTACCCTCTCATAGAAGATCGACTTAAGAGTAGTAGTATCCGTACTACTGCGTTTCGTTCGGTGAGTGAGAGCGCCGGAGGCCCAATTGCCCCCCCTTCCTCTTTCCTCACCTCCCTCATTCCCTTCCTCTAACCCCATTCCCAGCCGCCATAGTGGAGGCCACCATACCAGCAGTTTAAGACGATGGCTTCTGGTATAGTGGCCACCACTTCTGGATTCCACTGACTGCTTACCATCAGGCGGGGTGGAGTCACTTTGGTAGGCTATAATATAAAAAAAAAAAAAAAAAAAAAATAAGACAAATATAAGTCTGTAATGACTTTCAGTTATTGCTCTAGAATATTAAACCAGTCCATCTCTGCCTTGAGTATCTTATCTTGCAACTAAATAATGTAACCTTAGACTAGTTATACCATATTCACCAGCCCGCTTAAAGTGAAATAAAGACATTTTTAAACTGATAATAATGATATGATGAATGATGTGCCATGAAACATACGCACTACACGACTGTATGCTATACTATTGTATAAAAATATGAACATACAAATACCTCTAGGCCTGGGAGTCTGAACTTGTGCATGGTTCTTCACTGAAGATAAGCTTTCATCATCACTTGAAGAACTTTGGACTATGTCTAGCAATTCTTGAACGCGTTGTTGCATTAACCTAAAACAGAAAAATTAAGATTATAGAGATATAAGATATTATAACAAGATGCAATTAACTTAGTTGAAAGTCTTGGGATTTTTTGACAAGATGGCTTTTAGTACGGTTGACTAGACTGCTTAGTCCATTATTTTAAGTTATTTAAGCACAACTATAATAAATAAAAAGCAATACCTTTGCAATTTAACAGCATCTTTATACAACCTAGAAGACGGCACATTATACTGCTTAGCGTTCTCAAACATTATGTTCATATCGCCAGCTACCTCCGACAGAGTGCCATAGTTCCCTCGTCGAATTTTGTTTTTGATCTGATTTAATGACACTGGATTCTTGATTTCTTTGTAATAATCTGGATATTCACGTCTTGATGGAAGCTTTGAAAACGGTTCGGCCATTGGTGTACCTAGATAATATATATATTTAAGTTAAAAGGGTCATGATTGGCAATTTCGCAATTTAGTGTCATATTTCTAGCTCTATTTTAAAAATATGTTCTCTCTAAGCTAGAATTAGGTGAAAGATATATAAAACTAAAGATATATAAGATATCTAAAGATAGCTAAAGATATATAAGATGACTCCACTCTGTCTGATAATATGCACACAGTCTATGGAATAGTAATCATCAGTTTTCGTTTTCTGTAATAATGTATCGCAGCCTCTTATCATGAATTCAATAGAATGTTATTAGTCAGCATAATAATAATAATAATAATAATAATAATAATAATAATATAATATTTCAACAACTATACACAACGCCATCTAGACCCAAAGTAAGCATATTATATGCTTGTGTTATAGGTTCTAGAATGCGGATATAAATACTTAAATACTTTTTTTTTTGTAAATACATACATATTATACATAGAAACACCCAGACCAATGCAAATAAACATGTTCATGCACACAAATATTTGCACTGAGCGGGAATCGAACCCGCGACCTCTGCGTGGCAGTCCATACACAGTACCACCGAACCACAGAGGCAGTCAGTAGTGGCACGCAAGTGTTCGTGACTTTATTTAAATAATATGTTTTCTTTACATTTTCAGAGTCAAATAGAATACTTTGCGAGATGACTCATATATTACATTACATCTAGTTTGTGCTACATACGTAATATTATATGTACCGTTAGGACCCAGATGATTCTTGACAGTTTCCAGTAGTTTCCACTGCGGTGAATCTTCATTTTCATTCTTCTCATCATCAGAATCGCCCGCACTGTCTTCGGAATGCTGTTATGCGTAATGTAGTGTTATTAGTGGCAATCTTGTATTCATAGATAGAAATTAAATTAATAACTTTTTACAATTATCGCATGTGTATTTAGTTGAGTCAAATATACTTGCTTTTTGATGTTTGTAAGAATAACCCATAAATAAGGCTACAAAAAAAATGGACATGACCAAGGTAATGGAAAATGTCCATGTATATTACACCTACTTAAAATACTGTTGGGACGCTCTATGCTCGAATTTGTAGACAAGTACATAATATCATCATCATCAATCAGCCGAAAAATGCCATTGCTGGACATATGCCTTCCCTAAGTCTAGCCACCTTGATCGGTCGTGAGCCACTCTCTCATTGAAGAGTATATATACCTGGGATATTAATTATACTATATTTCGCCTAATACCTCAGCAATGTGACAGAAAAGGATGAAAATAGCTACCTTAACAATTTCGATGTCTGATCCCGGCGGGTCCATGATGGCGAGCGCCTTGCTGTTGGGCACGGGCCCCACGCGCGAGGTGCGCTTGCTGCGGATGCGCTCGGAGGTCTTGGCGGGGCCCGAGCGGCCGTGCTGCTCGATCTCCTGTTTACGCATTTGGATCACCTACGATATTATACAAAATGTTCACACATCGCGTCGCTGATGGATAACTTGTGATGAGTTCCCAGTATGATATAGTATTATATAAAAATATCCTTGCTGTGTCTAGCCACAGCAACAGCTCTGACTATTGTGAGCTTCGAAGTGTGATCTCAGGTGGTTGATGATAACCAATACTGGTAGACGTCATACAGTGATTAAAAAGAAGTACCTGAACTATGGTAAGACTCTCTGTATTAAGGACAGTTCAATCAGAAGGCAAAGATGATTGAGTGGATAGAGAATTATGATTTAAAATATAATTTTCCATCTATCAACTTAAAGATAAATCTGGCCACCAAAGCAGTTAGGTAGTGTTTATACACACACAAGGTCTGGTGATTTTGTCCAGTATCATTTGGTTAACTACACTATAATTATAAGTAATCTGATATAATTATGAATAACTTACCTTTTTCAACATCTTAGCATCCTTATAAATCTGACTGCCTGGCTCATTAAAATGACAGGCATTTCTGACCATTAGTAATAAATCTTTCTCCAATTCATTCAAATTGGTGTATTCCCCTCCTTGTATCTTCTGGGCGATTGTTTTCAAATCAATGGGAGAGTCAATCACGTTGAAATACTCTGGGTAGCGACGCTTTGATGGCAGGAATTGGAATGCTGGGTACAGTGGACGACCATCATTGTTCGCTGTCATCACCTTTAAATAAAAATGCATAATTCTTCACTGATAAAAAGTTACCACAGCAAGAAATATGTTACTTTGCTATTGCCAACTTATTTGTGTTCAGTTTGGTCTGATTGTTAGCAACAAATTTAATAGAAATCATGCTTGAATTTCCAAATCCTGATCATTCTCATCATTTTGTGCAAATGATTTCAGTTTGTAACAAATTACCACAATAGAAAACTGTCACAAAACCCTCGCCTTATTTGCTTGTATAAAAGCCTCAACTGTCTTTAAATTTGTTTGTATAGTCATGCAGCGAAACATTTTTTGAATATTGATACTTAGAAGTTATGTATGTACATATCATCGTTTTTCTGACAAATAAAATAATTGTCAATATACTTACAGCGTTAAATAATTCCTCAAACACATTGTCTTCTTCATTGTTAGTAGATGTCTCTGATAAGTCTTCAGCTACATCAGATCTTCTACTTGATGAACCATTGCGAGACAACTTTGGGATTTTAATGTCTTCACCTTTAAATAAAAACAAAATATTTTTAAAAAGATTTAAAACAATAATATGTATATAAACTGCTAATAAGCATACATGCCAGTAATTATGGGTATATTTCATTGGACACTTACAACAGTCCCAAATCTGCACAACGATATGAATTGATGAAAAATAACACTTTATATCCATTCTGATTTGCCCAAAATTTGGTTATAGTGATGGGCTACATATAAATAGGACTGTTAATATTTGTACAAGCACACTCATTTACTTGTAATCTTGAGTAGGTAAGGGTTTCTGCAAAATTACTATGTGCACATGTCACAGCAATATTTTCATTTACACACTTAGTTCATAATTTAAAATTCATACCATTTTCAAGTGACTGCTTAGTTTGCATATACAGCTTCCAAAGATCAATAGCGTCCTTATATTCCACCGTGTCAGATTTGTAGAAAGCTTTAGCATTGTTGACAAGCAATTCTATATCAGCCGATAGTTCATCTATATCTTCATATGTGTCCGTTTTTAGTTTTTGTTGGACCTGTAACGAAATGGAGTTTGTCTACATGTATCAATGGGATGTTTCTGCAAATAGAGTAAGTGAATATTTTGCTAATCCCACAAAAGCAGAGAAATTGTTAATGTATCCTAGCTCATCCAGAAAGCTCCAGAGCCTTTACAGCTAACCAAAAACGTCTGCGAGTCAGTTGCCCAAGTGTTTTACAATGTGTTACGCTACCTACTTACAGTTGCATTAGGATATGGGCTCTTTCAGACATAATCTGTGCAAAGTGCGCAGTATAAAAGAATGTTTTATTTTTCATTATAGAAAAAAGAGTAAAACCATTTTCTTTACTCTCAGATGAAGGGCCATCACTTGTTACAGGATAATAATCGTATGCAGTTATTTCAGCTCTTAACGCATTTGACATAGATGATTATATATTAATAGCTGTTAAAGTACTGTTTGCTACCATGCTGACAATACAATAATTTTATGCACACTTACTCTCAACAAATCAATGGGCTGTGACACAACTTCATAATACTGTGGCTCTTGGCGTCTTTTAGGAGCTCTGATAAATGAATCGCATAGCAATGTGCCATCTTCCTTCTTGAATGACCTGATTGTGTCATACAGTTGTTGGCAAATTTCACCCTAGAAAAAGAAAAAACATTGTAATGGTAATGTATATTTTGAATTATGGCCAGAATATGAAAATAGGTTACTATGGATTTTTATCAATTTCTAGTTTTTAAACCCTGTTTATAAACAAACACAAGAAGCCTGTTTACTGCCAAGCCAACGAATAACGGTGTTATCTGGTAATTGGGTAAGGGCTTGTAGGATATCAGAAGACAGGAGCTTCATGTTTTAAATACTAATAATAAGTCTTTACCATTTAGATTTTAATATTTAATATAATATATATAATAATTGAGGAAAGGCTAGACAAACGATGAAAATGTAACATTTGGAATTTTGACAGAAAATACACATACGCGTAGCGCGAGTAGCGGTACCGGCGTGTATCCGCTACAAATAAACCAAGTTTATCTTACCGGATCTAACTTCTTCCTCTTACGAGAAGATGGAGGAGGCCCAGGGTTGCTCAACTCTATGCCATCATCACTATCATCTCCATCAGCGCCGCGAGACGCAGCCGAAGACGCACGGCGTCTCTTGCTCATGATGCCAAATTATTGATGCACAAAATAGAACACTAATATTACTAGGTACTTGCAGTCATTACATTCTCACAACTTGACAAGACTACTTGAGACAGCTTATCGTAAATATTTTTTATTTCTTTATCAGCTTTTTAGTTTCTTATTGATTTGCTTTGCTGAATTAAAATCACGACGAAAAAAACAGATCGGAACAAGAAAAGCACCACAGATTAAGTAAATAGAGATGGCCATTTGTTCAATACTGCATTCGAATGATTCGATTGTGAAAAAAAATCATTCGAATGAAATTAAAAAGTGCAATGCAATTTATGGTCCATAATTTGCATTGCACTTTTTTAATTATGAAAGAATGGAAATAGTAATAATAGAACCGTATTAAATTAAAATATAATATTAAGGAACTAATTCAGCTCTATTCTACTTAAATAAGTAGAAAACTTAGAGCATTAAATCAACCGGAGAGGCCACTTACAGGCAGGCGTACCCCTCTGTCAAAGGTACCAGTTGGGTACCAGCCCACCGGTCATTAGCGGTGGGCGTTTCGACGACGGACCGTTTGCAAAGACCGTTTTTTGTAATGGGACGATGGAACCGTTTCCACGTCCTAGGTCTAAACAGTCTTCGTCGCACAAACCAGTTATTCATAATACGTCATACGATTTTTTACTTTATGGCTAGGCATATACACTCGAGAATGTAATGTATTATCTATCAAACTAGTCGCGCCCTCGTTCGTCGAGAATCGTCGTGTCTGTCAATGTCGTTTCGTCCGCCTTCGTTCGTTCACAAAACGGCTCTAAGATGAAACCGTTTCACGTCCTGCAGTCTTCGTTACACAAACCAGTCTTCGAATTACATAATGCGATATTTTATTTTACTGTTATAAAAATACAGTCGAGAATGCAATATTTCAACTATCTACCTATCACACTCGTCCGTCACGTCGTTCGGCGTTCGTTTAAAAAGCAGTCTGTGCAATTAAAAGTGAACCTTTTGTTAATGAAATACAGTCGATAATGTATTACCAGTCGTCAATGCTGTCGTTCTTGATGCGACGGTCAAACCCTAGCAAGCTTAAAGACGATGACATAAGGTACAAAATCAAATTGCATGAACAATGAATTGGAGTACTCGCTAAATTTCTTGGAATTCGAGCCGTGAGTGCCTCACGTGGATATTATTTCATATTTCGACTCTTCCAAGGAATAAACCTGTATTAAACTATTACGGATGTTTTCTAAATCTGGTTTAATATTAGTCAACGCAGAACACGGCTGACCACCAGTAAGGTCGAAAAAATTATGTTTTTAAACGTAAATATGCCAGAGGAACGATTCGCAGGGTTTAAGTAAAAAATGTAAATAAGTAGGTAATATGAAAAAGAAACTAAAAAAATTAACAAAAAAACAAAAAAATTAAACTAAAATACAAACTAAAAAAAAGAAACTTAAATTATGTATATAAATGATCTTCTAAATACGCCTGGGAAATAAAAGTCTGTCCCAGCCAGTCTTAAGCCTGGAAAAAGTATGAAAGGAAGTTCATTTTATCGCATCTATTAAAAGTATTAAAACTAAGTCGAGACATTTGAAATAGTTGTAAGACTAAGAATAAGAACTAAGAAACGCAACTATTTGACTCGACGAAAACGCTCGTGACTGGGTGTATATAAAGTTCAAAGTCGCTGGGCATTAAACATTGCATTGGCACTTGTACGGTGTAGGTATATATCTTGTAAGTTTAAATATAATTTTGATTATTTCTAATAAGTTAAATAGAAATATTAGTTTTGTTTTTATTTGTTGTTTACAATTGCATATTAAATTCATGTTGTTAATAGTTAAAGTCTGGAAAAGTATAAAGAGAAGTTAATTTTGTCCTTAGTCCGTGAAATCAATAAATAAATAGAATGAAACTGTAAACAGTTGCAAGAAACTACTCCGTAAATCGTTTCAGTCGTCGCAATTCGTTCCAGTCAACGACAAGTTTCGTCCTCTATGACGTCTCTAAACCAGTTGCAACGAAGACCGTTTTTTGCAACCGTTTTCGTCGTCAGGAAAACGGTTGCGTTTCGTCCTTCTGAAATTCGAGAACGACCCACTACTACCGGTCATAGCCGTTTTATAAAACTAGTTGACACGCGTTCCGCATCATAGGTCACAATATCAGTGCGTGCGTAATAACGTCTCAATAAAAATGCCGAATTGCAATGTATTTTGGTGTTAAAGCGATCAGAAACATCAAATCTACAAAAGGATAACATAACATTCCATCTGTGAGAATTATTTTGCTCGAATATTATTAAATAATGCATTAAATTAGCAATTTAACCAAATAAAATACTAATCAACAAGTGTTGCCAGATTTATCATCAATACTCTAATCTGGGGTAATATTTTAGGTTGAATGTACTTATAAACTAACCATAAATATTTTTTATAACTCGCCTTGCTGACATATCTACTATGTTTCATTTTGGATGTAAAGTGTTGTGTCACCGTTCCCATATTTATTTATTTTTAATTATACCCAATGTTTTTTTACCAAGTAATGCACAAAATAATATTAAATGAACAAGTAAAATGAGACTATAAATCCAAATATACAAGATTAGTGCACTTTATTCCGAAAGATAGTTGCTTATTTCTTACAAGAATAAGCGTATTTATTTTTAAGAAACTGGTCACACTTTAACATAATTAGAGATGAGACAGTTTAATCACAAATATCGATATTGGTTTTCCAGTATTAAATTATTATTTTTTGATTGTTTTCGATTTCTAAAAGAAGCAGCGCCTCGAGTCGCTTGGGTCCAATATTGTAGGAACAATATAAGTGGGTTCCTAAGCGTACAAGTATCTGACTAGTAGCTTAAAAGACAAAGTTTTCTGTGCTGCCAGCACAGCTACCTCCTCCCTACCCCCGAAGCAGTGGGCAGCTCAGTTTTTAGCAAGTAAACTCGCTGTGCGCTACCTCCTCTTATTGCATTACCTAGGATTAGTTAAACTAGATTTATTAGGCTAATTTAAATTGCACAGTTCTTTTTAGTATTTTATTATACCTACTTAAATAAAGACTTTCTGAAATATATTCTGTTGTTTTTTCTTATCTGTACAGATAAAATATCTCTCTAATAAAAATCTACTCATACATTCTCATGTCACCGTCTTGTTACCAGTGGCGTGCATTCCATAAAGGCAGAAAAGCACTGCCTACCTTAATAATTGTCTAAAATCATAATTGTATCCACATATTTAAATACTGCCTACCCTGTCAAAAATCTATACTTAATGCCTATCCTGTCAAAAATCTCTGTGCTTGTTATTATGTAATCAGAACAAAATCCTCCAAATACAAGCTCTGCTTAGTTGGAACGAAATTTAATAGCAATAGACAATTAATTCAAAGTATTAATTGGTTTGAATATACATACATACTTAGGAATAATACACGTAAAATTGATACGTAATAATTAATTACTATCTTTAATCCACACTAGAACAAATTTCAACAGGTGGTGGTTATTGAACCTACATCCTTGTGCGCAGTAGTAAAATAAAATAAAAAAAACGGCTAAATGCCAGTAGGACTCGCGCGCCGAGGGTTCTGTACTATCAGGGATCGGAAGTATTGAATAAACATTAGTAAACTTAGTAGGAGAGCCCGACCGCATAACCAGATTTGTTTGATGAACAATGTTTAACAAATAAATTTAGCCCGACCGTAGGACTTTTTTTAATAATAACAAAAAGTGTGCTAGGTAGAAACACTTTTTTTTTTTTTTTTTTTTTATAGTATAGCCTACCAAAGTGACTCCACCCCGCCTGATGGTAAGCAGTCAGTGAAATCCAGAAGTGGCGGCCACTATACCATAAGCTATCGTTTTAAACTGCTGGTATGGTGGCCTCCACTATGGCGGCTGGGAATGGGGTTAGGGGAAGGAAATGAGGGACGTGAGGAAAGAGGAAAGGGGGGAAATTGGGCCTCCGGCGCTCTCACTCACCGAACGAAACGCAGTAGTACGGATACTACTACTCTTAAGTCGATCTTCTATGAGAGGGTAGTACTTCCCCGGACGGTCCGGCCCATTCATGCTGAAATCAGCGTGGATCTACTACCGTAAAACACTTGTTTTATTCTTCCTGTAATATTGATATAAACATGAATTAACAAACTTCTAGTTATTCAAATTACTTCTAGTTAATTCATGTTTATGAACTATTACTTTACTTTTATCTATTTCAAAGTGCTTAAATAACCGTCCCCCGCCGAAAGTGGCAGACTTTTGCGCAAGGGAAATAGAGCGCGTGTCCACTCCTGTTGGTTTAATGCTCTAAGGTAGAAAACGACGATTTCGTATCGAATGCGTACGCACGTGTCCATTCAGCGCGTACGTGTTCCATACAAAATCTTTTCTATAAACAAAACCTGAATAAGTGTTCTTAGTTCCTTAGTATTAGGTAAAGAATCATTTATTAACGTAGAAAATAAAAAGGCAGTATGTTTTTAGTTAGTTTTCATTGTCTGTAGTAATTACCCAGTAGTTCCTATAAAGAAACCGACACAATTTTAGATACAAAATGAAAAGAAATTACTGCATTAACTCCATTTCTTAAGTAAATTTTTGATATTCGATTAATCATTCGAATGAAAATTCGAATTTATCATTCGAATGATAAATTCGAATTTTCATTTTTCATTTTTTACATTGTAATGACGAATGTTCATTCGAATGCTGACAATAAAATCATTCGAATATTTCGATTGTCAATTTCAACAATCGTCTCTGAAAAGCACAGATTAGCTAGACAACAAGTTAAACACAGACTAAGTAGAGAAAAGTTAAAGGCAGAACCACAGACAGGAGTCACACACAGACACACAGAGTAACACAGGATATTACCCTGATAACGATAAATCAAAGAATCGATTCTTAGCCTCATAAATTTTTAAATCGATATGAGTAGTGTTTCGATATTTTTAGCCCTTGAAAATCACCATTAGATGTTTTGTTGTTTTGGTAAAAAACATTATTATTACATTACAATAAATTGATTATATTACAATAATTGTAAATAATTATATGGTTCTTACCAAAACAACAAAAAAATATTAATAATAATACAATAAATAAAGTAATTAATCCTTTAATCGGCGTTGGTGATTGATGAATTTATCAGCTTACAACTCGAATCCATTTTTAAAATTCGATCTTTTTGGATTGAATCGTCATCCCTAGTCACACACACACATGCGCCTCACGCACGCACGCACGCAATAAACCTTTAACTCAAACCGCGGCTACACAAATAGTCTACATTATTACTAGTTTGTTATTCACATGGTTACTTTACTACATACTTACATTTGAACCAAAATAGAGAATGAAATAGAACAACCTCAGAATAAGTAAGTACTTGTTCTGAGAGAACAACATTCGATGTTATTTGTAGCTATGTTGTGGGGATTCACTCATCATCATATTGCACATAAATCATTTTATCGGTCTGTCATTATCTTTATATACATAAAATTCTTATTTATAGAAGTTACCTTATTTATAGCATTAACTGCACTGGCTGGCATTGTACATTTTGTAATAAAAGAATTGGTTAAAATTTTGAAGAATCTTAACTATTTATTAGAATAAATATGTCTATTTTTCTAAAGATCGTCAAAGCAAAAATAATATTTAAATCCGTATCCATATTTTTTGCCTACAACCGTCATATCGGAATAAATATGACCGTTCTTTAATGTTCTTTAATCTTCTATAATCTTGTAAAAAATCACCTACCCTCAATTGACAAATTCCATTTCATATTTTGTAAACGTACTGAGCAATTAATGTACGAAAATGAATAAATATTATAAAAACTTTATACTTTGTGGCGATATTGATCAATATTGCTTGCTTTGCAAAGAATCTTTTCATCTCATTCCTGATATCGAGAAACATATTCGCTGGGAGAAGCATAGAAAAAATATCAAAGACTTAACCTACTTATCGAAGTTCCGGAACGATTTTATTTACAAGGTAAACGATTTATCTAGGCATATAATCGCTCGTTAATTGTAGACTGATTGGATTTCATCCATTCATCCGGAAGCGCAACTAAGTAACTGGGATATTTTGTCGATCACTATTTTTCCAGCAATTTAATCTCACTTCTAATGCTGAAGCATGAGTATTGATTGCCACGCTATAACAAAAACTATGCCCACACTGCATGTTCCTGATCGATGTTTATCACATCTTATTTAAATTTAAATCATTGGTTATTGAGATTCAAACCACATCTAATACTTATATTCAAAACTGACTTAAATTTAGCTTCATTTTGCGCATTATATTAACTTTTATTACACATTCTGTGGGCAATGGTGTGGGTAATACGTTTACCTTATTTTAGTTGTTAAATTATGTATAGTAATAAATAACTGTTTTTTGTCTCAATAAAGAAAAAAATCTTAATACGTATATTTTTTTCAGATTGTAAACAGTTACTACTGTGAGAGATGCAATTTAGTAATGAATAAAATTGCATCAGTAAAAGAACATGTCAAGAGCGAAAGGCATAAATTATTTAAAACTAATCCAGATGCCGAAATTAAAAAGCCGGCTGGGTTATGCACTTCTGGCTATGTCATCATAAACAAAGTGATATTAAACAAAAGCCAGTGGAATTCTATCATCGATAATAAATGCCTTATTTGTAATATTGATGTGGCTAATCTTGATGAACATACAGCGTTAGAAACACATATTATAAGTTTGATACAATCTGAAACTAAATATGCAGATAATCAGTACTATCGCAGGGTGAGTTTTTAAGGAAGTTAGAAGTACCTACCAAGTACCGACCATGCGATGGGCAAGTCAATAACCTCTAGGTATATGTCAGTTGATTGCATAGTAATTCTAGGCGCTAGGCTGACGTAACATTAGCCTAGATTACGTAAGAATAATTGTGCACACCTTTGTACCTACCTACTCAATGACTCAAATTGACTCCTATAATATCATAACTATGATACAATATATCAAGTCGCTGCCTTTTTCTTTTTATTTAAAAAAACGTTATTTAGGAGAGGTAGTAGGTATTTTTAAAAATTGTTACTTCTTAATAACCAGAGAATCTAAGGCCTTAATTCATTATATCTAGGTTATATTTTCAGATTAACGACGAAACGTATCATTGTTTTGCTTGCAAAAATATATTCACTACAATTAACTTCGCTAGTCACTGGCTGAGCTGTGAAAATAAGGACGACATTGACATTAAAAAGCTAAAGGAAACAAAAGCTAGCAAATATATGGGTATTTTGAGCGAGGATATCAGTAGAATGGCGGAGCTAGAAAAAAAGCTAGTGGAGACTCTTCAGGAGTTCTACAGCATAGATGAGACTACCAACGAAGCCACTTGCAGATACTGCCATAATTTTATTGCTATCAGTTTCAAGTCTATGATCGAGCATATGAAATACCAGCACGATAAACAAACTAATTTTCGCATGAGCAGTTCTGAATCGTCAGAGGAAGAAGTAGTGTATAGAGAAGTCGCTGACAACGGCCAAAAGAGAGCTGAATTAGCAAAGTATGGGAGAGAAAAGTTTATTAAACTAAACCACAACGGTGGCAAAGGGTATTGCACCTTATGCGACAGATACATGTCAGCATGTAAAAAAGTTTTCAAAGAACATTGTAAAGGTGTAGTCCATAGAGGTCATTCTGAAAGATTAGGGGTCAAAAAGCCCAAAGTCCGAGATCTTCCCGTGTATTTAATGCAAAATACTGCGAAGTTTATATCTGGAGTACATTATTCACCAGAATTACGTTCAATTTGCGTAAATGGGGAATTTTCTTTTGATGTAGATAGCTTTTTCCTTCTTTTGAACATAAAAAAAACACCGCAATTGACCAAGACCAAATGTCACGTGTGTAATGAAATTTTCAAGCAAGAAAATAAACGTGATCATTGTTTAACAACCAAACATATGGATAACTTTACAGCTGCTAAAGTTGTATTGAAGCCGGGAGAATTTATTCGCGAGGTAAGAAATTACAAAAACCAGAACTATCAAAGAAATATAAAACTTTATCTAACCTGACCATAACAAATAGGTACGTAAAATTAAATATTGCGTAATGATTAATGATATACTTAAATTATTAAAACAAACTACGATATATTTTAAATAAAATAGTATCTATTGCTTTCTACACTAATATTAAAAGTTTATCACAATTATACGCGCACGCGCGAGTATGTGATTTCGTTCACTTCGTTCGAAATACTCTGTGGTTCGAAACACAAAAGAACAACTTGTCCGAAACTGGAAAAGTACCTTTCCCATATTAGGTACTTTACTCTATGATCTATGACCTTTCCACAGATATCCTGCCTTTGTATATCCTTATACAAAAATAATTCTAGCAGGTCACATCACATCTATTACAATAAATAAAATTTTGTTACAGCTCCGGCAGAATCTGTTTCATTGCGGCTTTTGCAACCTTACAATATCGTTCTCCGACATACTAGAGACGCATATAAGATGTCACAAACATATTATGCAGCAGGCTGCAAATACTATGGTTACTAATAGATTGAATTTCATAAGCTTTTTGGATCCAACTGTTGTTGAGCTGACAAATGCAGACGGAGATCTGTATTTGAAATTGCATAACCAAGTGTTTGCATCATCATCAGCTTAAAAACTGCCTCTGTGTGTCTGGCCAGAGCACAGCTAAGGCCATAGTCCCAATGTCTAACAGGTGACTACAGAGGTACCTAGTATTTAACACTGCGCCTCGTCAGTTACCTACCATAAGCTAAATTTATTTATTTATTTATTTATTACTCTTAAACTTACATCTATCTTTACAGGCAAGCCTAATGCGACAGAGAAGTTGAGCTTTTTATCTAGTTTATAACTATATTTATTTCTACATCCTAATACATTATTAAAACTAACCTAAGTACTGCAGAATATAACATAATATAATAACACAATATCGGTGAATAACGTTATCTCATGTGCTAAATCGTTTTTAGTCAATGTAACTGAAGTAAAACGTCAACTACCTACTTGACCTCTAAATCTTAGTTTGGCAGCTAATAATAGTTGTGTAGGTAATAGACGTCAGTAAGGAGGAACAGATAAATTATGTGGTAATACTGGATAACAGAACAAGTAGATGCGTAGCATCTCTACTTGATCTGTGACAAGTAGTCAAGTACTAAAGCAACTTGTTGTGTACTGGATCGTATTTTATAAAGTAACTTTTTTGTTTTTGTTTATGATAATTAGAGGCAATCTAATTTCAATTTCTCACTCATTATATTTTTTTAGCGATGTGTCCCACCGACTACAGTGGATGTTACAAGTCAACTATAATTTTACAGTAATTTAGACCTTATTTTCAATACAGTATAAAATAGCAAATCTAGGAACTTTCCATTAAAATTATTTGTCTTTTATACTTTTGTTATTTTATTAGTATTAAGTTTGTTTCTAATTTTTTTTTAGTGTTTCAATAAATAAAAGTAAAAGGTACATAAACTTTGTTTTATTTTTTTATTTCCTTAAAGTCTAACAATACTTACTAAATTATATAAGAAAAAGAATTAATTTGACAATATTTAGATTATCATCTACATAATGAGTAGTGTGGTTGTCTGAACTTGTTTGTGGGGGGGTCTATTCCTTCATGTGTAAGCTTCTGCTATCCCAGGAGTCAGAACCAACCAAGTAGTGTGAGCTGTGGCTGTGTGGGCTGCAGTAGAATGAAATTCTGGCATTCTATCAAGTAAGGTGGGCTAGGTTTTTAGTCTGTACCTATTCAATATTGCCACAAATGCTAGCAAGTTTAACATAACTGCCTTATTTTTCTGGGTGAAGTTTACTCTGTCTGTCTCTAAAGTGTTCACCTCCATTTATTTAACTTAGGTACAATTTATTCATTGTAACAATCAATCCTTAAAAAATATAGAAAACCATTTTGGATAGTGACATAATAACATAATCAAATCATTTTCAGACTCTGATTGTAATTTAGATAAATATTCTACAGTTCTCTTAACATAATCTTTTTGTGTTGATGCCTCTAACTCTTCTAATTCAACATCTAACAGAACTACAACATGGCTGACATGAACAGGGTAAAGAGCAGATACTGTATTAGAACAATTTTCTTTAACATGTTCCACAAAAAACTGCACAAATATTTGAACATTAGTATCAAAATTTGTATTAATAAATACATAGTTAAGTATATTGCAACATATTTGAAAACAGTCAGCAGAAACTGCACTTTTTCTAACAATATTTAAAAGAGATGAATTTGAAGTAAAATATTCTTTGATAAAGGTATTTGTATCATTTAGTACATTGTAGCATATTTCTAATAGAGTTTTTTCTATCTCAGTCCTCAATTTAATATAAATATCATCATTATTACATCCCTCATTTGTCCATAAACTTTTTAAAATATGAATATTTTTATTATCTGTGCTGTCCCAGTGAATAATGTCCACAAACACCTCTGTTGTATTTTCATTAATGTTTTCATCCAAATTATTTAATGCTTGCATAATTTCAGGGTTTATGGAAGGCTTATAATTGCTGGTTATATTCATATCCTTCATATTTCTTATTAAAAACGCTTCAAGATCTTTATAAGTTGAATCAGTATTGTCTTCCAAAACTTCAGATTTTTGTTTGTAAACTTGTTTCAAGAGAGCAGTAATATTTTCATCAATATTTTTGTGGTTTTCTGGTTCAATTTGACACATTTGGCGTATTTTTTCCAGCACTGAGAGCCGTAAATTATTGTTAACTTTTAAGTTTTGTTGAGTTAGGTTGAGAATTTTCGTGAAGCTTTTTGAAAGCATTTTTGCTACGTTTTTGTCCAGTAATGGACTTTCAAATGTAAACTTAGGGCATGGTAAGTTGTTTGCTGTAATAATCTTCTCAATTAACTGATTATTCATAGTAAGTGTGATTAAGGAATAAAAAATTAATAACACATTTAAACTAAAAGTTTACGACGATAATTTTCTTCTTCTTCTCCATATACTACGGCAACTGAGCCGACGATTGTGTCAGCTATTTCTGCCAGCGTTAAGTGTAATATAATCTTTTCGTTGATGGTTTTAATGGTATAATACAATGAAAAAAATAAAAACACAATGGATAAAAATAAAAATCGATGAGTATTTTCAACAAATTAATGACAACTTGTCATTGACTAGACTAGACAACATGACAGATGATCATGTTGACATTTCAGTCAATCGTTTTGAAACAATTTTATAAATTTTACAAAATACTGAATAAATAAAAAGGAATGCTCACAATATTTTTAAAATATATAATTATAATTGAGATGTTGTTTGCTATGAACGTCAAAATAAATTTACGAACTGGTGAATACGAAATTACCGGTCTGCCATCTAGTGTTGAATAGTAAACTTTACAGACGCCATCTAGTTATGGTAATTGTAAATAATATATACATTGTTTAGCTACTTCATGCTAGATGACAGCAGTTGCATGTATTTAACAAAATTGAACAATTATGAATTTAGCAAGAACAACAGAACCGATTTCAAAAAACGTTTAGTGTGTGGTGTATATTTATGGTGTGTATTATCAGATTTCAGATAGAGCGAGTAACTACCTAGCGGCTGAAATTTACCAATAAATATTAATAATAATAATAATAATAAATCATTTATTTCAGGCATCTAAGGCCCATAACATGCCAATACATACATAAGAAAAATTATAAACTAATACATATTTTATATAAACTAAAACTAAATAACATGAATTATTTCGGCGTCATATTTCGCTGCGCGGTGTTGTGTAGCCTACCACGAAAACGTCGATATACAACACCTTTCGGCCAAAACTCTTGTTGAAGACAAGTTTCGAGATATTGCGTCGGCACTCGAACCACGAACGATTTAAAATTCGTGTTGTGACGCGACTCCAACCTCTCGACTCTTAGAGTGCAATTGGTCTTGGTTCGCACGTACTGTACGATCTCCTCTTCCTTCGTACCATGGTGTAGCCGGGACAAGTACAGCAACGTTGTTGGGACTGCGGGACGTAGTAACATATTAGGTCCTGCTAGTCCGGTACCGCACTGGTTACGACAAGTGGGCTTCCTCTTCTTCTTCTCCACCTTTATGAAGCCGTCCTTGTCGCACTTGCCCTTCTCTTGAGCCCTCTGTTGTATGATCTTAGTGGGCTCACAGTTTCGCTGATTCGTAGTTTGCCGCTTTGTATTAGCGGCAATATCGGCGTAGGCACGTTTCGGGGTCGACGTACCTACACGATTCACCTTGATTGGTGACGACACAGGGACAGCGGCGACACACGCTGCCTCACTTGCAGTGTCAGCTACTGATGACGCACTCACCGACTGAAAACTGCCGATGGATGCGTTTTGTGCCCCGCGTCGCATGTTCACGTTCGAGGCGTCGGGTGACTTATTTGTCGAAATAACACTGCTTAACAACACTACTTCGGCACGTAACTCATTTATAGTGGTATTTGACGCCTCTAGCTTGGACTGTACTTCAGCCAGGCTTGCTTTCAGGGATGTTATATCTTTAAGCAGCCTGGTGACGTCGACGTGGTCGAACGTGACTGGAGGTAGCTTGTGCAGCTCCTTTGCTACGAAAGCTGGCACGTCGTCCGGGTCGGTCACCTTCAAGAGGGTGACGATGTCCTGGATACTCTTCTCGGTGCCATCCCTACGACGAGACGGCATGTGGTCGAGCTTACCCAACACCTGATACAGCAACTTCTTGCTGCTGCAGACATCTTCTTCCTTAAAGTTGGACTTGCAGATCTGCAGAATGCTGACCTCGTCCATAGTATCGATGGCATGTTGAATGAATGCCAACAATTCGTTAGCTATGAGTTGTTGTGAACTCATAGCGAGTATCGGGTAGCGGCGTCAGCCGCACGACACGTGAACTAATTAATTGTTATTAAGTAATTCGAGGCGCGCAGTGTAAGCACGTCTGTACTTGACGGAATAGAGCACTGCACCATATTGTAAAGTTCTTCTAGGAAGAAGGTAAGAAAGAACACTACCAACTAGATTAGGGTTATTTAAGCGTTTGTGAGGCCCAGGGCTGTACCTAGGTCCTTGTGACCGGTGTACCTGCTCTACTAATTAAGATCGGTAATTGCAAAAAATATGCGACGTGTTGTCAATGATTGCTAACTACATATTATTTACCGATAGATCAAGGTGGACGACTTGATACCAATGGGTGCCGGATAACCGATACCTATAGTTCAGCGTAGCCCCAGATCTTCCAAGGTATTCATGATATTATGATGTAAAATCGTATTGAATTGTGCATGTAGGTACCTATCTACAAATGAGAGTGTTAGACTTTGTGTTTAAATTAAAAATACTACAATACTACTACAATACCATAAATACAATACTACAATACCTACTATAGGGTTTTTAACTGTAGGTACCTATATCTAATGTACTCTTAGGAATGTATCAGGTTGTTGTTTTTGTTGTAATATGTAACCTTGCCGTACAGGCATAGGTACAGTATAACATATACACTGCCACTGCTAACGAAAGCTCTCTACGATGCTGCATTTCTAACGCTACCAACTACGACGATCTTGACACTTTTGAACTGGAAGCTATACAAAATTAACTTCCATATTTTTTTTTATTGCCAACGGTGGCACACGAGTCAAAAGCCCACCCGATAGTAAGGCTTAAACTTCTTCAATGCCAGGATCTCTGCGAAGCCGAAAGGGAGTGGTGTATATGACGGAAATGAGGAAGGAGAAGATAAAGAAAACGGCGAAGATTGGGGCCTCCAGCGCTCTCTATATTAAGTAAAGATTACTGTTACTATATATATATATATATAGTAATACTGTAGATATAGTAGATGCACACCTAACGTGTTATTAAGCAAACCATCAGAAGTAGGTAAATAAAGGAACATTTCCAAAAGTACCGTGACTTAAATCTATAGTTAAAGTGCACTTTGACACGCTTAACCCATCAAACGCTTTCACTAACAAACATTACAAACACTACATTAGAGTATCACGAAAACGCAATAAAATTATTAGCCGAAACAAACATATTTTGTAAATGCCGCATAATAATACACTACATAGAGAAAGTATTAAATTCGAGTATAAATTAAAAGAATAAGATCACTCATCAAGATGAATAATAGTTGATTCGAATAAGTATCTTAATTAGTATGAAATACCCCGTTATAGACCGTGTAACAAGTAAAAGGTATAATAATTCATCTCGCCATTTCTCGGCTATATTTCGAGTCTGTGGGGCCCAGATGTAAATTATGGAGACCTCACATAGTGCCCTAACAACGTGGGGCTTACCACTTAAGGCTCCGCCCGAGAGAGAGAGAGAGGAAGTATATAGTTGTTTCTTTCACTCATAACTTTGTGTACCGACAATTGACTTGAGCTGAATTTTCACCGCCAAAGGGTAATGGGATGAATTTCAAAGTAGTAAAACTGATTTAGTTATATTCTTAATAAGAGCTTTGTTAGTTTTCATGCTTTTTTAATACCTCAATAGTACCTATACTGAAAATGGAAGGCTATAATGTTGAGCACCGTGGTGTCTATTGGAGGATAATCAAATTGAACAGTAGACTGATAAGATAACTATCGCTGTTTATAACAGAGAAATTATATAATAATAGTTAGCTATTAAATCACTTACAGCTATTAATGTAACTTTATAGTAGTATATTTATAACTTCATAATTAGCTTGGTAATAATTATTACTATCTATAAATCATTAAAATAAGGGGTGGAGGCGACTTGAAATACAGAACACGTGTCTAGTTTGGCACCAGTCTTCCACAATAGGTACATCATATAAAAGTATACAACCAAAATATTATAAAATAAACTATTGTGGTGAGAAAATAAATTAGTACCTATTATTATTATTAAAGAAAACACTATCATGTCATAGTACTTACTCCAAAGTTTGCTTTTGGCAATAAGGTGCGCCAAAATTAAAAGTTTTCTTATCTATTTACATACTTAATAAAATGACAGTAAAAATTATTCATCGTATGAAAATTTGTACCGTCGTTTAGAAAAAAAATACAGAGAAACAGACGAAAGAAAAAAAATAGTAACTTTGCTATAGGTAAGTATATTTAGCGATTATCATCACCATCAGATTATGCGCTGTTTATCAAAGAATATGCAGCATTAAGCTGAAGGCTATCAATTTCTACTCGTACCTACAGCTTTTACTTGCGGATATTAAATTTATTCTATTAGTAATTTTGTGTAAAATACCTACATTTATAACAGATAAACTGCTGGGGGAGCGGGATTCCCAAACACAAGCTACTTTTGGAAAATGTATGAAATTGCTGTTAAAGAAATAAACAACTTTATTATTTATTATTTTATTTATTTTATCGTGAGTTATTGGGTGATGAAAATGAACAGCGCCTTAGGTTTTTTCTTCATTTACTCTGAAAACTAAAATTTAGACTGTCAACTTTGCGGTGCTATAAAAAAATATTACATAATATGCAATTACCTACGTAAGTTTTGTACCATATTATATTGTTATGCTGTGTTTATATTTGCTAACTTATATTTAATATCCTAAGCATTTTAAATCAAAACTTAAATTTAACTGATTTATTATCCGACTTGAAATAGGAGGTTTCGTATTCGGGCCGTATGATTTTTTTTGTAGTCAATAAACATTTAAATATTGTGAATGACGTACTCATGGTTGTCAGGTCTAGCCTGCGATGTCAGTCAAAATTACTATACTAAGCTTTAATGTATAATACCTATTGCTATTCAATCATCGTACCAGCTCGTTATCATCGCATTGCAGAAAGCCCTTTTCTCGTACAGAGAAGGCATGAGAATTGATTTGCAAATTTGGAAGTCTAAGGAAGAGGCCTCTGCGCAGCAGTGGGACACACAAGAAAGCTAATTAATAATATAAAAGTGTAAAACCATATAAACTTAGATACTACATATTAAATTTGAAAAAGTCACATTGGTTGATCGGTTTCAAACCCACAACCGCTTGTATACAAAGCGGGTGTTTAACCACTAGGCTACGACTATTCAATAAACTTATCAATTTACTACATTACCACCCATGACGGTCGTAAAACATGAAATTTTAATATCAATACCCAAAACAATGCACATGCCTGTCGTTGCGTCAACACATCGGTAATGATCGGCCATCTTCGGTCATCTTCGGCTAACATCGGGCACGACGTCACCTTTCGCACGGCCCGTAAGATCATTGGAGCCTTCTTTTGTTTGTTAAGTATGGTCGACAGTCACGATGCAATCAATCATTGACATGATGGTTTGTCTTGTCACACTATGGGCATAATTTGAGAACCTTTCAGTTTTAGGGTTAGCATATAAATTTTAAAGATTTGTCATAAGCATATAAGGCTTCAATACCATCCTAACAGCCAAAAGACGTCAACCGCTAGACATAGGCCTCCTCCAAGTGTCGCCACCTTGGCCGGCCATGAGCCACCTTCAACCATCGGCTCCCCGTCACCCTTAAAGATCGTAGTTCCACTTTGTGAAGAGTCTGCTCACGCTGGTTCTTCCAGTTTGTTAAGAGACTTACCTATTTAATTAAAATTTGACTACTGAAATAGCTCAAAAAATCTAAAATGTTATTCAATCCTGAATTTTTGTGTTCAATTTTTGGTGTGTGTCAACTTAACCAAGTAGCATGATATTATTATTACCCGTGCTAAATGCAATTCTAAAAAACTGACTAAACTTGTTAAGCAAGCACGTCCTTTATAACGTGTGACGCTTGTTTATAAGTAATAAGTAGTAGCCAGGTGGACAGACGACTTTAAAACGCCGGGTGCTTAGTCCTTTAAGGATGTAGTGTAGTAGATATTTTTGTAAATTTAGACTAGAGAGACGCAAAACGCGATTTCTTTTAAGACACTTTTTAGGACTATTACCGCACTAGGAAACAAGCTTTTTCTTACAGGGATCAGTACTAATAAAATCATTAAATTTATTTTTAAACTGACGGCCTCGGTCATTTCGTGGTACTGCCACGCACAGGCCTCGGATTTGATCTCCGGGACTGGTAAAGTTCATAGAACTTTCATGTTGAAAAACACTTAGTAGTAGCCCGGAGTCTGAAATTGTTTCCGGTAGATTGCAAAAGATTCGAGCCCTGGTAATGAAGCCAACATAGATGGTAACACAAAATTTTAACATCACTTGATAAAAATCATAATAGTTCCCCTGGTGAGGCAGGGAAGGGTTACTTGTTAACAATAAAATAAAAAATAAACAAATAGGTACTCATCAAGGCCATAGGAGGGTTAGACTACACGGACCTTCCATATATTAGATACTATAAAAAAACATAACATTAGCTACTATAAAATCGAAGCTGTATCATCGGAGATGGAGGGCTCGCAATGCAATAATACTATTGTTTGCTATGATTGTGCGCGACCACCCAGAGACGGCATCCCGATCACACGCATACTGTGGATTACGGTTATATCATCATGTTCAGTTATAGATAGATAACTTTAGGTTTGTATGTTGATGATTTTAAATATTTTACGTTGAAAATATTTGGCGTAGAGGACGCCTCTGTAGCGAAATATAGATAAAATTATGTATGCAAACTAGCGATCGCACTTACTTTACTAGCATAATCAGCCATCTAACAAGACGAGCAGCAGGGTTCTGTAATAAGGCGACTTGTAGTGTAATCGCCATCTATGATTAAATGCGACCTTTTCCAGCGAAATTAGGATGGACAGAAATGACCATAAACATGATCCATTAATAATTACACGGTATTCGAATGCAAAGTACTGGCTAGTAGAACAGTTTTTGTATATTAAAACAAACAAAAATAAAAGTCTTGTTAACAGAATACAACACCATTTATTACTTCATCCAGGGATCAAACCAGGATCTTCAGTTTCACGTTTCACTACGTAGCTACTGCTGAGTTCATTATTGCAAGATGTTTATATTGAGAAACAGTTATCAGAGGAGCATTGGAATTTGTAGTTCAAATGTAGCTCCGTTTAATGTCATTGGTTGTTTGAATAAAGGCAATAGTGCAAATGGCAATACAATTGTTGCAATTGAAAATATCAACCTGTGCTTTATGGTATTTGTTTATTATTGTTATATTAAAAAAGAAATACGCACTGTGTTGTGTGGTATCTTGCAAACATATAATTCACGGACACAATTTATATTCAGACTCGGAAGCCTGAACAAGTTTTTATGGGTTAGACAAAGTTTGCTACCGTGTGTTAATCAAAACCACAATCTCTTGGATGATAGCGATTCTGTAACCAATGTTGTTATTGGATCATTTTCATACTTTATTTTTAACTTTGTCATCCCTATTTACCAGTTTCAATGTATCATGTAATTTAAAGTCTAATTAATATAAGCAGTAACATGCAAGTGTCCGATCGATATATAATTACGTCTAAATAGCAAGTCAAGTAACTTAGTTTATCTTGTAGGTATAGATAGCTAGATAATGAGCTACTCTCTGAACTCTCAAATGAAGGCAGATATTTAACTATTTATTAGTTATGTATTGTCAGCGGGCAACCGTTGGATAAGGGAGACCAAGGTGGCAAACATTGGGAAAGGCATATGTCCAGCAGTGGACGTCACTGTTGGACATATGCTTTCTCCAATTTTTGTCACCCTCATCTATCGTAGGCAATGTAATAAAAATATTTTATGTTCAAAATCAAATTATTTATAATAAACTTGGGTGCGGTAGCACAAAACAAAATTAATTATTAAAAATATTTCGGGGACAAATGAAACTTTTACTTACCATCTTCCCCCGATTACAAGTTCGGGGAAAGATGACACGAAAATAATTCCCATTTTCCCCCATTCGGGGGAAGACATGCGGGGGAAGATGGGACGATAAACTATAAGTAAGGCTAGTTAAGCCTTATGTGCGCTAAATAAGTGTTCTTATCTAGTTCTTAGGTACAAGCATGGTATTCAGTATTGTTTTACTTTGCCTGGTGGTACCTTGGTGGTCCGACCATATAATGACCATTTACACCTTAAAACTAATTCAGGTCGTAGTAATCCCAACTGGCAGTGTGTTTATATGGTACGGGAACGTGACGACACTGTGCTTGTGTACTCGGTCAAATAAGCATCTTATTTTGGTTTAGGTCTTAGTAGATGGATTGAACAAATTTGTAATTATTGTTAGTTTACATACCATACATAGAATAAATGTACATGTACATGTCTGTTTCTCATCAACGGTGCTTCTAATTTGGCTTTTCACTAACACAGTCTATTTCATCGTAGTTCACTGGTTTTTGCAGACATTTTCTCGACACAAACCACCTTAATTTTATCCACATTTACATTTTGCTCTCATCACCATTAACACCACACGTGCTGCACTTTATCCTATTTTAATACCTACGACTCCTACCAAAGTGACTCCACTCTGCCTGATGGTAAGCAGTCAGTGGAATCCAGAAGTGGCGGGCACCATTCCAAAAGCCAAACTACTGGTATGGTGGCCTCCACTATGGTGGCTTAGTGAGATGCTTTTTCACGCCCCGATTAAAAGACCCAGGATGGGAACACATGCGCTGGCAAAGAGCTTTAGGCTTTAATTGAGCGACAAAAGTATGAAGTGCTGAACCGTTTGGTTCGGACCCTTTAGATTCCACTGTGAAAGGGTGGCACTTTAGTCCCGCACGTGTCGTTCTGGATTAAAAAGGAGAGGGTGGGATTAATTCAAAGAGCTCTTCAGAACACTCTCCATGGTAAAGGCGATAGAAGATGGCCATTGAGGCGATGTCTCTTCGCAGCTGTAAAGGCTCAAGGGTCTTAGTAGCCTCCGGGCTTCCGATGATACGGACTGCTCGCCGCTGCAACCTATCGAGTGCATCTAGTAAGTACTGTGTGGAGCCATCCCAAAGATGAGAGCAGTACTCCACGCAGGAACGAACCTGTGTCTTATAAAGAAGACAGAGCTGCTCGGGCGTGAAGTACCGCCTCACCCTGTTCAGGACACCGAGTTTACAGGAGGCGGTTTTAATAACGCACTAGATGTAGTTCTTGGATTTGAGATCTCGGCTGATGTCCATACCCAGGATACTTAGGCTATCCTGTAGTGGTAACGCTGTGTTCTGAAAAGGGGGAAGAGGAAGGAACGGAGATTTTTTTGCAGAGAACACGCACACCTGTTTTTTCTTGGCATTGAACTCGACCAAATTCTCACAACCCCATTTAGAAATGCGGTATAATATTTGGTCGAACTCAGCAACAAGTTCTAGGCGTTTTGCCTCGATGTCAGTCTGTTTAGCCACAGGATGTCCAAGACATCGCCCATGCACAACATTCATTGCTATGCAGACGATAGTGTACTATCATCTGCATAGCAATGAATGTTGCCAAGGGACAACATGTCATTGACATGCAGAAGATACAGGGTGTGCGACAGGACGGACCCCTGAGGCACCCCAGCGTTGACCTGCAAATAATTGGAGGCCGATCCGTCACAAAGGACTCTAATGCGGGGCTCACGCAGGAATGCGGCAATCCAGTTGCACAGCTGGGGTGGCAGACCATATGCTGGAAGCTTGTACAGAAGCGAACGGTGCCAGACTCTATCGAAAGGCTTTAGTTATGTCAAGGCTGATGGACAAGGACTCTCCATGCCTGTCCATAGCTTCACCCCATTGATGCGTGATATACGCTAGAAGGTCACCCGTAGACCGTTTTGACCTGAAGCCATATTGTCGGTCACTAATTAATGAGTGACCCTCTAGGTAGCGGACTAGTTGGGAGTTTATTATCCGCTCAAGCACCTTGCAGAGAACTGAGGTGACAGCTATGGGTCGATAGTTGCCTGGCTCGGACCTATCCTCTTTTTTGGGAATGGGTTGAACATTCGCCTCTCTCCAAGCCTCCGGCACAATTCCCGAGGAATAAGATAGGCGGTATAGGCGCGTCAATGCAGGAGACAACTCCGCTGCGCATTTCGTGAGAACCACCGCTGGAATACCATCCGGTCCGCTGTCTTTACTGTACTGTCCTAATACGGATATTAGGCATAACGGAGTCACAGCCAGATATAGTCGGCGGGTGCAAGCCACGGTCGTCGATTCGGGAGTTAGCCGCAAAGAGTTCTACAAGCAAGTTTGCTTTCTCTTGCGGCTCGTGGGCCAGCAATCCATCAGGACATTTCAAGGGGGGCAGCGAAGGCTTGCAGAAGTTGGATTGCACGGCCTTGGCTAGTCGCCAGTAGCTACGGCTACCCGTAGGATGCGAAATGAGTTCTTGCCCAATCCGTGCAATGCGCTGGGCATCCGCTCTGATGTAAGCCCTCTTGCATTCCCTAGTGGCTTTGTTGTACGCTGCTTTTAGGCGATCCAAGCTAGGGTCGCGCCGTGCTCGGGTCCTAATACTGCTAGATTGATCTGTGTACCGCAGTGACTCATTTACACCTATGTTTTGTTATTCAATTTAAGTCTCCTATTTTACACCAACAGAAATTACATATAAAGGTTCAATATTCTAGACCGTTACCCACAACGTCTTAAATTATTACCTTGCTATTAATATTACTAGATATTATTAGGGTGGCGGGCAATCGATGAATGAGGGCGGCGAACGACCGACCACGGTGACGAAAATTGGGGGAGGTCTATGTCCAGCAGTGGACGTCTTTTGGCTGATATGATGATGATTACTATTATATTAATTTTACTTATATCCTTGAGAACGTCGCGTCGGCGTCGTCGTGTCGTTCGCAGATCCGTAGGTATATTATAAGTATAAATAACCCTTTATTTGGATATGAAATAAAAATGGCAAAAGATTGTTACTTCGGAACTACTCGAGTTATAAAGCAGAGTTAAGTCGTCAAGCCGTGTTGTTTGAGTAGTTTCTTTAAAAAATCCCGTTTACGTAAGTATGTTAATAATTTCATCTCGGTAATTGAGTGGTGCGATTTTCACTAGAGAGGTAAACTGTAAACGATTTTAGTCGATTTTAAAATAATCGATATATAATACAAATATAATAATGTAAACTATAGATGTTTATGGACTTTTGTATTTACCTTACTTACTTACCTAATAATATACCTTCTACCTTTTCATTGGTAGTAGATTTTAACCATTAGAATGGACCATTATTGCCTACATAAAGGCTCCTTACTTTTCCTCCTGCATTTTATTAACGGTTGACATTTCTTGATTGTGTTGCAATATTTCTACAAAACTAAGAGAACACAGGCCACTGCTATTAATAACGACTTGCCATCGGGAAGGTGTAAGTTTGTTTGTATCAGGTAACAAATAAAATTGCATCTTGTTACTTGCGATAAGTAAATGAGTTGAGACAAAAATTCTCTCATGAAATTTTAACCTAGATTTTGATAACTTTAGCCAAATTACGATCCTTCTATTCAATGCTATAGTTATGGTTGTCACCATGTGCCCATTTTTCTCTATCTACATTTATTTAACGCATATCACATAAGTGCCCAGCCTTTATGTTAAAGTAAAAAATGTAATCAATAAACATTTAATTACGTATTAAGATAATTTAGATCAAATGTTAAACGATTACCGACATGCATCGTGATTCAAAGTAAAAACCAATCTGAAAATAAAAATAATTTGATGAGTCTCTTGTCTTCAATATGAAGGCAATTTTTTTTATAAATTGACTTGTTACACGTTTTTTGCCATTAGACATAATCATTTAAAGTTTCTTACTGAGGTGTTGAAACTTAACATATAGGTATAGAGGTTTATAACTGACGAGTACCTATATACCTATACCCAGTTATAAGTTTGATAAATACTAATCACTTTTAATTTTTTTTTGTGATGCTCATAATTGATTAGTAAGTTTTACTGGTCAGCGGTGCAAATTATTTCAAATTCATCAGTAATGAGTAACGCGTGAATCACGTTATATTGAAACCTAAACAATATATGAAATTATAAAGTCTACCTAACTTAGTTTTGGTACCTACCCAGAAGATTACTAATCGACTAATTCAGTTAGTGCTTCGCATGAGGCCCTTACTGTACTTATAAAGCATAAGTAATACACGAATTCATAGTGTAACGTAATTGACACAGAAGCTTAATAATCGACTAAATTGTTCATCGCAGCTCTATCAGTAATAAGCTTCGTGTGAGGTATATACATTGAAGCCTAATTTATACACGAGTTTTTTTTTTGTCGTAATTCTGGGTCAGTGCTCTAAAGGTTCATCATTGACATAGTAATAAACCTACGTGTTTAAATTTTCTAATTTATTTTTGCTAATTTTTTTTTAAGTAAGTATGTTTATGTAAACCTTTTATAGGTTGATCGATCAAATATTTTACGTAACAAAATGTTGTTTTTCTAAATGTGTAGGTATTACCATAATAAAACATTTTTTTATTTAAAATTATGTATTATCAAACATAGTTACGATACTGAAGGGGGTGGCTAAAAGCTTAATCGACTAATTTGGTTAGCACATCTCTATCAGAAATGAGCTTCGTGTGAGGCGCTTTCGAGTCGATCGAAACCTAAATTACCGGCTTGCGTTACGGACCTTACACACGATATAGTATTGTTTCATTAATAAACAGAATACAGTTAAAAATACTAAGAACTAGGGATGTTGTGAAATATATTAACCTTTTGGAATTGTGTTCGGCATAGGTTCTTTCCACGAGTAGGTATACTTATGTTAACAAAATGCGCATGTGACTTATCTCTAATTCTCTACCTAACTTTTCACGGAGGCAGCGTGAAGTTATGTATGGTAAAGCATCTCGGTTATTAATAATCCTTTAATTTTTTATGCACCGTGGACCATTTAAATACATAGATGATTTAAATTACTTATACTTTTTAAATAATATAACTTAAACATTTCTAGTTGAAGTTTGCTGTTTATTCATAACAAGGTATTTTTATAACTTCAAGCCAGTTATCTATAGGTAATCCACTAATTTGATTTTAAACCACTTTAAAATATATCAGTTAAGTAGTCAGCGTTACGACAGCCACAGAAATTGGGTGACATGTGATTTTAAATAAGGCTTATGAGTCATTTAATGGATGATGCTAATTGTATTTAATTTTTTTATGAGCCTTTCAAATTCTGCACACAAAATCAAATACACCTTAAAAGTTTTATTTCGTTAAAACAAAGTTATAATTTTTAGTCGATTTATAAATCGATTTGCTGCTCGATTTTCATCAATTTAACCATGAATGGTCCACAGTTATCAGCACATAATTGCTTGTTAAGAACATCAATCACAGTGTCCAACGACATACAAGCTAACTTACGGACATTTGAATGACCTAATTCGACGCAACCCGTGCGGTCTCTCATTTACACCCGACTATAAAATCTCTTTTTGACATATCCGTGGCAAAACTCCTAACAGATATGACCCTTTATAACGTTAAGGTGTTAAGAAAACGTATTGCCCACAATTGAAATTCAACTTTATATTAACACGAATATAGTTTGTTATTCTCTGTATGTATATTCTCGTTTATTAGAGTACAAAGACGCCGCTCGGGTCGGCGGCGCCTTTGAAGCGGCCGGCAGTAATTACGCAAGACCCGGGCGGCTTCGGTTGTTCGATATGTAGGTACAGGACACCTAGGATTTAAATTCACAAAGGAACGTAATTTAATTATTCATAGTTAGTTTTTTGACATGAAAGTGAATAAGTCTAATACTTGAGGTTCAAATTTATTGGTTTCTAAAGTTTTCTTTAATATGATAGATTACCGTTGGCCACACAGTATTTTGCCTCTAAAGTCCTGATGTTTTGTCAGTATTGTGCAAATTTAATTTGCAAACTACCAATGAGTTTTAACTTAAAACTTTAATTATTTCTCAAGATTCTAAGGATAATTGTATCTAAGTGTTTCTACTCGTATGGGTTTCTACAATTTGTCATTTAGCACACAGCATTCAAGCATTATCTTTTGTTAAGATCTATCTAGATATATTAATTTTACCACATGAAAATGGAATAAATGATTTGATTTAGATTAATAAACGTTATTAACATTTTCAAATTCAATTAGTTTTTCGGTTTCTCTCTTTATTTTGTAAGTTTTATAATTGCCTTTTCATACATTACGAATAGTTATAAATTTTCACTTTTTAATGTAAGTAATTGAGGTTATGAAAACTGAGGTCCTAGACAAGTGTCAAAGATTTCTATTCTATGAATAGAATAGATAAAAAATGTATGAGATTGACATAAGCGTTGGCGCTAGCAACCCGATACAATTTTTAATTTATTCTATGAATAGAATATAAATCTTTGCCACTTGTCTAGGACCTCTGAACTGAACTGTTTGCCAAATTACTTTTTTTATTGCAAGAGTGAGAGAAATATACATTGAAGCAAGAAAACTATTTTTTAAATAGGTAACTCAGTGATCTTTAGATCATCTTAAGTCTGTCATGCATGATTCAAATTTTGTTGCTACATTTTTAATTGGAATATTAATTAAGGTTGTAACTACCTACATAAATTACGCACTACTACAAAATAAATATAGTTACCCTTGTAAGTAGATTAGAGAGATCTTTACATTAATAGGTTAAATCAAATAGACCACAAAAATGTATACGTAATAATCAATATTTTTTGTATAAGCTTAGGTTTTCTCACTTTCTTCATAGGTTTTTCTGTACTAAATCAAGATAAACTCGGCAAAGTATTTTTTAGGAAAGGTTAGCTGCTACTGATTGATTGTTGTTTCGTACTACCTCATGTAGGTAAGTAATGGGTAATACGAAGATGACATAAATAAAACAATTTGTCAATTCAAAATCATCTCTTAACTACTTACTTTGCTTACCCATAACAGCTTGTAAAAAGCGTAACGATAACAGTAGTACTTGTAATTAGTTAAATATTTCAGTATTTAAAGTTTCTGTTTGTAATTAAAAGTATTGTGATCATTGTGTGACGAATTAACTATGGCAAGGGGGGCAGCGGGAGGCGGTGTTGCAGGGCGTGGCCTACCAACATCAAAGGAGCCGCCGCTATACCGCAAAAGGGAATGCTTATTGACGTGCAAGGGAGATAGAGGATGTGTTTGTTGGTGTTAAAGCGAGATGGAGTGTAATGTGTTTGTAGTAGTAATCCTTATGAACGGGTTGATTCAAGATTGTGAGAATGGCGGATAGTGGTGTGATAGAGTATCGATGGAATTTATGTCGATAGTTATTTGGTTAGCAAGATATTATTTGTGTAAATCTAAGGTGTTTTATAATAGATGTATAACAGATTTGAAAATAGAACTAAACGTTAAACACGTTTACTTAAGCTATTTAAGCATTTAAATAGAGCAACTACTTATTATTTATATTGTCTGATAAATAAATTAATAGACTTATATTCAAGGAAGTAAGTAATAAATTACAAGGCACACATTATTATATACAAAATCGTGTTTGATGTTGACTTGTTTGCCTTATGTATTGTATTGTATATTATGTAAGCACAATTAACTGTCTTTTTTCTTGTCATCTTCTTATTCATACGATCATAACTAAATGAATTTGATTTATTTTTTAACGCTTTAAGTATTACATCAAGGTATATTTAGAAGTTGATTGTAATAAGTAAATGAATAAAAATAACAATGTAGGCTAAATTGAAAATCTTTTAGGTTTCCCATTTTGGAAGAGAAATTTGTTGCAAAATTTTGTAACTATGATGCCAATTTATAAAGTTTTTTCAAATTAATTTTGATTTATTCTTTATCGTCTCAAAGGGAACTAAACAATAACTTTTTATTCTTAAAAAGTTGTTGTTTCATTCAATTTAATGAAATTAATCTCTTATATGAGAATATCTGATCTCATGTTTATTAGGTGTCAATTTTAGATGATAACCTTATGTGTGTACCTAATATGTGTACATTGCTACATTTCTTGTATTCACATTTGCAAATACTATTACTTAATTAATTTTAGATGTCTCTCAAGTCACGTAAAAATCACAGAATTTAAAAGTATTCTTTTCTTTTTAATTTAAAAACCTAACTTAAATTTAACTAGGCTTGAGTATTATCATTTATCCGACTAAAATCTGTAATTTCATCGATATCGATAAAATTCAAATTATCCCAGCATCCGTGTCCCATCCCTAACGATAAATCTGTGCCGCTAAAGAAGCTTACGTCACTGACGTATTGTTTATAAATCAAACGGAGCGGTGGACGAAAGCTCACCGACAATGTTATACTGCTAAATTGAATCACACTGCGTTGTTCGCGAAGTAATGATGGCTTTTCGGGTGTCCAGTACTCCTGATGACTGACAGATTAGGTACTATCAGGCTGCTTATCTGGTAAAGTGGAGTCACTTTTGTGCACTGGCGACTCGAGTGATACTCAGTACCTACCCAAGGCCGTCATAGGCTATGCTAGGGCCCCAGGCAATTTGGGGCCCTTTTGAAAGTAAAGAAAATTAATTAGGATTAAACCACATCTGACGGCAAGGAACCACATTTTTCTATGTTTCTATAAGTCTTTGAGTCTGAAAAGATAAATTATAAAAAAAACTGCTTACTGGCGCCATATTTCCAATATGACGGTGTAAACGGCAGAGATAAGATAAGGTGGCAAAGTAGAAATTCGGAAAGAGCACATACATTCAAATTTATATACATTCCAATTTTCAAAACAACCCGAAAATTTTCCAGGTAAAACTATCCACTGAGTGGACTAATTACTATGTAAGCAAGTGCGTGAAGAAGGTGGAAGAGAAAATCTTTACACTTTCATTTTTTACCCGAGAAAATAAATAGTTATTTAAATTTAGGAATTATTTCGATTATTTGATTTAGATCTGTGTCTTTTTTGTGAATAAAATGTAATGTGCCTAACAAAAATGTTTTGGGAATAATGTGTGACAAAAATTGTGGCTCCTTCGGGGCCCTCCTGAGGATGAGTGCCTAGGGCACGTGCCCCGTGTATGGTAAATACGGTACTGTACCTACCTACATTTTGATTAAGCAGAATACTATAACACACACGTCGGTTTTGTAGACCTCCTGGAAACACTGACTGCTTACCATCAAGTAGAGAAGATTGATTTTGACAGGGTAATAAAACAAACTTATGTTAAATCTTTGGTCGAAAGGTATATTGATGAAAATCAGTTCACGACATTATTTTTTATGAATTTTCAGGAAGTCTTGCGTTAGACATAAGAACCTTTCTCACAGCCTCAGCTGCTCTTCTCCCTTCTAAAGGCTATGAGTTCAAGATACCTTGCTACTAGCAGAAACATCACATTAAATAGATTATTATTTAGAGTCGGTGTTCAGAAGGAAATATCACAGCACCTAAACTATCATAACTGCCATGAAAAATATAGGAAAACAATTATTTTCAGTTTGATTAGTGACAGCACGTTTACCAACATAATTTAGTTCTACGAGTAATCGCTAGAGGCGCTATTTATTTTTAGTCTTGTGACAGAACAAATTTTAGTTATCCAAATAATTACTAGGAGCGCTTTTTATTTCCATATTTTGCGCTATCAGCTGATAAGCAGTGATCGGAGTAGGTAGATTGAAATGGGGTCATTGATCCGAAACGTATATATTAATATGGACATTCCTCCGGAATTGGTGGATTCTTAAAAAAAAACCGGAACTTATGTAGGAATTTTATTCTGCTAGAGTGAAAGGAGTCATTTGATGATTTGCCATCCTCAAAAAAAGGTAGGAATTGTAATAAAATGAGCAATATTATTCTTTATTATTCTTCATATTTTTTTTAACGGCACACAGTCACGATTTGACAAAACCCAGCGACCATTCAGAACAAAGGATCATGGGTGGTACAATAACCGGTTATCAGAACAATGCGTACGCCCGCCGACGACATGCCAGGTAGCTCACTCGTTTACTTCGGTTCGTAGAGTGCGCATCTTTGTTTGTTACTGTGTTGTGAAAACGTTACTTGACCCTGGCTTGTGTACATACTGACTTCTGGAATCTGCTCTAAACCACGATTTGGCTCGAATATACGGACTCAGATTTTTCACTATTGAATTGGATCTACATATTTAAACCAAGCTTTGGTAAGTAATATTTTACTAGTTACAAGGAGTATAAAGCATGTTTGGATGTACTATAAGAATATTTTTAGTATTGTGTTTGTTCGCTTAACCTGCTGAACATACCATGAGTCTTAATATTGTTAAATCTTTAATAGAGTATGAACCAGTGAGCTTAGTGCGAAACAAAATTATGATATTCTAGTAATGTAGTCGCAATTCAGCTAACTCCACTATTAACCGACATTTTACTGGAATCCGTATATAATTTGAATGCCCTGTGTCCTCTTGCAATGTATTGGTAAAATAAATTACTATAGGCCTTATCTTTAGTAGTAGATCCACGCTGGTTTCAGCATGAATGGGTCGGATCGACCGGGGAAGTACTACCATCTCATAGAAGATCGACGTAAGAGTAATGGTATTCGTACTATTGCGTTCCGCTCGGTGAGTGAGAGTGCCGGAGGCCCAACTGATGCAAAGATGGCAATCCTCGCAGCATGTGTGGGACCAGCTGAGTATCCGCGGAGTCATTGTGTGGGTGGTGTGGGTCGACCCGCCGGCCAGGGAGACCTGTAGAAACGGTGGTGCCGCTGGCCGCCCGCGGCATAGTACAGGGGCCCAACTAGGCCTAACCACCCTAGGAGGCTGCCCCACCAGGTCGCGCATAATCCCGGAGTGGTTCGTCGTGCCGGTTGGTGACCGGATGGTGGGACCCGGCGACCATTTCCGAGAGGGTACGGGGGCCCTTCCGTCCGGCGGATCGGCTACCACCATGCCACACAGTTAAATGACGAAGCAATACTCGGCACCTTGTCTAGCCTTGCTGCGAGGGCAGTCATCTTTTCCACGCCCCTTCCTTCACCCTCCAACATGGCAGCACGCAAAAAAGCAGCAGGTCAAACAGCGGCATCTTCCTCCCCCACCAACCCGCTATTTGAGGTGGAGTTCACTAACATCCGTGGACTCCATTCAAACCTCAACGCCGTCCACCAACACCTCGAGACGGCACGGCTGGCTTTGCTTTTCCTAACGGAGACACAAATACGCCGCCCTGACGACACGGCATACCTGCACTACCCCGGCTATGTGCTCGAGGAGCGCTTTCGCGCTAAGGCCGGAGTATGCGCATTCGTCAGGGCGGATGTTTGCGTTCGCCGTCTGCGCTGCCTAGAGGACCCATCCTACCCCATCCTTTGGCTTCACGTTGATCTTGGTTCTCTGAGCCGGGTCTACGCGTGCCTTTACCGTTCCCACTCCGGAGATTTGGAGACAACTCGACTCTTTGACCATCTGAGTCAGGCGGCAGACTTAGCGCAGGAGCGGTTTCCGAACGCGGAACTGGTGTTTCTGGGAGACTTTAACGCCCACCACGAGACCTGGTTGGGTTCTCTCAGAACAGACCATGCGGGACGAGCCGCCCATGCATTCGCTCTCACGCATGACCTGACGCAACTGGTAATCCATCCCACCAGGATACCAGATATTCCAGGTCAAGCGCCCTCTTTGCTAGACCTACTGCTGACGAGTCACCCAGACCAATACAGTGTTTCGGTCCACGCCCCACTGGGTAATTCCGACCACTGTTTGGTCTGCGCCTCAGTGCCTCTTGTTGCTCCCCCACGACGTGCGGAGGTAAAGCGACGACTATGGCACTACTCGTCAGCAGACTGGGATGGTATGCGGGAGTACTTTGCTTCCGTCCCATGGGCATGACGCTGCTTTAAAAACAGGGATCCGTCGCAAAGTGCTACTGCTGTCGCTGGTGAAATCTTGTTAGGTATGGAATATTACATTCCATCCTCAGATGTCACCAGTGCCGGCAAAACGCGTCCCTGGTTCAACCGTGAGTGCGCCGATACTGTTAAACAAAAAGAATCGGCGTACCGCGCTTGGATCAGGGCCCGAGCATGGCGCGACCCTAGCTTGGATCGCCTAAAAGCAGCGTACAATAAAGCCACTAGGGAATGCAAGAGGGCTTACATCAGAGCGGATGCCCAGCGCATTGCACGGATTGGGCAAGAACTGATTTCGCATCCTACGGGTAGCCGTAGCTACTGGCGACTAGCCAAGGCCGTGCAATCCAACTTCTGCAAGCCTTCGCTGCCCCCCTTGAAATGTCCTGATGGATCGCTGGCCCACGAGCCGCAAGAGAAAGCAAACTTGCTTGTAGAACTCTTTGCGGCTAACTCCCGAATCGACGACCGTGACTTGCACCCGCCGACTATATCTGGCTGCGACTCCGTTATGCCTAATATCCGTATTAGGCATCGTGATGTCCGTGCGGAACTAAGGTCGCTCGATGTTCGGAAAGCCAGCGGACCGGATGGTATTCCAGCGGTGGTTCTCAAGAAATGCGCAGCGGAGTTGTCTCCTGCATTGACGCGCCTATACCGCCTATCTTATTCCTCGGGAATTGTGCCGGAGGCTTGGAGAGAGGCGAATGTTCAACCGATTCCTAAAAAAGGGGATAGGTCCGAGCCAGGCAACTATCGACCCATAGCTGTCACCTCAGTTCTCTGCAAGGTGCTTGAGCGGATAATAAACGCCCAACTAGTCCGCTACCTAGAGGGTCACTCGTTAATTAGTGACCGACAATATGGCTTCAGGTCAAAACGGTCTACGGGTGACCTTCTAGCGTATATCACGCACCAATGGGGTGAAGCTATGGACAGGCATGGAGAGTCCTTGGCCATCAGCCTTGACATAACCAAAGCCTTCGATAGAGTCTGGCACCGTTCGCTTCTGTCCAAGCTTCCAGCATATGGTCTGCCACCCCAGCTGTGCAACTGGATTGCCGCATTCCTGCGTGAGCGCCGCATTAGAGTCCTTTGTGACGGATCGGCCTCCGATTATTTGCAGGTCAACGCTGGGGTGCCTCAGGGGTCCGTCCTGTAGCCCACCCTGTATCTTCTGCATGTCAATGACATGTTGTCCCTTGGCAACATTCATTGCTATGCAGATGATAGTACAGTGCATGGGCGATATCTCGGACATCCTGCGGCTAAACAGACTGACATCGAGGCAAAACGCCTAGAACTTGTCGCTAAGCTCGACCAAGTATTATACCGCATTTCTAAATGGGGTTGTAAGAATTTGGTCGAGTTCAATGCCAAGAAAACACAGGTGTGCGCGTTCTCTGCAAAAAAATCTCCGTTCCTTCCCCTTCCCTCTCTTCAGAACACAGTGTTACCACTACAGGATAGCCTAAGTATCCTGGGTATGGACATCAGCCGAGATCTCAACCCCAAGAACTACATCGAGTGCGTCATTAAAACCGCCTCCTGTAAACTCGGTGTCCTGAACAGGGTGAGGCGGTACTTCACGCCCGAGCAGCTCTGTCTTCTTTATAAGACACAGGTTCGTTCCTGCGTGGAGTACTGCTCTCATCTTTGGGATGGCTCCGCACAGTACTTACTGGATGCACTCGATAGGTTGCAGCGGCGAGCAGTCCGTATCATCGGAAGCCCGGAGGCTACTAAGACCCTTGAGCCTTTACAGCTGCGAAGAGACATCGCCTCAATGGCCGTCTTCTATCGCCTTTACCATGGAGAGTGTTCTGAAGAGCTCTTTGAATTAATCCCACCCTCTCCCTTTTTATCCAGAACGACACGTGCGGGACTAAATTGCCACTCTTTCACAGTGGAATCTAAAGGGTCTCGAACCAAACGGTTCAGCACTTCATACTTTTGTCGCTCAATTAAAGCCTGGAACTCTTTGCCAGCGCATGTGTTCCCATCTAATTTTGATCCTGGGTCTTTTAAGCGGGGCGTGAAAAAGCATCTCACTAAGCCGCCATAGTGGAGGCCACCATACCAGTAGTTTGGCTTTTGGAATGGTGTCCGCCACTTCTGGATTCCACTTACTGCTTACCATCAGGCAAAGTGGAGTCACTTTGGTAGGCTAATATATAAAAAAAAAAAAAAAAAAAAAAATCTACTTCTCTACAAAATATTCTACGTAACAAGCCCTTTCATTTGATACCCATATTGATGGAATTGAAAAAAAAAAATAAGTTGTCCGCCATCTTGTAGCGGCAGCCATTTTGGATTGACAATAATATTGAATATACATAATTGTATTGTCACCAGAATCAAAGGCGAATACCAAATTTTAGATCAATCGGTTGACAGGAAAAGGGTGAAATTTCAATGACTAAATTTGATCCACAAAAAATAAAACAAACGGAGTAAGCTAAATAAACTAAATAAAATGTATTTTTTTCATGTCTTTGTTTTAGGTGATATATACGAGGTTCCATCTCTAAAACAAAGTTCAGATATGGCAAACGTCAAGGCTGAAACTGTAGAAAAATGGATATCCGGTCATCCCGAACTACTTTACGATCACGCTAGTGGTACAATATACTGTTCAAAATGTGAAAGCCATTTGAAAACCATAAATAAAGGAAACGTTAAAAGACATATCGAAGGAGCAGTACACCAGGGAAAGTTTAAGCGGCCCGAAGAGGAATTTTATTTCGATCTTATAATATTTCTCATTTTGTGCAATATTCCGTGGTCTCAGATGAAAAATACTACTTTTCAAGATTTCTTTAAAAAATATATGTGTAGTACCTGTTGTTGTACGTGTACTAATCGTACTCTGCCAGATGAATTACAGTTACGGAAAGTTTACTTGGACAAGTTTTTTAAGAATAAAATCAATTCGATTCGGCAAAATTATAAAAATGAGAAACTATGGATATCATTAGATGAAACGACAGACTTTTTAGGTCGCTGTATAGTCCATTTTTTAATAAAACCATTACATTCTAGCAATTTGACTAGACCTTATTTGGTAGCATGTAAAATGCTAACTGTAGTTAATGGACAAACAATCACGCAATTTGTGTTAGAATGTTTGGAAAACTTTTGGGAAGATTCTTTTGAATCGAAGGTAGGTAACATTCTTGTCCTCTGCACTGATAGCGTTGCATATATGCTGTCTGCAGGACGAAATTTAAAACAATACTTACCTGAAATGAAGCACGTAACATGTTTGGCGCACTTTCTTCATCGCGTATCTGAGCAAATTAGGTTAGAATATCACGATGTTAACATTTTAATAGCAAATGTTAAAAAGGTATTTTTGAAAGCCCCAAGTAGAGTCAAAATTTTAAAAGAAAAATATCCAGATTTGCCGCTACCTCCCCAACCAGTTGTTACAAGATGGGGCACTTGGTTAGAGGCAGCATTTTATTACGCTCAAAACTTTGAAAAAATAAAAGAAGTATTATCTTGTTTAAGCAGCTCTGATGCGGTATCTATTCGAGAGGCAAAAAATATTATAGAATAAGAAAATTTAAAAGAAGATTTAAATTACATTAAAGACAATTATTTTATAATTCATTTGTCTTTAAAAGAATTGCAAAAGCATAATTTATCGTTGACAGATTCACTTTTAGCATTTGACAACGTCAGAGATGCTATAAATCAGTGCAATTCAGAAAATATAAAAAATAAAATAGAACGTGTTATGGAACGAAACCCAGATTTAGACACACTTAGAGAATATAGTGAGGCCATTGAAAAAAATGAAGCACATAATTTAATACCTTTTTTAAAATTTGCTCCTTTGACATCGTCAGATGTAGAACGGTCTTTTTCCATTTATAAATGGACTTTAGATGTTAAAAGAAATAGGTTGAAAATAGAAAATATAGAGAAACTCATAGTTATATATTTTAATTGTAAAGATCAGGATTACCAGGATGCTGACATTGTAATCGATGAAGATTAAAAATGTGAATAAATGTAAAATGTTCATATTTAACAATAAACAATGTTGATTTTTATCTTTTTTCTTTATTCTACCCCTTTTTTTTGGTCCTAAAATCTGACTAAAATCAACCTGTTCGTTCGTATGCCCTTTACGTTTCAGAGTCGTGGTGCATCCTTAGAACAGTCTCACGACCCCAGCAGGCATTGGCCCTCTATGGGGCCCCGTCATTTATTCTACCCTTAATGCAAATTACCATGACCCCTATGAAAATATTTAAATTTAAGTGCAACAATTTATGTCTATCTATAAAAGTTCTAGCCATAAAAGGCTAAAATAAAAAAATAAAAATTAAAGCTTCGATCAGAATTCGATTGTTTTTATTATTCAACAGATAAATAATGAATTAATTTAGTTTTGATACCTTCCTTTAAATTTTGAATTGAGTAGGAATAATATCACTACCAACATTAACAATATTTAATTGAATCCGGAAATACCGGAATTACTTTCCGGGAAAATGGCTTATCCATGTTATTCTTTTTGTGTGCATTTATGATACAAGTACCAAAAATCAATCTACCTACTCCGATCACTGCTGATAAGACAAACACACGTTAACTCTTGATAGAGATAAGGTAATAAGAGCAAAAGTAGCTTCAATTTTTTTCTAAGATATAGGTATAATATAAAAACAATATTCAAGTATAAGATACATATTTATTTATTTATTTATTTATTATTTGAATTGCAAATACAGGTGAAATTTTTTAAAGACGTTTATTGCGACACAGGGCCTACTCTCAATTCTGTGTAGCGGGGCAGTTTGCTAACATAATATTCACTGAACACAAAGTACAGCACAAATATTGATGGACCACACAAAGTTTTGTTCAGTGTGAGAATCGAACCCATAACCTACTGCAAAGATACCATTAAACTAGGTAGTAAGAATATTAATAAAAAGCAAATTTGTTGAATTTGGTTTGTTTCGGCCATTGCTATATTAGCTTGCTTAATCTGCAAACTCTCCACTTCGCCCGAAGTGAGTGAAGTCGTTTTACTTTTTAGTTGGTCTCTTTTTTTATCAAGATTTTGGTTGGTGTAGTGAGTTCTGTGAATACTAAACCATTCTTGTCGGTGGAACTGATGCTATGCATGTCACTTCTCTCGGTCCACCTACTTTATTTCTATATACGACATTACTCGACAGCAATACTTTTAAAACTTTATAAGTACCTATTTGGACAATAGGAAATTTATTGAGAAAACAGTTTAAGCTTTAAATAACCTTAATTTAGTCGGTTTGTCAACTCAGAAATTAATTGCTGTAGTATTTAATATAAATAAAGATAACTTCAAACTTGTACTTGTAGCGAAATGGTGATTCAGTGCGTCGCCTGAGAACTCAATTCTCAAGCTGACAGTCATGTTTAGATTGACTAACAAAAAAGCAAGAGTTTGCTAAATCGGTATTGATAGTCGTATGAAATTGAGATAGAAATAAAAATATTTTTAATCTTTCATTTTACTTTTGATTAAATTCGTTAGAGGCTCCAAAACAGGATCTTCACCAGTTCTTTCATTATTTTCACAATAATGCTAAACATTTTTACTCTACCTATGTAAATTTTTTGTACTATCTATTTTTTGTTAGTCTGCTTCAATAAAATCAAAATGTTCAGGTCACAAATTATAAAATTGGCTTTTCCGCTTTCGAATAGTTAACAAAAAACGTACTTCAAGTAAAGTAAAGCCGATGGCTACTACATTAAAACTTATTATTTCGAGTATGACCATACTTGCCCAATTTTTCAATCACCCAAAAATTATTAAAGCAAAAAAAAATCGCGTCAAAGTGGATACGAAAGATCTCTAATTCGATAATTAACAGGTCTGAGCTATTAACTGAATTATCTATGACATGTTCGCATCAAGAGAAAAGCTAACTGCTCATTACGGGTAATATGACCGATGTAAATTGATCTCTCAGTTCAGAAGGATCCGTCTTTTTATGTGAAAGAACTGTTAGTGCTAAGACGAGAAGGGAAGCTCCAGTTATATTAGTTTTTGGTATAGAAAGAATGCTGACTCACAGAGAGTCGCCGAAGCTTTAAAGTGGTAAGCTCGTAATAGTTTCCCACGATCGCGAAATCGATAAGATTTTATAGAAATATGAACATATCGGTAGGTGTTGCTTCTATGATTAAGCGAATTTTAGAAGGTTTGCTGAGTAATTTTATAATTAAGAGTGTTGAAGTATTTTTTGTCTTCTAAAATCAATTAAAGCGATGATGTTACATGCTACGGATCTTGGTAATCCAAAAGCACACATTTTGTAGAATACTTTCTATCAGTCTGAAAATGTGCATTTCTGATTGTCTTCAGGCCTCTTCCAAAGAGTTTAGGATCTTAAGTTTGGTTTGGTGGCATTCCTACATTATTATTTGACATTTACAACACTATAATGTTTTTTAAGTTTTTGTGTGATTATCATTTTTATTTGTGGGTTAACATAACTTTACAAAATAATAACATTATGTAATTTAATGAAAGTATACAAAGTATAAGTAGGTAAAAGAAAGTTAATGGAAAGTGCATGTCTGTTTAAAATCGCTAATCTCCAGAACAGCTCAATGGATTTGGATGTAGTTTTTTCTGTTATATTGTGCGTTTGTCATGGATTTTTTTGGACGTTTTGGTACAAAATAAATTATTGGAGCTGATCAGTAAGGGCAACTAATAGTGAACCAACTACCAGCAACTTTTAATACTTATGCGAAGCGAGGGCAGGTCGCTAGTAGTTATTATAACGAATTTACCAGTGTAATTATTTTTATTATTGCCAGTAAAACACCCGGTTTGCAAACGGGAGCTCACACCATTCAGTTTCAGAAACAATTCTCCTTCTTATTCATTTAAGAGCTCAGCTCTTGTCAATTACAACAATTACTCGCTATTAAAATAAAATACCCGGTTTACAAGCCCGGGAGCTCAAGCTATTCAGTTTCATAGACAAATATCTATGGCTATTAAAATTAAATGCGGGCAATACACGCTTGGTTTATAAGAACAAAAGTTAAATACAGCATACAATACCGGCAAAGTCATGAAGGAAATCATAAAAGCAATAATTAATATGTACAAACAAATGCCTTTACAAAGGAAATAGACAGAGATGGCTAGTTCATAGAATATATGAAAAATCTAGTAGTAAACAAGCATAGGTACGGCTGCCTGATGGTAAGCAGTTACCGTAACCTGGACGCTTGTAGCACCAGGAATAAAATTTGCGCATGGCCGACCCTCTAAGACTCTTTTCTTGAATAACCTTTCTAGTCTCTCGGAAAAACTGTGACGGTGAGCTCATTCTACAACCTTATCGATTTAATTTTTTTAATAGCTGTTGATATAAAAAAATCCTATGAGACATTAAGTTTAGAAAATTGTCTAAATTAACTGTACTTTAATCTTAAGTTAGCAGTTGAAATGAATGAGTCAATAGTTTTATCAAAATTTAATTAAATTTTAATTTTATTCTATCCTATTTTGGAAACTCTTTCGTTTGGTCTCTTAAACGAAATAGTTAACTAGTTCCTTGTTTGGCAGGCAAATTGGAGACCGGAAAGAGGTAATATTTGCAAATAACGCTGCTGCCCATAGCTTAATAATTATAATAAATAACGACAATGACCCATATAAGTGTTAATGGAAAATAAATATTATATAATAGCATATAACATAGAATTAGGCGAACACGAAACCAGAGTGAATAATAATTAAATATTAATATATAGAGGCGCACCGCACACGTTGTCACACCCGTAATTACATAATTGGTTTAAATAATTAATCATTGTGTACATTTTTGTGTTTTACAACGTGAGAATTTATCATTATGAGTTGTGTTGAATTAATACTGTCCTATTAACATAATACAACGTAATTACATTTCATTTGTTAGAACAAAAAATAATAATTTAAAACGTGTGTTGATTTTGAAATGTGCTTTTTATAAATTTGACATCTTGGATTTGTGATGTTTTTCAATACGGATTCGGAAACCAATTCTACTGGATTCGTTCGCGTGGTGTTTCTATCTAAATATGTAAAGTAAGCACATTTATACTCGTAGTTGGTCCAGTGCTTGTCTATCGGCTAAATGAATTTAGGTGAACCCTTAATTAATTAATATATAATTACCATGATAACTGTATAGTATGTACCTAGGTGAATAAAAAAGGTGTGATTATAAAAGTTCAAATAGGTAAATTAAAACTTTTACATATTTTTTTAACATTTAATATTAAAACCGGAGTTTTTATTAATTATCTGTGTATTACTTTTTATTCAAATAAGTAGACTATACACCTACTTATTAATTATGTTAAATTGATTTATTTAGCGTCCAAATAATACTTGGACTTGATTAGAAGGTCGCAAGTTTTTATAGGAACACAAGTTTTTATTGCAATCAACCCAAATGAATGTTTCATATACGGTAATACATGGAATTAATATTATTTGTTTGTCTGTGCCTCTGATCTCCATTCTAAAATATGATACAATTTGATCTCTTCACGTAAGTGTATTAAGAGGTGATTATAGAAATACCAGGTGTTGTCCCTAACACGCCTGCAAATAACGACTACGTCTAATCTCTCTGCGAGGTAGGACGTGATGGAGAATGTTGCATAATTGGAATAAGACCTTAGGAACATCAGATAAGGATAAGATAAAGATAAAGATATATTTATTTGTTTAAAACATGTGTAGCTTACAGGAGATACATCCTTAAATGGTTCATAAATGTTATATTGTCTCAACATGTTTTGCCATGACCGGCGTACAAATATGGTGTATTTAATTTACAATAATAATAAAAAATGTTATAGTACTAGATATTAATAGGTAATAATGTCAATAATAATAATAATTAATCACCTTTAGTCAATAAAAAATTAATAACAATAATATAAAAATTAATCATTAAAAGTATCATTAAGGTATTCATTAATATTATAATAACATTTTCTTGCTAACAATTCTTTAACTTTATTCCTGAACTGATTGTTATTTAAAGATTTAAAATATTTAGGAAGCTTGTTGTAGATTTTAGGCGCCCATACAAAATATACTATTGCCCAAATGTGCAGTTTTGGCCCTGTGCATGCGTAGCCGATCATTTTCTCGTCTGTTGCGTTGTACAGTGTCAGTTAGCCGGGAAAATAATCTTGGATTTGATTTTACAAACACACATATTTCGAGTATATATAACGATGGTAGTGTTAGGAGACAATGATTTCGGAAATATGGTTGACAACTATCTGTGGGTTGCAGACCGAATACAGCGGATGCAACGTTTTTGTAATTTAAATACTAGGATTTTATCTGTAGAGTTTCCCCAAAAAATTAAACCATATCTTAAAATGGAAGCCACTAGTCCGTGATACGCAGTAAGTAATGTATTTATATTCACCGTTGGAGCCAGTTTATATAGAACAAAAGACGACTTACTTAGTCTAGTACTAAGACTCTCAATGTGGGCTTTACAGTTCAATTTTTTGTCTATAATTAGACCAAGAAATTTAGTGTTATCCACTTCCTATATTAACATGTTATCATATTGTACAATTATTTCCGACTATTTATCTATACGTTGACTAAAATGTATAATGTTTGTTTTGTTGAAATTAAATATTAAATTATTATTATTCATCCATTCAATTGTTGATGTCAATGTATTACTAATGTCATTTTCATAAGAGTCAGGATTTTTACATGTAATTGTCAATGTGCTATCGTCGGCAAACAGAGTCATTGGTTGATTATTACAAAAAGGTAAGTCATTTATGTAAATAATGAACAAAAGAGGTCCGATCACACTTCCTTGTGGAACACCAAATTTAATTTGGCGTTCATTAGATGTATATAATGTCTCTGTTTTATTGTGAATATTAAGTCTAGAAATTGCTGTTACTTGTTTCCTGTGTGATAAGTAAGATTCAAGTAGTTTTAAAATGTTTCCTCTTATACCGTACCGCTCTAGCTTGTCTTTTAGGACGTTATGATCCACGTAATCGAAAGAGAAAAAGAAATATGTGTGGATGTAACAAAACTCTTATAATATCATATTTTTTACCTTATACTATGATACCTACATTATCTAAGTTAATACTGAAAATTAGGTAGGTGTCTCTACAAGTTTCAAAATTTCTAATTTTCGCTCATTGAAGTTTAAAAAATTCATTCATTAATATTTTTTTAATATTATTTTTCTTTTGTTTGAGGGTCAGTAGAACTTTCTTTGCTTACCTATCTCTGCATCACCTTAGTTGACCGATAAAGAATGTTACCATTAAAGTCACCTGTATACGTATGTCCAATACGTTAAAAAATATGTACGTAATTTGAATTTAAAATAATTTAAATATTTAACAGTTTAGTTTACTAGTAATAGATCTTTTAAAACAATTTTCTTTATTTACGGTAGTAGATCCACGCTAAGTAGCACGAGTAAGTAGTATTTGCACTACCGCGTTTCGCTCGGTGAGTGGGAGCGCCGAAGGCCCAAGTTCCCCTCTTTTCTCCTTTCTCACCTCCCTCATTCCCGTCCCCTAACCTCATTCCCAGCCGCCATAGTGGAGGCCACCATACCAGCAGTTTGAGACGATGGCTTTTAATATAGTGGCCACCGCTTCTGGATTTCACTGACTGCTTACCATCAGGCGGGGTAGAATCACTACGGAAGGCTAACAAAAAAAAAATTACTTTGCTAAATTGTAATGTATAATAATATTGTAAGAGCGTTAAGGGAATCGGCGTTGGTTGGTCGGGTGAGCAGCGTACGTAGGAAAAAGAAGGTTGTTATGGGTTGGAACAGGCATGTCAGTGACCCAACTCCGCTGCCGGCCGTGGTTCTGGCCATGGTCCGCAGCGAGAGGGCTTGGGAAGGAGTCGCCTCCTTTTGCGAGGAGGTGATGCTCGCCAAGGAGGCGGCTGAGCGAGAGAGGGAGCTGAACACCATGCTCCCCGCCCGTCGCGTCCGCCCCGGACGTCGCCGTGGGGCGCTCCGGGATCTCCAGCCACCGTAGGAGGATGCCTGCGGGCGGCGATTGGGCAATCGCTGCTCGAACAGCACAGGCCCGAGAAGGCGGCGTACGTGTTCCACGAACGCCTCTCGATGGAGGATGGGGGGCTAGGCCCTCCAAATCAGACGGGGCCCGCTCACGTTGAGCGGGCCGTGGCCCGTCGGGGTCGCGGATGAATGCGCGAGCGTCTCCCGTGACCCCGGCACTCTGGCCGTCTGGAGGAACACCGTGGGTTTTAGTCGGTATGACGGCCCCTGTCTTATTGTGGCCGGAGAGTCCGACATAACCCCCGCCTCGCCCAGGCGGGTGCGTACTCGTAATGAGTTTCCCACGAAAAAAAAAAAAAAAAAATTCATGTCAGTGACGAAGGCCAGACTGAAGTTTTGTGTTTGGCTGGATGGTGGTAGGCCGTCTTCAGGTCCTGTGTTTGAAGATATGTACGAATCTAGAAAGATATTTAAATCTCGTTTAAAGTGGTGTCAAACCCATCAAGAGCAAATAAAAATGGACATCTTGGCTTCACATCATTCTAAAAACAATTTTCGATCATTTTGGAAGTACACAAATAAGCTAAATATTAAGCCTGGCCTCCCTGTATCAGTTAATGGCGTGAGCGATTCTGTAGGCATTGCTGACCTCTTTAAGGAACAGTTTAGAATAAAATCACCACTGGACCCCTGCTTGTGTATGCCTGATGTCACCGGCTGTCATGATCTTGGAACTAGATTTACAGCCAAAGACGTCAAAGGTGTCATCAACACCATGGTAAAAGGAAAGTCTCCAGGTCATGATAGTCTGAGTATCGAGCACCTCAAGTTTGCGGGTCCTCATTTACCTAGAGTGTTAGCAATGTTGTTCAACTTTTGTGTGAGTCATGCGTATTTGCCTAGTCAGATGACTAGAACAATTGTAGTGCCTATAGTTAAAAATAAAACAGGCGATATCGCAGATGTAAATAACTATAGGCCTATTTCCTTGGCTACGGTGATAGCGAAAGTGCTTGACAGCCTGCTTAATAAACAGCTTAATAACTACATTCGCTTGCACGACAATCAGTTCGGCTTTCGAGCCGGGCTGTCTACTGAGAGTGCTATTTTGTCTCTTAAGTGGGCTGTCAGGTACTACACAGACCGGAAAACTCCTACTTATGCTTGCTTCCTAGATCTATCCAGAGTCTTTGATCTGGTCTCCTACAGTATTTTATGGAGTAAGCTTGAGAAAGCTGGAGTTCCATCTGAACTTGTAAGCACGTTGAAGAGCTGGTACGGGGGCCAGATCAATCAGGTCCGATGGGCTGGGTCCCTGTCGGAGCCGTATGGATTGGAGTGCGGAGTGAGGCAGGGGGGTTAACCTCACCTACGCTCTTCAATCTATACGTGAACGAACTCATCGAGACGCTCAGTAGAGAGCGAGCCGGTTGTTACATTGACGGGGTGTGTGTTAACAACATTAGTTACGCCGACGATATGGCATTATTGAGTGCCTCGGTTTGTGGTCTTAGGAAGCTGGTGGCTATCTGTGAAGACTATGCTAAGCGTCATGGTTTGGTCTACAATGTGAGCAAGAGTAATGTCATGGTCTTTGGTGGCGGCGGTGAAAGGTGTACAGAAACCATACCTCCGGTTACGTTAAATGAAACAACCCTCACGAGAGTATATAAATTTAAGTACCTTGGACATTTTTCATTTAAGTATCTTGACCGATGACATGAAGGACAATGATGATATTGAGACAGAGCGGAGGGCATTGTCGATTAGAGCGAATATGATAGCTCGCAGATTTGCACGTTGCTCACAAGGTGTAAAAGAAACCTTATTTCGTGCATACTGCACTTCTTTTTACACGTGCAGTCTGTGGGCAGATTATTCGCAGAAATCGTACAGTGTCCTTTGCATTCAATATAACAACGCGTTTAGGATGTTAATGGGGTTGCCCCGTTTCTGTAGCGCGTCAGGGATGTTTGCCGAAGCTCGTGTTGACTGTTTTTATACAACTATGAGAAAACGATGCACTTCCCTGGTGCGCCGGGTGCGAACCAGCCCCAACATTATTCTGAGCTGTATAGCAAGCAGACTTGACTGTTTGTATGTGAGTCACTGCTGCAAGCTGTCCACCTAGCTGTTGGGCAGGTGGCAGTGAGTCACATACAAATAATTATTAATATCTGTTATTAGGTTAAGTGCTTAGAATAGCAGTAATAACATAGGAGTAAGAAATATTGTTACTAACACACTGAGTCATGTTACTTGAAAATAAATTTATTATTATTATTATTATAAATTCACGTAATTAAGTGTCTAATAAACAAGCAAACCTGGCGATTGAGCTAGTATAGCAACAGTTGCAAACTGAAGCGTTAGATCAAGTACGGATTTACCACGCCCCCTACCGGACCGTTTAGTAATTAGCGATCATTTATCTTTGCGCCTCTGTCAAAACGGTGTCGTTCCAACGAAAACATTTTAAAATATGCCATAATTACCGCACAACTTGATTAATTTGGCTACAAGATTCAGTGTTGCCACTCCAAAGGTTTTATTTTCCTTGGTTTTGTTTTAGTGATCGGTTTATTGGGTAATTTTAGCGAGAATTAATTGGTAAGGAATCTATTACAACTACTTAATCAAAGAAGAATTAATTCATATGGCTGTTGATCTATTTGGTTTAGACTTTACTTATAAGCAACAACAGCTGCAATCACTCCTTTTTTTACTGAGGCTGTAGACACTTAGCACCCACATTTAGCTGGCTGTGTTGAGTGCCACGTACCAAACAGGCGATGAGCCTGTTGTCATGTACCATTTTGGAGCTAATACTGAAAGCTTAGAAACAGATGTCTGCGTGGCAGTCAGTGTTTGTTATTATATCTGTAATAATTATGTTTAAATACATAGATTTCTGAGGAACAAGCTAATGTTTTCATACAATCAATATAGCAGTAGTGCCGTGTTGGTAATCAACGTTACAAATTAGGAAAATTTAAAACTCTGGCAACACTATGAATGTAAGTTCTTGTTGTGTCAAAGTTGGGTCTGTTCAAAGGTGTGAATTAGACGATTTTTCTCCTTGATAAAGGTTGACGGACGGACGGAAAATGTGCCTTTGTTACATAATTATTCACGGTTATCTGTTAAATTTATTTAATAATATGGCAACATTAGTTGATTGATGAGAGTACGGCTCTTTTGTGTGTCCATCTTATTAATATTTCTTGTTAGTTAATATTATGATGTTAGCCGTTAGTGCTATTGTAGTTTTTAGTGATGCTACTTAGGATTGGTACCTACATCATGTGAGTATGTTTCGAGAATAAAACAGTTAAGATTTAAGATAAAAAATAAATTAAAAATTGTATTATTTTATTATATAGGTATAAAGTTTATTTAGAAAGACTGAAAGTAAACTCAAACTCAAAGCATTTATTTCATTTTGATCATAAAGTATGATGCTTATGAAAAATCAAAATTACATGAAGTCATCTAATTAAGCTACAGCCAGTTCACTACAGTACCTACAATACTACATGGTAGTAGGTATCACTTTGACTGCAAAATCAAAGTATAGCGGCTAGTAAGGGCAATCTACGATTTGGGTTAGGGGCTTGACCTTGCTGGGATAGGTTTTATCTAGGTAAACACAAAGGACAATATATGATTATTTATAGGAGGATTCAGATGTGTTTCGGGGTTAGAACCACCTCTGATCCACTAGTAATAGGTATGGGTGATAAATTGTAATGATAAAGCTGTAAGCGAGGGAAAAACCTAATGGTTTAGTTCACAATCACTCTTGTTTCAGATGAAAATACGCTGATTATCAGCATCAATGATTTTGTTTAAGTATATGGATAAATGTAATCATCACACACATAATGTTATCGTAATTTTAAAAGGATACCAAGTGACAGCGGTCTTTAGACACCTTTGAAATTGTATGCTCTAATTACTCGTACTAAATGATGAAGGTCCCCTATTAGTAGCTTAACACATAGGTATGTAACGTCAAAGGAAAACCTGATTCTTGTAAATTACAGTAATATTTATGCATATACCTAACCCTTTCTTGTTTGTCACTTAGAACATTTGTTCACAACGAACAATAGCCGAAGAATGAAAGGCACAAAAAGAAAATTACACGTTGTACACAAGAAGGCATTGTGGACGATAATTTGAATTGCCCTTTACACATGCTGCTTAATGTTAATCTTTTATGAAGGTAACAAAAGATCTGAACCACTGATAACACTTTAGTGCTTTAATAACATCGTTCAGATGAATTTCTTTAAATATCCCGTGAGTTTACAAGGCGTAATTTTGTTAATTAGTAGTTATTTACGCCATGAGTTTTACTTTTTGAGAAGACCACACGGTAGACTGTTAAACGTCTTAATACGATCACGAGTTTAGCTTAATACAGAAACAAGATATGAATCATATTCAGGAATTTAATTTTTTTTAATATTTCGTTTATCACCAGCGCTTCCATTTTCAGATCATGGCTGAATAGTCAACTCAGGCAATAAATCTGCAAGTATTATGTCATTATCACCACTCGTAGAAGCAGACGCACGTATTGACGATTATAGAAGCAGAAGTCGTTACGCATGATGCTTATAAAACATTTGATTGATTTCGTTTCATACACCGTTGCTGCCTATCCTTTGCTGCAACGGTAGGTAGAGATAAAACTAAATGAACATGGAGTAGATACGCAGTTTTCAAACAAATTCAATACTTGTATATTTCAGTAATAATCATAAAATATCTTGGAATGACGGATTCGTTGTATAGTCGAACACATATTTGCTTTACCACTTTTAACAAAATTTTCCATCTAAATTAAAATTCAATAATTATGTCAATGACAACTGTAACTGTACTGAGGTAACTTGCAAGCAAAAATAGACATTATGGTTTTGTGATACGCAAACGACATTTACTCTAATGTATAGTCGACCGTAGAATTGCTTTACCACCCGTAAAGCAATTCTATGGTCGACTATACATAATATTGTAATTATTTTACGCATAGAACTCTATTTGAACGACTCTGTATGCTGTTTGGGTGAAGGTAAAGCTTGTGCTGTTTTCAAATATAATATTTTTCATACCTTTACTGGTAATATAATTCCTACTTATAATTTTTTAAAACTTATCTCTAAACATTATTAGCAAAGTTGCTCAGACCACAAAATCTTGCTGATTACTTCTGTTCGATTTTAGCTAACTTTTTTTAAGCCTTGCATCAGATTTTTATACAACAACAATAATAATACAGACAATTTATAAAAGAAGGTTTATATGAATTACACTGACATGTGTAGTAGGGGTAAACTAAGAATTTCAAAGAATTGTAATTATGTCGTAAAAAAATAATAGAAACATAATTATTTGATATTCGCAAAGAGACAAGGTACCCTAGTACCTACCTATGTATAATCATCGCCAAAAAACCTTTGTTGTATATCACATCGTTATTTATTTCATTTACTCCTTTTCGTAGCCTACTTATTAACTATACAAGTTCCTATACAGGCACTTTATGCCGGATGGTGCAATCCTTCAATATAAACCACCCATGTGTTACTAAATCTATGGGTTTGATAGTTTATGCGGCACATTTTATTGTATATAGGCAAGTGTGTTGTTACGTAAGTTTCCTTACTTAAGGTCAACCTGGAAATTGACTTGGAAATAGTCACATTCATACTTGTTTGATTTCGAATCGAATAGTCATAAGAAGAATCTGGAGATTAGAAACATCAGTAACCACATTTTCTTGGTAGTTATTAGCTTCATCCTGACATATTTTTTTAAGTTATTTTAACGTTCCACTAGTGAGTTCTAGATACTTATATGAGCCTTGAACCTCGTGCTTAAGGTATCGTCACACGGTTATTTTGATGTTCAGTATCACTTGTGATCTAGATAAAGAGTTGAACCATAAACTTCGTGCATAACCGTAACCTTTTCCATACTTTCTCTTTAAAACCCACTCGCCAATATCCGTCATTACTAATTGAAATCACCCATTAATCGTCTGAGAATCACTCCACGTTACGATGTACAAAACAACACTAAAACGGACGTTCAAAAAGAATATTAAACTGACTTGTCAATTTAATATTGTCTCGTAAGTAATTCCACATTCCCCGAGCCGATTGTAAGGCGTTATAATGACAGCAGAATGACGTATGGATTTGTCGCTTACGGCGTTTGGAGGCGCGCGCCATCGGCCACATCAAAGAGGTGGCCTCCTTTGATGTTGCCGCCGCGCCGGCTGTAGTGATGTCACGGTGGGCGTCAATTTGTTGTTATCGATAACTTATTATTGGGTATTTATTTTGTTTGAAATGTGTTGATATTTGTAAGTTGTTTAAAATATTGGTAGTTCATTTAAGACGTTGGATGTCCTATAGTCTTTTTTCAGCAGACCATCAGGTAAATATGTCATAAAATATGAATATGAAACAGGTAAAGTATTTTTATATAAGTACATAGTACTTAAAGTATTTTATATAAGTACATAGTAGGTACTTATATAAAAATACTTTACCTCTTTTGCTTGGGTGAAAATGATCCCATGTTTGTTTGAAGTGAACTATAAATCAATACTTAACCTAGGACTCCCGACGCATGATGATGGCGTTAGAAACCATCGACTTATTTCTTTTAACTTCTCCTTTTGACTTCTGCCACAGCCGCTATGGCTTTCTTAGTAAAAAGTCTTGCATTTTCTGTCAGAATCGGTTGTACTCATTGCCTTTCGAATTTCTTGAAATCTAATTCTGTTCTTTGTGTTTACAGTGTTTCTTTCACCATTCTAAATGCCCACGATTCACTTTATTTTTTTTAATAACGTTTTAACTTTATTTCGTTTTGAAATCAACCCGTTCTTCTTACAATTACTTGTAGTATCTGAAACGACATCTTTTCAGTAATACAGATCACATTGGTACAATTGCTATGTTTCAAATTCTTAACCTTGTGTATTACATCCGCGCATTGTAAGCATTATTAGGCAATGAAAACACAAAAATATTAATAAATTATCGATATCGATACTTTCTGGCTACACCTCACAACCGCAAGGTAATAAAACGAATGGAGCACGTATTTTGACGTGGAGCGGCGCTTCTGGTCTTGTATCTCTGTCGCGCAGATATGTGCGTCCTCCTCGCACACGCGAAGGTGTCTGAGAAGCTATTATAGCGTATAGCTCGGCTGGGCTTCACTATAAATTATGGTGCAATAGTGCCTATTCTTTTGGTCATATCTTCGGTTAGGCGAAACGATATGACAGAAACGTTTTGGGTCCGTTCCGTTTAGAAATGCAATAAATAATTGTGTGTTGTAGATGTTAGGTATTCTACTGTGTTAATCTAGGTTTAGGTAGGTACGTAATGAAGCTGGTTTCTATTCTGGAACTAGTGATACGAGTTTATGGAATGTTCCAGAGAGGCTTTGAAGTAAGAACGTTGAATATGTCTTTTTGAAATTTGTTGTATAGCAAATCTGAGAAAGATTTTAGATATCTATGATGTAGCTTATGTGAGAAAGATTATATTATTTATTTCTTGAAGTAAAAAGGTACATGAAAAAGAATTCGGAGTTCTTTGAAGCTCTTGGGTGGCTGGTTTCAGCATGAATGGGCCGGATCGACCGGGGAAGTACTACCCTCTCATAGAAGATCGACGTAAGAGTAGTAGTATCCATACTACTGCGTTTCGTTCGGTGAGTCAGAGCGCCGGAGACACAATTTCTTCCTTTTCTCGTTTCTCACCTCCCTCATTCCCTTCCCCTACCCCATTCCCAGCCGCCATAGTGGAGGCCACCATACCAGCAGTTTAAGACGGTGGCTTTTGGTAAGTATGGTGGCCACCACTTACGTATTTCACCGACTGCTTACCATCAGGCGGGGTGGAGTCCCTTTGGTAGGCTACAATAAAAAAAAACTGAAGGAATTTAGGTTAGGGCAACAGTTATATTCAGCTTCCACAATGACAATATGGAACACGCTAAAGATTTTTCTAATGTAAATAAAAATTTTCTTTAGAAAATGCAATTTACTGCAGTTAACAAAAAGTGTGTACCTACGTGTGTGTTGTACTTACATAGTATAAACCAAAGTCGGTCCTACTGTGTCTACTCTTAGATCTTCTAAACTACTCAACGGATTTTGATGGGATTTTCTATCATTCAAAGAATTTCTATCTGAAGGTTTATCTGTTTATTACATAATATATAATTTATATCTAAATATAGTTTGGACACGAGGTATGCAGATCAGATCGCGTTATATAGTCAGTGGCGTAAGTGCCTACGATTCTTATTACCGATATTTTATGTTTATGTTGTTATTAGGGATAAACCTAAATACCAAGAATGGTGACCGCCGCATTAAGCTTTAATTCCACTGGTTGGTTACCATCAGGCAAAGTGGAGCCACTTTGGTACCTACCTGATCTAATAAAAAGTAAAAAAGCAGTGCCCTGATAATTGTTATGGGCTATATTTTTATATACCTTTTGGGGTCTTATGCTGTGGACTTCAAAAGTTGATGATGTGATTAGGATTTTAGTAAAGAGAAAGGCATGAAATTACATTTACTTACCTACTAAAACAGCCACAAAACACCACATTGTGAACTAGCTCTATGTTCAAATGTTTACTTATTTTTCTCAGAATCATGCACTTAAATCCGACTTTCCACTCACTGTTGATTAGTACCATAATAAAACAGTGAATCAAACATGAAAGTACGTATCAAGTACTTATATTTACGAAATGCATCATCTTTCATTAGGTAACACAGATTTTCAATTTTAGTTTCATTATAACAAAATTTCTTTCAAATGAGATTGAATACATCCGGCGTATTTACCGTGTGGTCTCTAAAGTCTGGAATATGCAAGCAACATTTCTTTGCATATTTCCTTCAGCAGTAATGCAGACAAATAGAAGAGCATTACAGTAATAATATAGAATAATATAGAACTTCAATTAACTATATTAATATCTGACCCAGCTAGCTGAAAATTGTATCAACAAGCAACATAGCAACATTTTTGTATATATATTAATTAATAAAACACAAAAAGCCCGTCTCACTGAAACAAACTGAAAATAATAAATCCATTTTTTACGTGCCGAGGCTACATTAAAATTTTATATAGGTACCCTATGTCACTTCCACAATCAATACGAATCTAATGACACCTCATTATATGTTAAAATCCATCGAGCCATTCAGGCCCTAGAGCGTGCCAAAGAAATAGACATACATAAATACATACATACATACATACATAAGCTCGAAAAACTTTACTCTCATTGACTTCTCGCAGTCGGGCAAAAATTAGTAGTATTTTTTTTAATCATTCTGTGATCATCATTCTGACCATATTTCCATTTGTGATGTAACGAAAACTATGATTTCTGTTTTTCGAAACATCTACATTGTAAACCTATTGAGCCTAGAACACACCGGGCATTGTAGGCTTAATCCTACTAATATACGATTTTTTTTGTCTATATTTTCGTTATGTTAATTCAGCGAGGTAACCATACGCCAACCGTGAAAAACTCCTAAACAACAAAAACAGAAACGTTCAAATTGACCGATTGAATTCTTACTCCGGTACTGTTTACATAAAAACTTATATAGGTGCACAAAAAAGGCCCAATAAATAGTCCGGGAGTCTTTGACGGCGCGCTTGGCCTCATAAAAGGGTCCATTACGTTACCTATTAACGCCTATTTCGACATAATTAGGATCAATTCTCTTCTAAGCCGGCTGAGTTGTATAATTGTTTATATTTTATGTGTGTATTAATATTAATGAAATGGGTGCGGGGTATCTATTGAACTATCGATTAGTTTAATTTAATTTAAGCCGGGTGGGTGGTTTTTGCTAATATATTATACGAGTATTTCTATTTTCTACTTAAAATGATACTACTAGCGTAGTGGTTATGGCATCCGCCTTAGAGCACTATTGTGGGATCAAAACCGGGCAAATATAACTGTTTTTAATTCATTATCTACTTTCTAAGTTTACTTTGGATTTTACTAATGACGGGCTAGTATTATTGTTATTCTAACTACTTTGGGCTTATGATAAATTAAATGATTTTTAGAAATCTTTTATTTACAGTATAGAGATAAGGTTCAACGGGTTGGAGCAGTCGAATAGAGACGTAGAGACCTTAGATTAAGTATTTATTATTTTATCTGTGACATTAAGAAAGACTACAATTATTATGACTCATGGCAATAGTACCCTCTGCTCTTTATAAAAAACAAAGAGACAAAATCATGTTACTGTATTGGTATTTGTAGTGTCTTGCTACACTAAAACCAATTTTAAATTTATTTTATGTTGTGTGATTTGAGATCCTTTGTAGGTACTTTACAAAAAGATGACTGAAATATGATCAAGCTTTAATTATGGTGATAACAAAGAGTGTTTCAATCAGTTTTTTATCAATTCTCGTCATTCTTTCTATGCTGTCTGTTAATATTAAAATCTCGGATGTCTTTTTATGGTCATGTTGACGTCCACAAATGTGCCTAATTCACACATGATCTAAATGATTGCATGAATCATATTTTCATGGAAAACTACAACATTAGTATTAAGGCTGTGGTTATTTAACATTAAAGTTGTGTTTTGTGTCTAGTGAAAAGTAGTTTTCAGTTTTCTACGTTAGTAAGCGCTTATTAGCAACAGTTACTACAGATCGTATCTGGTAAGGACAACATTTTTTCCTAAATAATACCAGCGTCACAGCTTACAGCTAAAGAAAACAATAAATTTTGATCGTGGCTATGTCACCATTGTCCGAAAAGTAATTCAAAACATCACAAATTTTAATAATTATTTTGGGAATATACCACCTTATTACGCATCACATAAAACTCATTTTCCCATACTAAATAAGAAATGCTTACCTACTATTAGCAAACTGGCCTGTTCAGAACCCTATTAATAAAGTTAGCCATGATCAATTACCTATCACATACAAAAACATAGAAAGTGCAGTAAAAACTATATTGAGTTACTCGTGAACAATTTATTATAGACATTACCAATACCTTCCATGTAATTTCAGCTCTAGTTAATGGAGTATGTGAAAAAATCTATTGGGTTTTGTAAGTACTTACTTTGATTTCGTATTGGGTGGTAGATAATATATCGTTCTTTCGTTGTTGTTGTGTTCGACGAAGAAAACGTTAGTTGGGTAGTTGAGACTGTATTATTATCTCTTCGACAGTATTATTATTGGTGACTAGCTGACCCGGCGAACTTCGTTCCGCCTAACCGTCGATCAACATACCTTATTTTTCTAAATTAAAAGATTTTATCTAAAATAAACGTAGCCTAAGTTACTCCTTATTACATCAGCTACCTGCCAATAAAAGTCCCGTCAAAATCGGTCCAGTCATTTCAGAGATTAGCCAGAACAAACAGAATTACAAACAAAAATTTAAAAATATGTTAGTTTGGTGCATGTACCATATATATATTCTTATACATGTAGTAAAAAATGGTTATTTCAATATTACAAACAGACACTCCAATTTTATTATATGTATAGATTTTCTCATATCAGGCTTTATGAATGTTATCTTTCAAACTCAAACTTAAGGCTTAAGTCTAACTTAAGGATTACTTACGCTTGTTTTTTAGATTAATTTGTCAATCAGATCATTTCGGTAATCTATAAATTCTGACTGATCTGGTTTTATATCTTGACCAGCTTAACCCTTCTCTCCTTCTAATGTATCTAAATGTTTAAGAAAAATGTACCTATGTGCTTATAGTATTTACCATGGTAGAACTCTACCCCGACGGCGTCATGTCCCCCCCAAATGGTCAAGCCTCCCTTACACACACAAATCCTGGATTCGCCACTGTCTCACAAAGTGGACTGACGACCTTATAAGGGTGGCGGGCAACCGAAGAATGCGGGAGGCGCATGACCGGGAAAATTGGGTGCTGATATGATTATGATGATGTTCCCGATGAAAACATCGAACTAGAAACATTGAAGCCTCTCTTCAGTTTTTTAGTTCGTTCGAGTTGTGGGTTAAGCTCTGTTAGTTTTGATTGATTGGTTTAGTGTGGTTTTTGAATGAAAACTTAAAATTAGTCCTACGAGTACGTACCAAGTACCAAGGAGTAGCAAGGAGAGTGTTATTAGACATAACAGTAGCACTGAGTTATTCATTTAATAAGCAGCTTTTTTTTAGAATAGTTCATATCCCATATATGATGTATACTTATCATTAGTTAAGTTGTTTGAGGCAAATTTTTGCATTTTAATAATTTTAGTGAAATTGTAAAGACGAATTAAGAAATAATGACTATCTTAAAGTTAATATGAGCTTGTCTTATTGACAGCTTAAAAGTTCAATAAAAAATCAACACAAGTTGAAAATCTACAGCGCCTCTGTTGTACACTCTGAGAACTAAATTTTGACATACCTACAAAATATTTGACGCTGTCATCGATATCGGTGTCGGTGATATACGACGTACGCTTTATTAAGGAGTAAGCATAGGTTAAATAAGTACTTACTTAACCTATGCTTACTCTTACTAAAGCTGCGATGTGACAGCTGATTCATATAAAGTACTAATAGGATATCAGTAATAATAGCACGCTGGAAGCTGGATCCAAGACAGATCATTACCTACTTTTTGATTTATGATTTTTTAACCAATATTTTTAGTAGAAATATATTTACTAAGTATAAGCTAAGCATGGCTAAGCAAGTTAGGTATCTCATTCACACACTGCTGAGCTCAACTATAACTCTAACAAAAAGATATTGTGAGATTGAATTCTGAAATAAAAAAACTATTCCGTCGTACTTCTGTGTGATCCTACAAAGTTTCCCTTTTTCTTTTTAGATACGTTTCTACAAATTAAAAATAATGACTAAATACAGTATTTGCTAGTACGTTGGTTGTTGGTATTATTTCAAGTTATGGTCACCAATGTGGAGCCAAAGTATAGTCATTATTACGAACCCCTCAAGACAAATATTATACAATTAAAAATAATATACTATTACTTACAAGTACAGGTTTACGCTAAAACAATTTTATGATTGCAGTAAAATGTCATGTATGTATAAAGTTATCTGTTGCCACTTACCATCAGTAATAATTATACAAATAATCTCTATCTCGTAATACAGGTTTTCTGTAATCTGTGGTAATACTTAGTATAAAGTGAAGTCACTGTTTTTTTTTGTTTCTCCACTAACTTCTTCTGTAACTGTACCAAAATTTAGTTTAGAAAACCACACAATAGATTTTGGTATATTTGCACTATCGTTAATATTTTTTTCGAAAAGTTTATTGTATACATGTACCTATATTACCAATAGAAAAAACACAGAATTTTAAAGCTTTATAATCATGTTGCAAAATAAATGAAGTAGGTAATATTCATTTGCAAAGCTAGCTTAGACACAAGTGTCGTTAGATTTAAATGAAAAAATAAGACTAATATTAACATTGTTATCATGAAATTAAGATATAATTATCCAAATTAATACCAAAGACTTCGCAGAAACCGAATATTAATTACTCAGCTGCACCAGTTACTAGGCTCACATAAAAGTGAGAAGATTTATCTCTTATTTATCAAATCAAAGACTCGGTTTCAAAGGAATATCATAATCTCGTGATACTTTGATGATAAAGTTTGTTACTGATAAACACACAATTAATTCAAAAATAGACATGATATAACACAGGTACGTAATAACAGTTGTTTTACGAGCGATGGCGGCGGTTTATATTAGTTTAAACATCCTTCCATGAATGCAATATTAATATTACGAGAGATTGGGTGGCGTGGATTCTTTTAAATGTAGGTATTTAAGGTAAAGATCCTTAAAGTGTGGCCGGATCGACGGTTTACAAACTGTATGTCATTTTTTTCTGTTTATCTTGACGTTCATAGTAATATAATAATAATATTTCGACAACTACACACAACGCCATCTAGACCCAAAGTAAGAATATATTATAGCTTGTGTTATAGATTCATGAATGCGGATATACATACTTAAATACTTGTTTTCGTAAATAAATACATATAGATAGAAATACCTAGACCAATGCATAGAGACATGTTCATGCACACAAATATTTGCACTGAGCGGGCATCGAACCCGCAACCTCTGCGTGGTAGCCCATACACAGTACCACCTAACCACAGAAGCAATCATAGTTCATGCTTCAAAAAAGTGTCTCCATCATCAGCTTGAATGTAACCCCGAAAATTTCCTTTTAATTAGTTCCATTAGTTGTCCTTTTTCCTCATTCCCTTCCCTCTTACAATCAGCAACGACTCAATTGAGTTTTGTTATTACTCTTTCTGGAATGACGACTTCCTATTTGATCACCAAAAATTAAAGGCGTTAAAAATTGTCGCAAATATGATATTTAACTTTAAAGAACCGTCAAGGCGACCACCTTAACCACCAAGCCATATTAAATACAACATACATATTTTTAAATACACCACGGGCGCTTTTCATCAAAGTTTATAATACCCTGTACCACTATTAAAGCGGGTTTATTTCTCGTATCAAAGGCGACGTTAAATAGATCCGAATAATGTTATTATCGGCTTATAATATTACCACATTAATGATGCATATCATCAACAGATCATTAAATCTTATACTCTTTAATATAAGGTTGATTTTAGCTTGTGTTGTTGTCGTGATATAAATGTGTAGCTCGAGAGACAGGGTTGTTTCGAAGGAAGCAAGCCTCATTAGTACTTATAGCACAAATCAATTGATATAGAAACTATTTATGATCGTGTTGATCAATCGTAAGGGTGTGGTGTTAATTGTAGCGGGTGATAAGATTTAAAGGCTGGTTCTATCACCGATGCAGACGGTCGTAAATATTTCTTTGTTAGAGATTAAGATTTATAGAGATTAGTCTCTAAGAAGTGTTTCAGCTTTTATTTAATTACTCCTCGGTCTGCTTCTCTCCCCATTTGCTTCTTCTTCATGGTCTTTAACGCCCAGGTGAGCTATAATAGATTTTTTTTGCAATGTTTAAAGATTCCTTAAAGAAAATGCTAACTATACAAGTCTCTACTAGGTCTAGGTATATCTAGGTTACCATCAGGTGGACCATATGCGTGTTTGCGACAGTTGTTTAAGAAAGTCTTATATACTTTTTCGTTATTTGGTACCTCAGCGTGGAAGCATTGACAGTGTACAATTGGTGATAATTATTGCAATTAAAGATGATTTTTTTGGTTAGTTTTTGCTATTTCCTTAATTAGTTTGTAAAATCAAATACAAAGCCATAACTTTTATTATCATTTGATAAAATATATATAAAATTAGGGTTTATTGTCAAATATTAACCTAAGGGGCTTGTATTTTTTTTTGTTTTCCACATTCACACTGCGCCATTTAGCCCCAAATTAAGCAATTATATTTGCTTGTGTTATGGGTACTAAACAACTGATATCAGTTGTTTCACTACTCACTCACTACTTACATACATTTTTTTTGTAAATACATACATATTATATTTGATTTTTAACAATAAAAGTAACTTCCACGTTATAGGGAATTCTAGAGTGGAGGTTAGTGAAATTAATAGAGAAAATATGTAAACTTTTGTTTGGAACAATAAAAGTATTTAATTTGTTTTGCTTCAAATATTGAAAGAATGTAAACTAAATCAAAAAAACTGGGTAGGGTAAGTTCATAGGGTGAAAAAAGCTGCAAAATGACGAATGCCGCTGCCAGTATGGCCGCTTCCCTCGAAGTGCCTCACGAGAGATTAAGCTGCACAACAATACGCCGCCCGGTGTCTTTGATATTCACGTCTTGTTAGAGTTGTCTGTGTGACGTCCAGTCAACGTTGAACAGATTAGCGCTTCCTTCAAATGAGTTTGACATGAATTGATTGAGTCTAAGTTTGATATGATATTGTAAGGATATGAAAGCTATCCTCCTTATAAGTATTTACAAATGACATACCTAACTACTGAAAAATGTGTTTTTTAGATAATATGCGTTTCTTTGTGATTACTCGTAGTTTTAAGGACATTAATGTTTTTAAGAACAGCCAAGCAAGTGCCGGTTCAGAATTCTGATAGATAGAATATTCTTTATTGCACACCACATAATACAAAACAAATGATAGGACAACATAATAATATGCAGAGACAATGGGCGATCTTATCACTAAAAGCGATCTCTTCCAGACAACTAGTAACCACTAGTGTTTAAAATATCTAAGTAAGCCAACTAGTAACCACTTATCATCAAAAAATCATAAGAATTATGTTCTAGTTAAAAATTCAGTCATCACAGTTTCAAAGACAGAAATCTTACGGCGTCATCATTAGCCCAGCTAGATCTCCTTAGATAAGCACGACAATCAGTTTTATCATCTACGTAATTTTAAATAGCTATGCGACATTGTAACTAGAAGTGCGTAATTAAAAGATAATTAACATGTAAACAATCCTACAATTACAAGATGACATCTCGAGCGATTTGTTCTTAATGATGCTGCAGCGCTGGTGACATGCTGTATGTAATTAAGTTACATTGTATGGATGTTTGTCATCTTGACGTTTAATATGTTGTTAAAAGCTGTGTGTATCGGTAATTGTGATAATTGTCGTGTTTGTGAATCATTTAATACCTATATCAGATGTGTAGAACATTTTTTTTAACTTTAAGTTACATTTAGTTTTTTTGTGTTTTTAAATAAATAGAACCCGCATTTTATGTGTATGACTTAGGAGTTAGGACACTCTTGTCCGAAAATAACAAAATTATTTTATGAACGGCAGTCACACGTGTCATCCAGGTGCTGCTGTGAAAAGAGATACTCAATTCTGAACAAAGCTCAAATAGTGCAGCGGCTGTGCCACAATTTATAGTTAGTTTCACAACATCTACGCCTCCTCGTTCGACACTAATCGTCCAATAAACGCCCATTTAAAACATAATTGTGCTTTAATATCCCCCACACGCGGTGAAACGCCTAAAAACATGACAAAACCACTTCATTATCGCTCATTGTCGCGATTTCACTCCACTTCAGACCGCCATTGTGTGATCCGCGCCATTTTTGCCGTCTCTGTTTATTTTTCACGATACTTTAATGTTCCATTTTTGAATTCACATCCTAAGTGCAGGAGTGCACATTATGCAAAAACGTTGTTACTATTTTAATCTTTATGATATTGTTATAAAGGTGCAATTGCCTTGCATGCTTTACACAGTTTTTAGATACCGGCAGTAAGCAGTTTTGGCAGATAATAGAAAAGCGAATAAACGAAACAATTTATCATTCAAGCAAATTCTCGTTGATTCGATACGGCTAACATTTTAGGGTCAATTCGTTTTCAGTGAGTGTGTGTGAAAAAAATATAGTCATAAGGGGTTTATGGTGATGAATTATTAGTCGATATTTTATTGCAATTGCAATATGGTATCGTTAATATTTATAGTTCTAATAGATAGAGCCTCGTTTACTTGAAGTAAAATTAGGTACCTACCTATTTGTTGTGCTAACTTTAAATTTAAAAATATTTACGATAAGTATTCAAGCGAATTCAATTTAAACAAAGCTGTTTAGAGTCCTTTTATGCGTCAAAATAGTATGGTGAAGTGAAAAACCGCTAATAACTGGGTGAACGAAAACACAAAGAATGAATGCAATTCATAGTAAATATTTTTTATTTGTCACATAAATACTTTCGACTCACGCCACACCTATTGACGGCGCGGCGGTTCTTTTATTTTGTTCTGTTAGTAAAAAGTATCATCACATGTGGGTGGGAAGTAGAACACTGGTAAAAAACTCACAACTGTCAACGCCCGAGGCGGCGCGTGCCGCTCAAATTAATTATAATGACGTTTTAATTATAATTAAAATGACGTTTTCATTAAAGATACTATTATTTCTAAATTACGTATTCGTCAGCTAACGGCTAAACGTTTAGTTATACGAAAAGGTGATATAATATAAATATCTTTTGGAATATTAAATAATTATATTACAAGTAAAATAGTTAATATCTATTTAATAAAGGTAAAACATTTTGAAAAAAAAAACATGGCAATTCTTTTACAGAACAAAGCTTCCACCCCTCATTACAATTCCAAAAACAAATGCAGTGTAATAACATCCTATGATTGTGCAAGGTAATTATTTTGAATTTCGAATTGTTGCATTCGAAATCGACAACTGTTATAATTTATTCTACCAATGTAAGTAGACCCCTCAACATTTTATTTCGGTCTTTGAAAAGATGACTCAGTAGGAGGAGCGTCGACGCCCGAAGGTGTATTTAAATTGGTCACATTTTACAAAGCAACATTACACTCAGCCATCACGCGCTCAAAATTTATAGTATTAAATTTTGGACAAAAGGGCCAAAAGCCGCACATTCGAGTTCTTGAGTGCCGCTTGTGAAATTAATAAAAAGTCAGTCCAGTATTAATTGCGTTACAATAGGCTACATAAATTAACAGCTCTTGGCTATGTTATTATTTGCTTTTCTTCACCCAAATGTATGTACGATATAATTATATCTTGCTTGCTTAATTTTGTAATGTTTTATTTGGTTTCGTGATGATGTGTATCGACCACAATGTGGTTGAAAACAGACAAAATTCAAAAGAAGAAATTGTTTGGCAAATGGTATCGTAGAATAGCGAAGGAAATTGTCCGTAGTTATAAAATATTTGGTGTGGGTCTTAGACGGTATTTAAGCAATTATTTATTGTTTACGGTTCATCACCTCACGCTTGTGCAAGAATAGTGACCATAGTTAACGTATTAACAACCACGAATTAATATTTAAAATGTGACCGAAACCATCGTGCGTGCTAACATGGTGACCAAATTACATAAATCTTTTACACATTAACACTGTTAGGTGCAGACAGGTCATGTTATTTTGGTGATTACAGCTAGTGGGCGACCAATTAACGTTTAACAAACTTTTGTCCGTAACAAATTCTCGTACAGTTTTAACAATTTGAGTTTGAAACGTCGGTGTAATTTGACAACGGCTATATTAGGCGCGGTATACATTTAGGACTTCGTCTTTTGAATTTGACGTTCAATAATATTTAATGCTTTTATTAGAAACTGGCCGTGCCCGCAACTTCGTCCGCGTTGACGTTAACGAAATACAAATATACAAATATTCTAACATAATTTTCTGCAGCCTTTATGAAAATTACAGTGCTCAGAAATTTTAAATATTCAACTCGAAATGGCCCAGTGGATAAGGCACCCGCTTCGTAAACACGAGGTAGTGGATTCGAATCCGTGCAAGTACCAATGTGACTTTTCAATACTTATGTAGGTACTGTCTAAGTTTATCTTGGCCATTTCTGACTGACGGTGAAGGAGAAAATCTTGAGGAAACTTGTACTTAAAAATCTGAATTTGCCAATACAGGCGGATTGGCAAATTCAGACATTAATCACCACGCTTACTCAAGGCTGAGTAAGCGTGGTGATTAATGCTCATGCCTTTACTATAAGAGAAGAGGCCTTTGCCCTGCAGTGGGACAGTAAACAAGTAACAATATCACCAAAAAGTACTACTTAGTGTGTATCATTGTAGTCCAAATATTATTTATGTATTGTACTTATTCGTTTCAATCAATCATTTGTCATCAAATAGCTCCAACTTGTGAATCTTGTGATAGGCCTGCCCTCTCGGTGCGTGCATCTTCCGATTCATAGTCGTCTTTAGAACGTTTCTGCCCCGAAGGCTCTCTATTCTACTCATCGCTTCTTTAGTACAGCCGCCTTCTTTGGCAAGTACTAAAACAAAAAAATGTATAAGTATATACGCTTCATAAAACTTTAAGCTTGTCTTTAGGACCTTTATGGACGTATGTCGACACAGAATATCATTGGCAGTAATCCGACAATGTAGCTCCGACTTACTACTTTCGGCACGCGACGCCTACATCAAATACTAGCTGACTCAAACAAAGCTCAAATAATACATGCCTGTGCCTCACTGCAAGCTATACTAACATTTTAAATTAAATTTTGACGTTACTATTTTTTTTACGTTAGGAACTATGTAGCCTTTAACTCTCATGCTAGGTCTGTCACTTTAATTTAAAAATTTAAATTCCATCAACAGAAACTAGGTCTAATTTGGCGTCAGAGTGACATGTCAGCAATGCACTGATAGAGGCTGAATAAATTGTACATATCTAATTCAAAAGAATAATGACAATTTAAAAATTACTATGTTTTTAAATTCGGATGAAATAATGGACACGATAGGATATGTTATTTGTACGTTTGTCTTATTATATTAGATACTAGCTGTTGCCCGCGACTTCGTTCGCGTGAAAATTCAGATGGGTGCCTCTTTGAGAATATTGCGTGCCTGATTTTATGGCAATCGTACATTGTATCAGTATTATCCGTCTCTATGGCGAATCCAGTTTAAACCCGCTACCGCTAAAACTGACAAACCACTTTCACACAAACTTGCGACTCTTATTTGCCCATTTAATAAGGGTGGTTTCTGAATATTAAAAAAAGAGTATTTTCTAGTAATTTGGTAATCCTACTATAAAAACTATAGAAGTTTCATACAAACTTTGCCACCCCTTTATACCCCCTTAGGGGATGGATTTCGCAAAATTCCGTGAGCACCTATATTCTAATAGGAATGACAATGCAAAGTTTGAGATTCCTAGCACTTGTTGTTTCTGAGATTTCGTGATAAGTGAGTGAGTGACCTTTTGGGATTCGCTCGCGTGAATGTCGTTTTTTTCCAATAGACATTTTTATATCGTTTAAATACTGTTTTTCATACTATTTTTTATCTCCCCCTCACTCCCCCTCACTTCCCCATCACTTCCCCCTCACTTCCCCTCACTTCCCCGTTACTTCGCCGTCACTTTCCTCTCACTTCCCCTCACTTTCCCCTCACTTCTCCCTCACTTCTCCCTGGCTTTCCCCTTACTTCCCTCTGACTTCTCCCTGACTTTCCCTTCACTTCTCCCGCATTTCCCCCACACTTCCTCTTAACTTCCCCCTCACTTCCCCATCCCTTTCCTCTCACTTCCCCATCACTTCCCTCTCACTTTCCCCTCCCTTCCTCCTTATCCTTAGTTCCTCCTTTTTGTCCCTCCTTTCCCTCCCTCCCCCTCCCTGTAAATTTCGAGTCGCTAGCTTCAGAAGCTAAAGATCTTTGTATAGAATATTTCATCCCTAATTTCACCCCTCTAAATCCACCCCTGTTAAAATAAAATTATAAGGATATTTTTTATTTAAATAGAAGTATTCCAAAATAAAATTTCAAAATTGTAAGTTAAAAAATGAAGAAGATTCATATAATCGATTACATCCCTTTTCACACACTTGGGAATTAAATTTTAAAAACCCTTTTTGAGTACAACCTCTAGACATTTAGACAAACACACCCTCCAAATTTCAAGTCGCTACGACCAGCAGTTTAGGCTGTGCGTTGTCTGTTAGTCAGTCAGTCAGTCAGGATAAAGCCTTATATAATATGTATGGGTGTATGGATGTATGGATTAGACGTATAGCCAACGGGGATCAAAGCATACAGGCTGCTAGGAATGCTAACACGTGATGAGCCACATAAAGCTGACCGTGCGAAAAACAGCTAATACTTAGATCCACGCCCACAACTTTTAGTTGTGTCTGACCTTGGGCTTTATTAATTGTCATCGCGAAACATAGGCTCACTGGAAACTGGACTCATTTAAAACTAAACGGAAGATTGTTTAGAATGAGCGGAATCTGAAAAATAGAAACTCTATCAGCTATTCCGTAACCTGTTAAAGTCTCTGTTTCTATCAGATTTCGTAGTAAATTAACAAATGTTCGACGTGATTCTTTAAATTGGCATAACTTTTTTATTTATGAACCGATTGACATGAAACAAACACTAAATGTTAAGTGAAGCTTACCACAATGTATTAGTGAAAACCATATCTAAATCGGATAAGCCGTTTCTGAGATTAGCGTGAACAAACGCACAGACAAACAGACAAACAGACAAACAGACAAACAGACAAACAGACAAACAGACTAACAGACAAACAGACAAAAATTGTAACAATCATTGTTTTGGGTTCTATTTGCGTTGATAAAGGCCCCAATAATTTTTTTTCTCATATATCTTCCATGTACAGACAGCGATCGGTTACATTTTTATTATATGTATAGATTACCTACATTTGTAATTTTACTTTTTTGAGACGTCATCATTTCATTTTTAGCGATACCATCAAAGTTAATTGCGCCAGCGTTATTCTAGGTCATATTACTTTTGCCATTCTTTTTTGTTTCTTCTTTCAGTTTTATTAATTTAAGTATCTAGGATAATATATCATGCTATTTTTGTCCTACAATGTATTTTGTAGTTTTCTAAGTTTTATTCAAGCTATTTCAAATCCCTTTGCATAACTCTCAGATTCTTAGCGTCTCTGTCTAGGATATAGAATACATAGCAATGAGCATTCCGTGTCAGGCTTCTGTTTCTTATTATTCGTATCACTTTCTAGGGATACCATAGTGGTATTTCTTAACCTCTAAAAAGCATATCTTTCTGTGAATCTCATTCACAACGTACTAAGCTCGATGTGTGCCGAATTGATTACACCGAGAGTCGAGAATATGTGTTTGAGTTAGAAACGATGTCTTGCACGGCATATTTCTGATTAGGTAATAGTTTGTTTTACGCCAAGTTCCGGTATTACCAAATACATTTAGTTGTAGTTAAATTAACTAAAGTTAGATGTAATAAATTCATGAGCAATTGCGATTTCCTGTTTGGATACTAAAAAAAATTTAGAAAAGGTTGAAATTTTTAAAAAATTATGACTCAATACAGTTACACAGGATTGGGTGTTTTAAAGTATGGATCCACTCCATCTCTGCCGTGGGTGATGGAAGAGATGACTAAGGAAATGCCGCGTAGCCACAATATTAATGCAACGTAACGGACATCAGCGTTAATTTTATCCTAATTATCACCTTATTGTGGTCAATCCGCCTCCCAAACGTCATGACTATGTTAAACTCCTTCCTTTGTCTGACGCCTGTGTCCAGTAGTGTTCGTTTGATAATGATGATGATAAGTTAACCCAAGTTTCACTTCTTCTTCTTTAGTACCGACGGCTAGTCACCTTTATAACTAAGGTTTTACTGACCGATGTTCCAATAAGTCGGCGCTCGAACTCCAGTGTTGGAGGCATTTAGCTTAGTTTTACTGATGGAGAGTTTGGCGTAGTCACCACTCTCGGCAAGCAAGCTGATGACCGCAGTAAAGTGATAGACAATACGTAGGGAACGCTGCTGCCTGTTCCCTGATTATTATTATTATTATTCCCTTTATTTACATCATTTCATATTATTTAAATTTTTAAATACATATTTATAAAAAGTGAAAAATATACATTTAAAAAAATAAAAAATTGTTTACCACCGGTATCGAGACTAGAGTCCAAGCTACCGGCGGTTAGGTTTCCAGAGATAGGAACCTCCTCACAATACGTGCCGTGTCAAGCAGCACTGCCTTTTGAATCTGGCTCTTGACCCATCCACCTAATGCGAGCCTCTTTAGGTGTTGGTCGAGGCTCTTTGCTATTAAGCCATTTACAGTAACAACTATCGGTACAATGACAGCTGAATCCACATCCCACATGTCAACAATCTCATGAGCTAAGTCGAGATATTTTATCTGTTTGTCTTTCTCAGCTTTCATGAGATTCTCGTCATGAGGGACAGTAATATCAACTATCATTGCAAGGCGCTCGGAACGATCCACCACCACGATATCAGGCTTGTTTGCTATAATAGTCCTGTCTGTGATGATGCAGCGATCCCAGTACAATGTCGCACGACCATTCTCGAGAACCGGCTCAGGGTTATATCTGTCGGCACTTCGATGTCCACAAGTTTGTATCGCAAAGCAAGTTGCTGGTGGATAATCCTGGCCACTTGGTTATGTCTGTGCAAGTACTCTCCGTTAGCAAGACGCAAACAGCCGGAAACAATATGCCTGAGAGACTCACCGGGGCGATGACATGCCCGACATATGTCAATAGTGCCGTCTTTCAGGATATATTTCCGGTAGTTGTTCGTCATGATAACTTCATCAGCAATTGCACAAACAAACCCTTCGGTTTCTCCAAAGAGATCACCGAAGCGTAGCCAGGCCACGGAAGCAGAGTGGTCCACACCAGGACCGTGTAAGGCTCGAAAGAACCTTCCGTAGAGCTCCTTGCTTTGCCATACCACGCGGCGATCATTAACACCGAGTACTACAGGCCTGCGCCAGTTCTCTTTAGCCAAGGCAAGCGGGGTAAGTCCAATATCCACTGCAACCACATCACGATGCACATACTCGCTCATCTTAAGAAAGTAGTCTCTAAGGTTGCATATCTCGTGATTGTGGAGGCTTTTGGCATTTAGAAAGCCTCGGCCGCCGCATTTTCGCGGGATATACAACCTCATGACGGATGAACGCGGATGATGCATACGGTATGAGGTTAACAATGTGCGAACTCGTCTATCCAGGGCATCCAATTCAGTCTGTGTCCACTTGAGTATGCCGAAGGAGTACAGAAGCAGAGGCATGACCCAACCATTACAGGCGCGCACCTTGTTGCCGCCTGACAAATTACTTTTCAATACTTTTTTAAGGCGGCTGAAAAAGCGCTCCTGTAATGATTGTTTCACATCTGTCTCTTTAATGCCCAACGACTGCGACATACCCAAGTATTTATAGGTGTCTGCGATTAGAAGTGGCCTAAGATGAGTAGAATCAGATAGTTGAATTCCATCAGATTCCACTACCCTGCCTCGCTTTACATGCATGACTGCACACTTGTCCACTCCGAAAGCCATGCTAATAGAATTACTAAAGTTTTCCGTTATCTTTAGTAACTCTTTGAGCTGGGTTTCAGTTGGTGCAAATATTTTCAGGTCATCCATGAATAGCAAGTGGGATATTATCTGACCGCCTCTACGCAATCTATAACCTAGCCCTGAACTCTCTAGCATTGAACTAAGAGGGTTCAGTGCTAGGCAAAACCATAAGGGACTCAGACTGTCTCCCTGGAAGATACCCCGCTTAATCCATAACGGTTCACCAATACCATGAATTCGACGACACTCTGGATAGGTAAGGACCGTTTTCCATTGCCGCATGCATGCCCCCAAGAAGGTGCGTAAGATGGGATCTACTTTATATAATTCCAACACCCTCAGCAGCCATGAATGAGCGACGAGTCCGGGGCTGGTTGTAGTGCTCTTCGGGTCTTGGATCTCGTCCGCATTGTTTAATTATGTACATTTTTCATTTTCGTTTTGACATATGTCATGGCTGCTATTTATATTGAATTTTATTGTTTGTGGAAGAATACAGGGCCGGATTTAATAATGGTATTAAAATGATTGGTATTATGTACAAATATATATACAAATACTGATTGTAGGTGGTAAAATACTTCCAAAATTAATTTAAATTTGAGGCGATGAAAAATGACACACTTGCTTAAAGTAGGGTTGCCAACTTATTACATTATTATTGTTATTATTATTATTTTTATATTATAGCCCACCAAAGTGACTCCACTCCACCTGATGGTAAGCAGTCAGTGGAATCCAGAAGTGGCGGCCACCATACCAAAAGCCATCGTCTTAAACTGCTGGTATGAAAGGAAGAAAGAAAGAAAATTTATTTATTTCGTTTTTGTATGGTGGCCTCCACTATGGCGGCTGGGAATGGGGTTAGGGGAAGGGAATGAGGGAGGTGAGGAAAGAGGAAAGGGGGGAAATTAGGCCTCCGGCGCTCTCACTCACCGAACGAAACGCAGTAGTAAGGATACTACTACTCTTAAGTCGATCTTCGATGAGAGGGTAGTACTTCCCCAGACGATCCGGCCCATTCATGCTGAAATTAGCGTGGATCTACTACCGTAAAATTATTCCTTTAGCCGCCTTTTACAAAACCCACGGGATAAAATTGTAGAGCTATTATAGTGAAAATTAACCAAGACTTTGTAGTAATAAGTTATGTTTCCGTAACTGGTAAAATACCATAAAAAAATATTCTGATTCTATTAGACTTTTACAGCACAAGATTAACAGCGCGTCCGTAGTTAACCTATGTTGATATTAAAACCAATCGTTATCTCAGTTAAATTTGGAACACGCTAATAATTAAAACAGAATTTAATTGAAGAAACTAGAACGTAAACTATTAGTTATTTTTATTATATAAATGCTTTTGTGATTAGTTAGTGCTTACCGTATATATGGATTACCACGCAGAACTTATGAGTTTAATTTCCAAGCCGAGTAAGGGCTACTAAGTTTTTGTATCAATATACCTTTAGTATTCGCCATGTGTTACATAGATCCAACATAGTTTGTGAAACATGGGTGTTATATACGCATCTGCCTTCTCCTTCAAGGATAAGTCTATTGCTATGTAATGTTATATAATAATATATCGCCTATTTATACTTTCGATTTCAATAAATAAGTGATAACATTGATCGTTTCCTCTTATGTCGAAATTAGTCTGCTTACAAGGAAATAATTTCGTTCATTACTTTATATCGTATGGTTGCGGTAAAGAATTGATGGGCTAAATTAAACCCACAAAAAACTTTTTGTGTATTAAGTTATTTAGGATAATTACATTACAGTTTGTAGGTATCTTGGATTCATATCTCTAGAATCAAAAGACGATAAAATTAAGAAAATACCACGTATATTCAGGATAGATTAGTGATTTTAGTTTTTTTATTACTTCGAATTTGATTTAGATATGCTTAAAAAGACTTTGAAAATTTGTATGTTTTCAAATCCAAATGTTTTTGGATCAGCTGTAATGATTTTTTTATATTATCATTATTAAATTAAAATAAGTCACACTTATCTTTATGGGCGTCGAGGTCATCATCGAGACGATATTCTCAACTATTCTACTTAAACATAGGTATCCTCCAACTCACCTTCGGTTTTAATCACCAGCATTCAATCGAGTGCAGTTTAGATCTTCCTTACAGGAACTGATACAAATTTATTTTAACTGATATTAATTGATGACTATTTTGTAATTTTGGATTCTACTAGTGGATATTGAAAAGTATTTAATTACTAGGAATTATTGAAAAAATCTATGTTTGTTACTTATTCCTCTTGGTTTTTGTAACGCTTTAGTAATTCTTGAAGCTACAGATGTTTCTATAATACCTAATTAGATAATCAAAGAACTATATACATTATATTCAGTACATAAAGCTATGGTTTACGTACGTAGGTGATCTCTTAGCAGGTAACTAGTCGCTAAAATATTACTTAACCAATTAGCTTGCGAGGATAGAGGTTTTCGTTTCGTATTTCTTCATGAATCATCACAAAACAAACAAAACATGTTTTTGATTTAGTCTTACCAGATGCAGTTTTACAAAGTGCATCTCTCTCTCTATCTCTCTCTTTAGGTACTGTGTGTGTTTTGTCGTTACTGAGACATCTTCTCATGAGTTTCTCCTATGCTAAGGACTGTCATTTGTTGTAACCTTTGCAGACGTGGATGTCGTTATAGACTCTGGAGTCAACTGAAATGTAGACTCTAATAAACAAAATAAGGACCATCAAGTTAAATTGGTTGTTAATCTTAGGTAATTAAATATAATGTAATTGCTTACAGTTTATGCTAACAATTGTTTTCAGTTAATATCGTCTAATACTGATCTAGGTTCTAGATATTTTTTTTTTTTTTAATTTAATAATGGGTATGTCCTCCTCTTTTACGTACGCACTCCTGAAGCCTAGTATGCGTATTCTGCACAAAATTATTCACGCTTGCATCTGGAATCTCTTCCCTGGCAAGTTTTAAAGCGTTAATTAGCTGATGCTGGTTGGCTCTCATTCATTCTACCTAACCCTTCGTTTCAATTGGTCCCACATGTTCTCAATGAAATTTAAATTCGGACTGTTAGCTGGCCACGGTAACACTTCAATATGAGAATCGTTGAGTACAGCTTGGACCGTTCAAGCTGTGAGTGCACGGTCGTTATATTGCATCAGGACGAATCCGTTGTGCGGTAGTAGATCCAAGCTGATTTTAGCATGAATGGGCCGGATCGTCCAGGGAAGTTCTTTACCCTCTCATAGAAGATTGACTTAAGACTAGTAGTATCTGTACTACTGCGTTTCGGTCGGTGAGTGAGAGCGCCGGAGGCTCGATTTCACCCCTATCCTCTTTCCTCACCTCCCTCATTCCCTTCCCCTAACCCCATTCCCTTCCCCTAACCCCATTCCCTTCCCCTAACCCCATTCCCAGTTGAGGCCACCATACCAGCAGTTTAAGACGATGGCTTTTGGTATAGTGGCCGCCACTTCTGGATTCCACTGACTGCTTACCATCAAGCGGGGTGGAGTCACTTTGGTAGGCTATAATATAAAAAAAAAATCGCAATCGCTCAGTTTTACCATATAAGCTAATTTCGCCACAAACCATTACGATAGGATCACTAAAACGGTCAACTTCATGGATGCAGGATTGCGCAAACCTCTCGCCGCATCGCCACCACACCCCGATACGTCGATCATCATTAAAAAAAATTACTTTGCACTCGTCTGTAAAAAGCACGTTGCGCCTCTGATCAATACCTCAGTTTAAATAATACGATATGCTTTTTGCCGTCTATTTAGAGGAATTCAGACTATTCGTCGTCTTAATGCTTGGTGGTCTTCATGCAGTCAATTACGAATAGTTTGGTCACTGACACAGTCACCGGTTTTTAGCCGTAGTTGGTGTTGTTACTTACGGGCCGTTACTGATCCCGTCAAGCACTCAATTGGACGTACTTAACCGATCCTTCCGAGCCAATGTTATTAGCCAGGTCTTCTAGTGACATTAACGGTCTGTTGGAAGCGGTACCATGTATTTTGGATAGTCTACAACCAGCAGCAGCTGATTAACGCTTTAAAACTTACCTGGGTGGAGATTCCAGATAAAAGCGTAAACAATTTGGTGTAAAGTATGCTTACAAGGCTTCAGGAATGCATTTGTAAAAGAGGAGGACATGCCAGTAATTTTTTTTAAAGATAATTTACAGCGTAGAACAGTAACAGTAAGAACAGTATTTTTATTTACTAGTGTTTCTTTCCATTCAAAATGACCTATTTCGTTTAAAAAAAAAACAACTGACGATCTTAACTGAAAACAATTGTTCGCATAAACTGTAAGCAATGACATTATATTTAATTACCTAAGATTAACAACCAACATATACTGAACTGTTTTTGTGCTCTATCACAAAAACTTGATGGTCCTTATTTTGTTTTGACTAGTAGGTATAGTAATTGATTTGTTTATAGGTCGATGTTGCTAGAAAAGGTTAAAGAAACAAAAAGATTAGAACACATAATGTTTATTTACACTAAGTAATATTCACATAGTTTATGAAACACGCATTATGTGCCGCTATTGTAAAAAAACGTTACATTAAGTAGTTGTAAGTAATCATAGTAGGAACAAGAAGTTATTATTTGTGATAATTTATTCGCTTTCAAGTTAATAAGATAATATTTTTTTAGGTTAAGATACCTATGATAAGTCGTCAAGAAAAATCGATTATTTAGTCGATTTTTATTGTAAGTGAAACTCGACTAAATAATTGACTTGATCAATTTAATAAGATACTTGAAACCGTAAAACCAATCACAGCAATGAGTAAATAACACATAACTAAAGACGTTACAATATTAAACAAGTGGTACAAACTGTACAATTCAGTATACATTAACATTAAACTGATGAAGCTTTTTTATGACTACAGACATACATGTTTTCATAAGAAATCGTCTACTGATTTAATAAACCACAAATTGTACTATATATTACATTAAGTAATTTGAAAGTGATATCAATTAGTTTTCTGAGTTTTTCAAACGTTAAGAATATATTGAGCCATTCAATTTTGAAGAGCCATATAACCATGACGAAATGTTTAATGAGCAATTTTCACAAAGCATACAAAATTGTAAAACTGGAAAGTAATTTGTGAGGTTTCGCTTTAAAATCATTTTAAGTTTTATGGGCTTCATTATTTTGCACGTAACGGTGTTAAAATCATATGAAATTACTTAGTCATTATCATTAATATTCGTTCACAATATTGCTGGTTGCTAATTAGTAGAAATTCAGAAGTTAAACTAATTTTAAATTAGTAATAAAAAAACTGAATCATCAGCGAGAGAATTGCTGAACTGAAGCTTTGATTTGCTGGCCGTAAAGAATTGAAATTATATTGGATACTTGTGTCTAATCTTCTTGTTAGCTTTGCTTTTAAAAAAGTGTTTATATAGTAACATACTGAACACCATTTTTAAAGAATACATATTAAAATAATTTATGCCGATAATGACTTAGTATCATGCACTGATGCAAATACCATCAATTAAAGTTATTTAAACATTTTTAAGCAGAAGACAGAGAACAGTGGCGGATGCTCCGCTGACAAGAACTAAGCTCTTAAGAGCTCAGTTCTTGTTATTATTTAAATAAATAAGAAGAAGAAACATTTTTGCCATATTTGCTAAAGAACCATAACTATTTGGATATAAAAAGGGCCAACTTGTAGTAGAGATTACAGTTCATTTTCTCTTGTTTCGAGATCCGGATCTCGTTATTAGCCACAGATCAGTTTCAGATGAAATTATATTATTTACTAATTAAAAATTAGATAAGATACTATACACTTCTCCACACTCTCAGTGAGATTATAAACCTACTTTTAATACTTTATTCTAAAGAAACTACCTACACATTTATATTTACAATCGTAACTTTGGTCAATAACTGGCTATAGGTAGATAATTATGTATTTTATTTAAATTATTGCACATTTATTGGAAAAATCATTGAGGTCTACTATATATCTTTTAATATGGTTGCGATTATCTTCGAAGTCTGGAACACTTTGACCTTTTGGACGTTATAGTTTAATAATGCCATATTTTTGGTTTCTTTGTTATTGCTGTAAGAAGAATAAAAACGCAGAAACAAATGACTTTCTGGATCAAATGCAGACCACTTTAAGTATAGCCCCAACTATATCAAGGTACCTAGTAGTTATACCCCAATTAAGTATTTACATGTTCAAAATCCATTCCATTCAAGTCCGGTAAAACTTAATACTATTTTCAATAAAAAAATTGTAGTTCTTATAAGCCAGTTAGTGACTCAACAAAAAATAAATAATTTTTATCTCTATAAAATATTAAGTACTTAAATAAAATCAACTATCACATTTATTTCGAACGAAGCTTCAAAAGTTTTGTACAACAATACACTACAGTCAACTAATACTATTTACAGACGTATTAAATAGTGATGTACTTTACGAGATACTATTATAGTGAAGAAAACATCTAACGTCACTAAATCGTTCATAATCAAATTTCATTTTTTTCTGTAACACAAGAGTCACTTTAGTCGAATTGTATCGATTATTCGTCTAATAATCGAGCACGCGTCGATCGTAGTTGACATCAGTCGCGATCGCGCGCGTTGCCTCGTTTCATTTAGACGCGTTCACCACAAGGTTCGTAGCAGCTTCCTCGCTCGCGCCTATACTCATAGCTTTCTTCTTCAGAATGCCTAGATCAGTCACGTTTTCTAAAAAACTTTTATGAGCTGATAACACTTTAGCACTTTCCACATCTTTCTTCAGCTCTTCCATGTCTCGCTTCAGTTTTGCTCGTCTGTTTTGGAACCATGTAATAACTTGAGCGTTAGAGAGACCTAGCGAACTCGCTATTTCGTCCCTGTCTGCTGGTGATAGATACTTCTGGTACAAAAACCGTTTCTCCAGTTCGAAGATCTGATGGTTTGTAAAGGCGGTTCTGGATTTTCGTTTCTTTTTTGGTTGTGGCCTTGAGTTGAAGAGATTCAAGTGGTTTGACTGACCATCTGGAACAAAAATATCAAAGAATTAGTTACGGTTATTAAGTTATTAACTATGTGTAAAAAAGAATTTAGTAAGTGGCCAATTGACAAGGTATTAAAGGAAAAAAGTTGCGTTAAAAGATTGTAATAACTCGTTTGTTGATTAGTCGAATTTCCATGTTGTTTATTACTAACGAAGTTTGCCTTTCTCTGAGGTCAATATAATAATATTAATAGGTATGTTGTAAATGATAGCAACGCATTCTTGAGTTTGCCAAATAATATTATTAATAAATAATGTTATTTAACTTTTTAATTGAAAATACTTCGTATTTTTTCATTGTCAGTTAGTCGTATCATAATTTTAATTGCTGCGGTTTTTGAAAATAAATGAAAATAGATGTAAAATAAGAAATCACAATTAATTTGGCAATTTAGATTTACTATTTTAGGCACTCAACACAAAGTAAATATTTTCAGAGAGATCAATTGCTTCCTCTAAGGTTGATATATTAACGAGGATACCAAGCCACAAGGCTGTGCTCATATCTTATGAAGAACAGAAATCTATCTTTATAAATAACCAGGCCATTAAAATTCAATTAAGCACGACTTTTTAATCAACATCAATAAAATACAATAAATAGACCGCGATGAAAGCACCTCAAATCACAAAGCAGAGGTGTTATAGCAATAAGGTTTCCAATAAAAATATTAGAAGTAAAAAGGCGGGTTATGGTGGCGTAGAGATAAACCCCATCGTTATCAGACACTAAAACATCTGAGTCTATGACACTGCAATAAAAAGCCCGCAGCGCTAAAATGTTACTTTGTCGTAAAAAGTACTATAAAAACACACCCAGGTATCGTTACATTTTAACGACCAGACAATCACATACGGGCCATACGTAAAACAGTTTTATAATGATGAAAAAATAATCAAATTGTACAATGTTACAAATTATAATATGCTGTTCTAATACACAAAAGCTTCAGCTCTAATAAACAAAAGTTACATCTAATATCCACAATAGGGTATTAACACTCATTTTTGAAAAGATATTATATTCTATAGTGCTTATGAACCACTAAAATACTTCAAATCAGTAACGTAGATTTTTAGTTATATCGTTGCAAAAATACAAACAAACAAAATGAAAATCTCTTTATTCATAACTTTAAATAGATTTTAAAACTTTTTGAATACTAGTCTTTTTATAAAACACTTAAATTTATAAAATTGACAATGACTGTCTATATTGTGATACTTATATGAAATACCGAAGACGATAACACTCAATAACACATAACAAGTGCTTGATTCGTAAAATCGTTAAAACTGTAAATTTCAAAAACGATTTGTCAGCTTACCTAAGTTCTAAAAACGTAACTTTGTAAACATATTGTATGCCTGTTAAAACTCAATTTTCTATTTATTGCTCTGGCAATAAACATAAAGGAAATGAAGATACAATGGAGCTATCACTACATCCGCCACATTTGTATTACCCGTTTTCAAATTGCACAGCCTAGGTAATTATTATTTTTAAATTAACTTGTTAATGTGTGTATTTTCTTCGGTTAATAATACTTACGTATAAAATATAATCATTTTTTTACATCAAATTGAAACAATAGTAATGGTTACAATAGCTGCTTTTTCTTATTTTCTACAGAATTTTCCAAACACAGCGAATAACACTATCAAAATTTATACGCTATTTAAATCTGGCAAAATTATCTTCATGAAACGCAACATTAGGATTGCTGGTCATTAAAAAAGTATGAATACAAAACGCGACCTCCGCAGAGATATTTCACGAGGAAATTTACGCGGTTCACCACAGATATTTAATAAAATCGCCAGGCCTTAAATGTGTGTCGTTAAGCAAAACTGCCTATGCATTGTCGGATTATTGGAATTCACAACATTGAAGTTAATGTACAATTATATTAACCGCATGCTAAAAATCGTTGTTCATTTTTAGTAGTTAAATTTGAGCAATAAATGACGCATTCATCATTAGGACATGTGTTTGAGTTATAAGAATTTGGGAAATGTTTATGCGTCATTACTTAATTATATGTGAGATGCTAGTAAAAATAAAATAAAATCAGACAAACCGGACGTGACGCAACATTTCACCAGACTACAATGTAGAGTCTGAAAAGCTAGAGTATCTTCCTACTTTATCACTTGGTCGTCTGATAAATGGACAGAAAGTACTGTATTGTGTCAATTGCAAACTAAGCCACAAACCCTATTTAAACAAACAAATAAACAAAGTCTTTATAAAATAGTATAGATAGACTATAGATAGATAGATACATAGTTAATACATATTATGAGATGAGAGGAAAAGATTGTGATCTTTTCCTCTTGTCTGTGATCTTGTGTCATGTATAACTGCGATTTCATTAAATGAATGACAGAGTCCATAAATATTCGACAGCTTCAAAGAACTTTCTCTGAAGACAATGTTTCTATAATGTTATAGCTTATATTTTAATAGTTTTCTGTGTGTGAAATTATTGTACATAGCTTCAATGATAATGTTTTTAATTTCAAGTAGGTATACCTAATGTTTTATTTATTTTTCTTCAATAGACTTTAAGAACTGGATCCATTAAAAATTATGCTAAATATATTCCGTATGAAGAAGCTTTAAATAAGCTTTTTTTTCAACGAAACATGATTAAAATTTTGAAATGCTCATAAAACAACTAGGCATTCTAAATAAAAACTTAAAATAGAATCATTATAAAGATCAAAAGAATCAATTAGTATAAATTTGGCTTGAAGTAAGTAGTTAATTTTTCAAATCCCTTAACATTTAGTAACTGACATTCGCCGGTCACCGTCACATCACATTAAGAAACGCAAAAATTAACAATTTATTTTTATGACGAACTAGGTTGTTCTTTAACTTACTTTTATAAATTTCATTGCAAAATGAACTGATTTGACTAATGACGAACAGAAATTTATTTTAAGCCTGTAGTTGCTTATACATATTCTTAATTATTAATAAATAATTACACTGCATTTTGTCATGACAGAATATTAATTAAATTGAAAATAAAACATGAATAGGACTTTAAAAAACTAAAATTAGCATCAAAAATTATATAAAATATATTGACTGTTCTACACATACCTAACTTTATTTTTTAATTACTAATTCCTAACCCATGATTTTAAAATCACTGACGGTTTAGCCGCTTACATTCTAATTTACCCAAACTTTATAACCGGCAGGTATTAATCATCTCCTAATCGCATCCTTAGCGAATCCGAACCTCAATTACGAGAATAAAACAGACCAAGTGCGAAAAAAGGTCCAACTCAAAAGACATCGTTAATATCATCACAAAAAATTGACATCAGTCACGCTGAGTTCACCTTGTGATACACCTGACCGAACTTTCTGTGTCAATGCGCCTAATGTTTTGGACATATTTGGAAGATTCATACTGTTTTTTGACACTAAATCTTATATTTTTTATAGGGGTTAAAAGCTAACTGCATCAATAAAATATCTGAAGTTAATGAACTTGACGCGATCAGTCTATAGTTGAATGTCAGTTTTTATCTAACTACGTCATTTGCGCTTTTACTATATGGCATTGATAGCGGTTATCATACAAACATTTAGGAAAATCTGATCTAAAAATAGCCAGGTCTAAACGTCGAATTCAGTAACTGAGTTGTGGGTCCGATGATAGTCGTATAATGACCGTACTCAACAATCTACTTAACAAAAACTCGGGATTCCTAAGGCATATATATTATACCTACATACAGTTTTTCCAATAATACATATTGCTCTTAATTAAGGATAACATTCAATATAAAACTAATCTAACATCATATTAATCAAGGTTTTCAAAACGATTTCAACAAAAACTCCAAACTGGGTTTAACAAAATTGCAAAGGTTGATAGACAATTATGTCTATCATCATTTGATTTTATTAAACCCGTCTTTTATACAGCATCCAAAGCTGTGGAGAATGGGGACTTCCTCCATCGTTTTATTTTGTCATGGATGTTTCTAGTAGGTACTTAATTAATTCCTCAATAACATCACGTAGAGGACCGTGTGTGAGACACGAACTGACCCTTACAAAGAAGACACAATTATTTTGAAAGCATTCATTGATTGTCCACATAGGTGAGCCAACATCACTGTTTAGTTAAACGCGCAATCGATAGCGTCTAAGTTTGTAAGTCGTAGTTTGGTTGGCTTGGTAGTTACAATCAATGTAGTTGGGAGTTGTCGGATCGATACGCACGTAATGGTGCATTTAAAGATCGGTTTTGTTATGTAGCGAACAGGGGTTAAGTGTGGACGTAACGAGCCGACTAAGTGTTTAACATAATTGAAGATTTTTATTTACATCAATGTTCGTGAAATGTAGATCACGGCTGCTTCTAATCATGATATTAGAAGTCTTTTAAGTGATGATTTAATTGATATCTACTGTGATCATAGTTTTGTTAAAAATATTTTTATTTTGGAATATATGTTATATTATGCCAATAGTGGGAGACGGAGGTTTTGCCGGGGACTCTGAGCTACTGTCAGATGGGCTAGTACTTCGACTGTTACCTTTGGCAATCAAAATTCACATAATTATATTATAAAATCAAGTAAAATAATATTAAACTAACTTTCTCCGTGTCGTCTTAAACCTGAATTATATTTTGATGATGCTGTTCCACACATTTCGCTTTACATGCTAGCATAAAATAACCTACATCTTCTTTTCTAAAATCGCGCTATTTGAACAATAGTATTAGACAGCTCCTTAACGATCACAAATTGAATGTCCTGTTACTTTTTTACCGACCATCTTGAGAGGTGGAACCAAAACTACTTCTTTTACTTAAATTGCACGCCTATTTATACTCATACGCGAAAAAAGCGTAGCAAAATAGGTTTGAAAGTAGCCAGCATTGATTTCTGTGCCTTGATTGATTAAGGGTACAGGTATATATATGGCCGTAGCTCGAAAATCAAAATGTTTAGAAAATTTAAAAGTTGTATTCGTGCGGAGTTTTAAACGCAATAGAGTGATGCATTTTTAATAATGACTGATTATTGCGATTAGGTTTCAAAGTGCCGTAATTTGATTTTGACATTAGTCTTTGGATTGTTTTTGTTTTTACGAATGATACTCGTCATTTAATTTCAACTTATTATTTTTTACATTGTAGTGCTTAGTGACGTTAAAAGATTAATTTACGTTTCAAACTAGCTAAAATAGCTGACACATTCGTCTGTTTTCTAAAAGAAGAAGTACCTCATCATTAGCTGTACTTACGTTTTTACTTTCATCAGTTTTTCTATTTGTATTAATGTTTTTACCGATCATATATTATGATATTCGTAGACTCAGCTTATTAAGAACTCAGCTTATCTAATTAATAAGAAATTCTTTGGTTTAGCTTTGATGTTATAATGGGTTATAATAATGCTCATAATAAGCTCACTGTTTAGGCCAAAATAACATGTCACCACAGACACAAATATTAAAATTTAATGACTTTAAGAAACAATTGTTTTTTAGCCATTAGTTTTTTAATCGTAATTGCCAGCTAAATATATTCTAGTGTTAACATATTGTAATCTAAATGTAAATTAGTTTGAATATTTTCAGCAAGTCAGCCCAGTTATTCTTCCAAATAAATTTAAAGCTTTATTATACTTAATGGCTATTTAATTAGCTGTATTACTCATTCTCATAAATATCTTAATTTAACTTTTATATAGTGCATTTTTTTTTTGTGTTATATATACGCTTAGAATTAAAATATTTGAGAATAGTGTTGCTAGTATATTTTTTTATACGTGCAAATTTCATGTAGGTACTAAGCTTTAATTTAGAATCAAAAAATCATTTGATTTTTCGTATTCATTTGCATAACTTTTGCCTAAATCTTAACATCTGTCACCGAGTCATAATAGTATAATAATCCAGAATGTCTTAAAGACACAGACACAAAGTTTTCCAAACCTAATTACAATTTAAAAATTGAAAGAGACAAGTCTTGCCACAACAAAATAAAAAAAGGTATTTACCGATAATATCAATACATGATTAGTATGTAAAACGCATTGGTAAACGCAATTATGATTACTGTGCATAATAAGCAATAATCAGACCTACGAAAACAGTAAAACGGAAAACAAAAAACTGTAGTGTTATTTGATTATATGAATATGAATGTGATTGTACTATTATTTCTATTGTTTTATAAAAACCGTTTGTGAATGTAGGTGGGTTAGGGTTGCTAACCTCTTTTTACCAACATGGTATTAAAAATACTAATGAGCAATTTATGTTATAATTATTATGTTTCATCATCATCATCACCAGCCTAGGGTAGCCGTCAATAGGACATAGGCAAGGCACGCCATCTTGCCCGATTTACGACTGTTTGCATCCAGTTTCTTTCTTGTTTAATATAACATATATTAAACTATTCTGTCTCCTTGATTTAGTGGTAAGTACTATGTATAGCCTGTCATGCATACGTCTCGGGTTGATATTAGTTTTTCTTTTAAGAAATACTCAGTATTACTATGGCATTTATAATTGTGTCCACATCAGGCTCATCCCCTGTTACATGGGTAACATAGCCGACCAAACATAAATATTAATTCACGTCTGTCTATTCACAGGCAAAGACGCAACACTCTGTAGGTAAGTTATAACTGTTTGACAACCCTAATAGATAATCATGTTTTGGTGTGCAATCATATTAATTTAAGAATGTTGTGACCGATGAACTATTAGTGTATTTCGATTAGGATTGTGTTTTTGACTGGCGTTTTCATTACTGCTTTGGTGATTCGGTTTAATATTTTGTTGTACCTTTTTTTTTTTTACAATAGCCTACCAAAGTGACTCCACCCCACCTGATGGTAAGCAGTTAGTGGAATCCAGAAGTGGTGGCCACCATACCAAAAGTCATAGTCTTAAACTGCTGGTATGGTGGCCTTCACTATGGCGGCTGGGAATGGGGTTAGGGGAAGGAAATGACGGAGGTAAGGAAAGGGGAAAGGGGGGAAGTTGGGCTTCCGTCGCTCTCACTCACCGAGCGAAACGCAGTAGTACGGATACTACTACTCTTACGTCAAACTTCTATGAGAGGATAGTACTTCCCCGGACGATCCGGCCCATTCATGCTGAAACCAGCGTGGATCTACTACCGTATAAAACCTAAACCGTATAAACCTACTAGGTTTATTTAAAGTAAAGTTTGCGACATGAAGTAATCTGCACCAACAATGTTTAAGTACCAAAATGAATAGCAACATTTCTTCTATTTTTAACATTTGTAAAATTTTTTTTGCAAATATGTTGCTAGATGATCAAAAGTTCACAAGCAAGGGCAACAATTACCAATTATCATCCGGGACTTTGCACTACATTAAATATTACATACAATTAGTAATTTCCACGTTAATCAGTAAACAGCAGTCTTTCAGGCGTTTTTAAGTTTTTATTGCCTATGTTTTCAATGTAGCGTAACAAAAAGGAAGATTTATGGAGGTGCTTTGATGTTTGTCCTGCTTCTGAAATTTTGTCGGTTTGATAATGGATATAAATTGGTGTTGGAATAAAACTACTATAGTTTGTGACTTTACTAATGTGTTATGTGTATTAAAAGTAGTATAATTGTTATTATGTCTTGCGAAGAGAAGCTTCAAAGTTCTTGCAATCAGAGCACCAGAATATGTGATCTTTATAATTAACATTTTTCTATCCTAAGCCTCGTCAACGTAATTATGGGTGCTTGCAAAGTTTTAAGCTTTTCGCATCTTGTCGCTTTGTAACAAATAGGAAAGCGTTGTCCAATCTTCCTAGAAAATAATAATATAGTCCTACCTAGGACTAGGAGAACAACTATCCTAAGTATAAGCAGACTCATAAATTAAACATACTGTTTTTTATTTTTAGTAATACTAACATTTTAATTAACTAATAATACAACTTGACGTGTATCATCAAAAAACGTCAAAACAACCGGCATCGGCCATTATCAAAACAAGTACAAAGCTGTTACGAGTGAACGGGTGGTTTGTTGCCACGGACTATTTCTGCCGTCTTGCCGCTTTGCTGTATTGCCGCGACGTACTGACAGACACTCTGTAGTGCCGCGGTATAATGGTGCGTGTCACACAACCATGTTTTTACTTCTTAATTAGGGATAAGTATCCGGTTAAGTTGATTTTTTGTACAAATAAGAGATGTTTGTTTATGAAACTAAAATGTTCGTCAAGTGGCACAAAAAGGTTATTATGTATTTAACGTTAAAGTGCCAGTTCATTATCGTCTTACTACAGAGAAAAAGGTCTTATGTAATATAGTAAACGCATCATTTATCTACACGCGCTTGTTTCAATTGCCGAAAATTCCAACGCTTTTGAAAGACCTTTGCTGGATACCACTGTCTCTTCCAAATCATACGTACGGTTATCACTTTTGTGATAATCGTTACGAATTTTACAAGACTATGCCAGTAATTCTATGTTAGATGATTTATCTGCAAACAACGTCAAAACGTCAAAAACCATGCACCCACTGCTGGTGGAAGAATCCAGTGGGTACACGGGTAGCGATCTATAAAATCAGCTATGTATACTGTCCAAAACTGAATTTGTCAATTTTTAGGTAAACTTTGAAAAGTTGATTTATCCTTAGCCAAATTGGAAATTTATCATTTAATCAGAATTGAATTTGAATAGTTAATACATTGTGAAAGTTTTTGTTATTGTGGTAAAAATATTTAGAGCGATATGAATAGCTACTACAAACTAGGTAGCTAATGAAAATTTTGCGAAAATAAAACAACTACCAATTTGACAAACAAGTGTGTTGCGGTCGAATCGAATCAAAACGATCACAGACGATTCGGTTCGTTGCGGTCAGTTCTCGGAATCCATGTCAAAATAATATTCCAAATTCGAATGTAAGATTATTCTTTTTTTGTGTACTTGGCTACTGAAATTGAATGTAAAAAAATATATAGGTATACCTAATTTAAATTTCAAACATTTTTATTTTCATAGTTGACTTCAAAGATATTATTGAAATTTGGATAGGGATCTAAAACGTTTACAAATTAATGCATTACGATATTAATACGCGAATTGAAGTTCTTGTAATAAACTCAATGTTTGTTATTCACATTTTAGCCATATAATGTGTTATTTTCTGCACATTTCACTAAAAATGTTGCATTACAATAGTAGGTTACGAAGAAGAACAGATTAAAAAATGTATGGAATTGACATAAGCTAACGCCAACGCTTATGTCAATCCTATAGATTTTTTATCTATTCTATGAATAGAATAGAAATCTTTGACACTTGTCTAGGGCCTCTGGAACCTATTGCTTAAAACGCTCGCACCATTACGGCTCGGTCATAAAACGCACACTACTATCACAAACGTTCAGAGGATTAATCTAATAAAACAATCTTGGTAACCACATTCTCACGGGCGTTCTTCTTCTGTTGTTCACGCGAATGAACATTCGGGTGCACGTAGGACCTTTTGGTTTCACGGCCCGTTGGTCATTAGATTGAGGAAAAAATCAAATCGCTCACAGAATTACATCTCTATTTGCAGTTGTTTATTTTGTAAGATATCGGTGGGATGGTAAACCGCTGAGAAATGCTCAATAGAACTCACTCGTCTGTCACTTTTGAATGAATCTGTTTTTTTATTACTTTTTTGTCGTAACGGTTATTTTGAAATTAGAAATTGGTTGAATTTATTGCTATTTGATGTGGCTATGATTGACTTATTATTATTAAGATGCTATGGGCTTGTTTAGAACATAGAGAGAGTTACGAAGTTTTTTGCGGACGAGATCCGGCAGCAAATCCTGGTCTCTTGCCAATCAGGAAGTTCAAACAAGTTTCCAGTTAGTTATTTAAAATGTTATATCATAAAGTAATAAACCAATAGTAATAAATCGATTGCAATTATTTGTCCTGTAACAGTAATTACATACGTCAAATGCTATATTCATTACCTAACGTTAAATTATATAAATTAATTAACACTTAACATCGGAATATGTCCACCATTACGTGCAAAGGCTGTTGGGCCCACGCCAGAATACCAGCGTCTCATTAGTAGCAATTAGTATGGCATAAATTATACGACATTGTCTTTGGTGCGTTGGCGAATGGCGTTCTGTTAATGTCTATGATACAACATAATATACACAAGATCTATGTTTGACGTTTGATTTTAACGAAAAATGAGGTAGAGCTTTTACCGGTTCTTTATTCGGATAACGGAATAACTAAACAGTTTTTAGTTTTAATAGGAAAAAGCCATTCTCGCGGCGAACTTTATAAACATACATATCATATCAGACAAAATAGTTACTTTCGGGCTCTCGTATCTTTCAGCTCTCGGATGGTGGTAACTTATCAAAAGAGTGTAAGCGACAACACGTAGATACCTAGAATTAACCATGAATAATTGACCCATGTGGCTGTTATTTATCTCTATGCTCCTCCATTGCAAGCATCTGTCACCGCCATATTTATTCATACTAAACTCCCTCCGAAATAATGAGCGCAAACATCAAAGTTTGGCGCCAAAATACCATGGCTTCCACAAAATCAATTACATACTTCCATAGTTCTAAATTCATAAATCATAGGCGCTTACTAATTGTGCGTATTTCATTTTTAAATTTAGAATTTCGAGCAATGTACAAAAAGGCGGCGCGTTGGACAAAAACTTTACACGCGTGGTGTACGCCGGCAGTTAGTGCATCGCCCGTGACTGCATAACGACCGATGTTTATCGTAACATCAGCTTCTTTAGCCAAGAGAGCGACTTGCTTACATATTGCTGTAATAACATCGACTTTGTTTAAACACTACTATTATTCATTTCAGTTTGTAACAAAGAAACAAGAAAGTTCTTATTTCAGATTAGTTTAAAAACAGACTAAACAAGTATTGTACCTACTATAACATTATATATGTGTGTATAACATATATCTACATCTTAAAATATTGTTTCGAATTGTCTAGACTGTCCACTGCCTTTGACAGTGTTCCGTATTACTATTAGATTTGACTGAAATTTAATCATAAAAATAATAATATTCTACCACATGCACACAGCGCCATTTAGCTCCAAATTAGCAATTATAATATTTGCTTGTGTTATGGGTACTAAACAACTGAATATATACTACTTACATACACTTTTTTTTTGTAAATACATACATATTATAGATAAATTACACCCAGACACAAAACAAACAATCATGCTCATTCATTACACAAAGGTTTGTCCTGGGTGGGAATCGAACCCACGATCTCCAGCTTAGCAGTCAGGGTCACTAACCACTAGACCAACAGGCCAGTCGAAATTTGTTCAATTTATTAACAAAAACATAATGCGAAAAGCACGCAGAATGCCTTATTGCTGACTACCTACGACCTCGATTATATTAATACTGTTTAGCAGCATAAAGCTGATTGGCAGCTTAGCACAATCGTTTACCATTTGACATAAGTGGGGCGATCGAGGCCATGTAGCTCTATTAGACAGATATAAATACATGCGTACTTAATGTTTATGTATATTAGATTGGTATCTTCACGGTACTGAGTTTAAAGCCTTTGTACGTTATATATGTACTTAAATTATTATGTAAATTAAACCTGTTGACTACCTATACATTGTACGAAAATCATTGTAAGTTACTGAGATTGAGGAAAGAAACCGTTTATTGTAAACCGTAACCGTAACCGTATGTATGTATGGGTGTTAATCATGAATTGCAGATTTATAATACTCTTATAAGGTGGTCCAATAGCTTAAGATGGCAGGCGATGGTCGAAGTGAATGTTTGGGAAAAGGAAATTCATGGTATTAGTCCGAAGTATGGAGTTACTATTAGTATAATTCACTCAATTAGTATAGTCAACTCATTGACTTAATAAAGTAGCGTATTAGAATTATTTGTTTGATTTTATAAGCCTCTACCTATCGATTATACAAAGTTAACTACCTATTTTATTCAAGAAATTCAAATCTTTATCTATAATAAGATTTAAGTACGTCGAAAGTCTGTTTGAAGTTTCAGTGAGCTGATATCGTTTTTTAATACCTCTTCAACGCGGAGCAGTCAAAACAAACCGTTTGGAACCCATTCAAGATGCCACTTGAGTTTATTACCTTCCCTTACTTTAATTTTATATCTTTTACTTTTTGTCTCTCTTGATCGTTTCAAACCACTGTGCGGCTGTCAAGTGCTTGTACACGTGACAATTTTTTATTATTTTTAAACAGTTTAAATTATATTGGCATGATTTTTTTAGTATATACCTACTTAATTAATATTTTAATTGCCGTTTGTTGTTATTTTTATGTGTATTAGGTACGTGTTATGTAATCTATCACGATAATTTACACCTGATAGTAGATATTATAGATTCTATTAAACTTCATCGATGTTCGTAAGTAAGTAATAAATAATAAATATATTTTAATATTACGACATCAAAAGATCATAACCTCAACTGTTTCTAAACGAAAAAGTTTAACAAATAAAACAACCTATCAACCCAGTATTAAGCGCGAATTGAACATCGAAATTTAAAACCAAAAGAAAGAATCTAAAAACTGGTAGCGTTCGATATAAATCACAGCGGAGGCAATAATGTGGGCTCGGTGCCCCAGGGAGCTTCGCCCCGCGAGAGAAATGCCCCGACGAAAACACTTCCCTTTGTCACATAATTGCCTAAATTGTTATTAGACGGAATAAAGACATATTACTGTGGGATAAGGGATCGTTCCACACGTATATTTATAGACTCAGAGTCTGACTGCTGTGAGAGATGATCTTTTAATAGTGTGATTCGGTGCCGCTCACACTAATAATTCTTCGGGTAAGGGTGAGCTGGTGTGATTTATGGCGCATTTACAATCATTAACTCATGAATTTGTTGGGCTTTTTTCGTTGACTATGGGTATGATAGTAACATGTTGCAATGATTATAAATTATAAACTTGCTTTCCGCGGCGCGGTTTTACTCGCGTTTTTGTTTACTGCTCTGCTCCCGTCACCAGTAGCGTGATGTTACATAGCATATAACTTTCCTCGAGAACTGGGCTATCAAATGCAAAATTGAGATTGTTTCTAATCCAACTGGTAGTTACAGAGATTAGCGCGTTCAAACAAACATACAAACTAGCTCTTCCGCTTTATATAATAGTCCGAAAACCATCAAAAAGGCTTAATTGATTAGAAAGTTTAGTAGCTCTTATTGTTATGAGAATAACGTCATGATGATTGCCATTCATAATTATTATTGGCAGCTTTGATTAATGACTTTTTATTGTCATTTTTAGTAGAAGTCTGTTAAGGTTTTATCGTAACGTTTGCAGCAAGGCATTAATAGTTTGAGTAAGGACGTACCTATCTGCGCTTGGGAGTAAAATGTTAGAAAAATCAATGGTGTTCGCGCTCAAATACCAGTAGTATTTTTACTGTATGAGTTTGGCTGTACATAATTATGTTTAATGCATTAGTTAATTAATAAGTACGTGTATAAATATATCTATTTTAGGTTTAAATAGAATGTATTAAAGCATCTATCATTACTAATAAAAATAATAGTGATACTAATATTTTTTTAAATTATAACCTATTTTATCATATTCTCGTTGAATTCAAATATAAATCATATAAAACAACCGAATATCTACCAATGTATTTATTGCTAACGACGCACGTTGACAAGGAAAGCTTACACTAATAGTTTTACGACTCTCAAATGAAGTGATACTTTAAAAATGTATTACAAACATTTCGACGGGCAATAACAATAATGCAGGTATACTTGTGTGTGTGCGGTCCATACAAATCACTGCCATATGTTTGACACTAAAGCTCCAAAACACCGCACTGACAGATATATTAGCGGCGTTGCATTTACACAAAAACCACGGAACAACTTCACATCAAAAACAATACGCCAAACCAAAATATACTTTGATACTTCCCCATAAAATACAAATTAACTTTTGGGGGCAGCAAAACTTAAGCATACATCTTAATTCACAACAGTACATCCATGGGTAGGCAGAAACTGGATATTTCATCGGTTAATACTCGAAATACCCACTTTAATACGCTCGTTTGACATATTTATGGAAATGCTATTTTTATTTGAAAAGTTAATTTTTGTGGGTTACATCTCAAAAATAGCTGTTTGTAAACATCTGTGGTTGTGATAAATTGTCTATGTCAAGTACTTGATTGCGGTTGTTATTGACATTAGTTTGACATTTTTGCAAATGGGTGGTCATAACTCGCATATTTTTTTATTAAATAATTAAAATCAGTTCTTGAGATCAAACTCTTTGTAGAGAGATTGTAAAAACAACCATAATATTAAAACACAAGTTACACAAAGACTACTAACAAATATTTTCTATTTGTCAGTCTCTTACACAGCTGTCACATGTACTTTAATTATATTGAAAGAAGAATTAAAATAATCTCATACTCAAACATGTATTTTAGCATAATATACAACAACAATAAATGTAATTTTACAAGTATACATTTGTAGAAAAGTCACAAGCCGTACATTTTTTGTAATACGATTTTGTAGCCCTGTGAGTATATTTGTCGCACTGTGCGTGTCTAATTAAGACACATTGCAATGTGAGGCATTGTCCCGCCGCATTAAACAACACACGACACTTTGTAAACATTAAAGACTGTAACTATTTGTATTGTCTTAACTAAAAAAATCTGGAATAGAATTTATGTAGCAATAGATACGTTCTCATTTTCTGAAAAATTTTAGTTTGGCTGGCCAGTTGGTCTGCCATCTAGAATCATTTCATATATCGCCATGTCATGGGTATCGTTAGACTAAGGGGATACTAGGTACCGGGCAACAGTACCTACTGAATATCACCTTGTAATCGCCTACCGGTCTGCCACATAGCATATGTCCTGCAGTAGACGTCTTCAGACTAATGTGTAATGTGATAACTATCTACCAAGCTATAAAATGTACCTATCCAATTTAAAATATAACCTACATATTTCATATAAATTGAAAAAAATTAAGTAATCTTCGTTCCTAAAATTCAGCATAAATACTGCACCGATTTTCGCGTATAATAAATAACTGTTATCTAATTTGGGACAAATTTCAATGTTCGAATGCCACAAATCCCGTAAATAACGCTGCTGAAAACAAATGGCCTCTATTCAGAGCCCACAAGCGTTGGTTTACGTGAAAAGGAACAATTGGTGACAATTTAAACGTCGACGCCGAATTAGATTTATTCCTTCCCGCGATTTATTGCTTTGGCCCCCGTCGGGATTTGTCGGGCAAACTCGATTTTCTAAGTCTTGATTTTGAAGGAAAATGTGGAAATGTATTGTACCACAATGTTTGTAACTGACTTGCGCTTTGCATGGTAAACTATGTCTACAATTTATGTGTAAAAGGAATTTAAAATTAGATAAAACGTAATGAGAATAAAAAAAGCCTAAATCAAAATAGTCATTATTGCTTTTAGTTTCATAGGTATTTGATTTACGAAATTATCACAATACATAATTTTTGGTATAAAAAATGTTCAAATAGAAACCTCGTGTAAAAATACATTTTGGCTTAAAATATGTTGTTTCTTTAATGTCATAAATATCATACAGGCAAGTTATAATTTTGTACTTAAAAACAATTTTAATCAGAGATAAAATCGAGACTATTATGTAAAATAAAGCTAAAATTAAATGGCTTGAAAACAGACATTTAAAGACAACGCGATCATATATCAAACGGCCAATTTCCACATCCCGACTATAACCCAGTGCTGTCCAGTAACTGGGCTTAATCGGCTCGTACGAATCGATTCGTCCCTACTGTTGACAAATTGATAGTCGATTATCCCTTAGCAACGAAAAATTAGGGAATGTGTGTGCAATTAGGTAGCTTTTATAAGGGCTGTTTTCTTTTATATGTTCGTATGGTTGTTACGTGATTTTACCGAAAAATGCGCAATGAGATGGAGATAGTAATAGGCTCCCCTTGACTGTTGATCGAACTTTTAAAGTCTGATGTAAAAATACCCTGGGGTTATAGCAAGAACATTAGCGACGAACGAATCACAGAAGGACAATATGAGAAGTAGTCATTAAGAGAAATCAGCGGTTTAAGAAGCTGGCCTTAGAGGAAGTTAACGTTAACATTTTGTAATGTTGACGTGTTGAAAGTATCCGTGGTGCTAATAAAGCATCGAACTAACAATAATCAGGGTTCTATAAAGGGAAAATAGAATATTATTATAACCAAAAATTGTTAAAACTAAGACAAGACTACTCGTAATTAAAATGAAAACTGTTTAAGTAAATTTTCCGGTTATTTGAACCCACTATAGCATGTAAGTCATGTCGCCCTCCCCGGGATCCCTTTAGCAAACAAATAGTGCAGACCCCGGGATTAGGGGTGACAATTTGAGCGGATAACACGGGACTACGACTGGAGAGCTGTCCCTCTATTTGTTACAATTACTTCCCGGGAAAAGGATGGTGTACCTAAATTGTTTTCTTTTTATTGGCACTGGGTTAAAAACACAGTGCCAATAAAACTATTAGTAAATTATTTCTAATCTTGTTTTTTGTTTTTACTAAAAAAGTTAAATAGATAAATTAAAGGAGGTAGTAAATATGTTTAAATAATCGTTACATAAAGTGATATTTAATAGTAGGTATGTAATGCAATTAAAAAATAAGCCACAACATTGTTAAATAAACACATAAAAGCATATAACCTGTAATTAATATGGCAACTATTTAATAGACAATAAAATTAATGATCATGTGGTGTATGAGTGATTAAACGTGCATTGAAGTCGATCTATTTGCTTTAACACCTAAAGTAATCAACAATAAACTGCACATCGTTTAAATATATTCACATAGTGGTCTGACATCCGATTTAAACAGACAAAATTCACTCGACAAAGTGAAATTTCGTTAGCGCACGTTAAGGGCGATAGAGGGGGATGGAGGGAGGTTGTCACTGCAGGGGCGTTTTCCATTTCACGCTCCGTTCACCGCTGATGACACCGCATTCCGGTGAGCAAATGGTTCGACAAATGAAGAGAGGGCGCAGTCGCGGACACGCCCTATCACGTCATAAATGTCACTTCTACTAAAGGGCGATTTTCCTACCGTTTTCAAAAGCTTCACTAACAAATTGATTCGATTTAGCCTCGGTCATGTCTTATAGAGCTTGTCGAGTTAAGAGCCCCTTTTAATTAACATCTGTATACATCAGTATAAATTACACTATGTTTGTTTAGTATTGTTAGGACATGATCATTCAAGGACACATATTGAAAAAGTTTTGTGTTTGTTACGAGGAAAAGAGGCCTGCAATTATGCCCCTACACAATTATTCTTTTCGCTTTTAATTGTTATGTATATGCGTTTTTTATAACGTAAAATGGACTATCTAATCGTGGGTAATTATACAAAAGAAAAGAAATTAATTTTATTTACAAGTCGTGCTGTTTGGGATATTAAAATGGCGGTTATTTTAATTCTAAGTGTCGTTTGTGACGTTTATTTATTTGAATGTAAGTAATGATTACAGTAATGAATGCGGGTAAAATATAGTAAATTGGAATTGCTAGATGATATAACGATTAGTATAAACACGAAAGCACTTGTAACTGGTAAGGAATTTGTTACAAAACATCCAATACCTGGACTTGTAAAGGTATTTGTTACGATTAATGTTTTCTTATGTCTTCGACAATTCTTAGACGCTCGTGACAAGTGCCACCTTACAACCGGTCGTGATAAAAACAATTCTTTTTGTGCACTTGAGCGAGATATTAACCACTGTGCGTGCCTGTACGTACGTACTCTATAACACTTTCTATAGATGAGGTTTATTTAGACCTCTATGCGATTAACAGACGTTTTTTTCGATCATGTCTATCAACACTGGGTGCTTATTTGTGGTTGTTAATTTTTAAATATTTTCTTGAAATTACTTGCTGTTTAATTGTATAAGTAACAACATGATAATAAAGTTAAAGATATTTATTGCTAACACTTTCTCAATAAATCGACGTAATGTTTTTAATACAAAACACACGTTAGGAGATGTCGAGTTGTTTTGACGCGCATTGGCGTCGCGCGTCGTGGGGTTCTGCTGTTGAATCTTATAAGGTTTAAATCGCTTCGTGAAAGCATTGTACAAGGTTATTAGGTTTAGGTTTAAAAAGTCGCTAGATCGTCCTATTCTACTGTAACTAATCAATCCATTTGATAATGTAGCGTCTATGCTGCTCCTGTGATTATTTTTGAAATTGTCTCATCAGCTTTGTATTCTCAAGTTTATTACGACTGGTCATCTGATGCTAACTGGTAGGTATAGATGACTGTTTGCCGCCATATTAACCTCGATATCGTAAGAATATTTATTGGATGGATCCAACTTCTCGAAAAATACCAGCTGCGAGAAGAAGCGATGCAAGTGTGCTTGAGGGTTTGTCTTCAGATTCGTAGGTATATGACTATGTTAATTAAAAAGGCAGTGGCTATTTGTGCTTTGAACAACCTATCCTGTTATCAGTCAGTCCACCAATTACCTTTCATTAGTTTATTGATTATGTACATAAAACCAAAATGGCCATATTCACAAAGAACATCCAAAATCCCCATTCTTACCAATCCTTGCTTTATTTACTACACTTCACATCAAATACTTACTACGTTTTGGATTGAACAGGTGCCTCCCGTTCTACTATGTATACCTAACTACATTCCGTGGAAAATCTTGTATCATGATATGCATCATTGTCGCTGATGGAAGCAGCGGGAGACTCCCGTGAAGGCACAGGTGCATACCATTCGTCATTTGATACGGATTCGTGACGGTCTGTTTTGTAACCGGGATACCATGCCGATTGGTAGAAAAAGAAAAGTCAGAAATTTCTTATTTACTTCCTTACCTACTTATTTATTATTTTACTACATACATATCTATATAGGTTTTATATAGTAAAGAAAAATGTGCCTCATACATTGTGAAATTCATTCATAGGTATTTTTGCCAGACTGCCGAAGTCAAGGAGGTTAATGTTTTTCGAGCGTATGTATGTATGTATGTGAGTATGTATGTCTATTTCTATGGCACGCTCTACTGCCTAAATGGCTAAATGGATTATAACATATGAGGTTTTATTAGATTTGTATTAGTTGTGAGAGTGACATCCGGTACATAATATTTCAATGTAGCATCAGCAACAAATTAGGTCCTTCTTTTCAGTTTGTTTTAGGCAAGCGAGCTTTTTGTTTTTAAATAACATAATATTGCTTGTGTAAATTTATCTTGGACATCACTGACTTACAGTGTACAAACACCGTTTGTGAACTTTTACGTCGCGTCGTATTAGTTTCAGACATAAAAGGCGGTTTGGGACAAATGAGTATAAAACAGGTGTACTTATATTTCCACTGAAAAAAGGCCTTTTCAAAATTAAACTGTTTTTTTTATTTTTTATTTTTTATTTTTATTAGCCTATCAAAGTGACTCATTGGTGCTGCCAATTTGCCTACGACAAGCGTGGTGATCAATGCCTATGTTTATGTATAAGAGTATTCTTTGCCATGCAGTGAGCTTTTAATGCTGAAAATTTACAGCCTATCTACTTCGTCATTTACCAACTATTAAAGTATAATTACATGTCGCAATAATTACAAACATTACTTAACGATTATTATTTATTCTGTGATAGGTTATTTTATAACTTACCTAGCACTTAATTAACTTAAGTTAACAATAGACTTGTTATTACTAAAACCTTTAAGTTACTTGGCTAGTTTATGACTGAACCTCTACTCGGTCATAAACTGGACAAGTAACTTTCGACTACCACTACAAACAAAATTTAATACTTATTGTATCTATTATGAGACTGAACTTTGTGTCCATTAATGGTTTGTTTGTCGTATAAAGTACCTGTCTCTAAAAGCGATAATATGTAATATGTATACCTTCCTATGTTTGAAAATACCTTATATTTGAATACCTGCAGTGAAGCAATTACTTTGGTGTGCGTTAAAATAGGTATATTCTGATCAAAAATTATGTTATAATATAAGTACAAAAATAAAATTTAAGTGTAAAGAGTGGTACATCTTTGTAAAATAATTTTCAAGGGTTTCATGTTGCTTTCGTTATAAATTACAAAGTTCATGAATATCTGGACGATTCAAAAATATCCATTTAAATGTACACGTCCATTTCAGAGGTACTGATGATTTCGGAGTGTGTACACACTCCCAATGAAAGAATTTTCCATAATCACCACGCCTGCTAGCCGACTTAACTTGTCGAACTCTTACGGCACACACGGGAAGCCGAGTCGTTCCATATTCTAGACTGGCGACCACGGCCCAAAAAAAATCCGGATCAAACAAATGTAACCGGCCTAACGGCACTTTAAAACATTTAATTTTATTTGACACAACAACACTCGTTCATAAACCGCTCGAAAATAAATTAAATTTAGGACGCAATTTATACGTTTCAAAACATTTCAGTCCTTCGTTGAAAAATGTGTCTCGTCTTCGATACATTTTATGCGGAGCAAGCGACAGCTACTTATGTGTCGTTTAATACCGGACCATTAATTTGACGTATGGCGCAAATAAAGAAAAATATTATTTATTAAAGGACTTCACATCTTTTATGTTAAAAATAGCAAGAGCTAACCATTTTTGTAATTACAAAATTTGATTAATTCTGTTCTAACTGGCAGTTGAGAAATGTGTTAGGTATCATACGTAAACGTACTTACTTAACGTACCTACAGTCATCAGGAAAATTATATTTTATTTTATGCAAGGCGCATTAGTCAATTCTCTCAAAATACTAATTCTAATATACGCGTGGTAATTACCTTTTATGACAAAATGGGTCTTCTGTTGTATTTTAGCAATCATAATCTGAGCGACAACAGTTCGAAACCTGTAAGAATCATTGCGACTTTTATTGCAAAGTTTTCCTTAGGCCTTAGATATTAGTGACATACAGGAGAAAGAAAAACAAGTACTGTAATAAAAGATACCAGATTTGATGTGCCCTGGCCTATTACCAACAACATCAAGCAATAAGATAAAGACTTATATTACAGAGTAAGTTTCAGATCGCATCAATCATCATTACATTGTTAGAAATCGCCTAAATTTAAAAGTAATTGAGATCATTGGCTACATACACAACAAAGTACACATACTGATTACATCGTCTATCACTGTATTAGTTCTTATCCTACTAATCCATACTAATATTATAAAATAAATGCAAAAGTAATTCTGTTTGTATGTCTGTTTATCTGTTACGCTTTTACGCTTAAATTTGGTACAGAGATAGACTAGACCTTGGGGATCAACATAGACTCTCTAAAATAGGAGATGAAAGTTTGTATGAGAAATCGTCAATGTATAAATAAACCGAGAAAATCAGTGTTCATGATTAGTAAAAATATTAGGTATATTATGCCGTATCCAACATTCACGCTGGCGGAGCTGCGGGCAACAGCTAGTTATTATTTCTGTTGCAATACCTACTTAAGTATATCATTACATTGAAAATCGACTAAATACTAAAATTTAATGAATATAGCATATTTTATCAAATGTCAAAAACTGACTAAATAGCTTAATTTTAGTCGATTTCTCAAAAATAACAATCGACCTAATAAGTCTAGTAAGTCGACTAAGTAAGTTGATTTTTAATTACGTAGGAGTTAACGTCAGTCAAATTTACAATACCGTAATGAAACATACTAATTAGCCAATATGTATTCTATATATTCCCTATATTATCAAATTATCCAATACTAAAGTTGTTTTACGAACTAACAATAAATAAATGCAGCAAAATTAAAATTTAACACGAAGTTCAATATTTTTGTGGCATTAGTAAGGATGTCCTATCGCACTCAGTCTTGTCACAGATATATCAAAGCGCGCAAATGTACAGTAATTAACCAGCTCCGTTTGTGCGTGGATATGTGCCGAAGATCCGCAGACTTTAGGGCTGTCTTAATGAAGGATGTGTTATTGTTAACATGATAATGATTTCGTGAGTGAGTCGTGGTGAACAGACAAAGTGAGAATATGATTTTTCAATTAATTTATATTTGGACCTAATTTAATTGTTTTTTACATAGACTTCTTTTTTAATTTTGTCTAAATAATGAAAAGGTTGTTAGTATTTCTTACTTTATAGTACCTAAAGTTTTTGTATTAACAACTAAGTATAACATGTATGAATCTAGAAAGACCTTTGCATCACTAGTGTACAATTTACGACATTCATTATTGTAACATGTTAGTAAAATTGAGTTAAATTAAGTAAAGTAAAATAGTCGGAACAAAGGATGCGTAGCAACCCTAGGTTGTGGTTAATCTTGTCGAGATCATTTCACCAAGATAGTCCTAATGCCAAGATTCAGACGTGAGATTTGTACTGAACAATTTGTTAACTGCTGTATTTTAGGATACAATGTGTATACTATTTTAATCAAAGTTATATCTTCATTAAACGTGTATCTGTGAAGATCAAATCAACACATTAAAGATAAACAAAAGACTGAGCGCCATTTTTTAAAAGAGAACGTTTGTTGCCAGTCTAAAAAAAAGAGAGTCCGTCTCCGGAACCGAATCTATCTACATACCAATTTTCATCGAAATCGGTCCAGCCTTTTAGGCGCTGAGTGGTAACAAACACACACAAACTTTCCCATTTATAATATTAATGATAGTATGATAGGATTTCGACTGAATGAAAAGAAATGTAGTTCGACTAATAACTCAATTTATATGGTTAATTATCTAAAAAGCATATTTTCACGATTTATGGTATAAAATCGGCATGAAGTGATTTCCCACCCTCGTAAAGAGTCCCCTTGGCACCTGAGTGTGGCCAACGCAATGTTTTACGAGACACTGACTCGAGCATGTGCAGAGTAAATCAGAGAGAAACTGATTTTTATTGACGTTCTGTAGCTGCTTGATGAGAATGTATGGTGCAAACAGTGATATTAATTTAAGGTCTAAAATAACTTTGTTATTTATTTTAATAAATTAAATGGAAACATCTTTGAAATTGAAGCCTTATGAAATTTGGAAAATTGATTCAAACAAATCTTTATCCAAATGTATATTTTTGTACGTTACAATGAATTACGCCTTTATTTTGTCAACGAAATGAAATAAAAACAAAATCGCACCAACCCCAACATATTCAAACTAATTCCAGCAGCCAAAAGATCATCCTACCAATTTATGAGCTTAATAAATTTTCCATTGACAAAGTTCTTTCAGCATTGAATTCCCGGCAGGACATAAAACTTTGTACACTGGGACATTATGCCGCGCCGACGCGTACACACAATCGTGCTATTGTCAGACCCGACGTGTTATTCCATCATTTTCCAAACCACTACGCCATATTGACGGGCTTATACGCAATCCTTGTGTCTACTGTAGTGATTTCTTAAAACATTAGCGTATTTTCGCCTATAAACGCGGTATACTTGTAATAGTTTTACACAAATTGTCTATGACGGCTTTGTCCGTCGTTGCCGTCAAAAGCGGGATGTGTTTCTCTTTTGTTAGGGTGTAATAGTTTTATGTTTGTTTTACTAGTTGCGGTGGGTCGTTTGTATTTTTTCTTTTAAGTAAACTCATCGGGTTTTATTGCGGTACTAAGATGAATTGCTGTAATTAGTTTTCGTTTATTAATCTTGGTTTTTATAGGTGCTATTTACTCAAGTTTTTTATTGTGAGATTGGATCACTGTATTAAGTAATTATTTAATGTAATAACTAGTGGTGGTGGCTTTTGATTATTTTTATTTATGACTCAATCTTACGTAAAAGTCTTTACTTATGTTTTATGTTTTTTTATGAGCTCTGTGCAGTCTGTGTGTGTCTTCGTCTGTTTATATTCTCATATTTACTCATGATCATTATAGACGTGCAACACCAACAAGCGCCGCGTATTGTTATCTTTGGTATCTAGCAACACTATCAAGATGTATTAATTAACTGATAAATTCGCGATTTTCTGGCCACATTGTGCGATATTTAATAAAACTATACGAAAACCAGCATTTTTGTATTGTATCTAGGTATGTTCAATGTTTATACTTAAATAAGTGACGGTACTTTGTTTTATTGTTGACTTTGTTTTATTGCTGGTCTATAATAAGTACTTACTTATCAGGCTATTATTATCCCACGACAGAGTAAATACCTTTTCTCTTAAAGACATGAGCATTGATTGCCACGTCTATCTTACTGAAAATATATTGACAATTGCTTTTTTATAGTTCAAGTTTCTTCCGATGTTTTTCTTTAACAGTAAGACTTATATCCAAGATAAACTTATACACGTAGGTAACTAATTGGTAAGTATGTAGCATGCACGTTGTTGACCAAACCTCGTATCAACGTTGATTTTATTGGAACTATTGTAATAAAATGTACCAACCAAATGTAACGAGACGCATAACTACGTCACTCATTATAAAATTGCAGACTTAATTTAAAAAACAATTATTTTTCTCAAAAATTTAAATTTTACATCAGGTAACAATTATTTCTGACAAGTTTCAAATTTTAGATCTGGTCGCTCGTAGCTCTATTTTTAGTAGTCGCAACTTTAGCTTCGAGATTAGCGTCGTGCAAATCACAATTGTGTAATTAAATGTATCCAAATCCTAAAAAAAATAAATACAACTGGTTCTACAAAGCACAATGCTTACAAAATGCGCAATCGTGTTGAAGCAAATCGAATCCCCCTTTCACAAAACATTACCAACAGATTAAGGGCGCAATATTATCTTTAACTAAAAACATCATGAGAAGACAGAATAACATGATTTACCATTTTAAATCTTAACAATGAGACACAGCGTATATATTCAAGTAAATACAACTGACGTACGACGTTTTAAGTACGTTAGGGCTGTTTTCTATAGTGACGATGTTGACAAAGGTATTAAAAGTGTTAAAAAGCCTAATTAAAGTTTCATAATAGTGTAAATAACATTGCAAAATGATTAGATTTGTTCATCAACGCGTACTAAACAACTAACAAATACTAAAGTTTGTTAAGCATTTGTATGAATTGATTTCTCATATTAATGATTTTTCTTGTTTTGTTTGGAATCATTCGACTTAAGTTAATAGTGATACAAGTAATTCTCAATATTTTTGCATTTTTTATTGTATGCAGTGCAAAAAACGTTCAAAATTAATATACTTCAGTCATTTTAGACTTGTTCTATTTTCAGTTAAATATAAATTACATTTTGCTTGTGATTTTAGTAATATCTTCCGTCTTTATCTCTTTTTTGGCGATTCTAATAAGGCGGATGTTGGCCACCACATTGCCGTGTATCTAGTATGACTGACTTTAATAAGTTTAATAATAAAAAGAAATGAGGATAGACGTAAACGCAATATCTTTTCTCATTTTTCTTTTTTATAGATGTGTAGAGTTAAAACTCTGCAGCCTTTTCAACTCATAACCTCGAGAGTTTGGCTTAGCCCGTAGTCGAGTTAAGCCCTGTTTTCGAAATTCTTGCTATTTAATTCTCATTGAAAACCAAATACCAATAGTTTCGTGTATAATCAAAGAGTGCTGCATAATTATGATACGTAGTAGGTACCTACAAGTCGCGTGCCGTATCGCGACTATCGTCTTCCGCACGACACCGCGTTACAAATCACTGGAATTACAAACTGGCCCTTATTAACCATGTATATTTCAACCAAACCAGTGAAATTAGGACAAATCTAAGCTTACGAATACTTGATATTGGTTACTTTTCATGTGAGGTCAAAAGGTAAAATATATACGTATACGTTTAAGAACAAGACGGCTATTCTCGTCTCGCTAGTCTCGTCTTCTATTATCAGTTGTTATGGCTACGAGTACCTATATCCTTGAAATAGATATTATGATATAATATATCTTTACAAAGTAGTCCGTCAAGATGTAATTATAAACGTAGATTTTCGGGTGGATCTGTAGATCGTTCGGAGATATTAAGGTAAGGTATAAAGCTTTATCCGTAATTAAACACATGGCTTTTAGGACAGGAGAGCCTTTTTTCGCAGCATACCGACATCGCCTCTACTTTTGAATTATTTGTAGGTAATAAGAATAAAATAAGTAGGTTTATAGGGTTTTATTTTACGTCCACGCCTTTGTTGCCTACATATTTATTGTCTAATATTATTTAAATTTTATACTACTTAACTCAAATAACTTCCTGGTGCCGCCTAACCCAACCGTTGCATTCTGATTAACGCCACGGTATAGCCGGCAATAAACGGAACAACAACACATTGTACACCTCCCACTGTACACAAAACGACTTTTTCAACGTCCTACACAAATATTAGGCTGGACACACACCGCCCGAAGAAAAAACAGATAACGAGTTGCACCGCTACCGGTCAAAGCTGCCGCCCGGCCGCCGACCGAGAGGGCGGAGCGCGTCACGCGTAAAACAAACTGACGCGACGCGGGCGAAAGAGACGCACTCACGCACAACACACGCGACAGACAGAGACAACGACAGCCCGGTGTACACACAGCTAATTTAAAACTCCAAAATAAATTGACGGCTCAAAACAAACAGATATGGCTGACAAAAAAGGACGGGACCATACGAAATCTTCATTAGCGAGCGAGCTAGAACAAGGGTGCCGGCAATTTAAATACATTGAAAGCAATCGAGAACGTGATTCGACATTAATAATTTTTGATAAAAACCTCATTTCTAATTCATTCAACGACGATGATTTTTCATAAAAGTAAAACAAAATAATATGACGGTGCAGTTTGTTGTGCACGTTCCTGAATGAGCGACGCTAAGCATTATTAGCAAATTGAGGCCATTAGAAGAAAATCATAGATATCTCTCCACGTTGCCGTCGCTCGGTAGCTTAGATTCCAACGTAATTAATGGTGTAATAAATCTGTGGTTATCTAGTGAAGTGTTAAATGAACTTATATAGTAAATCTAAATCGATAAACTTGTGTTTTTACGATTGCTGTAACGAAAGAGGTTGGATTAAGAGCTAGGTAATGCTAACGGTGAACGCAGCATGGGATCTGAATTGAGCACTGCGTAGTAGGCGTGATAGCATGTCGTGATTTAGTTATAACCATGAAATTACTAGCTTCATTATTTAAACATGCAAACAAAATTTATTTCTCTTTATCCATTTTTATTCTTGGCTTTTCAACAATCAACTTTATATATAGTTTAGCTCAGAAGGGATAAGCATCTCTTTGACTTCTATATTACTGACAAGCCGGCGAATGTACCAAGTCGCTTTATACCGTAACTGCTCTCGGTAATCCTCATAAGAAAAAGAATACTTATTTTAATGACACGGGTAACATCTAACATTTGAATTTGAGACATATCTTTAATAAAAAAGTTATTATAAACAGCTCCTAAATATTGTATATTTTTTGCCGTCGCACTTGTCTTTGTACAAAAAATGGCAGATAACTTTATCCCCCGTTTTTTGTTGGAATATGGCGCCAATATTTTGACAGACGCGCAACGAGGCAACACTAAACAGACTTCGATGTTGCCATGTTATGAAATATTACTAAGTGGCAGTAGAGATAAGAGGCCTTTGCCTGCCCGCTTGTGTGTTCTTCCTTGATCTTTATGTAATGGCCATTATTTGATTTATTAAACTATTATTGTATAATGTAATAAGATTTACGACCTTAGAGTGATAAGTGTAGGTATCTAACTAAAGGAATACATAAAATTACTTACATGTGTATTTAAAATGTAATTATCTATATGGTTTGAATTAAGAGTGAGTGGTTATGTTAATCTAAAATGTGTTGACTACTTTTTTCTTGATGTTATGAAACTCGAAACTCAAACTCAAAGCATTTATTTAATTTGGATCATAAAATATTTATACGCTTATGAACTCCAAAATTACAAGAAGTCAGCCAATTAACCTACAGCCAGTTCGCTGATGAGGTAGAGCCGAGAAAAGAACTGGCAAGAAACTCAGACCACTCCTTTCAATTGCCAGATAAATGTAATTACAATTTTTTTGTATGAGTAGGTAACAATTTGTAAGAAAAAAGTAATAATCTAGGTAAGTATATCTATCTCTTTATCAGAGCGTGCTTACATCTAGATTTAGAATAAATCAGACCTTAACATAACATAAGACCCTGCGACTCTTGCCAGTAAAATAAGTAGGTTTATAGGGTTTTATTTTACGTCCACGCCTTTGTTGCCTACATATTTATTGTCTAATATTATTTAAATTTTATACTACTTAACTCAAATAACTTCCTGGTGCCGCCTAACCCAACCGTTGCATTCTGATTAACGCCACGGTATAGCCGGCAATAAACGGAACAACAACACATTGTACACCTCCCACTGTACACAAAACGACTTTTTCAACGTCCTACACAAATATTAGGCTGGACACACACCGCCCGAAGAAAAAACAGATAACGAGTTGCACCGCTACCGGTCAAAGCTGCCGCCCGGCCGCCGACCGAGAGGGCGGAGCGCGTCACGCGTAAAACAAACTGACGCGACGCGGGCGAAAGAGACGCACTCACGCACAACACACGCGACAGACAGAGACAACGACAGCCCGGTGTACACACAGCTAATTTAAAACTCCAAAATAAATTGACGGCTCAAAACAAACAGATATGGCTGACAAAAAAGGACGGGACCATACGAAATCTTCATTAGCGAGCGAGCTAGAACAAGGGTGCCGGCAATTTAAATACATTGAAAGCAATCGAGAACGTGATTCGACATTAATAATTTTTGATAAAAACCTCATTTCTAATTCATTCAACGACGATGATTTTTCATAAAAGTAAAACAAAATAATATGACGGTGCAGTTTGTTGTGCACGTTCCTGAATGAGCGACGCTAAGCATTATTAGCAAATTGAGGCCATTAGAAGAAAATCATAGATATCTCTCCACGTTGCCGTCGCTCGGTAGCTTAGATTCCAACGTAATTAATGGTGTAATAAATCTGTGGTTATCTAGTGAAGTGTTAAATGAACTTATATAGTAAATCTAAATCGATAAACTTGTGTTTTTACGATTGCTGTAACGAAAGAGGTTGGATTAAGAGCTAGGTAATGCTAACGGTGAACGCAGCATGGGATCTGAATTGAGCACTGCGTAGTAGGCGTGATAGCATGTCGTGATTTAGTTATAACCATGAAATTACTAGCTTCATTATTTAAACATGCAAACAAAATTTATTTCTCTTTATCCATTTTTATTCTTGGCTTTTCAACAATCAACTTTATATATAGTTTAGCTCAGAAGGGATAAGCATCTCTTTGACTTCTATATTACTGACAAGCCGGCGAATGTACCAAGTCGCTTTATACCGTAACTGCTCTCGGTAATCCTCATAAGAAAAAGAATACTTATTTTAATGACACGGGTAACATCTAACATTTGAATTTGAGACATATCTTTAATAAAAAAGTTATTATAAACAGCTCCTAAATATTGTATATTTTTTGCCGTCGCACTTGTCTTTGTACAAAAAATGGCAGATAACTTTATCCCCCGTTTTTTGTTGGAATATGGCGCCAATATTTTGACAGACGCGCAACGAGGCAACACTAAACAGACTTCGATGTTGCCATGTTATGAAATATTACTAAGTGGCAGTAGAGATAAGAGGCCTTTGCCTGCCCGCTTGTGTGTTCTTCCTTGATCTTTATGTAATGGCCATTATTTGATTTATTAAACTATTATTGTATAATGTAATAAGATTTACGACCTTAGAGTGATAAGTGTAGGTATCTAACTAAAGGAATACATAAAATTACTTACATGTGTATTTAAAATGTAATTATCTATATGGTTTGAATTAAGAGTGAGTGGTTATGTTAATCTAAAATGTGTTGACTACTTTTTTCTTGATGTTATGAAACTCGAAACTCAAACTCAAAGCATTTATTTAATTTGGATCATAAAATATTTATACGCTTATGAACTCCAAAATTACAAGAAGTCAGCCAATTAACCTACAGCCAGTTCGCTGATGAGGTAGAGCCGAGAAAAGAACTGGCAAGAAACTCAGACCACTCCTTTCAATTGCCAGATAAATGTAATTACAATTTTTTTGTATGAGTAGGTAACAATTTGTAAGAAAAAAGTAATAATCTAGGTAAGTATATCTATCTCTTTATCAGAGCGTGCTTACATCTAGATTTAGAATAAATCAGACCTTAACATAACATAAGACCCTGCGACTCTTGCCAGTAACCACCATTCGTGAATGCCACTGGCTGACCATCAGGTTGTATGTAAAGACTAAGTGGCTGTAGGTTAATTGGCTGACATTTTGTAATTTTTAACATAAAGTTACGTAAGTAAGTGGTAATTTTACTAACCTATATGAAAAAATACGTTTTCATTTCACATTTTCAAGCATATGAAAAAAAACTTGGCCATTCAAACTGATAATTTCAAAATTTATTGCTTGCGCTCCAAAAACATACGAATATGGTATGACAAAAAAAAATTGACATATCCATTATAAGTACCACCACCCACGGCCTAAGTACAAAAAAGTCAGATTCGGCATGAGCGTATCAATACAATAGTTATATTGCGTAACAATGTTTATTTTAAAATAAAACAAAGGCGAGGGTCACGACCACACATAAAATACTCAGAAGTTCAAATGTTACAAGTTTTTGCTGGTAAACAAAATTGGTCACAGATTTTTGTATAATTTTAGTAGTTTTCGGCAATGTGCTATGACTAATGTACGGTAGATTAGTTATGGACAAATTGGTGATTTCCATTGCGTTCCACTTCTAAGCGAATTTAGTTGATCGTAGAGTCAATCTAATTAATAGTTTACTGCTAATATATTAATGATAAAAAATATTAGACAGTCCTTATGTCCAGCAGTGGCTATCTTTAGATTGTTAAAAAGAAAATTGTAACATATATTAAATAAATGCTTCTTTCATTCAATCTGTTCCTTACAAGATAAATGAAGAGTTTTATTAAAGTCATATGTTTTAAGTAGATATATAATAATATAATCTTCGTAATTAAGACTTACGAGCACGAGTAGCTAAGAGCATAAGCCGAGTGCACGAGTAATAAAGAGGTATTTGCGTTTAATGACGAAACATCTTGTTCTACCGGTAAATTGGTAATCCGACCTCGCGACCCGATGTGTGGGCTCATCAAAGAGGGTACTAAGAGTGTTCTAAATATGAATACGGATGTTCCAATGTAATGATTGGTTTTAAATAAAAAAGTAGAATAAAGAGATAGGTATTTAGGTCTATTTTACATTAATTTAAAATGTTAAAACAATATTTCTGTAAAAAAATTGTACTTGGTTTTTGATAAAAAGTGATTAAACACTTCATAAAAATTGTTACAAAGCTTATGGAAGTCTAACCCTAAGAAAGACCTAATGCAGTTGCATGAGGTCTTAATAAGGGCAAAGGACAAGCTTTGACCGTTGTACGACACTGTAAGTTTAGAAAACTCTTTTTACGTTATAATGTTTGTAAAGGCCCGCGCAACATTTTATTCACAATATAGCCATGTAAAGAAGCCTGACCCAAAAACTGTATTTATAATTAATGTATTTTTCACATTAATTTATACTTGCAGCTAACCATAACTCTCTTTAAGCAGACATGAACTAAAACTCAAATTATTTTATAATTATCTCCCCTAAAAATATAAAACAAAATATACCAATTTAATGTAAGGATAGCACAAAACATCGTGTAAGAAAACTCTCTGGATCAATTAGAGACATGTGTATTAGGAATAATGAAGGTTACAACTTGGCGTAATGATGAGATATAACTTGATACTCGTATGAAACCAAAGAGTTTGGGCCAAAGTATACCAATTTAGCGTGTGCTAAAGTTTATTTTATGTTTTAAACGATGTATAGGTAGTCATGTTTAATTTTCAGATAAAATTTAAGTTTTCTCTTTGAATTTCTCATAGTTGTGAATCATTTAAAACCGGTTACTGTTCTACGGTAGCGAACTAGTGACTGAATGTCGTTATTTTACGTGAAGCCAATTACTTTTTGTTTTACGACATAATTATTAAGCGATACTGAAATTTTAGTACCTAGTAGCCTAATTCTCAGGCTTCAAATGTTGACGTAGGTATGTATAATATTGAATCTCTTTAATGTGATCCGCTCTCCTTCTATCAATTAACCACACAATATCCATAATGTAGGTATGCAAACTAGAATAACCTTCCGTAGCGAAGGGCGCAGTTATCCCACATCTTGCTAACGATTATCATATTGGGATAAATAATTGACTTCGTTATACTATAGCTTAACCTAAGGGTTAAAAATAAATACGAATGGAACTTTATAATTAAGAATTCTTTGCTTATAAAATTATTTTAGAAACTAGGTAAGTATAAAATAATTCAAAAACTTAGTACCGAAGTATACAAAGCAGATCAAGTTGAATCGATTAGTTCGTAAGAGAATATAAATTGGTATCCTGTGTTAGAAAGAAGAAGTAACTTATGATGGTGATAAACGTTTTGAGTAGAGTCATTTAGGTTGCAATGCAAACTTACAGTACGTACCGGGTAAAACGTGGTGACTATGGATGCAGGGGTGAATAGAAACAAATCCGACAATTTTTTAAAGTCTCATTTAATGCCGCATACGTAACGAGAATTTATTGATTATGATTTTATTTTTAAAGTATATTATTTATTTATATATATTCTCCATACGGGCAATGTCGAGTACCGTAGATTTGGTTGGTAGTTCGGTTGACCAAACTAATCCAACTTTTTAGTAGCAGATGTCCGGTTGATTTTAATAACCGAACTGTTGCTACCCTCTAGTAACAGTAGTTTGGATGGGAAAATACGTATAACGTCCCTTTCCGTGGTGCATGTCCCAACGTTGTTTTTTGATATATTACTAGCAGATTATTTTGACATTAGAATAATTATTTTTTGTAGCAGTCACGCACGTGCTCTTATGAAAAAGATAAAAGCTTACTTCTTGGATGGTACGTTTAAAGCCAGCGCTATTCCATTCTCACAATTATTTAGCATACATGGAGACTTGGATAGTTCAACTGAAACAATAAATGTCATACCACTTGGCATTTGCCTTCATGTCCCACAAAAACACAAAGGCATATAAAATTGTCTTTGAATTGATCAAATCAAAGATTACAGAGTGGGATCCAAAAGAAATACACGTGGATTATGAAAAAGCAACCTTAAATGCGTTAAAATCTGAATTTAAAAATTTTTGACGTTCGACTTTCATTTGTTTTTTTACGTTCGCGACTTTTAATTGTTTTATGATTTTTTTTGTTTGTTTTTTTGATATTCACTTGTTTTCTCGACATTCATTTAGTTCGGTCAACCGAACTACCAACCGAATTATTGCAACTAGAGGGACTCAATTTACAGTAAATAATCTGGTCAAAGTAAAGCTATGAAAAGCGCTAAAATTTTGTAACGATAACTTTAAAAATGGTAGGTACCTACCTACCTATGTTCATTATCGGATAACGGGTAAGGTAGGTACTTTTATATGATGACAATACTTAACTTACCTTGTGTTATTGTTTTTTATGTTCGGCAAATATCAATTAAAAGGCAGTCCTAGCTAAATTACTATTTTATCCGTCTTCTGTCCCTATTGACCTCAAACATGAAGTGACTAGGAATTGGTCACATTTTTGAGTCTTGAGAAAATCTGCGTTTCAACGCAGAGAAAAGTAGATTTTAGTGCAGTTTTAGTCATCGGAAAAGATGTAAGAGTAGTGTCGAATAATACATTAGCGAATAAAATAGCTAAAATCAAATCCAAACTTTGAAATCGTGCCTATTCCCGTTCTACCTTAAATAATTATGGTTGAAAGACATCAAAGCAAATAAATTGCTCATAAAACGAATATACCTAATCAGTACTACAAACAGGATAAGTATTTTTTCTTTTTACGTGGAGGTAGGCAGAGGCGCTGCAGTTTTTGGTGCTTTTGAAGTCATTAAGCAAGCGGCAGTTAATTTGCATCATCAGATGATGCGCTTTCTCGTCTGCTCCCAAAGCAAAAAGTACCTAATTAACTACCTACTCGTTATAACAATTAATTCTGCAGATCTGCGGCCCTCAACATTTTTAATAGGTACTGTAAAAATCAAAGCTTTATTAAAACATATATTTTACGTAACAAGAATCATTATGAATAAAAACGCTTTATGAATCAAACGAATTAACAAAAGAATAAAACTCGTAAAAATGATTTTAAATTCCAAACGTATTCACTGCTTGTCACTGTGTTCGTTAACGAGTTGCAATAAAAAAACCTTAGTAAACTACCATATTTAAAAATGGTAGGAAACAAAAAACTTGTAGTTGAATAGTCGACCATAACATTGTGTGGACGCCATCTTTACTGACAAGTTATGTGACGTAGCCACGCGATATCATGCGTTTTAACTAGTATTTAGAAAATCGAGCTTTGTTCTTTTTAGTCAATATATTTAAAAAAAAAATTAATAATGTATTAGTTGCCAGCTGACTAGTAACATCACAGGCACTTAACGTTTGGTTTTAATTTTGGTTTGATTATGTCTGCTTTTATTGAATTAAATTTTAATTCTCTTTTATTTTTAAATACTATGCAATGTTATTAATTATTAGTAGCAACAACACTTAAAGATATTTATTATTATTCATTTTTGCTGTAAACACAGTTATAAACATGAATCTTATTACCACTTTATTACGTCAAGTCTGTAATTTGTTGTTGTCATATTTTGTCCAAAATGGAAGACATTCGTCAAAAGATCTCGATAAACTTCATGCATACATTAAATACATTTGCGATAGGCATTCCCTACTAATTATCCCCTGTACGTGTAGGTATCTATACAAAAAGTCATGTAAATACTATACATACGAACACCTTGGGAGGTTGTGCAGGAATAGTGTTTTTTAAATTTTGTAGCATAATTTTATGATACATAATTTTACAATGTTGTTAAAATTTCGTCTATCATGCTGGCAGGCAGGCTGATGATCAGCCAAAAGATTTTTGCCCACGCTACAACAACCGCCACCTCCAACTATCGGTTGCCCGCCACCTTTGTGCGGTTCATAGTCACACTGCGTCTGCCGTCGTGGTCGCCACTTCAGAAAGAATTGCAGAATTAATTCCAGTTTATTAAAAGTTATCCTATTCCATACATTATATAGGTAATGGATACTCCTTCATGTTTTTGTAAGTTAAAGTACAAGTAGAACCGGTTTTATGCATGAAATCCTGATTAATCAATTTCTTATATCGTTTATTAATATTTTATGATGCTACAATACTAAGTGGCCGTTATTTTGCGAATGAAGTATTTTATCATATTTTTATGCCTTGATATATTATACCTATTGGTAGATATAATATCGCATATTTTATAGAAAAGTGACTCAAAACAAAATACATATTTTATTTTAGGAATTTTCAAATTCATTTAGTGCTCATTGCTGCAAAGTTTCTAAATCGCTCCTCATAGAAAATTGACATAGTATTAGTTTTCATAATACACAGCAATTCGTTTAGTTAGTGAATTCCGAAGAACCTTTTCCCTTTTCCTTCTTCATCTCCTTTTGCCTACACAGTAGAAATGTTTTTGTGTTTTTAGCATTAAGTTTATCTGTTTATAGATGCTTTGACAACACAGGTCTGTTCGGTACACTTACGATCAGTTGCCACCGAAGTTATATAAACAAGAAAGTTATTAACTTATATACACATTAAAGTAACCGGTAATAAACGAGATCCCGACAGAAGAATGAACTAGCGCGGGGACGACACCGTAATGCTGATATTTGTAAGATTGTGAAATTTGACACAGAGGTATGGTTTATCGACCATAATTATTAACATAAAAATATTTTATTAGTTATGGTTATGTTATGTTTTATACTCTACTTTTTAGAATTTTGGATAAATTTAAAGTTGTAGAAAAGATTTTAATTTATAATTAGTATTCTTTTTTTTTAAATACTTCTTTTTTATGTGACGTAGAAGTAGTTGTTAATACAGCTAATAGGGTTATAATATGTTAAGCAGCGGCTTAAGTGCAACTGCCACTGCAGAAGTTCTGACTAGCCTACTACTGTTAACGTTGCTTTCACCTTGATTTGCACCTATTGCAAGGCAGCAAGAGTAAAATAAGACAAAGACAATCTTTGCTTTTTTTTAAAAGCCTTTTTATTATTTGGTAGTATAATGTGTAAAATAACATTTTAGAAAATATTATTAAGGGCCTATTAACTTGTATTAGTTATTTTAATGTATGTTTAATATTTATAGTACCTTGAAAGTAAGATTAAATCACAGGTAAATTAAATTAGTTTTTAAATTAATGTCAATGTCATAAAAAATGTAATTGTGGTAATTTTGGAAAATTTGGTCAAATTAATCAGTTTTATTAATTAAATGCCGGTAGGTAATGTGGATTGTGTTGCTAGCACCAATGTGATAAGAACTTATGGTAGAATTACATGCGATGATTAACATACTGACAACTATAATTACGGTGCCTAAATACAAGGTAATTGAATGAAAAGGAGGCCTAACGTTTTTTTTATTAAGCAAAACGCCATTGTTGCGGTCAATTATTTCGCGACCTCAACATAATTGTATTTTGATGATTAAATCATCTACAATAGGTACCTAATAGATTCTGATATCGAAGATGAACAAAGGTTTGTAAAAGATAGGTGTTTTACCTAGTAATTTATTATATTTATATTGATCAATATACTTTGACTAGATAACTAAACACCTGACTCAAAGTTGATGTGGACGTCAGCTGTATGGACGCCGCCAGGATTTCTTTCAGAGGGTGCATCTGAACAAATTTGATTAGCAACCTATAGACTTTTCAATTCAAAGAATAACTTGAAAATATAAAAAAAATCTTAATTTTTTCTATGTATTTTTCCGACACCATGCTGCCGGCGCGGCGCTTTGCGTCAGCTCTGTTTAACTGCGACTAAGTATTTTACCTGCAGAATCATAACGCCGTATAATGATTTTAGTACGTGCATGATAAGTCAAAAGCTCAATCATAACATAAATTAAAATAATTACTAATCGCAATAAAAGGTAAAACAATTTATCTATTATAAGTATCTAGTAATATAATAATGGTGTTAAGTTGTGTTAATATTGGTTTGAGTCACATTTCAGTTTGAGTGACCGTCGGCGTCGTATTACCAGTAATAATAGGAGGAAATTGTTTTCTGAAGTTAATGACTTATTACCTATTAGTTACAGGGTACTTGTCTTTTATTGTTGTAATATAATAACAGGATCAGAAAATTCCCAGCCTCAGGCGAAAATTATGTTTACTCGTTTTGTTGTAGTTTATGTCGATTATCTTAAGAACCTATTACATTACGTATATTGCCAATAAGCTAAAACAAGTGACAGTTTTCTCGTAAAGTTCATTATCGTTAGTAGGAAATACAAATTCGTATAATCAAGTAAAATTTTAAATTCCGACTGATTGACTACGAAATCGAGACGAGAATAGCGGCTTCGAATAATCTAGTACCCACAGATTCTGAACGAAGCCCGAGGCCTCCTCATTATAGTGGACTAACGATGTAATTGACACACTAGTTACAGCTAAACTACCCAATTGGATTATTGTAGAAATATCCAACCGTTTGCCCCTTTTACTTCGCGAGTGTTAACACTGTGGAATGTAACTTATTGTTTTGTAAGTTTAAAATATGTGGGTTTATTATTATCAATTGTGTATAGTACGTTAAAATAACAGTATTCGTATATGTTTATACTTTAAATCACTGCAGTAAATAACAAATTTATCATGTTATTTACTGTTTACGGAAAACATAAAATGTCATAACACATCATCATATTGTCACTTCAAATGTTCATAACATTAGTCGAAAGCTGTTAACTAGATATACTACCAATTTTAATTAAATATCTATTTCACAATTGTACAGTGACATAATAGATGCAATCACGCAAAACGCATAATACGCATAAAGCAGGGCAAAGGCTTCTTCTCATATAGAGAAGGCATGAGCATTAATCACCACGCAAAAAGCTTGCTCCTAGCAAATTCAATGTAAGTGAAATGAAATAATAAGCGAGTTAGTGGCAATTGACTTGAACTATTCTAAAGATAAGCGGGTGTATTAAATCTAGTAAGGATTCATATTAGCTGCCAATTTTCTCTAGTTACAGGTAAAGTATTTAAACGAAGTGTTTATTGACTTAATGTGCTTTAATAAACGTTTTCTTAAATTTTTTGTATTAGACATTTCACGACATTTAATACAAATATTAAAAAACATAATATATCGTAATTTAAATTTGAAATATAAGAAATTACCTCTTTATCTCTATTTCACACTTTAACAGTGACAGTAACAACACGAATCCTAGTCACGCTAAGCGGTACCTACACACAGTGTCTCTCTCTTCACAACGCCGAGTCGCCGGTGGCCTGACGTGATCGAACCGTGCTGTAAATTATACGATCTGTCATGTTATGGACCGAATCAGGAGTAAACGGTTCGTGAATTAAAGTCAGTGTGCAAATCAGCCAATTTTGTTAATAAGATAATACTGTTATAGGCCATAATAATAGGCTTATTCCACAACCAATATGTACATATTGGTTGTGGAATAAGCCTATAAGCCTTAAAGGTTTAACGGTAAGAACATCGCGGCGCGGCACCCGTATTATAGGAACAGACAGTTTGCTCAAGATGGCAGTAGGTTAACCGTTTCATTTTTACACGATGGGAATCGATCCTTGTGAAAATGTATGAGACGGTCTAATGAAAAATAAAAATTGTTTGATTATGTAATAGAAGTAACTATTTTGTTATGAGCACCAATGTTGACGATTCCTACCTACTATAGTTAAAGCACTAAAAGTATGCCTCTAATACTTTCTCAAACTCTATTACTTTATTGAATGTAGGTACAATAAAAAACTTGCTAGGCTATAGTTTTTTGTGTTTTTGTTTTAATATAATCGTTTCAGCTACGTAATTTGCTAGAAAAATATAGCTATTAGTGTTGAAAAGTACTATAAAATAATTTACACTATTATTCTCAATCCAGTTCCCGAAGCACTGTACCGGAAATTAATACCACATTGATACCATGTTTCTTCGATAATTAAACAATTTACGACCACACATTATGCCAAAACGGAAAATAATTTACAGTTTATGTTCATAAAGCTGTGAAAGCATTAATTACATAATGTATTGAATAGGATCGCGAATCATGGGCTATTAGCTGCCAATTAAGCTAACGCCAAACAAGACATCAGCCAATCACCATAATTACCGTATTAGTGGTGAAACCGACACCGTAGCATGTCCGCTTTCTAATCATCGACAATCAAGATGTTCGAGATGATCAACACTACTATTATTGAGAAAACTTATAAAATCTGACATTAATGGAAATTATTATTAACCTATTCAGAAATTCAAAAACTGTTTTTTTTATATTAATACCTAACTAAGTACTTGCAGGTGGTTATTTGAAAAAAAAAAAAACCTGATTTATTATTTAGACGTAACAATTATACTTGCATTTAAAAAAAAATTGATTTAAATAAGAGAGAAGGCATTTACAACTTTATAAAAAAAACATCTATAAATTTTTGGGTTAAAAAACTGGTATTAACTAAATAACCGTAAAATTGCATAATTAAATGCTAACTAAGCGATTAGAGCAAAATCTAGCAAAAGAGTGTTGAATTTAGAAATACCTTAGATATCTAAATAATATAAGATATATATATATATATATATATATATATTAGTTGCCTAGTTGGACTGGTCTCACAATTCTGAACAAATAACTGAGCACATAAGCATGACATGCATCACTTACCTATTTGTGGGGTATTATAATAAGGTAAGTATGTAGAAAAATGGCAGACTGCAAACATAAGCAAACTTTAGCTGAAACTAAGCTCTATGAATGTCAAGGAACTTGCGATTTGTTATGTTTCTTCCATATAGTGCTTTGATTAGGATGTCAAAATATTATAGGTGTTGGTATTTTTACGCATGTATGTAATAATATTTTACTACAATATTTCTATTTTAGCCCTAATTTTTAAGCAAAACCTTCGGGCAAAGAAAGATGTCTTTAAAGAGATGTAAGAGAATGTTATTTGACAATAATTTTAAACTTTATAGCAACGAAAACAAGATACATATTTCCAAAAAGGTTTATTCGTTCTCTTCAATGAAGGTGCGACGTTAAAACTCTGACATTTGTCCAAATTGACCTTTCCAAAAGGCTTACCGAGACATTGTATTCATTGTATTCTATGGTATTGAGAAGCATTCAATAAACATAATTATTTTGTTCGAAAACCCTTTGAGTTAACCTTATTGATAAATTGATCATTCAACACATTTATGAATAAAATATTACATATTTTCCTCGAACAGTTTATTGAAAGAGACTGTGACTTCCCCGAGGCTATCAACCACATTATCGTTTTTAAACTAGCCCCAATCATCAAGTAATGTGTTTTAAATATGTTAAATAAGAGTATAAAGTGAGATGACCAGCACATAGCGGCTCCTTTGGTAGAAAGCGAAACCATATTTTAGGGTTCGGTGAACAATTTATAATAAAAATGAGCGTTGTATTTTAGAAGTGTATTAAACTTTAGCGGTTTCTGTAATAGAAATTGCAGAAAAAGTGTTTTAAAATATTTGGAGTATTAGTATTATCGTTCAAAAATACAAGAGCAAAATCCAAAACATGTCATTCGTTTCATTACATAAGCATTTATTTAGGTATAAATTGCCTGTGTATTAAACATAAAAAAACTAAATTTTAAAAACTTTATTTTATTGCGTACCTAAATTTTAAAATTTAATGAATTTATTTATGAAAATGTATTTAGGTAGGTACACGAGCAAATACATACTAGTTTCCATACTTCCATACTAATATAGTATACCTAAATGCAAAAGTAACTCTGTCTGTCTGTTACGGTTTTACGCCTATCACTGAATCGATTTTGATAAAATTTGGTATAGAGATAGAATATAATAGACCTTGGAAAACAACATAGGCTATAAATGGCTCGAAGGGGTTAAAATAAGGGATGAAAGTTTGTATGAAAAATCATCAATGTATAAACAGAGACATGATTATTAAAACTAAATATTTTATGCGATTACCGATATTCACGCGGGAGAGCTGCGGACAACATTGAGTTATTTTAAATTTTTACATATAATTACGAATTGATTATCGATACCTCAAAATTAATTAAAAATTATTAAAATGACATACTTAAACTAAATTCACATTTATAACATTATTTAGCGAATTAATACTTCCTAATCTATGTTACCAATTAACATTTAAAATATGATTTAACACTAATATTCTAATAAATACTCTTTCTGCTCGTATATTAAGAATTTAAACAAGCTCATAGATCACTCACGATTAGAGCTAATTATAAAACCGGCTAAAAGCGAGTCGGACTCGCGCACGAAGGGTTCCGTTCAATTATCTATAAAAACGGCAAAAAAACATGTCTGCTGTATAGCAGCCCCCTTTAAATATTTGTTTAATTTTAATTTTATTATTTATTTTTAAAATGAATAGGTATATAACTAAATATTCAGTAAATATTTAAAGCGTCTACTTGTTGCCAATATCAATATTGAGCCAAATCGAGCAAAAAGACACGCTCCGTTAGCTAAAGAGAAAGCTCCCTTAAATATTTATTTTATTCTGTTGTTTATTTAGTATTTGTTGTTATAGCGGCAACAGAAATACATTTCTGAAAATTTCAACTGTCTAACTATCACGGTTCATAAGAATACAGCTTGGTGCCAGACGGACAGACCGACAAATAGAAAGACGGACAGCGGAGTCTTAGTAATAGGGTTCCTTGTTACCCTTTGGGTACGGAACCCTAAAAATCAATATGGCGGTCATGCCACAGTTTAAGATAAATACATACAGCCAATATAGTTCTTAACACTTCTGAGTGTGACAGATAATTAATAAATCGTTTTCAATTTTAAATGTATTGCGTAGATTTGCGAGGTTATTTTTTTTTTTAATAAATACTTATTTTAATTTTCGTAAAAGTTTAGTAGTACAGGATTTCATGATAACCACTCAAACGTAAGGAGACACTTAAGTGACTAAAAAGTTTTTGTCATCTTACGCCCGGGTACACTAGAGTGTCACCTATAGGCAGTTATACAAATCAGCTTTATACGGGTATAATAAAGATCTTTTTTGCTTAAAGTCTGGTATTTAAGACGCGGAACTAAACGTAGGCGCCTAAATGTACAAACACTACATTTCTTTTTGTTCTGATTTTATACGTCAGTTTGAAGTTGAGTGATTTTGTGTGTGCGTTACGCTGAGGATTGTCCGCAATAATGTGGTAATTTCTTTTTTCTTATTACTTAAATCGTATAGTGTATTATATCAAAACTTTTCTAAAGATTGCTCCTTCCAATGATGTAAAAAAATCATAGTTTTATTTGCATTATGGTTGAAAAATTATTTGATTACTTTAGAGATGGTCCATCGTATGTCAAATGGCTGCAAATTTTTGGTGATAAAACCTAAGTGAACACATATTTTGTGATTAAAGTAATGTCATTACTTTAATTAAGTATAATAAATGTTTTCAATACAATCCACAGTGTTATATGCAGATTCAAAGTAAGTAAATAAATCAATAGAATGCGCTCACGCAATGGACACTGGAGTATCCTTGGACGTTTACGTATAAAAGGTCTGTGCAGACGAGATATTGGTGTCGGATTTTTGTGTTCTAAATATTATTTTGTTTTCCTTTTTTACATGTCTGTTTATATTAATGCACAACAATGTAACAACTTTTTTACCTATAGGGTAATAATTTAATTCACTAAAGTAGTAAAGTAGAACTGCAAAATAATTAAAGTATCATTGGAAAATCAAAGAAAGTATCTAGTAAAGTAGAACTGCAAAATAATTAAAGTATCATTGGAAAATCAAAGAAAGTATCTCGTCTGCACAGCCCCGCGCGGCCATTTTGCACTTTCAGACATCTCGCGATTGCATCGAAAATCACGATAACCAGACCTCTTTTGTTTAATTTATCAAAAATAGTTATGATGCATAGAGCATAAATGTTTTGATCTCGTTTTAAAGCAAATATAGTCTAGTTTCTTTCACCATAGTTAAAACTGTTGCAGATTGCATGGTGTTTTTACAAAAACCAATAAGTTGACATATGAGGAAAAATATCTAGATATCTAAAGTTCTCCATTTATTTTAAGTTTTTCAATCTAGGCTTGGAGCATATACTTTAAATAATCATATTGTCTATACATTAAGCTATACTGCGGTATGTTTAATTTTAATATAGGTTGTATAACTTCCTTTTGACAAAGGTTTTTGTCGGTAGACATACTGAGCGATTTCTATCGTGAAATTAAACACTTGCATCGTGACGTTTCTGTGCATTGACGGTTCGCGGCGTTGACGTTCTAGTGGATAAGGCAAATTTTCCCAAATTTAATATAAAAATTAAAAACGAGTAGGAACTTCCACACCTAGGAACGTAAAAAGGATATTAAACATTAATATAATTTTGCTTACACCTACACAATCCAATTTCTGTCAGTAATTAAACTAATTAATAATAGGAAATATAATAAACAACAAATTATGTTCTCACGCCACATTTTCTTTTAGTTTAAATAGTATGTAGATTACAAACTCGAACTCTAAATTCTTTACTTTTAGTTTACAAACTTCTTTAATTGTAGCTGTCAAATTAAATTTAATAGCCAAGTGAATACGCGATGCAAATTACTCATATTAATAAGCTTATTATACCTTAAATGCCAAAGGAACAAAAAAGGAAATTCGTCTACGGAATTAAGTGTCTTATGATGATTACCACAACGTGTCAAATTGTCGAATCGCATACATTTTATAGCACTTTTACAATATAGGTACCTACATCATGTCACAGCGGAAAAGTGGTCCAAGTGCAGATATTAATATACAATATCTAACCTGAAAAAAGTAGCAATAAGATAAAAATTGCCAGAGACTTGTAATGTCTTCGTATTACTGTTTGCCACTGAGAATGATGGAACAAAAACAAGTGAAGACACGAAAATTAAATTATAAATAGCTATGTTATCCTTATCTCAACATCGCTAATAAGATTTTGTTAGCAAAAAATCTTATCACTAGTGTTACCATGTTTTGTAAATTGAAATATTCTAAAGCGTATTCGAGTTTTGAAGTTTATTTGCAATAATATTTTGTAAAATAATACAGCACTTATAATTTTAGTAAAAATAACATAATTTCTTAAAATCTTTCTATGTACAGATACGAGAAATTAACAAAGCGTTCCCATTTAATGTGAAAGCCAAATTAACTAAACACATTGCTACGTTAATGGTATTAAACATGTACTTATTACGTATTTAGCAAGATATTCTTGAAGATTGCTGACATGCGATGAAGAAATCCTGAATTTTTACAATTATAGGACAAAATATGCTAATGAAGAACAGAGACATAATAAAAAATAATAACTGTGTATAATGTTGATAATAAATCTGAAATAAATATCCGACACAAACTCCAAATACTTGGTAACCCTATACCGGCTTTTGTTAATGTTATTTTAGTAAGTAGCTATGATATGCCATAAAATGTCCAGAAAATGTCATAAATAGTCGTATTAAAGTGTTAGCTAATAAGGCGGCACCTTTGAGGTAAGCTCGCAAATGCCCATGTTTCTTTACGAGTGCTAATTTTGTTAAATTAATGCCCTCATATTATTACGTAGATTATTGACCGCAAGTTTATCTGATGTAGGTACTTATATTAATTGTAAATACAAATTGTTTTAAGTTAGTTTGAGATCAATGTATAAAAATTTAAATAGGTAAAAATATATTAACTTAGCTTCAGGAAAAAATACTTAAGTACATTAATTAGCACAGAGTTAAAATAAACGATATTTAAGAATATTTTGGTATTGTAATTTTTTTTTAAATTACCCATTTGGTACAATTACGTAAATAGCCGCCATGTTTTGTCATCGCGCAAGGTGCGTAGACAGGTGTGTACTCAATATACTCTACTGATCGCACCTTCAGTGGAAAAGAGTCATAAGATGCGACATTATTCTAATCAAATTTAAACTATAAACAAATGGAGTCAAGATAAAAATTCAACCTAAATTGATAGAAATACGACTTTCTTTGCTTTGTGAGTGAGTATATGTGTAATTTCACACACAACACCATATAGGTAAATGCATGATCATAAAGTTTAGTAAGTACATTAATGACACAAATTACAAGTTCGATCTTCTACATACTAATTATACCATTTAACCTTTATTTCGCATAAAAATAAGAAATGATAATACATTACTCATAATTAAAGACTGCAGCCCTTAGTTTTCGCTTTAATTTTATACTCCTTTTACTCTTCGTTCTGGTTAAAAATGCAGGTAGATTCTCAATTTTTACATACAGAGGGCGAGTATGTTATTGTTTACATTAGACTCCGGGCTCATAATAACAATTTATAAACAGAAATACACCATATCACTTTAATTGATCCGGTAATGAACCCTCATTATGTCAGTCTATACACAATACTACTAAACCACCACAAAGGCAATTACAAAGAAATACAATTGTCCACCCCAGACCAATTTTGCAAGATCTATCTATACATACATAAAAGTTACAACTATAGTAAACTTAAATCCAAGTCACTTTACACTTGCACTTAAACACTTTAATACAGTATTTCCTTACGTTCCACGTTGATTACGAATCAGGTGTTGGGTTCGATTTTAGACAGTTGTAAAATCGAAAGTGGGAGCCACATAGTCTCTGGGCTCGACTTAATCGCACTTTAATAGCTGCGGCGTTTTACAAAGAGCGCCTGCTTCGCCACAGTAAACCCCGTGTCGGGATCACGTTTTGTTATGCAGTTGAGACGTTGTTCCTTAAAGTTTAATGTTAGAATAATTGTATGAAAGAATTTTCATTAACAAATAAATAAGTTTCTAATTTGGTACCTACATACTACAATGTTTTATTTTTGAACTGATTTTGAAAATGAAAACTAAAATTTAATTCCACGCATTTAAATAGATTTGATTTTCAATTTATAAACACGTATCTGAATTAGTTTTCATACTTTTTAAAGACGGCTTTATGGTATGTTGTGACAGAAGCATAAAGATTGTTTTACTCAACTTTTTTGAAGAGCCTAAGTTGTGTTTGTAAAATTCTCATGTGTCGGCATGAATGGAAAACCCTTATTTGAGTGGGTGGCTGGTTAAATGGTCGACACAAAGATGTTATGGCCGGCGAGCGCTCGATCAAACGGTGGACACTGACAGACGATAAATGACTCATCGGCAATAAACGGGTGTATTTAGTTGTCGAAATGACAATCATGTTTGAGAAATTGAATCTTAATCTGCGATTATCGTATCATATTTCGATACCGGAGTCTGCAATTGTACGAGTAACTGACCTCTGTTACATAAGTTAGACCTAACATAGCTAGCGAAGAAAATTTGTGGTATTATAGGTTACACCACTGCCTACACCTTCGAACAAAAATCCTGATGCTGAAAAAATATCAAAATACGTTAACCTAATTTCATTAAATGTAAGTATAATGTCAACGAAGCTTGTGTCGATGTTTTATGAATGGTTCTATATTAGATCAGAATCGGAGCGGCTATAGACCAAGCATTCCGTTCATACTTTACGCGTTCAAAGGTACTTTACGCGCACAAGTTGAGAGGTAACAAGATAAAAAAAAATACCAAAGTCACATACGACTCTTTTCCGCGGAAAGTGCGACTTATGAACAAAATCGAAAGTTCAATGTTAAAAGATAAAAAGTATGGTAGCAGTGGTGATGTTTATTATCTACATACATATTTATATAAACGATAGTGTTGGTAAATAAGTTATAAATAAAACGTTCTAAGTATATGTATTATGTATGTATGTCACTAAACAGTATAATAAGATAAAATAATTAAATAAGATTCAATTCAATGCTATTTTATTTCTAATTATTTCTCGACAGAAAAAAAAGTCTTGATCTGAAAGATTTCGCATATAAAGGTATGATAAATATACATAATTAGTAGATGGAAGTCATAAATAAAACAAATGGAGCAAATTTTATTACTTTACATTATATACACATAGGAATACATTTCTTCATTGTTTAAATGTTATAAATATACCTATTTATGTCAAAAGAAGTCTTAGTCCGCTAGTCCGGTAGCGATGAATTGTGAGACATTTATTACGTTGCTTATAATTTTATTGTTAATAGGTTAATGGGACACGCAACCCATAAATTATTTAACGCAATAAGGATTAATGGAGTTGAAATCTACGATCATAACCGGCCATCAGCTTGAGAATTGAGATTAGCGAATTCGTTCTACTTTTTTTTCATTTGAATCAAATCTCGTAAATCTATTCGATATCATTCGAATTTTAATCGAGCATTTTTTTTTAATTTCTCGCCACGCAGAGGCACCAACACCCGCTGTTCGTCATAACGCGGCTCTACGTGACCGCGGCACTGCTTTGATATACTTACACCCTTTTTCTTTTAACATTTACACTTTTATTTCTGTTATTGGTTACAATATTAACTGGCGGCTACCGAACGATGCAAAGGGCTATTATAATTTAGTTTTATTTATGCAAAATAAAAGTGATACTTACAAGATTTATAAGCTGTGGGGTGGGCCGTATTCTGGTTATTTTATTAATGTCGGAATATCATTTGTTTTAAGCCCTTTAAATTTTTTTTTAATTATTTTGAAATTTTTGCCTGTGCCTATTGAGCATTTTAAAAGCAAGCTAGTGATTTCAGTCTATTGTTAGATATTTTTTTAGAAATAAGTACGTCTTAAACATACGTAAGTACCTACTTATATATTTAAATTATAATTTAAAATATACGTAGGTAAGTAATGTACAACTGCCGTAAAAATTACAGAACTTGAAGCCGAGGAACGATACTTTGCCGACGGAAAGTATTGTGCTAACTATCTTCATCACTTAAGCGGTGCGTAATTCTAAAATGTGTGTGATACCCACTTACCTAAATATTTTGTTTTTAATATTGTGAGTATGAATGTACATGTAAACCTTTTACTTAGTATTAGAAGAATTTTCTGCTTAATGTTAAAGTAAAATAGGTATAAATTTTGACAGTTGTAAAATTATTTTACATTAAATAGGTGTATTGTGTTTGTGTAACTTAACTAGCTATAAAAGTTAATACATAAGTAAGTATATTATGTTTTAGTGATTAAATTATAGGCACATTTCCTTATTCTGTACCTACTTAGAACAAACATACAAAATAACAATACCTACAGCCTAATTAGGTACAGGCTTTAGTCTTATCTTTCCAATATTTCCTTTGTAACTTGTTCAACACTAAAAACTTTGAAACAATTTGCATGGTTTTGACGTGGCATTTATTTGAATTTATTACGAGAACATGGTTTTTTTGAGAATTTGTAAGTATCTTCAAGAATGTTCGTTGCACAAATATAATAATAATATGATCTTTGCCGGTGCAAGAAGTATCTTTGTAAGTTTAGTAAACTACCTAGTTAAAACATAGACATGAAGGTACAATAATGACTAGCTAAGTCTAAACGCTTACGTCATAAAACATGAAATGACTTTTTAAATGTTCTCATACTCTATTTTGTTCGTGTTCGAAGATTCCTGAGGATAATTTTATGAACACGCATAATGCATCTTTAATGCTATCATCCTCATAAGGAAGACGCTACATTTTTAACTAATATTCCGTGCTAACCGTGCTTCTGGCGCTTCTAAGGTCAATGAGCTGCTGCCACTAACCATCAAGCAACTCATCTGCATTGCCAATTAAAAAGTACATACGGTGTAAATTATAACATTAACTCTCATCTGGCGTTTAAAAATGATGTGCCTACTTTAGTTGGCAGTTAGTTATTTCCTAAAGCCTATAATTAACCTGTTTTGTGAAGGATTTAAACCTCATAGGGTTGTAAACTTGTAAGTCATTTAGAATAACTCTGAGCGTGAGATGCGTATTCTGGTATATCTATTAATTTAATATGAATTGTATTTAAGTCAATCTTAATCAGTTAATCGTTAATCAGTTTTAGTAGATACCTTATAATAGGTATCTACTAAAACTGATTAACGATTAATATATTAAATTAATAGATACCTATAGAAATACACGCAAATTGATAATTCTGCAAGATAAGCCAGTTAACATTTTTAAATCCATTCTGTTTTTAAAACAAGAGTGGTCCAAACTGCGTGTCAGGACTAACTCATCGTAAACTAAAGCATAAATGAGTTTCCAAAGATTGGTATAACGGCTATTCTGTCAGGTATTAGGGCTCCGAAACTAATTCTCACACGTCACAAATTCGACGTGGGCTTTGTAAAACAACGAGACAACCGCGAGAGAATTGATCTCGGGCTAACTTGCCACGTTATTCCGGTATTAGTTTTAAGTTTTTGATAAACTGTTACAAAGATAACAATGTCGTATGTGTAAATAATGTCGGATTTAAAAATAAGTACAAGGTCTAAAGTCTGGTCTTAATGTGGTTTATTCATATCAAGTGGCTTCTGATTTACTTTCATTGTTGACAGTCCTCATTAACTAGATGCAATAGGATAAGTTTTTACTCCATTTGTCCAAAGAAGACCTCGAAGAAGTTTGAAATCAAATCATATCGAGGTCAAAAGATGTCAGAGGACAGTCGTTACGATGTAGGAAAACATTGTAAGAAAACCTGGTCACAAAAAAGAAAAAGATTCTAAAATTGGCAATTTGCCCTGAGCAATCATGTTAATCAATGCAGTGGCATGACAGGTTGCTATTTTTTAGATACTTACTTACCTACAATCTCAAAACTGACAATGTTATATAATAATTTAGGTTTAATTTTAAATCCGTTAGTTTTGACATCTGTCAAAAGATTTTGTATCTCTTGGGTACCTATTTATCTGCTGATTCATTAGGTATAATAAAGGAATTTATAAATAAACGTTCTTGTACTTACGTCATTAATTAAATAAAGTTAGGTAGGTACTTACCTAACTTAACACATTTTACCGCACAAAACTTTCAGTGTTCTTTCATTTCAGGCAATGAAGTCCGACTTTAGATCCAATAAAAGAAAACCTTTCATAGATCGAAATGCAATTTAATAATAAATTAAGTACTTACATAACGTAGGCTATCTCCTTTAACAATTAGTAACGAACCAGAAACGGACGACAACAAATGTCAAATATTTGAATAACAATTAATGGGTATGACATCTGGTTAAATAGCTTACGATGTATAATACTGAAATCTATACACCATCTTAAAAATTTAAAACCTGCAGCAAAACCAAGAGCCTTTAAAACAAGTAAAACGAAGCAAATGGCATCGGCTGACGGGAGGGGTGTGCGAGCGAGAGGGTGCCCATGCGAGCGAGACAGACAAAAGCGGCCGGCACAAAGCAGGCGGCAAGCGCCAAAGGCGGCGGCGATCGCTAATTGGAGAGCGCACGAGTTCAAAGCGCGCCGCCCGCGACGTTTATATTAGGCAGGTACACACGAACCGCGATTGATTAATTTCACCGCTATACCGCGAGATCGCGCGGCAATTAGGACACTTTTGTTCATCTCGCGATACGCTTTTTTAGGATATGATTTTTTATTAGATTCTTATTGGAATGTTGAGGGTGTGGACTAGCCACGATCATCACCCTGATAAATACATTAAATATATAGAGAGATAGAGCTATAAGTATATGATATAATTAGGAAATTGTATTAACTTATTTAATGGGATGCTTTGTATGACGAAAAGGGATTTGTGTTGATAGCTAGGTCAAAGATTTGCAGAAAATAAAAATAGCATAAATTGCTTTCGTTTTTTAACCAGTTATTAACACTGGCAGTCTGGTCTAGCTTAAGCTAGATATTAAATCGTTTTCGAACAATCTTAATTATAATTTGTAAGTTTTATAGCTTTGCAAGCATTATGCTCGGTAACTCAGGCCTAAAGGCCGAGGCGTTAGCTTGTGTCAATACCGTACATTTAATTATCTATTCAATCCTATTCTATTAGCATTTATGCCACTTGTCTAGGCTCTCTGGAAAAACGCTCCAACGAACAAAGTATTTTCTATTAAATCTTACAGCAAAATTTTATAATTTTCTATTTAACTTCATATAATTTAGCAGACCGTCGATTGATCTGGTTCTTACGTGGTCTAGTGCTTGTATCTAAGATTTCGTGCATATACCTACTAAAAAATATTATATTCTATATAGCCTTTAGTCTCTAGTATAGTTTATAGTCTAGACTTAAAATAAACAATTTGCCATTCAAAACTATGTGACACGCCAATTAAAAAAAAGTATTATAGCTTCCAACGCGTGTAACTCTATTCTAAAGAACAAAGGTACCGCTATTACCACTTTACCCTGTTTACCGTGATCCTCATAAACAGTTGACACTAAGACCGATTTCCTACTCATTCGTCACAGCTTCTCTCATCTACCTTACAAATTTAATACTATCATTACGAAATCCATACAATGTCAACGTTAAAGTTCAATTTTGCTTGTATGAATTGAGTTAAAGTTGGCATAAGTTTCCTTTCGGAGCTTTTAATAAAGGAGTTCTAAAAGGCTCATATTTTGAAGGGACAGCCGATTGAATTTATAAATCATGATGATAGGTGCATGTGGTTTAATCAGATGAAGAGTCTTTTAAGTCTTTTTGCAAGATTTCTGCACATTGAAATCTTGCAAAAAATCTTAAAAGACTTCAATGACCGTGCTTGTGCTTTATTGTATGCTCTTACTAAAGGCATTTACTTCTTTGCAAGCTTGGTCCTATAAAAATGTTTTACATGATTCACTGTATAAAAGTAAAAAAAAAAAACGAGACTGGTGGGCAATGTCACTCTTTCAAAGTCATCCATTACTGTCTATGTTAATGTTGATATGCACTGAAATTGTCTCAGAGTCGTTAACATGTGAATGTGGTTGATTCATCCAAATTAATTCTCATAAGCGGAGCATATTTTATTTATTAGAAAAGACAAGTGCCGTTCTAGAGAATAATAATCCTTGTCTCTTAAAATCGCGTATCTTCTATAAATCAGTTGCATGCAATCCCTCTACATCACTGAGGCAGACAATAATAATATAATTATCTTGATCAAGTTCAAAGTTGAGGAAGGATTGACATCGCAGCAAAGTTCATCCATACTACCTGGACACGATCTCGTCTAGCACGGTTCGTTTTCAGCGTTCATTTCTCCTACGTAAGTACGTGCAGGCTCTTGAGCATTAATATCACGGTACGCAGCGGCTTTGCGAAGCCTTTGGCACTGCAGAAGTCCATGAGCGATAGTTAAAACTTCCCATCAGGTAGGCTGTTGGCTCGTCTGCCACTGTATATCAGTAATAAAAATATTGACATTGCCCTAAATGTTAAAGATCTTAAAGTAATTTTCAGGAATCTCAAACCTACTGGTTGCGATTTCAGAAATTAGTCCATATCTGTTCCTGATATCAAAATCAGTTGCCAGTGTAAGGGTGAAGCCAGAAGAGCGTAATTTTATGAGTTGTGAGTCGCTGAATGTCGGTCGCGTAAATAGTAACGTAGGCCGGCAGATAACTCATTTAGCGTTGCCGTGTGAACAACATAGGTTTTGTATACAATCTAATGTAGCAGAAATTATAAGACCGAAATTCTGCGACTCACAACTCACAAAGTTACGCTCGTCTGGCTTCACCCTAAGGAGTGGTGTTGCTTGTAGATATCAGTAATCAATACATTACATGAAGTGACGTCACCTGACCTTCACAAACTAAGACAGTGATGAGTTTAGCACCTCCAATATCTGTAAATTTTTTGAAGCTGTCTATAGTTTTATTTATTTTATTTATAACCTTTTATTATACAATTCTGTTCAATCATTCTAATAATAAAATTACTTGGGTATTTTAATTTTGTGATATTATGTTAGGTTCTTTAAACATTTTTTATGAAATTAAAGGTAGATGATACTGGTAGGTAACCAATTGGCATGCCGTTATGCCGTAAGCGTTTTAATCAAGATATTATAATATTATCTACTTAATAACAACACATGTATAAAATAAGTTCAACTACAGCTTTTAATCAATTGAGTAGGTACTTAAACAGCCTGTATTTTTACATATTACAAGCCATTAATATAGAATAACAACAAAAATGCCGCTTAATTATATTATAATTTATCTGTGTAGCGCTTCTAATCCGTAATGGTGGGGTGTAGGTATGCGTATGCTTAATAAGCGAGGAAACAAGAGGTCTTCTGATAATATCGAACCTCGGGCGACGATGAAATGGCTCAATCGGGATCATAACCTAAAGGAAGGTGAGATGTATGCATTTTACACATATATTTTGTGGTCGATGTTAGTTTTAGGCTGAATTGTGGTTAGGTTTTGATAAAGAGGGTAAGTGTGGCAGTTGCGGCTTCAGACGGAATTAAACATGTGTGTTTTAATTAACAACTATCTACTGTTTTAAAAGACTCAACTACAGTCTATTCCATGTCGTAGGTGACTTTAGAAACATGTATACCTAATTAACAAACACAGTTCCAAACTCAAATTTAAATTCAAACACTTTATTGCTGAACACAGTACATTAGATACATCGCTAGGTGTTGGGTGAATGTGTAGTTCACAATGTTCTACCATTAAAGGCATGTAAAATTAACAACTAAGATTATAAATTACAATAATTATACAAAATAGAACCATATGTTACATTATTAATAACAACAAGTCATTAAAATTCATAATAATCAATAATTACATTTCATATTAAATATTTACATTATCCATATTATATATACCTGCGTGTCAATTAGGTAGACATTTATCGCATATTATGTCTTTTTTATTAGTAGTTCTTTGAATTGGTTTTTAAATACATTTATATCATTATTTTCTAATACTGACCTTGGTAATTTATTATAAATTCGTGGTGCCATTCCTAAGAAGTTCTTATTAAATATAGCTTTTTTGTGTAGTTTAACTCTTTGATTGGAAAAAACTAGGGTAAGTAATAATTTATGATTCTAATTTTAATTACGATAACTTTACTATACTTGATATGTTTGAAACTTTGGCTACAAAAATATTTTCTTCTGGGACCGACACCGAATCCCTTTATAAGGGCCAAGGAGGTAATTAGGCCTCCGGCGCTTTGCAAACAAAACGCAAAAGTATGGTAACAGACTTATAACGGTATTCTGTTAGCAGAATTTGTCTTGTTAATTCGTCATTCATGCTGAAACCAGTAAGTCTATTAAAGATTAATAGTGAAGAATAATTTTGCCAAAATGAGACACTTGGAGTGCCCCAAAAATCTAAACCTTGACAGCTCACGAAGGATTTATTCAGACCATAGCAAAAACTCAAGTCAAGTATATCCACATTCATATTTTATCTATAGTAGTCTTTTAATATTATATTTTATAAGTTAAATTAAAAAAATATTATGATAAAAATGTCGTATGCTTATACTCGAATACGACCTTATACTTGGGAGGTAGATATGTGTATGATTTTTAATTAAATCGTGAAAGTTTATATTAAAAGTCTACGAATTAATCCGCCGAGACCGAGATATAAATTTTTAAAAATAGTATGCGTCGCGGTCGTACGAACGATCGAATACGAACATTGTCGATCACTTACGATTCACGCCCGTGGCTAAACGATATAATCGATTCGCCAAAACACCGCAATTCTAATACAATGTACCGGCTACTGTTTTTGGCAATCTTTATTTGAAATTTAATTTATTTGTTATTTTTGAAGCGTACCGAAGAAATTGTGCAGCCTTTTTTACTCATTGATTAGTTGACCGACAAAGAAGTCAATTTACTGCACGTAATTAAAAAAAGGCTGCTTGTCTTGGTTTTACGTAATATTGTTGTTATTTTAATTCATGTTTATTTTTATTTTATTACTTAACTGTACAAGATCATTAACGTCAAGAATTATGTACTACTACAAATTATAAAAAGAATAAGGAAAAAATAAAATAGTCTTCAACAATACAGATTATTCGTTATTTATTTTATCATACAGCCTGCTAGTTACGGTCATATTGATGCAGTGTGTTTTCTATGAATTATAAACTAGTAATGAGATACTACTTTGTAATAAGTACCTATGTCTTTCTAGCAACTACATTCGAAAATGAAAATGAAAATGAAAGTATGTTTATTCATATATAGGTTAATTAAATTAACACTTATGAACGTCAAAGTTTACAAAATGTCAGCAAATTAACCTACAGCCAGTTCGCTGACGAAGTAGAGCCATGAGAAGAACTGGCAACAAACTCAGGTCACTATTTTTAATCGCCAGGTTATTAAATTTTTTGTAAATTACAATTTCAAGTAGCATGCACAGTGACACAGGCAATACACTTAACTCTATAGGTAATTAATTACTTACAGCTTTCTATGTTGTAAAGAAAAAATAAAAAGTAAAATGTGTGCTTTACAGGCTGCCTCAATTTGCATATTGCTACAAAACGTAAAGGCAACATGTGAACTGTGATAAATGTTTCTATATTTGTTATATTCTCTTTACATAGCGCACATTATTACTGCCAAAACTCTTAACAGCTTTACCTATACCCACTCTTTTGTTGTTTTAACTCTGACAACCCTAGTTTCAACATTACTATTAAAAACAAACATATTATGTACCGGTACAGTTCTTAATCATTTGTAGATACATACGTAGGTATGCATATATGTTCGTATCGCGTATAATGTTCTATACCTGTTTCTATTGCGCCTTGGCAACTTACCTACCCATCTAGATTTGTTACCGCTACGTTTAATCATGGCTTTATGGGGAACACTGACGTATGTAGAAATGCGTAGGAATGTATTGTTAACAGGTTCTCCGTTGCAGTTTTCAACTGTAAATTTTCGTTTTAATACATTCTCATGTAATCACGTAAGATATTACTAGTTTAACACCCTCAATATAAAAAGTCGTTGAGTCAGATACAAGTAAGTACCTACGTCAATGTTACAAGTAAATTAGCATTAAAGAAAAAAAAATATTTCTCATCATGGCTGTTTTCCCCTGAGGATGAGGATGTGATGTGGTCTGAAAATATATGAAAAATTTCATCTACTTACTGCAACCCTAGAAATGTTGTCATGAAAAATGTGCTCTTGTGGTCTAGGTATCGCTGCGTTCATAGGAGAAATCATCATTTTGTACCTATCTGTTCAGGTATTTTAGACATAACATGAAACTAGCTGACAAGAATCTTTAATATTTTTTGTTATGCCCAAGCATGTATTTGTACAGTTACAGAAGAAAACAAAACTCAAGCAAAAATACAATTTTGCTTTCAGGAAAGGTTTGATGTTGTAAAAAAACTTGTAGAAGAACATTTTGATTGATGCTTTTTTATAAAGTTGTCAAAGAAGCGTATTGTTTGATGGGTAAGTGATTACCGTTGTCTATAGTAGGTACCTATTATTCTGGAGCATTAGTTCTCAGAACAGTCCATAATTTTGACTTTGATATGAAATACAAATCCAGTAGGTAGTAATACACTTAGACCTAGGTGTACCTAATGTAGAGGCCCGTACAGATATAGATAAAGTTACCTATTCTGTTACTGTTTATGTACAAGAAAGTACTATAATTTTCCCTATATTTTCTTCCAATTTTCCTTTAAGGTCGCATTCGCATGTCTTTGAGTCATACTAAATACCTCGTATCTGCCGAACCGGTCGCCTCACAAGTGGCGCTGCTGGTGGTCGGTGTCGGAACTAATTGTGAGCCATTACTTAGGTTCTGTAATCTGTGCCATTACCCACATTATCTCGACTTACATTGAAACTAGCTATAAAATATGAATATCATTATTTTTAGTCTTGAGTTTAATTTTAAAGTTATGGTTGCAGCGAATTACTATTTTTTTTTAAATTTACGTTGGTATGTCAAAAAATAATGTCTACGCTTTCACCCTATAACTATTTACTTGATGGAAATGACTGGTCCCATTGTTTTTTGCCAGTTTCTTGTATATATAGTATAAATGTGTATAATCTAACAGCGATTTATAGTAGATTTATAGTACAGTATAGGTAGTCTCTTTTCTGGTATATAAAGTTACCCCGTCTCTTTAGTGGTGTCGTACGAGGTATCTACTCAGCATTTTCTGGGCACTATAACTATAAATATATACATAGACAGTTTTTCATATACTACAAACATAGACTATAAAAAACTATCTTTGAGGAGAAATTGAAGAAAGGCTATTAGTAGAACGCAAATTAGTTAAGGCCTAAAGGAAATCGCCAATCTGCCTTGAGCAAGCGTAGCGATCAACGCTCATACCTTCTCTATATGAGAAGAGGACTTTCTCTGCAGTGAGATAATAATGGGCTAATATGATAAAAGTTTTTAACATATTACTGTTAGCCACCACCAGCCCTAATGAAAAAGCCACAATACGAACTAGTTAGTTACTCAATTCTACCTATTAATAGCGCCACAAAACACACTGGACGTAACGGCCGGTAGCACCATGTTTAATTAAAGTTTTAAACCTTGGCTATTATTATCGCTGATTACCCGTAAGCTTTGAGTACGGGCATTCGATTAGTCAACTCGGGATTAGAACAACAATGGCATATTTATAGCTAGAATGTAGTGGCGTTATTGTATGGAGCAAATCGAATGTTTATTGTGATTTGTGCCACTATACTTAGATGTTATTGTGTGTGCGATGTCTGTACACTTGCGAAATATTTCTGTGTGTTTCTTTGTTATTTTATTATATTCTAGGGAGAGAAGGCTTTATTTAAACAAAATTTCTCTCTGTCTAGATTAGAAACTATTGGGTGCAAGCCAACGCTAGGAATCATCTTTATATAGCTATCCCCGAGCGTGTCTATAAACGAAATACGCAGACGATGTGAAGAAGTCATTCCTGATAGGTAGTATTTTAATCACCTCTTACAACACCCCATGGAGGTAGATCTTTATTCTAGAACGAGGAGTACACGACAAACAAAATTACTAATAAGATGTTACTCAAGTAAGTTATTCAACTAATTCACAAGTTAATAGGCAGTCAAATATTTAACTTACCGCGGCTTCCTACTCTAAGATTGAATGCGGTTTACGTTATGAAACGAAATAGCCCTACAACTATGTTTACCAACTACCTACAATTACTTAACACTGTGTCTAAGATTACAATTGAGTTTACTACACTGTGTAACACAGTTAAACGTTGTGTTGCATTTAGAAATGGTCTCTGCCGCCTGAGCTTTGATTTCGCAAAAAATTTTTGCTGCAATTCGAATTCGCATATCTAGCGTAGGTAGGTACACACCGTGCACAATAGTAGGTATAACTTTAATATGTTTACGTTTTAATTTATAAAATTTTGATCAAAACTAAAATTAATTATTAATCTGCAGATTGGATTTCTATGAATTACAATCAGATTTTATTTCAAATATTCGTAACATTTAAACTATTATATGTAAAAAGGAGCACTGAAACTACCAGTCGGATTTGAAGAATTCTTTTTGCGTATGATAGTTAAGTTCCTAGCTCTTGAGAAAGGTTATGTAACATCACGCTACTGGCGATGTGATCAGAGCAGTAAGCAAAGACGGGAATGAATCCGCGTCGCGGAAAGTTAGTTGAAAATAAAACCTTAGGCACAATCTTATTAACCACGCCTCGATTATGAGCACCCATAGATATTCTAATTACCAACACTGTAACACGACCGTTACGGTTATCCGCCATTGTTCTAAATACGAACCGACCAATCAGAGCGCTGGGCCTGCAGTATGACGTCACAACCAATGTAAACATAATTCAATTAAGTGGATTGCGCACGCGCTTATCGCTTACTATCGAGTGTGAAGAATTGTCGCTAATAGATTGCCTTTACCAGCACCATAACGTATGTAAATATATACGTGGTAGAAAAATTAATGGCTATGCTCATGTTTTAATTATGAAACCTAGTTTTATAGTGTTAAAGGATTTTATGTCACATTGTTTACTACATTAAGTATAGTGTTGATACAACAACTATGAGCTTTAAGCATTTTGTTAAGGCTTTTTTGCTGGCTGTGGCTTAAAATATTTTATTTTCTAGTTCTACTGGATTTGCTCTACACTTTGAGTGCACATCAGACATAATAGATTTTTTTTTTGTTTTAGGGTCGCCGGTGATTGACTTAGTGCTCAATGACTACAAATGAACAAGCCTTGTATCGTGAAGTATCTTAATATTTTACAAACACATGCAATTAACAGACGAAAATTATTTACAATTTGTCTTTGATTGCTACGTGCTTTATCCGCTGTTGCGGATTTCGCTAATCTGCTAAGCCATGTCAACTTTTTCCCGCACGGATTCAATAATTTCTTATTCTCATAAAAATATTATAGCCCTTAAAGTTAATTAAGCTGTAAGATCATTACTAAGACAATCATCATAAAATTACCTAGAGAGGTAAGTAGGTATTTTCATTATTGTATAAGCCATGTGACTTTAGTTATAGCCATTAACCCTTTTAGTCTGTGAATGTACCTTGTACAAGGCAAATTATTATGTGTACCTACATAGTATAAAAGAAAGTAAGAACTAGCATGTGTCTGTCTCAATGGATTTTTAAACGGTTTTTATTGTTATGTGCGTTTTCGAGGAGGTTTTTACTAAAGTAGTACCTATATACATTAGAGACGACCATAGTACCTAAAGCAAGCTGAAAAACTGCAACTTTTAATACCTACCGATGCGAAGCGAGGACGGGCTAGTTAGAGATAATTCCTTCGATCTCTCGTACCTTCAGAACAAAATTGTCATAAAAAGTGATAATCAAAATGATAATTTTCATCTTAGCTTAATTTATTTGCTTAACATAATTTCTCATAAATTATGATCCTTTGTTGAAAGCAGAATGAATTACGGAATGAAGACATTGTTCTTAGGCAAAATATAAGTATCTAAGAATTCTAAATAACTGAACCAAATAATGAATATTAAAATAAAACACATACAAATCCGATTGCGGTTAATTGTTCAAAAACCAAAACATTTTCACTCAAATAATATAATTATATTACAATTCACCAACAAAATCATTTTGATCCCTTTATTACAAGGACTTTTTGAGGGTTTCAGGTCGATCAAAGGACCATTATAATCCAAGTCTTTACTTTCCAAAAGCTTGTATATAAGTGTCGGTCACGACTTACCACGATACACGCAACCACATTTTCATTCATGAAAACAAAATAAAATTCCTCGATCTCTCAAATAATCCTGACAGTTTATAAAGGCTTTCCGAACAAAGATGTCGATTGTGTTAAAATCGACACATATTAAGTTATTTTCGCCCTTAATTATTTAGTAGTCACGATCTTATTTTATCGATGTTTTGATGCTTCATTTTGGAGATCTTATTGTTAAATGTAATAATGAAAAGGAAATAATTATTTCGAAATTGAATTAATTTCAGTTTCGGATGGCGTTGGTATATATTGTATCTATTGTTCTAAGAATTATCAGGCATCATCGCGCTGTTTCCTAGAAGGGTAGCTAGAGTGTCGAACCCACGTTTTGTTGATTTTCACGTCTTCAGTGTCAAGTCAGTGGAAGATAAATATCTCCTGCAGTAGACGAGTTGTCCACTGCAGGAGATATTTATCTTCCAAGCGCAGGAATTGGCAGTCACGACGCTTTCAGGCGGGTTGGAGAGTGCAATTTAAAGCCGCGGCATGACGAGTTTTTGTACGAACGGTATGGGTCGGGCAATTTTGAAAATATCGTTTCTTACAAAATGTATGTACTTACATAGTATGAAAGAGCATATTGTCACAAAGACACGGTCGACGGAACGAACGAGGCAATCACAATCCCGTCTTGTTCACGTCCCGTCCTAGGTATTATCTCGTTACGTATGTAGCGAACTTTAGTTCCCGCTGGTACCCGTTTCTTAATAATTCGACACTCACAAAAAGAGATAAGGTGGTTTCATATCCTAGACCGAAGTTTACACGTGGACAAACAGATTGCTGAAAAAGATTTATCTATGTATTAGGTATCTTCAATATAGTATAGGTTTATAGTATAGGTTACGGTAGTAGATCCAAGCCGATTTCAGCATGAATGGGCCGGATCGTCCGGGGAAGTATTACCCTCTCATAGAAGATCGACTTAAGAGTACCTAGTAGTATCCGTACTACTGCGTTTCGTTCGGTGAGTGAGAGCGCCGGAGGCCCAATTTCCCCCCTTTCCTCTTTCCTCACCTCCCTCATTCCCTTCCCCTAACCCCATTCCCAGCCGCCATGGTGGAGGCCACCATACCAACTGTTTAAGACGATGGCTTTTGGTATAGTGGCCGCCACTTCTGGATTCCACTGACCGCTTACCATCAGGCGAGGTGGAGTCACTTTAGTAGGCTATAATATATAAAAAAAGGTTTAATCATCGTATGAGAAAATATTATATTAAGCAAATTTAAACTTTATCCAAAATAACCTAAGATGAAAATTATCATATGAAATTGTCGGGCCTTAAGATATTTTTGTTGTGAAGGCGCTAAATATCGAAGGAATTGCACAGCGACGGCAATTTAGAACAAAACAATAAATTACAAACTCGGTATGTAGAGTAAAAATACCGAAGTCACAACAACAAAATTAAATGTAAGTCACATGAAATATTTGTATTGTAACAAAATTATCCTTGGTGGTAGTGAAAAAATGGTTATGGTAGATGGTGATGGTAGTGAAAAGAGCCTATAAAGGTGCAGGCGAAAAAGGTACATGTACATGTACCTATCGCAGAAAACTTAAAAAAGAACAGACACTAATAACCTCAAAAATCCTAAATGACCGAAATGTACAATATTTTAGGATAGGATCGAATCCAAGACACTGGCAGATATTATAAAAGGTAAGAAGATAATTTTAACCGCACACCTTTACAATATTAATAACTAAATTCAGTTCAGTACTTATTAAGCAGAAATCGGAATTAGGTAGAATTATTTATTTATGTTCTTACACTGAATTCATACAGCGAAATATTAAAGTGGATATGCCTGAAATTTCGAGATTAATTTTAAAGAGCAGAAAAAATACTGTGATTTATTAAATAAAAAAGTTATTTACTTTTACACAATTTTAACCACTGCACGCGTGACGTTGTTAAACTTACATCAACGACATCGTATGTCCGAAGTTGTAAAATTCCAATACAATACCAATACATTTGTAGTTCGCACACGGAAATGCGGAGCAATCAATACTAGATTTTTAGATCCATATTAATATTAATATTTTGATGCAAGTACATAAATAAAGCTGCCTAATTCCGACCTCTGTTAATGAGCTCTATTAGTGTACTGGTACATAACAATTACAGAAATAAAAACATTTCAACATTCGTATTTTCCAAATTCAAATGTAATATAACGTTCAAAACAGAGCAATAAAAAGTGCCTAATTCATTCATTCTCTAGAACAATAATCGTAAGTTCATTAATTAAGAACCTTTTTTACCCACGTACATAGCCGCTATTTACTTATGTATCTCACTCTCAATCTGAGAGTTAACGACTTAGAACGGTAGCCAAACGTTATAAATCTTGAGAACTACGTTCACATATTTTATGTATAATAATTAAGTATGTATATAATATACAGGTCAGACTCGTTGATGCTAAGTAATGTTGCCATAAAATAACGCAAACTAAGAAACAATGGTCAGCAATTTTAAACCTAAAATCTTATTAACACGGTAAGTATGTTTCATTAAAATTACAATCAATTTATGACCTTATAAAAATGTTTTTCAGTCGAAACTTAACGTTATTTTTAGTTAGTTAACGGTCATATTATTTGCATGTAGTATAATTATATTAGTTTGTGACTTGGTGTCAAGGTTAAAGTAGGTACTTTGGTATATGACTAGTGGGTAATTCAGTCGGCATTTTAAGCAGTAAAATTCCTAATTAACGTTCTATATTAAGTTAGGAATTTAACTAGGCAAATTAGTTAGGTTCTTAATTTTATAGTCTTAGGTCTTACTAAGAGATTACATAATATAGCTCTATATGTCAAAATATTTATAATAAAGTAAAACTGGTATTGATGATAGACCACTAACCTTTTTCTATTCGCAACCAAACAGCAATCAGCAAACACAGACTATACCAAATTTTCATATCCTTAGCCGTGCCTAACGTAAATGTGATGAATTTTCGTCCAAATAAAGGAATTTTCACCATTTTGCCTGGATGTTTGATGGTATGGCGAGAGTACCTAAAATTACCTCCTGTACCTAATTGTGAAGCAATCGGTCTCAGCTGTTATTGTTCATGACAGTCATTAGGTTCAGACGGTATGTCTCTATCATAGACTAAAGGCGACCTAAACTAATCCTGACCCTACTACTAGGTTGATCACTAAACTCTCAATAAAAGATATTCTGAACAGAGTGTGGCCGATTAAAAGACCAATACAGCAGCAACTCCACTACTGCGCATGCTAATATAGCATTTTAATTTAAAATATAAATAAAAAGTGAAACATAAGGCAATAATTGTCTTATCGTCATCAAAATTTAATGATATTTGAAAACGCTCAAAACAACAACGACAGAGGAGACAAAGGATAAATCTAAAAATTACTGTATTCATATTTCTAAGTTATTATTATTATGATAGAAAATTTACGAAATATATAGCTAATAAAATACAGGATGTTTATTGTTCTTTGTTTAACAGATAAACATTATATTTAAGAGAAAGGAAGTCTTGTCAGTTTATGCGAGGAGTGTCTATTAATGTCCGTAAATATGTTGGAATCAACAGAGTTCATAGAAAATTATTTTTAAAAACTTCATATTAGAAATGCTGTTCTTTTATAGGCTATTATATTTTCTTATTGTAGGATAAAAGCCTCTTTTTTGAGGCATGAATTTAATTTCAGATTACATTTTTCTTTATTTATGAAACCACCTCACCTCAAGAGATGCTTGAAGGGGCTACCTTCGGAGTTACAATTTGGAACATGTCACGTTAAATGCTCTTGTTTAAAAAAAATAATTGCCCCTTTCATTATCGTCTATATCTTTATAAACATATGCAATTAACAGACACAAAGTACACTACATTCAGGACAATCGCACTTAATCACAACAATTCCTTATGACTTATAATAGCTACCATTGTCCTATAGGTATAACAATAAAAAAACATTCATATTTCCTTGAGAATTATTCTGTGTACCTACATAATACTATGTATTATTTAAATTAACACGTAAATAAAAAGGACTCCACCCTTCGAGGGTCCCATATAGTCATAAAAAAGCAAACACCTTTTATATAAACGAGGCCCAATTAAAATAGGGGCACCTGAATTAAAAACACACAGAAAGGCCCCTTTTTGTACGTCATTATAATTATTTGAGTCCGTTAAAAGGGACTAAAAACTAATTCAATTGAATTTGGAATCGATTAACTTATCTAAATCAATATCTAAAAAATTACTTAGATATTTGGGAAGGGCTCTGTCTATTTTAGAGGTATAATAACTACGCAAATCATTGGTGTTAAATGTATGTTATGAGTTTGCACTCTCAGGAACAACCAAAATAAGTAGGTATATTATTAAAAAAGCCCGTCTGCCTAAAACACACTAAAAAGAAAGAAACCCATTTTTTTCGTGCCGTCGGTCACCACATTGAATATTTAAATACCCAGTAAATCACTACCACAATTAATACGAATCTAATGACACCTCATGTGTTAAAATCCATTAAGCCATTTAGGTTGTAGAACGTGCCAAAGAAATAGATATACATACTCTGAAACATACATACATACGCTCGAAAAACATTACCCTTTTTTGACTGCGGCAGTCGGGCAAATATAGCAAAAGTTTAGAAATAATTATAATCTAATTGTTAAGTACATCATTATATTCATCATCATACTAGCACGTTATTAGGGCAAGGCCTCTTCTTTATGAGAAGGCATGAGTATTGATCGCCACGCTTGGACAATGTAGATTGGCGATTGTTACATGGCACCTTGGAGTATAATTAGGTAAGTAAACATAATATACTCTAAAGCTTAGTGCCTTCTTAATCATGGGTATGGCAAAGAAAGCATAAAAGCAAGATTAATGTAGAGCGATGAGAGCACTGTAAAGTATGAGTTTTTTATATTAACCTACCAAAGTGACTCCACTCTGCCTGATGGTAGGCAGTCAGTGGAATCCAAAAGTGGTGGACACCATTCCAAAAAGCAAGCTACTGGTATGGTGGCCTCCACTATGGTGACCTAGAGAGATGCTTTTTCACACCACGCTTAAAAGATCCAGGGTCATAATTAGATGTGTGGAATAAATTGGTAGATAGAGTAAGAAATATGTGGATTGAAAAAAGATGTAGTAGAATTATCTTAAAAGGCTCTCTCGTTTTCTATTACATTACATAGGTACATTTATGTTTTCTATATCTATCTTCAATATTAAATGAAAAAGTATACAAAAATCATCATTACGTTTCACTGGTAAGCAGTTATTGTATCCTGTGCACACTTTTTGCCCGACTGCCGAAGCCAATGAGGGTAATGTTTTTCGAGCGTATGTGTAATGTATGTATTTTAAATAATATATGTAAGTATGTAAGTATGTATCTCTATTTCTTTGACACTTTCTACAGCCTAAATGGCTTGATGTATTTAAACATATTATTATGAGGTGTCATTAGATTCGTATTAATTGTGGGCGTGACATAAGATACCTACCTATATACAATTTTTATGTAGCGTCAGCACGATAAAAATGGGTTTCTTTCTTTTGAGTTTTTTTAATAATATATTTTGCTTGTTTTACTTTCTTAAAATAGCAACATCACCTTTTTTGACATTTCACACCTTACTTACGAAATTAAAACTATAAGACCAAGTCATCGAAACGAACGATTTAATGACAAGGCGTGGTCTTTCTACTTTTGCTAACACTAAAACGCAATAGGACGGTCTGCAAGACCGCCAATTTAGTTTGAAATAACATCGAGACCAGCCGGCGGTTTATTTACAAAAAGGAGGTTATAATTCTGCTCGGGGTATTTAATACCCTAGCAAATACAGGGTTATTACGTAATGAGCCACTCTTGGGGATAGGTATCTAAGGTTTTTGAGCAATCAAATGTTTGTAATGCAGACTATGGTGTAACAGTGAGTTTGATATCCGGATAAAAATGTTTTTGAAAATACAGATGAAATACCTCATGGTACCTATATGGTAACCGTAGCTTAATTGAGCATTTTTTAATCTAGAGTGCTTACTATTATTACTGCCAATGGTCATGATCATTATTATTTCAGCCGGCAAACGTCTACCACTAGACACAGGCAAACCTTCCTTAAGCATCTCCATCATGACCGGTCCATCCATGGATGAGTGCATTCAAGACCGATCAGCTTGTAAAGGTATACCTACCTATAGGTAGCAATCAAATTGCCAACGTCATTTTATATACTCAACGTTCCTTGCCAAATTTAAAACATAATAAATTTATCTTAAGATTCTTAATAAACAATCCACCTTCCTTAATAATCCTATAACATCACAGATGGACAAGATAAAATCCGGATGATATAATTAAATTAACTGCCTCTTCACCCTGTCCCTCTCTATCACTTCAAGAGCGACAAGGAAAGCGATACACACCTTGCACCGCTGAGAATTAGAGGGTTAATATATGTAAGGGATAAAATTAATACTTAGGTGGTATTTTAAATGTTTTAGTGTAATTAATGTGATGTAGGTTTTATTTTTATAAAAAAGTGAAATAGCAGTCATCTTTGGAAGAACATCTGTATGCCTTATACTGTCAGTCCGCTAGGTATTCTGAGTTTTATAGTTTTGCTTGCTAAATATGCATGGTATAAACTCGAAGACTTAATTATACTTATGTAGATTTTCCGGGTTCGATTGCCGTGTCGCTTGAAGTGATTATGGAAATTCTTAATATTAAGCGGAATTTGTGCTTGGTAAATGACATAAAGGTCGTGCCATGATATATATGTACACAGATGACGAAACACAGGTGATGTACACCTCTGCCTACCCCTCACCGATATTCATGACATTTCTTATAAAATCAGTCACTCCGTGGTCTTGAATATCATTAGATCAAAGGTCATAGCGAGCCATAGCGTTAAAGAGCTATGTTATATAGGTATTAAACCTACTAATTTAAACAGTTCATCATCGTTTGTCAGAAGTCATGATTAGGTATAATTTGCAGTCAGGAACTATCATTCACTATACAGGAAACAAAGTTACAATAATCATGTCATGACTTCTACTTATATGAGAATGAGTCAAATATTTCATTGCAAATATTGAAGTGAAATTAATTTCTTTTCGGATACTTAATTAACTAAATCAACGAATTCAACGATTATTTTCCAATATGGCGAATTAACCATAGACACCCCATCGATTCCAATTTAATAAAGCGCGCCATTCACAATCAATTAGTCAGCGATTTCGTTTAGAAACTCGCTTTATTCGTGTAAAAGCTTACTGTGCTCGCCCTCAATGCCGGGTGCCTTTTGAGCTTATTTTTTACATATTTTTTTATAATAGGGGTAATATAAACGTGTCGGGCCTGACACCTTTGCGGACCCCACAGGCCGCCGCATAATTTGTGGGATAATAAAATATAATAATTCTTTTCGGAGCCCACTCTAAGTGTCGACGGAGTTGGATTCGATGACTTTTTTGTTGTCTCTAAAATGATTGTTGAACGAGTTATATTTATGTTTTAATTTTAAGTGTCTTTGAAAGATAAATTCGAATTTGAAATTTAAAAAATCGTTCAAAATCTTTTTGCCGTTATTCGATTCTTCAAAAGAGTCGTGGAAAATGTTTGCTAACCTTTTTAAATAAAAGTACCCATTTAAGTGTATACAAAGTTGTAGGTACTAATACGCAGATGGCGGTAGGTACACAGTCGTAAATATAGCAATCAGTGGCAGTTTAGATTGCATCGCTGTAATAACTTTAATGTTATATTATATATTTACATTACATATATGAAACGTACCTACTTATTTTCCATGGTACATCTGCGCATTATCATCAGTAGACCTTGGTAGGGTGATTTTAAAAGTCAATGATTGCTAAATCCTGTGCAATTATACATTTTAAATGTTAGTAGGAAATGGATTTAGCTATTTCAAAACAGATATTAGCTGAGATAAATATGCATAACTATGACAAAATATAACAATAGGTAATATTAATTACTAGCTTTTGATAGGTACTCGGTTAGATTCTAGTCTAGATTATACGAATGATAGGTAATTATCTTCGTCATTCTTAGACGTTTTCACAAATTCTCTATGAATAATACATACACTATAATAGGTATAATAAAATTATAACAGCGCTAGTCTTGCCCTACTTATTTTGCTAAGCAGGTGTTTTAACATTAAAAAAATGCTATTATTATAAAAGTTACCTATTCGTACTAAGTAAAACTATTCTATAGTCTAGTATATTTTTACAAATTTTTACTATTATTATGATAATAATAGTGTTAAGTACTTATTTTCTTATAATATTTACTAATTATTGGAGTACTTTTGTGAATACAAACTCGTTGCGATCATTATGACCCAACGATGATAAAAAAACTTAATTCCATCCTTTCCATACAAATGAAATGACACTTCCATGTAATTATAGGTATCTATGATTCATTACCATAGATATGGACATTTCCTAACTCTTCTAATGTCTCCCGCTGCCGTGAGGGATGTAAAAAATATTATTTCCGTTCATAAACAAGAAATGACTTCCTCAATCAAGCGCCCTGTGTTGCCATTGACAAATGACCATTTTGTTACATGTTAATCTCGTAACATATGGAGCATAGACAATTCCCGCCTTCTCTATTTCGAATTTGGAATGTTTTTTTTTATCGTTGTGATGTATGTCTTCTTTTGTGCTTGAACAATAGGTTTTTTGCAAAGTCCGTGTAAATTACTCGAATAGAACAGTTTTTCATATAGAATGTTGAGAGAATTGAATGACTGTGTATTACTTGGGGGTCTTCAGAGCTCATTGATTTGTTCTGTGCCTTTATTAAGTGGTTAATTCGCATAAATAGCATTAGTTGTTGATCAATAGGCGGTCATTTAAAATTCATTTGGAGAAAATCAAATTATAAAGGTCTGACTTTTGTAAAGGTTTACTATATTTTTTGCATACACAGTGACTGGCGTATTTATACAAGTTACCGTTATTATTTCGAGTTCACAGTGATCGTATTTTATATTAGGCATAACTGACTTGGTGGTTCAGTGGCACTGTGAATGGACTATCACCAAAGGACTCGGGTTTGAACCCCCGTGCGATAAACTGATATTGATTTTTCTTTCGAAAAATTCAATATCCTAGATTGAGCTAGATTGTGCCTGGTAAATGACATCAGGTTCGCCCCTTGTGCCTAGTTAATGACTACAGGCTCGCCCCTTGTGTCTGGTAAATAACTACAGGCTTGCCCCTTGTGCCTGGTAAATGACTACAGGCTCGATCGTCTCTTGTTTGATGAGATCCAAGATAGCTGGTGAAAAGTAGGTATTATACGTCTCTGTCTATCCTTTTCAAGAAATAAGGCATGTTGCTATATTAAATTTAGAATACATTCCAAAATTATTGACTTGATTATACAAAACGACATTATTTAACAATTTGCGAGATTAACGTTGATGTAACAATGTCACAATTGTTTTGTACGAAATAAATAACGATTGGTTATCGATAAAGATGTATAAACATGGTGGGTTATGCCGAAATAGATGATTGTGTTATGATTACAGAGCGGTGTTATAATTGAATGATCCCTGAACCGAACGCGCTGCGCTCTGTCATTAAGTACGCGTGAGTTTCTTTTTAATTTGTCTTTATTGATGAATCGAATGGTTGTGAAATATTTCAATAATGTTGCAATGTTAATCACATTCAGCTAATACGGTTTGGTTTTAGGAAGGGTTTGGGAAATGTCTAAATACTATAAAGTCGCTGTTTTTTGTTATAATACTTATACATGTAAACATAACTTATATCTTTCAGAATAAATTCTCTGAATAATAGTGAAAACCGTTTTAAAATCCGTCACGTGGTTTAGAAACAGGCACGAGAAAACTGCATTTACTTTATAGAGATGAAAAGCAGCTGTTCCAATTTTAAATTTGACATAATACAATTACAACAATATTTTCACAACATGCAACAATTGACAATTTGACTAGCAATACATAACAATTTTTTTTTAAATAATAAATCTATAATTTGTCATTATTGTTGGTAGCAAGCAAATAACATTTGACATGTAGGTACATAGTACACAATAATAGCTAATCTATTAAACGTAAAGAGCTCAATCAAATACTTATGTGGCTTCGCACAACTAATGACATTTCAATCAAACGTGAATAAATAAAACAATATTTAACTTGTGTTGCCATGTTTATTCATGGTCTGTTTCTCTATGGTTAGAGTTGATCGATTAATAAATTTGTGTATGGGTAGCTAATGCTTTGATCGCCATTATGGTTTTATTTTTTAATGTAGGTATTCATTGCTTTTATGTAAACTGAAAATGGCAAAAAGTGACCTGATTTTTAGTTGTCTCTACCTTTCCATTACTTATGGAATAGTACACAGACATCTTTCTTATACTAATCATTGTCCCTGAACATTGTAAGCTTCATTTATATAAATTACTGCTTCGGTGGTTTAACTCTGTTAGTAGCTACGATGATAGTAAGAGAATATATCAGTAATAACTTCTAACTGAAACCGTTAACACCTTAAGCAATACGAATGGCTATAAAATCTTAGTCATAACATGTGGTACCGACGTTCATCCTTAAAATATCCATCATAACTTTTAATTACAAAGTTATCAATAAACAATAATTAATAAACTTTAGTTAAACATAACACACTGTTTACACAATTCGTCACACAAGATGAGGCCCAATAAGCAGTATTTTAACATTTCTAGGTATACTAGGTTAAAAAGTAGGAAATCACGAAATTCTGTCAGATAAAGAATATCATCCTAAATCTCATATAATACCGATGTAAAATATTAGTTTCCATACTAATGTGTGTTCGGTGAGTGAGAGCGCCGGCAGTCCACGCCCTCCGTCCTCTTCCTTTTCCCTTTTCTTTCCTTATCCGTTTTTCACTACATGGTTGGCAACGGGTTGTGTTTTCTAAGCATTAATTCTGCAATGCTTAGAAAACATAGCCATGCCTACCACCATCGCTTAAAGCAGTATTATTTTATTGTTACGTTACTTTGTGTTTTGTATTTTTCCTTTGTACCATTAAAAACAAGGATAGATACAAAGTAAGGTTGCTATAAGAGGTTGTGGTAGCGCCCCACGTTGGATATGCTTCTTTGCCACCAAAGTTGTATGAAAAGAAACCAAACAATTCTGGTGAAACGAGTGTTTAACCGTTCAATAAAAGGTAATGTAATGTTATGTTTTTATTAATCAATTATTAAAGTAAGATATCTGGAAATAATAATGAACCTGGTATAATGATGATCTGCGTAGGTATATGATCGTTAAAACTTTAAATGCCCGCCAAAAGAAACTACGTTTATGTTTTATTTATTATAGCTATTGAATCGATGTAACACAGTGTCTAATATAAAATAATTATTATTTATGTTAACAATGTGTTCTTCAGACTAGAATAATAAAACCACTGCATCTCTTGCCGTGAGTGTTGTAAGTCTCTTACTGCGGTCACTTCGCCTGCAAACGTGTGGTGACTATGCCAAACATTTTTCTTTGGAAGAGACCGAATATCTTCAAAATTATGTGATGAACAACAATGTCGCTTATTCCACATTATGTCTTCATACCTATTATAAAAGGAAGTCACTGAAAGGTGTCTTCTTATGTCAAATCAAAAATCTCAAGTCCTTTTTAAATCAATATCTTTTAATTGATGCGGTTTTTACTGTTATATTGTGCGTTTCTAATGGTAGATAAGCAGCAACAATAATAGTGAACCAAGATGGCAAATCACACCTTTTGATTACGATGTGAAGCGAGGGCGGGTCGCAAGAAGGTATTTATAAGAGAATTAAAAAGAAATAAAACGACGGCTATTAAAATAGTCTATTTAAATACCACTTGTTCTCGAACAATTAATCGCCAATGGCTTTTAATTAGTGCAATTAATTGAGTAATAAACAATAGATCAGCTTTGTAACGCATTAACTATATATTATAGTTCGACAAATTCTAGTTACCTATGTTTCCATGCCAAATAAATGTCAAGTAGGTAGTAGCGAACCCTGACTTTACAAGGCTGTACTGAGGCCCTAGACAAGTGTCAAAAATATCTATTAGATTCATAGAATACCATAAAAATTTGTATGAGATAAGCGTTGGCGTTAGCTTATGTCAATCTATTACATTTTTTAATCTATTCTATGAATAGAATAGAAATCCTTGCCACTTGTCTAGGGCCTCTGTTACACCTAAAAAAATCCTGATCCCGTGGATAAATATAAGCTTTATTCAGTGATGTGTAGCATTCTAATAAGTAAAAGAAGTTGTAGGTCCAGCAGGTATCTACTTTTTGAGTTTGTTCATTATCATTACAAACAAAATTTCAAATCTTTTCTCTTCTATACATAAGTATATAAAAATTTGAGTGTCTGTTTGTTATATTGAAATAACCGTTTTTTACTACATGTATATGAATATATATACGGTACATACACCAAAATAACATTTTTTACAATTTTTGTCTGTCTGTCTGTCTGTCTGTCTGTTTGTTCCGGCTAATCTCTGAAATGGCTGGACCGATTTTGACCGGACTTTTATTGGCAGGTAGCTGATGTAATAAGGAGTAACTTAGGCTACGTTTATTTTAGAAAAATTCTTTTGTTTTAGAAAAATAAAGTAATGTTGATCGACTGTTAGGCGGAACGAAGTTGGCCGGCTCAGCTAGTTATAAATATTAACGTAGATAGGTATATTTCTTGTCTTCATAATAGACAACTTTATCAGCAAACAAGCATGCGGTCCATCTTTAAGTGGTTTTTTAAGCATATCAGAAATACTGCTAAGAAAACAACTCTATTTTAGCAAAAGTATTATGTTTTTGTATATTATAGAATGTGTGGACTTTTTATGGTCAACTAAACCTGAGAATGTATTTATTCTATTTGTGGTTGAGGCCCTTCTTATTTGGCCAAAGTTATTTCATTCTTAGGATCTTTCGTCCTATATTATTGTTGTGGTTCAGATTTCCTCACAAATATCTTTCAGCGCATATCAGTACCTATCTAATGAAAAAGATAAATTTCTCTATAAAATAATAAATAAAAATAATTGAAAAGTTCACATTAGTTTGTAAAGTCATTTGCTAGTTTTTAAAGAACAGAAGAAAGTTATATGTTCCAGTCCAGTGTACCTATGCATTTTTTTCAAATTCTTAGTCTCGAGTATAAGAGGCAGGTTACAAAACCATTGGATTATGCCAACCTACACTTATGCCTATCGCTTCGGTAAATAAGAAAAAAATAAACTTTTTAAAATATATTTATGTCACTATTTTATTTAAAAGAATGCTAGATAGACATCTACTACTTTTTGACGACCTTTATAAAGTACCAGATAACCAATAATAGTAAATTTTTTGGGGTCGCCGTCATCGAAATCGATGATGATCTACATAGTATATTTTTTTTAATTGCATGCGTTAGGTATTGTGTTTTAGTCTTTTGGACATTATATAAGCATTTGCCTTTTCCATGTAGAACTTGTGTTTATAACATGGTAATTTTTTGCAGCGTTTCATTGTCAGTGCCATAATTTTAATTTAAGATTTTCTTTAATAGGATTTTATACTCTTTACTTTTTAGTATTTTTTTTGTTCACTTGATAAAAAAATAATGTTTTACCTGAAAATTACATGCCTCACAACTAAAACTCACGAAAGTTTTGATTCAAAACATATGTAGGTATGTAATTATTAAAAAAAGCTTTAAGTATATACATACATGTAAAGGGTAAGTACATATGTGCTCATGTCTTCTCTAAAAAGAAGAGGCCTTTTTTACAGTGGTTAGAATAACGGGCTGGCATGAAGAAATGTAGGGGTAGAGGATAAATTTAAGCTATATCCTAAGTAAATAAACAGATATAATTGCATAAAATCGAACTTGAAATGAATAAGACAAACTGTCGCTCTTTATTTGAAACATAATGAAAATTATATCTTTGATAAATCTTAAATTGAAATATTCTGATAATTGATTTCAGGGTTCGACTGTTTTAATAACATTTTGTTCAACTGTCAAGTTTTAAATCGCATAACCTTTCTTATTAGAACCTTAGAAAAACATAATATTCAAGTCCATTTGTTAAAGGTACTATTGCTGCTTACAGATAGAAACAATTATATTTCTCTACAAGAACAACACGAACGTTGCCGTGATTTCATAAGCTGAATCATGTAGGTACTAAAGTTAATCTACATTATCTATGTGGGTGTAACGCTTTAAACATCTCTTTGCGAAAGGCAAACTTCGTAATAAAGTAGGAAAAAATAGAGACATAGCTAAACAAATTGACCTACCTCCATTGTCAGCATTATTCGCTTCGAAGGTCTTGCTAGTCATGTGGAAGAGAGCATCAAGTGGCGTATGGGGTGCAGCCGAGCCTTGTTGCGGCGCGCGGCGCGGCTCGGAGCAACAGTCGGAGGCCGAGGACGAGCGCTCGCTGGCCGAGTCGCAGCACTCCGCCGAGCCCAGGTCTCGCGGCCGCAGCAGTCCTAGCGCCGCCAGTCGCCACCGCTCTCCATCCAGCAACGCAGCGCCCGCCAACCTTTGCAGCCGCTGCAACCTCTCCAGCCCAGATGCATCCCACGGCCGCACTATACGCGGCGGAGTACGAGGACTGTGACTCAAAATGTCCAAAATCGAAAAACTTTTAACCCCTTCACCCCTACGCTCTTCACCCGGCTCCGAAGCCATCTTCAACCGCTTCAGCGGCCTAAAGTAGTCCTGAGGCGACGGTGACCGCGAAGGCGCCGGCGACGGCCGCCCCACACTGATATCGTCTTCCGAACAGCTGTGTCCCGACATCGACTCCTCCTCCATCGTTCACAGATCCATCACACAACAGTCACCAAATAACGAAGTTCAATTGATTGTGTTTATCTCACAAAAACGGACAACGCGAGATACGGCTGACGGGTCGACGCGCCTCGGTCAACTGACGTGGCGGGTGACAGCCCTGGTCCGGGCGGCGAACGGAGGCGGAGTCCATTAGGATCGAGCCAATGAGAGCGAGCGGTTTTATTGCGGGCGTGTTGCGATTGGCGGGCGGCGTCGACAGAGGCGCGCCGGAGTGTCACACTTAGCTCTCCAATAAAACTTTTTAATCCGGACCTGGATTGGGGGGCGAGATTCGTGGTGTGATTAATTTAGGTGTGCGCGGGTGTAGGTGGCGGCACGGGGCGAGGGATGCGGTGCTGAGGTAAGGGAGGGGGGGTTTGACGGTTAATTACCGGGATGAAGACGCGAGTCTAACTACTCGCTCCATTATTTAGCGTCGATAAGGCCGACGTTTGTCACTACAGAAATTGCCACTTTCCTTCATTTTAGTTCGTCGCTTAATTTCCTAGTCACTTGCAATAGTATTTAGATAGTAAGGGAATGTCGCAGGTGTAGATAAATTGCTGTTTGGTTTTCACGATATGTGACTGTGTGTCATACCTACCTACTGTGTAGGTCGGTAATTAACTCCGTCTGAAACTTGAGTTATAAGGCTATTTAACAATATTGGTAATAAACTACGAATTGTAGTCATCCTCAAAGAAAATAGAATTAAAAATATATTTCACTTTATATTGATATAAAAATGTGTATTTTTTGAAATGAAACGAAATAAATTATGTGTACCTATAATTTTTGAAATTTCATCTGGTACGGTAACGGTCTGTTATTGGTTGCAACTCCAGTGACGTCACACGCAAGTAACATTCTGAGCCACTTCAACTGCACTAACAAACCCAATGATTAGGTACTAAGTACTTAGGTAAAGAATGTAGGTATGTAAGTATACCTACATACATTCTTTAGGTATTTGCGCCATGACCAGTGCTATTACAAAAATGTTTTTGGCAAGTTTTAGTAAATTCAAACTTCAACATTGTTTTTGTATTATTAAAACAGGAAATATTTCGGCAATATTATTAAAGTGTAATTATTATCACTTAATATTTTATTTTATTATTACATATATACTAAGTCTGTTATTAAACCACAACTAATATCGATAATCATTCGACTCTAACAGTTATTAAACCTTATTGAAAATAGTCAGTATATTTTAATGAAATGATAAATATTTCTTTTTTGCGGTGCTCAGTAAAATTTATTGATTTCTGTCAAATTTTATTTATTTTTGACTTATTCAACAACCATGCATAACGTGTAATTATAAGCTATATATCTGCCTAATACCTATAGGTAGAGTAGTTAAATACTTACACCTTCCTAAATTCTTGATTTGAAACCATAGATCAACGTTCTTGGTAGCTAGATATTTCAGATTAACAATATAAGTCTTAACTACCTCTCTTACCGTAACAATATTATCTACCTATATCTTAAGTAGGTAGCACAATATAGAGACCGCCGACAGTTTTATCCCCCTTTTAATCCTCTTCCATTTTCCTTTTCCTTCCTCATCCTATTCCCTCTATATGGCCGGCCACGGCTCGAGCATTATTTTTTGCAATGCTTAGATATCACAGCCATGTCTATACAGATTACATTCACCATTTACTCTTAGGCCGTGCTTGTTTGCCATTAAAGTTTTATATAAAAAAAGATACCTACCTGCAAATGAATTTTTTATTTTATTTATTTATTAGGGATCAACAAACAGTAACACATTATTATGAGCTAAATTAACTAATTACATTATACAAATGTGCAACCCACAACGTTGTCCACGGCATACCTTTACAAGAGAAATTTGTTACAAGCTGATTTGAAGTATGAATGTAGGTAATCATCTAAATATTAAGGATTTTACGTACTTATCTTATGATTAGGGCTGTTCTTGTATGTTAGATAGAGCTCAGGAATCCCTGAAATATTTTGCGCTAAGGTAAAGTAAGTACCTAGGTTAACGTAATTATTTATTTAATATCGATTTAATTATTTTCTTTGAAATATTATTAATAACTTTTAAAAGCTCTTTAGAAGTTATATAGAGGCATATTGCTGCTACCCATGATTTACACTGGGTGAATCTGTAAAGTAGTAGGTAAGTACTAGGGTAGCAGAAGCTTTTAGACGATGGCTCTATCTATCAGCCATTATGTATGAATAAATTGAAAAATTTGCGTATCTAATAAAAGTAATTCGCAAAAGATACCATGTTTTTAATAATAATAATAATTCATTTATTTCAGGCATCAAGGCCCATACAATAAATACCTTAACCTAAAATACATTATAATATAAAATATTACGCTATTTTTGTGTCGGCGTCGTGTTACGCTGAGCTGTGTTGCATTATGGTCCACGGTAACGACGATACACAACAACTTTCGGCCAAAACTCTTCTTTGATTTCTTCTTTTATTTTTAGATTATTTCTTACCCAAATGCTATAGTGATTTATTCCCTGAAGTTCCATGAAACCAGTACCTACTATATAGAACTAATGTAACCTGTCACTTATCCTCCTGCTAGGCTTGGTGACTATTATAGTAAGTATACCTACTTCAGCCTACTTCTTAATTCGAAAGAGGTTTAGGTAATACATATTATGTATAGCAGTAATCGTATTCTATTCAGGCTGACAAGATAGATGCTTAGATTAATAGGTAGTACCTATCATTTGAGAATAAGTAAATCGATTACGAGTTCCTTCATTAAAAGAATACTGCTAAACATAAATTTTAATTGTGTAGAACTAAGTAGGTAATTTAACTTATTAAATAATTCACATTACGTCTACACTGATCAGTCGTTAATTGATTAGGTACCAGTTTTCTCTCTCCTTGAGAGATTACACCAACAATAAATATTTAAATATTTCGTCACACCGTTAAGTCGGCCATTTTTGTTTATTTAGTTTCCGCACAAGTTCACGCACCGTGGCGTTTGGATCCGTGTGGAAAAAGTAATCTAATTTGACATTGAGTTTAGTTTTTATGAGGGCACTGACTGACACCCATTCAGCCAGTCAAGTGGGGTGGCTAATGTTTGTTGTTGGGGTTCGTAATTAAATAACGTCGTTTTTAAACAGAAGTTGAAAAGTTGGTTTTCTTAATCGAATAGAAAAGCTTAATGTCGAATAGGATATCTCCTTAATTTTATTTAGTAAATTTCAGATTATATTTTTTTTATAATTGTTGCTGCTAACGCTTTTGATAGACCGTAGAAGTCGGTATGTCCCTATCTCATTGAATATCGATACAAAGTAGTTGTCTAGTAGAATTCATGCTATTGCGTTTAATTTCGTGGCGGCGCTGGAGACCGAATTACAATCTAGATCCTCTTTCTTTTTCTTTTGCTTCTTCTTCTCCATGTTTCCTTTCCTTATAATACCTATGTTATAGAGGTGGCCAGATGTTGCCTCAAATACCTTGGCATAAGCCAAAAACTAATAACTAAAATACAAATTTGTACAAATACTTATGTAAGCATTACTAAAAATAAACTTAATAATAAAATAGGCAACAAAAAATCTATAAAACAAACGTTGAAACAATTTAATCCGTGTCTTTAGTTACAAAGTTATTTCCCATAGTCGTAACTGAATCGGCGCCATATTCTGCTTTCCCGCGCGAGCCACCAACCAATCACATTCAATTTCCGTTCATCCATAGACAAACAAGTAATTATCGATATTTTTTCTATTATTCCATTTATTTTATACCGTGACATTATTATTTTATCTATTATTTATGGTTGGAATTAGATTTTCGTAATAGATATTCAGGGTATATAGAGTTATTATTGACAATAGCTTTCATGACGATTAACTTGATGGAAATAATTATATTACTACAATTTAGTAGCTACATACCTAACCACATTATGCTTACGTATGTTCGCGGGCTGGCTTAATAAAATTATCAAGCTAATAGCTTAGTAATATCCATGGTACCTACGATAATATCTAATAGATACAAAAATCATAGATATTTACTTTAATTTCATGCACCTTTTACGCTTATTTTAGTTTTTACTAGTAAAATTTTCCTAAATAAATAGATAGGTACTGTAGGTACAGTTCTGTACCACGAATGGGCCTGAAACACAGTCCAATGCCCCTAAACCCATCTGGAACAAAACGTAGACTTGATATGGTAATCAGGGTGCTTTTCCAATCGGCTTGCTTTAATATTCCTTCCTTTGAAGACCACACGTAACCACATGCATCCATACCATTATTACAAAAACCAACAACTATGATTTCAGAGACATCAGGACATCCCGTCCATATGGTGTTAGAAAACGCTTAAGGTAGCTTCCAGACGCCGCCTACTTCCTTGCACATTACTATATTATTGGTAGGTACCAGAGACAATATCCATATAGTATAGACTAATGTATTAATGTGATTGCATCCGTTTGCCTTCCGCTTGTTACTTTAATCTCAAAGGGGTCATTAGAGATTACATGGAAGTCTGTTGTTATTTTTTTATTGATTAATAATAATAATAATAATCTTTATTGATCTTAAGGTATTGCAGTACATGTGTAGGTATATATAACTAAATGTATACGTGGTAAAATTACATATTTGCTGCAATTTTACTGGGTGCAGTTCTGATCTCCTAACTAGGTTTTATTTAATATATATATTATAATATACTGGAAGTAAATGATACTGATTAACTTAAGGTTCGATGAAAATTTCACCAAATTTTCTTTCAATTGAAATATAAAGAAACTTTCCCTTCCAGAGAACAAGATCTGTGTCACTTTTTATTTCATAAACACTAATCGAGTAGAGTTTAGTCATTTATGTATATTTTTCCTTTTTAAATGTAATTAAAATATTAAAACATGATTACCTATTAGTATTCTTGCTACCGCTGTGGTTTTTTATAATGTGAAGACAGGATATCATCCAATTCTGATGAATCATAAGATAATACAAACTTACTCTTCTTAGCCCATATAATAAAAATAATCATTAAAAAAAACAATCTTGCAGTATGACTTATCGTCGTGACTCAGTTTGAAGATGTCTACGTGAAAAATAGACCTTCCTCAAAGGACTGCAACAGACGCTGATCGTTGATTAGGTAGATAGGTTTTAACGTCTATCGTGATAAAAGTTTTTGTTATTTCTTACAATGGCAAACAAACCAACAGACCGCCTTTAAAGCAGCAAGCCATGGACCTCTACAATACCAGAGCTGTGCTTAGCCTTTGCATAACCTGATGTTCTCTTCCATAACCTCAAATCTTTTCTCCACTCAAGCTCTTGCCTAATAAAAACTGCTTTCATATCTTAATTTCAATCAGTTTTCATTATATACTAAAATTAGAATCTTGCAAGAGCCATGAAATTAAATATTTTAGTCCGATTTCACCTTAACGATTGCCTAGCAAATAAAGAAATTAATCAAATGAATACCATAAAAAATATTTATTTATCTTTGATATTGAGTTTAATTCCAATATAAATAAAAATGGCGTCGAATTTGTTAATAAAAGTCAAATAAGCTGTTACCAATTCAAAAAACTGCTTTAATTAAATAATGATTAGGTAGTCATAAAATTAATGAAACATTTTAATATGCTTCGTAATTTATCTGTATGCATAATTAATTAAATAATAATATGGTGATCTTCGCAAATAGATACCTATTTGTGCTAATGTTACCTAGAAATTTAAATCTCAAAATAGTAGAGGTTCTGTAATCTATCTGTGATTTTGTCGTAAAAAATAAATATATTAGTAGGTACCTCCGTGTGAAGCCGAGGTGGGTCAGCACAAAACTGATGTGATGATAGACAAGAGCACAAATATCATTCTGTAACCAAGAATTGTTTTCTATAAAATATAAACAAAAACTATGTATAGAAAATCTCATACTAATTTAGTTCCAAGTAGTCATTTAAGTACCTAATCTTGTATGCTTTTTGGCAACATTAAAATCCCTTCACTAAAATAAAATAAATATCAATAAGTCTTTTCAATCTGTACTAGGTATGTGTAAAGGATTGTATTTAAAAAAATAGAACACAAACTGCCGCAATAACATAAAAAACGTAGGTATAAAAAGTTAATTTTCCGCAACATTTATATTCGAAACAACCACTAATTATAGCCGTCCAATTTTAATAAACGATATCTCCATGTGTTTTAGGGTGGCAACCCTGTGATTAGAGGTGGCGAACTATTCGGTTTGAATTGATAACGGAAGCTACCCCCGCGGCCTGTGCGGCTGTGCTGGCATTATAGTCACTGTCATTAGGGGCTCTAGTGCTCATAGACACGGAAGAGTGATTCTTGGTAATGTGAATGAGTTAGACGCTATAAGTTTATTTATTTATTTATTGAAAATAAATAAATAAACTTACAGCATCTAAGATGATGTATCATCATCTCTAGATGCTGTAAGTTTTTATTGGTCTTTCTAAATGTTTTGCGGTTTATAAGTACTTATAAATATCACACCCACTGAAGGACAGGCAGCCTCCTAGCAAAATCGAAAATGAAAGAATCAGCTTGACCACTACTTAGATTTAAGTCATGGTTAAATGACATGCTAATGCACATATCTAACCTAAGGCAGCTCACGTAGGACTAAACGAACAAGGAGTCTCTCTATAAATATAAATATGACTACTGATTTGCAATTATTTTGAAATAATTGGATTAGGTTAGGTAATATTTTTATTTATTTTACAAGTAAAATCTCTATTGACTTTGTACTACGCACTAATAAAATTTAATCGCACAAACCCAACACTGTTCTATTATAATAAACTGCGCAGTGCCGAACGCATCAACCGCAACAGGCATCCACAAAATATAAACTTGGTAATTTCGGGTGCGGTCATTATGACACATCTTAATTTAGTTTCAACACATAAATAGTAATAAGTAGACGGTCGAATGCGGGTGGGCTTAGACCCACATTAATGCGAGTGCACAATGGTAGAGCCGATTGACTTCATGTCGTAATTTGGAAGATCTGTTATAGAAGTTTTAATTATATTGGATTTAAGTACTTTGTGATTTAGAACGAGTATAAGCCGTTAATAGTTTTAATTTGTTTGATGTTTTACTTTTCTCTCCGTATATGTAGCAGATTTCTATGCAAATACGTACTGAAATGTCAACTGTAAGTTACAACTAACTACTTTTGTGGCTAAAAACATACTAAAAATCATACTAATTTACAGAATAGAATGAATTTCAGTATTCGAGGATGGCAAAGCGAAGACGAATACTGAAATTAATTCTATCTATGTTAGAAACCATATTAACAGGATGTTAGTCTGTTGCTTTAAACGATACCTACTTAACAATTCCAACCTTGTTATGTTGATATTGAGCTATGATAGAAAAACTCTGCAAATAGGTACTTCTACAATCCTATGAACGTGAAAGAAAAAAAAGACAAAAGTGCTAACATTTTATGACAGAAGAACAATAGAATAGATATTTCACATAGTCTTCATATAAAGGCAACGGAAACTTAGTCCCGTGGGCGTACAGCCAACGATATCTGTGGGTGTAATTTCAAATCGTTCCAATTTCGTCATTACGTCTCTATTTGTGTTCAGCAGATAACACGATGTGTGGCCACTAATCGATTAACATAAGTGCTGGCTGGAACAGGAAATAAAATATCTTCTTTTTTGTATTTGAAATTGGAATGACATATTTTTATAGTGTGAGTTTTGGCGCCAGAAGTGAAATGAGACATTAAAATTTTATTTTATTTTAGATTATAATGGCACTACGTTTGCACTAATTGGTGCACTTAAAAATGTTGTGTTCATTTTTAAAGTTCAAGTCAAAAATAAAGTTAGTTTTCTATTCACTATTGTTAGCGCCTCTAGTGGATAATTAGATAATTAAAATTTTGAAGTAAATTCATACTTGACAAGCAAAACGTATCTTCAACACCGTTAGATTCATAAAGCATAATATTTTACATTCTGTTGTTGTAGTCTTGTTGGCGACAATAAGCTTAGTTTTTATTTTTCATCTAAGTAGACCAGGTATATTATTTTCGTTGCATTTAGGCGACAAAGTCACCGTCGTCGGTGGTCCAATTGACACATTAGTCTCGTATTTTTCTACTTCTCCTTCATAGCGTGTTGGTTGATTTAGTATTGTCTTACGTCAATTCAGCCACGTCAATACCTATTACCGTAACTACGCTTACTATAACGTTAGCCCTATGCTTGCTACACAAGTCAATTCAAATGTAAAATAATACACGAACTCAAATCAATAAACAGCGTCTCAAACACATTAAACTACTACACAGTAGCAGAGGGCGAATTACAAGAAATTGCATTCAATAGTAGTGTTGTACCGGTCTGATTGCGTTTACTGTTGCTATGATGATAGGGTGGGAGCGCCAGTTACCAGCCGGTAAATACTTCTAAAATTATATAGGGTTGAATTATGCTCTTTGTTTTAGTTATATGTACTTTTGCATAAGATTGTCTATAGATGTATTTAATAACTTAGATAGTTTCTATAAATTTAAGGTGAAAAACAGATATTATGCCAGGTGTTTAAGTTTATTATTAGGGACAAGTCTTGAGGCTTTAAACTAGAATTGGACAGGGAAAGAAACATTAACATATTGCATGCGAGGAGAAGTTTAGTAGTCTGTGTTTCTATCCATACTTCCATCTATAATACTATAAGTCAATCTAATATTATAATCTGTCAATATCAAGTCAACTGACAAGCGTGTCTCAGTGTTACCTACCATAATATCTATAGATAACATCACTTGTTGACAGAGATTAAGTTATTAAGATATATAATATTCAGTACGTCATTAGTCAATACTCATTACATTATGTATATTTAAGGTTTTTAAGTTTAGTATTTTAAGTTATGTTAAGATTTTATAATCTGTACCTCTATGCCGTTACATTTAGTGCACAATAAATGGTTATCTTTCTTTCTTTCTTCTTTCTTTCTAAATGCGAAAGTAACTCTGTCCATCTGTCAATCTATCTGTTACGCTTTCACGCCTAAACCACTGCGCCGATTTGGATCAAATTTGATATAAATAGATTAGACCTTGGAGAATAACATAACATAGGCTACCTGTTATTGCGAAAACATGGCTTTAAGGGGTTGAAATAGAAAATGAAAGTATGTATGAAAAATCGTCAATGTAAACAGAGATATAACCGACATTCACGCGAGCGGAGCTGCGCGCAACAGCTAGTAGTGAATAAAACTTAAAGATAGAAAAATAAAATTGTTTTTTATACATATACTTGAATCTTAGCATTAAGACATATAAAATTTTAAGATAAGGGCTTATCATCAATCAATCATTATTATCAAATTCATTTGCCGCAACACTATAAGTAAATACGGTAATTCACGATCATCATTTTAACCAAAAGACGTTTACAATTAGACATAGACCCTCCTTAAATAATACTACTTTAACAGCACAAGACAATAGATACAAATTTAACGTCATTTCTCAGAAAGCCGTGGCTTGCTTGGATGTACTAATAGGAAACTGGTCGTTTTACCTTACATTATCATTATCCAAGATCGTAAACGATCTATATATTGAATTGTGAGGTATTAGTATTAAAGTTGAGTTTGTTTATCTAAGGTTTACATGATCTAATCAAAATTTCTAAAGAAGAGTTACGTATCTACGTACAACAAGAATCTATAAGGAAGGACAACCTTTTTAAAGCCCTGTCCCAAAGCCTGTTTCTTCTAATTGTTTTATTTTTGAGCAGAACAGTAGTATACACTCTGATTGAAGGTAAATATCTAAGTAGACAGTGACAGTGGTACTCTAGTGACTGCTTACCACTTAGTCCCACTGGTGAACACTATTCCTAAAACTATGGTGTCGATGTACTTACTGGCATGGTAACTTTTACTATGACTGCTTTACAAGACGCACGCCACGCCCCGCATAAAAATAAAAAAAATCCTGGAATAAAAATAGAAAACACATGCGCTGACAGTTTCGAGTTTTACTATAACAGTCTTAAATAACATCCAAAATTCGTTATTCTATCAACAGAAAGATACTAATATCTCCATACTTACATCTCAATACTCAATCGAACCAAATTGGTCAGGGTCTCTTGTGACATGGAGGTTTGTCGTCAGTGCGACGACACGTTGACGTTGACATCAAGCGATGTGAAGCGATAGAGTCGTCGACATGGCTAATCACTTGTATTGTTGCAGCGCAGATGTTTGGGAGTAGGGTGACAATATCAGCAATAGAAAATTGACAGACAATTTTATTTGTTCAATTTAAAACTAGAAACCCAATTCTATCTATGGTGGATGTGTCTTTTCCCAGCAGAAGAATTATGCAGACTAGCAGCGATAGTAACACTAATTTAAGTGATTATGGTCATGACTGTGTTTTATCAGCATTGTAGAAACAATTGACCGCAATGGAAGTGTGTGCGACTGCTATGCAAAAGATGCTTATTACAAGCATATTTAAGTATATAAACAAAAGTAATTGTTACTTGTGTAAATATATTTTTTTATTGTTTTAACCCATAATTTATAATTATGAATTGTTTGTTTGGAAAGTATCGCTCTAAAGGATCTGTTTCGCTAGTGCGGCAGTTGCCTTGAAAAACTTTAAAATGCTGAATCTAGGTTTTGCAGATCGAAGAAGCAGGCGAAAAGGAAAGGTAACCAGGGGGAGGTTGTAGGGCCAGCTCTGAAATTTTTCAACATTTGAGACTGCAGAACTAAACTTTTGCATTGTCACCCTACACTTAACAATATGATGCGTTTAATTATCCGTGTCCGATGTACTCAACTTATTTAGTGTCACCATTCACTCCATTCTGATAATTCAACACCCATACAAATTGTGACTCAATAGCTCATACACAATAACCATTATGATCTACCAATCTATATGTAATGGGGTTTATGAATTACTTATTTGTATCGGGGTTATTAAATGCTTGAGGGGTTTTGTTAGCTAAAATCCCTAAAATCATCTTTTCAGACGAAAGACTCTACTGTTGAGTCCTATACGTCTCCCTTTAACAGTCTGAACGCCATGTTGTCCCTCAAATAACACATTTTCTGTTGCTGGCTTTTAAAGACTCGCTACATTTTGACCAGTCTTAAGTTACTCTTATGATTTTATTTACCATCACGTTTACTGAAGTAGCCATTTAGGTAGGTATAGGTCGAACAAAATTTAAGTCATCGATACGAAAAGAAGAAGAATGGGGCACTGCAATCTATAGAATTTTGAAGTAAAAAAATCATATTGATCTTTTTCTGTGCTGTAATAGTAAAATACATTTCGCATGACGTGGCCTCATCTCCTATGCACAATCAGCACTCAGCAGTCTAGAAGGGACTTGCTAAATTTCACATTGCAATACGAAAACGAGGAAACAAACATATTTATCTCACAGTCAACATACAAAAGTATAATAGACCACCTTTTAGCGCCTCTGTATGGATCCAATCCTTTTTGCAGAGAACACCAACTTAGTTTCAATATTTAAATTAAATTCAACTTTATTACTTATATTATAAAGTGCTTTTTGATAGTATGTTAACAGTAGATGATCCTGTCAATTGTCGTATTAAATGTCAAGCAAATATATACCTTATTTCCTTATAAAAAAAGATACGTTTTGCAACAAAATTAGTTTGTGGCGACGGTCATCTGTCATCAATGGATGTCACATTAAGACCTTTTTGGACCACAAAAGCTTCGGGTTCGTTTCTAATCAGCCGTATTATGTGCAATACTTTTTATGTGTGATGTATCCATCACTGTTTTTCATTGAAGTATGTTGACATTTTGCTATGAAAGCCGCCGATGGTTAATGTCACTTGTCTGTCAGTCAAGTAAAAATATAATATATGATCGATAATGTTTTTTTGAAGGTGTAAATTGACAGTAAAATGCAGTTTAATTGATGTTCAACTTGTAGGATTTTTTTTATAAATGGTTTAGTTCATTTTGGTCGCTTATTGTATCCTTTTGGACAGTTATTCGTGACGATTCAATTAGTAACAGCTACGTAAGGATAAAGAAAATGTGCGTATTTTGATCAGAGATCAGAGTTACCAGACACAACCACAAGTTGTCTTTCTACAAAGAAGGCAATGAATAAACTTAGAACAATCTACAACTCGGCTGTGGAAATACGTCTAATGATGATGATTTGATATTACAAGCCAAACGAAAAAATCTAGATAAGCTGTATCTCATCACCACCATTTCAGTCAAGTCGCCTCTATCCATCGGTTGTCACCAACCACAACCTACACCACCACCAACTTCATTATTATTGTCGGTCCACCTTGTGAGTGGACTGTCCACGCTGCGTCGGCCGGTTATTAGTCTCCATCCTGGAGCAATTAATAAGACACTGCAAGCTTTATCATTCTTCGGGTCTCCTGTTAAAATCATTGTTTTTTACAATCTTGCAGAATATGATATTCTTTCCGTATTATAGGTTGAAATTAATAAAACAAATAACGCCTTATAGGTCGAAGGTAGGATTAGGCCAGTTATCTGCATTTTCATGATAATGATACAGGTATTGTCCTGTACCAGCCTAGTCCCTCATTGCATGACAAAGACATCTCCTCATACAAAGCGCTGGTCACGATCACGTATGTGAAGTCGGATTGGTAAGATCAATCTTAAATTTCGATCACATTCCTTGGTATCATCACAATGATTCCCTTTGCCTTGAGATGATGATTCCTAAGCCCCAATAACTGCTTGGCATCCGACAGAGTGGCTTTAATTTTACGACCTTCATTAGTTTTAAGCCCACAACTTTGTGCGTAAATTTACAATACAGAAGACAGCAAAGTAAATTTGTACAATAGCAATAAATATTTCGCAATACGAATATTATTATTGTGCAATCATATTTTATGTAGACGTTTGTTATGGGATTCAAAAGAACTTTTGGTACCGAAGCGAAGGCGTCTAGTTAGTACATATGAAAATGTGAATGGGTAAAGTATTATTTTCCGCATCTAATTTACCACCTTTAAAATAGTCAAACAAATCTCATAAAAAGCCATCAAACATTGCAACATTTAAAGATCACTTTAAATCTTAGTCAGCATCACTAGATGAGATAGTCTAATCAAAGCTCATAAACCGATCCGCTTCTGATTCGCTGGAGGTGGCGTTTTGAACCACGGCCCGATTAGTGGCTGTGTCGCTCTTCTCATTACAGAGCGGCCTAATTGCGCCGCTGTGCAGCCCTCAAACACGCCGCTCGCTTTCATCTCGCCGACAACTGGTAGAGTCAAGTTAGGAGCGTAAGCGTGTGTTGTAGCGGGTGATGTAGAATGTGTATGAATTTAGAAACACTCCCTCTCGTCCCTTGCGGAAGAGGTGACTTGGTAAAGGAATACCGCGTAATAAAAAATATCGATATGTTACTAACTAGACGCCTTCGCTTCGGTACCAAAAGTTCTTTTGAATCCCATAACAAACGTCTACATAAAATATGATTGCACAATAATAATATTCGTATTGCGAAATATTTATTGCTATTGTACAAATTTACTTTGCTGTCTTCTGTATTGCAAATTTACAAATATTGTTTGTTTTGTTTGTAACTTTACCTATTTAAGCTACAGTTGACTACTACTACTGTTTTCTAGACGTGTTTGAGCAATCTAACCAGCAACAATTCCTAAGGATGCTCGGTGGAAGAATGAAACAAGTATCGGGTATTAGTTCGGATATATGTATTTTTTGCAACTCCTACCTGTATGTCATGTATATTTTAGGAAATAAGATGCTGTTTACAGCGCCCACATCTTCTTTATCGGCTTGATATACATTCTAGTTATATCCAACAGATTTTTAGCTGAAAAACTTTACCACTACTGTGATCGCCCAGTGACCGACGGAAAGAGACTTCGTGGTGCCCTATCCTATACGAGAGACCACGTAGGTCCTTCTTCATTTCTTTGGCATCTGGAATGAATTTTTACAATTTAATTAAACTCTTAATAGGTAAAAACATAATTATGAACAACAAATTATAAATAAAATTAATACATCATACGAAATTTGATTTATTGCTTTTATAAATTAAATTTACTAATAGATTTATTTATACACACGTAATTGATATTATATGGCAATTATAAAAACTACCTAACTACAACTAATGAATATTAAAAACAAAAACTATATTCCTTGCAATAAATTAAATAATCCGCCATCGCTTCCGCTTGTATTATGACGCCGTTATTTTCACACAGAGAGTTCCGCCCAAAATAATCATGCATTCAGTAAAAGGTGGAATCAGATTCCCATTTAAAATTAGACCCTATTCACTTGATATAAGGCATACTAAAAATTGCCCGGATTAATTTTAAATGTATGTATAATTTTGTAGTTGTGTAATTGTTTTTATTCATTTATTGGTGCCCATAGAGTATCTGTAAGGTGGGCCTATACTCTATCTATTAGCAGTCGAAGAATTATCATCGTGTTATTGTGAATTTGTACTAATTTTATTATATTCTTAACTTTATTGATATCGACAATGTTTTTAATAAAAACGGATGCAATGTAATATTAATTAAATTTTAAAAAGGCGAATGAAATTAACTAGCTATAAAATGTGTCTAATATCTATGAGTTAGCAATCAAAATGGTGGTGATAATAAACGACAGCGTATTGAGACTTACAGATTGATTGATTGATTGGCGATTGACCGTTTTGAATGAAATATTGGCTCGTAAATGTGGTAGCAATCTGTTAATTTTCAATCGTAAGAAGTTTTTACGTAGCTTGTAAAACTATTTTAGGCAGATGTCTGTCTCCAAAAATAAAATATTATTATTTTTGAGATTACAGTAAGTTAATTAGTATAGAATGATATGTTAATTTAAATTTACTTTACGGTGATCCTATTTTATACACGTAAAATGCATACCTATTGTCGAGAGTAATGATAAAGTGTGAGCGCGTACGACTGCTGTTAGAGATAAAACTCGCCACGAAATAGATAGGTGAATGGTAAAATATCTTTAAGAGAAGAAGCATTTCCCTGCAGTGAAATAATAACGGACTGGTATCATGAAACGAGAAGATATATATCTACTCGTCCGCACTACCGCAGTGTCTCAAGACCAAAGTCTTTGAGCAGTGTGTGTCGCCAGTGATGACATATGGAGCAGAGACGTGGTCGCTAACTATGGGTCTTATCCGAAGGCTCAAAGTCACTCAGAGGGCGATGGAGCGGGCTATGTTAGGCGTCTCCCTGCGGGATCGTTTGAGAAACGAAGAAATCCGCAGGCGAACCTCTTCTCTGAAGTGGCAATGGGCAGGACACATAGCTCGCAGAACTGACGGCCGCTGGGGCAGAAAGGTTTTAGAGTGGCAACTACGAACCGGAAGACGCAGCGTGGGATGATCCCTCACAAGGTGGACCGACAACCTTATAAGGGTGGCGGGCAACCGATGGATGAGGGCGGCGAACGACCGGCCACGGTGGCGAAAATTGGGGGAGGCGTATGTCCAGCAGTGGACGTCTTTTGGCTGATATGATGATGATGATGAAACGAAGGATGAGGGCAGTTCACACCTTAGGAATTGGATATTATGCTTGGGAAAGGACTATGTCGCAGCAGTCGATGTTTGATGATGAAACGGGACATAACAAAATGCCTGTTCAAAGTTTTATTAATTCAAATTGATTTTTAAAATAATTAATACAATTCCTAAGAACAAATAAAAAATAGTTGATTCTAGATTTGATTTTGATTTTTGCTGTTGCACGCAGCTCCACCCGCGTAAATGTCGGTTATCGCATTTTTAATACAAAATTTCATTCCCTATTTCAACCTCTTCAAGCCATTTTTTCGCGATAAAATTTAATTTCACATTTATAATAATAATTTGTATGAATTCTATTATGGTCTATTATTAAAAAAGACTATTCCACAAGAATTTGGAAGAAACTTTAAGATATTTCACTCACTGCTTACCATCAGGCAGAGTGAAGTCACTTTAACTAGGCAAATATTAAAAAGACCACCATGATGCAACCAAAAAGAATCGTGATGGGTTAGCATTAAATGACTGCATGGTCTTTTACTCTCGTAGTCTAATGTGTGTAGGAGTAAGAGAAAGCATACATTTGTCTATTTATTCACGCCAATTTAAAGAATTATTCAATACATGCTTGGATATTCGATTGTTTATACTATATGTTAGTAATGATTTAAAGTTCTAAGTAGAAAAACCTACTTGTTTTTGAACGAAATAAGAAAAAGGCGGAGTCTAAAAGCTTCTTTTTTGTATTTTCTCTAAAACGATAATATAAAGAGGAAACACTAATGTTACGATACATAGACACAGTATTAAGTGTTATGATGATTTCATTTTATTGTATTCTTTGCGTGTCAACTAAGAACAAGGTTGTATCTATTTTTGAACTTCTGGAAACACCTATCCGATTTAAAAAAAAAATATAATTTCGATAATTTTTCGGTACTTATATATGTATGTATATTTAATGTACTTATGTATACATACATGACGTGACTGGGAGAAACCTCTTTGGTAGTGGTTTATGTCCTGCTGCAATCAATGTCTTCAAGTTGATAGAGTACCTACCACATTGACGCAAAAGTTAATCAGCAAAAAACATGATTCTGATATTAATTAAACCAGTCTAGAATATGTTATAACACTAGAGGTTAGCCCTCGCTTCGCTTCGGTATCAAAAGTTTCATTTGATCTCACAAACTCCTACGGAAAATATCTTAACAATAGTGTCGTATTGCATCATTAAATTTAGATTTACGAAGGCGCTTAAAATATTGAAATTCTGAAAATGACTGAGAATAACATGTTAAAACACAATGAAATGAATATGAAAAAATGAATTGAATGTATATATTCATATAGGTTAATTAAATCAACACTTATGAACGTTAAATTTACTAAATGTCAGCCAATTGCGTAATAAAATATAGCCTATGTTTAGCCTATGTTACCCATTGAATTTATTGATTTCTAAAGATAAAAGAATTTTCTAGATCGGTAACGTAGATATTTAGTTAAATCGTTGCAAACAATCATACAAAAATCAAATCTTTTCTCTTTATAATATTAGTTTATATAATATTATTATTAAGATCTTGATAAAATCATCAACAAAAATATCATAATACAATAAATTATAGTGAAAGCCGTGAATTAAACATTCTACAAACACCTACAGTTCCCATAGAGTTAGAGAGTAGTACAATAGTACCTCTCTAATTGTACCTTATAGCATAGACCACACACCGTAGCATAGATGATAGATGTATGCTGTCGATGGTATTTTTATTAATGAGTGAACCTATTTTGTTATTAAGTTAACCAGCTTTTTGTTGGAATTTATGAACGAAAGGTATTTCGAACGAGTTTATTAAATCGTTAAGCTCTGAAAGTACCGCGATGTTGACTTTAAGTAGCTGTGAAAGTAACATAATTATAATTACTCTATTAAGATGTTAAGGTCAAAATTTGACCATTGTTTACGTTATTTTAAGGGGTTTTTGCCAAGAGAGTCTTGTTTTATATTAGCTTACCATCACCAACATGATTTCACTGCCTTCCTGATAAGCCCAGCAGTGAGTTCCAAGAACTATCGTGGTAATCTGTTGTCATGGTGACTCTTATTATTGCGATTTTGTAAGGTGATGTTCACGCCCGGCTTAAACTAACCCCCCGTTTCTGAAAGGCTGATCAACAAAAATCAACTAATCAACTGTTAAATCTCATGTAAAGTACTATTTCTGTTGCTAAAAACATGCATTTTTAGTTAAATTTGATCTAATTCGTAACTAATTAGATAAAATTAAGCCAAATAATGATTTTAGCATGATTTTAGGTACTTCACATGAGATTTAACAGTTGATCAGTTAATTTTTCGTTGATCGACCGTTCAGAAACTGGGGGTAAGACTTTTAAGCCTCAACTTTACCAGCGCATGTGTTCCCATCTAATTATTATCTTGGGTCTTTTAAGCGGGGCGTAAAAAAGCATCTCACTAGGCCACCATACTAGTAGTTTGGATTTAGAATGTGTCCACCACTTCTGGATTCCACTGACAGCTTACCATCAGGCAGAGCGGGTTTACTTTGGTAGGCCAATATAAAAAAAATCAACGGGAAGAGATAGAGTGGTTTCATTATTTAACCTAACCCTATGCTTGATGTAGTTATTCAAAAAAATTATACACTTGCAAATAAACTCGTTCTGTGTAAGTAACTGTTTATTTATCTACTTAGGTTAAGAAGTCAATCATAATTAATATCTTGAATACATTATAAACTTTTCCTGCTACCTATTCCCTTTTTTCCACTGCAAATGTATATTTTACCCAGAACACTCAGAACCAAAAGTCAAAATACATTCTAATTCTAAATAGGTTGTATGTATACCATGTCCATTCTAAATTCTAAAGTGGTAAATAAAAAACAAACACGAGCATAAATCAAAGAATTGATTTCAAAACGATCTAATAGTTAATAGCGAAATTACCGTATGTCTAAATAACTTAATGTGGTGTCCTACCAGAATTTAAAGACCTCTTTCATTGTACTAGCAATCCTCTTTGGTAATCAAAACAACAATGTATAAATCTCTTGCCAATTGAAAATCAGCTTTATTACAATGACTTAAAGTGGTCTTACCAGCAAAATTTAACTTGGTAAGTAGGTGGGCGATTGGTGAGGTAGATAGAAGTATATTGGTGTTAGATACCAAAGTGTACCCATTAAGGTGGTCTATTACCGCAATGATATTACCCACAATTTGGTATCGTTGTACATTTATGAACTTATTCTGTTATTATAGGATGAGCATTTTACATGCAGAAATGTCGGTAGATACCTACGTTGATAATTATTTTTTTTATTTTTTTATTTTAGCCTAAAGTGGTCACCGAAGAGTGTGGCAGTTATGGAGGGACGCCGTTGCCCAGCAGTGGGATGATTCAAACTAACAGTAACAGTAGTAGCCTAAGCGGTTATTCCAGGCGTGATAGACGCCGTCTTAAATGACGTCGTCGACAAATTGCTGGCATGGTGGCCTTCCTGTATCAGCTAGAGGTTTTTTCATTAGCCGTTTTAAAATTCCGGAATCAAAATTTAAATAGAATTTAAATATGCACAAAAACTATTCTGTAGAAGATGGAAGTCGTTATACTTTCTACATGAAAAGACAAACTTCAATTTATTAAAAAACTATTGGTCTACTTTGAATTTTATGTCAGAATTTAGTACTCAGAGTAAATACTAGTGGCGCTAATTTAATGTCTTCTACGAGAATCTTTCATGTGTCATACTAAGCCAGCTGAATGCTGTCTGCAGCCTTTAACTTATAAAGTCACCTATTGTCATATCTAGTTGTATAATAATCCATACTAATTTTATAAATGCGAAAATAACTCTGTCTGTGTGTCTGTTACGTTTGTGTTATTTTTCACGCCTAAACCACTGAACCGATTTTGATGAAATTTGGTACAAAGATAGAATAGACCTTGGGAAACAGTATAGTATATAGACAAAAGTAAATATACAATATATTTACTGACTTGACTACAACTACTACATGACTAAAACGACTTAAATATGTTGAAATAGGGGATGAAACTTTATATTATGATGCGATAACCGACATTCACGCGGGTGGAGATGCGGGCAACAGCTAATTGATCTATACTAATAATAATAATCTTTATTTTCGATAACTTAGAGTTAGGTTACATTTTATTATGTTAAGGAATTTCCTTTGAAGCAAAATGTTATGATTGAAGTGAAATTTCGCTCTTTCGGTAATGTTCACAATTTTTCAAGTTATTATGTTTATAATAGTATACAATAAATAGTTAATAGTTATAATAAATAGTTACCTAGTAATAAAAATATAGTAGGGCAAACCAGTCAAATGTGCCCCACAATTCGAGGAATTGAAATAAAATAAAAAAATTACTTGAATCATGTTTATTAAAATAATCAGTCTTAACCTCTGACTCAATTGCCATAATAAAAACTAAAAAAATCTTTAATTCTTTAATTCTTTATTGTACACACAAAAAATCATTTACATAATGTTTACAAATTGTTGATGTAAGTACAAAGGCGAGCTTAACTCAGTAATGAGTTTTCTACCAGCAAACCCAGAGTGTAGAGGAAAAATATTAGTGTGAGAACGAGTGAAGTGTACAACCGAAATAAAGATAAAAATGAAAAGAGATAGAGTTATTAACCTAATACTTAACTATTTATTTTGTATACTATAGTGTATACTTTAACAAATAAACTTACATACTAATAATACACACATAATAATATAATAATGATATATAAAATTGATAAACTTACATACATTAATTATGACCGATAATAAATACGAGTATAATAATGAACCAATGACAGGAAATGTTCTCTTGTTCTTCTCCTAAACACATCCACAGAAGTACTTTCACGGATGACATGAGGAAGAGAATTCCACAACCTAACCGCCTGAACAGTAAAAGAACCGTCGTAACGGCTAGAACTATGAAGAGGAGTACGAAGTAGAAGAGAAGATGATGATCGACAGGGTTCAAAATCTTCTAAAACATAACAAAAAATAATCGAGATCAAATGTTTCTTAAAATGTAGGGTGGGGCACATTACACTGATACATCAGTCTTATGTGCCCCGGCGTAGCCTCTCACTTTGACGTCTTTTTCCCTTTTCCTTTCCCCTTATTTTTTGCTCCGCATTTGTTACATTTCTGTCCATGACTTGTACAGTCTTCATGCAACCAGCCAGAACACTGTACACATTGAATCCAGTCACTTTTTTTTCGACTCGCCTCATTTACTCCCATTTTCTTACTTGTTACAGCCTCCACCGCTTTTGTCAAATTTCCTTCCGTCCATTTCCTTGGATCAACAGCTTTAGGCTTCCCCATTTCCTGAAACATTATTATTTAATTAAAAAACTCACATAAATAACAACTAAAAACATTAACTAAATAGGGCACATTACCCGAAAAAAATCAGGGCACATTTGACAAAGTTCAGTGTAATGTGCCCTACTCAAAATGATCAAAAAATGTTTCGAGTAATGGAACGTAATTATGGTCCAACAGAAGTTCAAAGAGGTTAATTTTAGAATAAAACTTTAAATTCACTAAAATTTACATATAAAATACTTTAACTTAACGTAAAAATATATTCAAAACATATTCACATAGTCGTACAAACCTTTTATTCACTTTTTCTCACTAAAACTCAATAAAAACCGGCACTGTGTTGTTTACATCGCCGCCATACTGGTGTGACTGACCTGTTTGCATCAAATTCGCGCCAAATTTGAAACGCATTTTTGAGTTCCGCAAGTGGGGCGCGTATTCGACTGGGGCACGTTTGCCTGGTTTACCCTATAGGTACTTAATTTTTTTTTATACGACTAAAGTGACAAACACGCAACCGTAGCCCATGGACGCTTGCAACACCAGGAGCATCACGAGCCTGTTGCCGACTCTGTTGAAAACCTTTTAACTTCTTTTTTGAAGATTGTAAAATTTGTTGATTGTAGATTGAAGATGGTATTTTGAAGATTCCCATGTTGTAGTCTCTCGGGAAAACCTCGACGGGGAGCTTATTCCACAGTCTTATCGTACGTGGGAGAAAGTTTCTCTGAAACCTCATTGTATAGAACCTAAGAGGTTCTGAGGTGTGAGGATGAACTCACAGCCGATGGCGCGAGGTGCGATGATAGAAAGTGGCCGTTAGCACCATCCTGAACAAATCCTTATAACACAGCCCATTGTACAAGTGGTAGAATACACATAAGTCTCTCCTTAAATCTAGTGATTTAATACCATCTGTAAGCCTGGGATAGCGACAATTCTTACAGCACGTCTTTGGATTGCGTCAAGAGGTCCAAGCTGGTATCCAGGAGCTCCTGCCCAAAGATGGCATCATAATAATTTTCTATTCTATTCTACAGACTACCTGGGTGGTTAAGAAAACAGAGGGATTAAAGTAATATTAGAATTTTTTTGTAGAAATACTCTCTGTTAGCCCGAAGTTTGATATTTTAAATCATCTCCTCGTTACATGGCATCCAAATTACTGGCGAAATTTGTTATTATACTTCTGCCTATGTCGAAAAAAGGTATGAGTAACTACTTATGCCTATTCTACAGTTGTTCTGCTTCACTTTCAACATTTAAATTACGACGGCAACTTTCGACATTCTATCTTTAATCTAAGATTCTTTAATGCCGATTTTATGCTTTATTTTATGTCTTTAATAATTGTCTTAAAATAGCGAAGCACCTCTAAATTAACCATTGCATAGAATCGAGAAAAACAAAGCAATAGCAAAGCAATAGCAAAGCGGCCATATTAACCTTTAAGTATGCACGTGTAGCCTCTCAGGCTACGCGACAATGTCGGTTTTGTTTTTTACCCACTTCCCACCACTTCCTGCTGCTGAGCCGCTTAGTAGCTTCAGTCTTAATGCTAAAACGACTAATGAGAAAGGATGCTGCACTGCTAGGTGTTTAAGACGTGAGTAATATCTATTTAAAATATACCATACAAAAATATTTTTGTGCATATTTTATTTTCACGATATTTTAAGGTTTGTTGTAGATTAAATGAATTAAATAAATTGTATAGTTGTGTAGATTGGTGATAGTTTTCCTTCAAAGCGTTCATCACAAAATTCACTTTAGAGGCCAGTAAAAAAAAGGTTTTTATGGTCAACTGGTCAACATTTCGTGTTACCGATCCATCTATAAAAAAAGAATTTATTCCACTTTTGCTAGCTTCAAACGAGACAGATAGTGAACAGATCTATTTATCTGATTCCGAACTGATACGTCACTATGAATACAACGATGGCAGTTCTTCGACAGAGTGCGACGATCTCGAGGGTGGAGTCGACAGTGGCTGTTTAGAGAGTATACCACTGTCAGTATTGCGTAGTGCCTTCTGTTATGAGATAATTCACCAAAACATTGGCTCGTTTGCTATTGGTGCCATGCAACAGTGTACTACCATCAGAAACTTGCCAAGAGAGTTCAAGATAAGAATGACTCGTATTTTAGGTCCCTATAGATATCGTTGCAGTGTAAGACCAGGTACCAGATTCCATCTCAAGATCTAAAAATATATGCAGACTGTCTGCATCTGTCCTACATAGTCACACCAAATAACAACCATGTTTTTATTGACTGCAGCAATCCCGTATCCCTCCAATGTTCACGTCCCTTATGTAACGACTGCCAGTAATTTGCTCATAAAAGTCGGTTGTCGTTATTGATATCCAAAAGTTGATGTCAAGTTTTTTTTACTTCATCTATATTAGGTTTTAAGATTTAAAAGTCAAAATGACTAAAAACGTTAGTCAAGTTAAACTTTAATCTCTTAAACTAAACCGTAGTAAAAATTACAAAAAAATGTGCTTTTGACTTTTAATTTTTTATACATATTTAAAAGAAAGTTGATTATTTATGCACGTTTTATTATTCTTAGACACTTTTTACATGATTTAGTAACAAAAAAATCCAGCAAATAGGAATATATTAGTTACGAAAAAGACATTTATATACAGTAGCCTGAGAGGCTCCACGTACATGTTAGTATTACAAAAACATATGTCCATACTTAATAATGTCTACTATGCTATATTCATCTCATAGCTTAGCATTGCATTGCTTAATATAGCTTATTGTGCTTCGAAATCCTAAAACGTACCATAGGTAATGTTTTATAGCAGTGTGCATGTAACCACTCGAAGTTCTAATTTAATTAGACATGTTAAAGCGTTCACTCTTTGGGTGGTATCACGAGGTCACAAAGCAATAAGGGAGATGTTATTTTGTAGTATTGCTTATAGGTATGTTGAAAATGCATTACATATTTTAGAAATCTGTTTTCTCACCGAAGACTAGGTGACAGAAAAAGCTCGTCTGATGCGTAATTATTGTCTAAAATTCATTTCCAACAGTTGACAACGGATTTTAGGCAATGATTACGCATCAAATACTCAGCAATGATTAGCTAACCACGAGACCTAGAGTACTTACAAGTAAGGGTAACTGTGAAAAGAGGAATATTTTAAGGGACACTCCTAGAACCAATGCTTTAAGTCACAACCAAGTCTCTGTTGACCATAAAGGAACAAGAGATGAATAAGAAAAAGAAAGAAGACTAAGAGGATTATTGGGGCTTTCGGCGCTTTCAAAAAATATCAATATCCTACTAATATTAAAAATGCGAAAGTTTGTGTGTATATATCTGTGTGTGTGTTTGATACCACTTAGCACCTAAACGGCTGAACCGATTTCAAATGAATGAATATACATACATAGTTCTGGTGCGAGAGACGGACATAGAATACATTTTATCCCGAAAATTAGTTTGGTTTCCGAGTTACATTAGTTAAACACATACCATTTTCTGTCCGGGCGAAGCCGCAGGGCGCAACTAGTAAATATATTAAGAATGGAAATGTATCTCTAACTTTTAATCACAAATTTCTATTTTTTAATCCAGCCAGTAATTACTTATTAGTACTCAATTTTATAGACTTCATACGGTCATTAAGCTCCTACGAGTTACATACTAGGTTAGAGAGAGACGGGAGATAGTTAATTGCCTTCAGTATGCTCTTACTGGAAGCGATGAAGTATCACCCGGCTGTGACCTGTCAGTTCCAGCTACCGAATATGGTAACGATGGACAGCAACTAAGAAAACAATTAATTTTAATTTAAAAACAAGCAATATATGTTATTAAAAAACAAAAAGCTGTCATAAACAAAGTGAAGAAAGTAACCCGTTTTTTTCGTGCTGACGCTACATTGAAATATTATGTACCCTGTGTCACTCCCATAATTAATACAAATCTAATGACACCTCATACGTTAAAATCCATTAAGCCACATAAACTGTAGAGCATGCCGAAGAAATAGACATATATACTCACATACATACATACATAAATACGTACATACGCTCGAAAAACTTTACTCTCCTTGACTTCGGAAGTCGGGCAAAAATATGTGATTGTCTTGGGAGCGCACTAACAGCGCATACAACTGCTGAGCTAGTGCGATGCTCACTTGGAATAAAACTTTGTGTGATTCATAAATATTTGGTTGGATGTTGGTAGGTATTATTGTTTTCGTAATTGTATGTTCGTAAAATCTCTCGTAAATAAAAGGAAAAACGTAAATTAAGTAGGTAGGTGAAAAATTAAATGAATAATGAAAATGAAAAAAGTTTAATCGCTTTGTAAATACAATGTAGTACATATAAATTTATATGTACTACATTGTATTTACAAACACACACACACGCCGTGGTCACAAGCAGACTGACCAGTCTGCTTGTGACCACGGCCGGTGTAACCTGGTCGAAACGTCAAGCAAAATAAGGTATGTAAATACCTAATGCATGATCGCGTTAATTCCCGTATGATTATAAATTTATATCATGCAACGCGAAAGTTTAAAAGTAAATAATGTAGTACATAATTAAAACTTCTGCTAAACTGTTGTGCAGTTTGTTGGCAGATCACAGTTGACAGTTGGTATTTTGGTATTTATGTTTTATTATAGTCTTCGACGAGAAACTACCTTCTACATACCATTTTATAATTTTTTTAAATTTGACAATTTTATCTTTGTGCAGACCATACATCGATTCAGATACATCAGTCAACATACTCGAAGCATGACTGGAGACTGATTTATGAAGTCTACACAAGATTATCCTGCAGCTAAGATTATACACAAGATATGTATACACAGCAACTAATCGACTTGTCCTTCTCCCCTCTTAATAAGTAGGTACTTTAGTCTTCAACGGCAACGGCTTGGTTGTTTTCTTAGCGTTGTTTCTGTATGCTTAGAGAATACAACTTTGTCCAGCTACGATGACCACTTACCATCGTTGGTTGCGTTATTTGTCACTTACGTTAAAAAATATGAAATAACATCACTTCTAGGTAGACAGAGCTGCATAACACCCACGTTTTGCCAGTTAAGTTAGGTCCCGTGTAAAAGAAATGAGACCCAGAGGTCCAATTACCACCCTTTCCTTTTTCCTCATTTCTCTCAATCCCTTTACCTACCCCACTCCCATAACGATAGACAGCGGCTTCGCAGAGTCTCTGGCTTTGAGGGAGCAATGCCATAGACTCTGAGCCGTCCACGAGCGACAGTTGCCACTTGCCTACTACCGTAAGTACTCATGTGGGCTGTTTGATTGTCTGCCACTGTCAGCTATAAAAAACAGGGGGTATCTGTTGCACAATTTCAGATTCTGGGCTAATAGGACTAATAGATACTAAGTAGGTATTTCTTAACAGATAAACGAAATATCATTTCACCCGAGAGATCTAATCCGAGACCTTTACGTGGCAGTTCGTACACCGTATTCATCCATCGCTTGCCCGCCACCCCACCATAATGTTCGTTAATATTAATTATTATATTGGGAGGTAGATTTACTTGCCAACATCTGTTCTAAATAGCTCAACAATTAATTAATACAATTTGTTTATCAGTAAGTGTAATTAAAACTATGTTGCAATGTTGTAATAACTAATTAGAGCAATTAGTCGCATCTTGTAGTGACGATTGACTGAGTTTATTGACTGTAGACCGTATGTCTACTTTATAACGTACGCGAAGACATACATCAGTCGATTATAAATATATATTTATTAGGAAAAGTAAGTCAAAAATCTATATTATTATATAAATTGGAAGAATTTGTTTGTTTGTTTAAACGCGCCTACCTCTGAAACCACCAGTCGGATTTGAAAATTCTTTTTGCGTATAATAGCCCAGTTCTCGAGGAAGATTATAGGCTTTGTAGCATCACGCTACTGGTGTCGGGAGCAGAGTAGTAAGCAAAGAATTTGTTTCTTTGTTTGAACGCGCTAACCTCTGAAACCACCAGTCGTATTATAGATAGGTACACCATTAAACTTATAAAATTATTTCGTATACAAAAATCAGAAAAATATCTATAAGATTTGATTCCTGTCATAGACGAACTAGGTATGCACAGAAACCTCGATGCGCAGGTCGCGTGAGTAAGAAATGGCCAGTTCTTACTAGCTATATCTTCATCTTCTCAGTCGTTACGCTCTTGACAGAGCGGTCGTTGTCGTCATGTAGTATTTCGCAAGACATACCTGCATTTTAAAAAAAAATACTTTTAGGTAAGTTGGTCTGACCAGAGAGCCTAGATAAGTGGCATGAACGCTAATAAAATATAATAGATCAAAATATTTACGGGATTGACATTAGGTCCTCAGATTCGCACCGCTCTCGACTCTACAATTCAATACAATTTACAATACACACTGCTGCAGACAGAAACGGATGGAAAAAGATCTTTAGAGAAAAAGCATAGCAGAAGGGAAGTCACGACCCTCAACACTGGAATACGACGCAAGAAGGAGGATGTATGCCTTAAAGTGCATCATCCTACCAAACACATTACGACCGTAACCGTACAAAAATATAATAATTTCCATTAAAATTTACACTAACAGAGGCGTCTACTTAATTTAACATTCAAAATATTTAAGTTGAGTATCAACATTAGTGATGAAGACGATCTCTTTTCGAGCCTATCTCATTAGTTGAAAATCGCACGATTAATTAACGCGCAAGTCGCGATCGCGCCGTGACCGAACGGGGACAGGTCGGTAATAGCTAGGAGCACCATCTTGTGTAACAATAAGACAGGATAAATTAGCTTAACAGTATAATTATATTAATAATAAACACAGAGTAGAGGTATAACAGCGGTTTAAGAACGACAGATTGGCAAAAAAAAAACAAATACGGCGTGGCTAATCCTTCGCTATTATTTTACATATTTATTACTAAGATGGTTAAAAATAAATTAGATTAAATGTACCAGTATCGATACTGTTTCGTTAAATTGTTTTGACATCAATAACAATTTGAGTGTAGGTACTTTGTGCCCATTATTTTACAGGTTTGTAAAGTCCACCACATCTTGTTTCCTAGTATGTACCTACTAGAATGAGTCTTCTTACAGTTTGAATCACCTGCCTTATTAAGACCTTAACATGTGCTATTTGCCGATTTATTAGCTATCATATTCGTAGAAAGTCCACTGACTGAACATGGGTTTCGACAATTACCAAAGGACGACTTTACCTAACACACTTTAGTTAGTGGACGTCTTTGCCGATCTAAGGATCGGCAAAGAATATTTTGAAATGGAGACTAAGGTCTCCATTTCAAAATATTTTGCTACTATCCTGTCTTGTTCATTCTCATGGCCACAACACTAATAACGGGCGCTCATTTGTTGTTTTAATTTAGCTCTTGTTGAGAAATAGAGAACAGACTGATACTTTATGCATTGATAACATACTGATAGATTTGGCAACATTATGTAAAATATGTAATGGCGCTACTTCCTGTTCCAAGTCGTCGAGAAATGTCGTGCTGTGTCTGTGTGAAAGTTAATTTTTTTAAATAAAACTAACGCCGCCCATTATACTCTACAATTTGATTTATTTTGCTCCCATCTGCAATATACCTTAATAGGTTATGGGCCCAGAGCACGCAATGGAGCATAAGAAGGTCATTTTGTTAAACGAAAAAAATTGGGCGGTGTGGAAGTTCCAAACATCAGTTGTATTAAAGTCGAAGAAATTATACCAAGTTGCCGTGGGAGTTGAAAAGAAGCCAGATGATGAGAAGTTGGTGTCGACTTGGGAAGATAAAGATAGTCGTGCCCAGGAGGTGATAGTTACTCGCGTTGAGGAGCAAGTACTAACCTATTTGCTGCCATGCGTTACCAGTGCCGACATGTGGAATAAATTGATTACGTTATATGAACCGTCCTCCAAAGTGAGCATCCATTTAATACAGCAAAAATTTTTCAATATATCATTTAGTGACCATGAATCAGTAGCAGTTTTCATATCAAAATTAGAAGAAATCGGAAATCAGTTAAAATCTATGGGAGAAGAGCTGTCTGACAGTATGATTATTACTAAAATTCTAATGAGTCTACCAGATAAATATAAATACTTTGTTTCCGCTTGGGAGTCAGTCGCAGAAAAAGATCAATGTTTGAAGGAGTTAACATCGCGCTTATTGATTGAGGAGGAACGCTGTAATAGTTTGGAGAAGCCTTCAAGTTCATCTGCTCTTGTTGCCAAGAATACCAATTTTACAAATTATGTTAGAAAGTGTTTTGAGTGTGGTAAAGTCGGTCACATGAAGAAAGATTGCAAAATGCGGAAGTGTTATTTGTGTAAACAAACCGGACACTTAATGAAAGATTGTAAACAAGGTAAATCTGAAGCCCCTAAGGCATATTGTATTCAAAATGTTGTAAGTCAAAATAATTGGATTGCAGATACTGGTGCAAGTGAACACATATGTAGAGATAAAAATTTATTTGTAAAAATTAATAACATAAATGAACAAAAGTATGTTACTGTAGGGAGCGGGGAAAAGTTGAAAGTTCATGGAGTTGGTGATATCAAATTTAAGGCATATAATGGTTCGTGTTACATTGAATCTATTCTTCAAAATGTTTTGTATGTACCTGACATGAAAGTTAATTTGTTCTCAGTGATTTCAGCAGTAGATAAAGGTTATACAATGATGTCAACAGATAAAGAATGTAAGTTTTTGTTTAATAATGAAGTCACATGTACTGCCTCTCGTTGTGGTAAGATCTTTGTTATGAATTTTGTTTTCAATGATTCATTGGCGTTTTCAACATTAATTGAGTGGCATGAGAAACTCGCTCATCAAAATTTGAAACATGTTAAATCTGTATTAAGTAAACATAACCTAAAATGTGAAGGCCAGCCTGATCATCAATGCACTGCATGTTTGTTAGGTAAGCAACATAGACAAAGTTTTACAAATAGTGATAGTAGAGCAAAATTTCCAGGAGAGTTAATTCACATGGATCTTTGTGGTCCTATGGAAGTAGATTCGTTAGGGGGGTCTAGATATTATTTGCTTTTGAAGGATGATTTTTCTAACTTCAGAACAGTATATTTTTTGAAACATAAGTCTGATACAAAAAGTTGCATAGAAAATTTTATAAATAAAATGAATAAAGAGGGTCATTCAGTAAAAATTTTTAGAAGTGATAACGGGAAAGAATTCATTAACAAGGAGGTTCAAAACTTATTTTTTAGAAATGGCATTGTACATCAAACTTCCATAATTTATACACCTGAGCAGAATGGAAGAGCAGAACGTGATAACCGGACTATAGTTGAGGCAGCACGTACCATGTTGCAGGCAAAAGGTTTAGATAAGTTCCTATGGGCAGAAGCAGTAAGTACAGCAGTCTTTACTTTAAATATGACAGGACCAAGTAATCAAAGTGGAAAGAGTCCATATGAGGTGATGTATGAGAAGAAATTTAACTTAAATTATCTGAAGGTCTTTGGAACAGAGGTTTTTGTACACATACCCAAGAACAAGAGATTGAAGTGGGATGCAAAGAGTAAGAGAGGTATTTTTGTGGGGTATGGCATAGATTGCAAAGGCTATAGAGTGTGGACACCAAATACTACTATAGTTGACACTTACAGAGATGTTATTTTTATGAGGTGCAGTCAACAGAGCAAAAATAAGAGTGGATACATAGAAGAAGGAAGTGCAGTATGTGAAGGAAGTGAAATAAGTGATGAACAAAATAGAAGTATTGTTAAAGAAGACTGTGAGGAGAGTAAAATTCAAGAAAGAGATGATGAAGACAGAGAAGGCATAATTACAGAGAAGGAGTGTACATCCACTGATGTCATGCCAATTGTAGAAGAAGAAGAGTATTATGATGTGATAGAAAATGAAGATGTACTAGGTATAGAGGATAGCATGAGACGTGAAGCAAGACCTAGCAGAGTCAAACAGAAGCCAAGTTGGATGCAAGAGTATGAAACAGGTTTCATAGTAGGAGATGAAGAGCAGTTAACATTTAGTGAAGCTATGCAAAGCAGAGAAGCTGACTATTGGAAGCAAGCAGTACAAAGTGAGTTAGAGTCATTAATTAAAAACAATACTTGGAATGAAGAGGAATTATCAAAAGACAAGAGAGTGATTGATACTAAATGGGTTTTCAAGGTTAAGAAGCCGGCAGACAGCGAAGTGATGTATAAAGCAAGATTAGTGGCACGTGGTTTCCAGCAGAATGATGAGTTTGATCACTCAGAAGTGTATGCACCTGTTGCTAAGTTGCAAACATTAAGAATATTATTAGCATTAGCCAACAAGTTGAAGCTTGAAATTAATCAGATGGACGTGAAGAGTGCCTTTTTAAATGGAAATATTGAAGAGCAAGTTTATTTAAAGAAACCAGAAGGAATGAAGCAAGATGGTAAAGTGTTAAAATTAAACAGATCTATATATGGATTAAAGAAGTCACCACGTAAATGGAATGAGAAGTTTGATGAGTTTATGAAGAAACAGAATTTTGTTCGCTGTAAAAGTGATTATTGTTTGTATTATAAGAAAAACCAGAAGTTTTATGTGTTATTGTATGTTGATGACATTTTATTAATGTGTGATAGACAAAAGGACATTCAGGAACTCAAAAGGGAATTAAATAAGGAGTTTGAAATGAAGGATATGGGCAATGTGTCAAAATATTTGGGTATACATATAGTTCGCACCGAAGAGTCATTAGAGCTTGACCAAAAGTCTTATTTATTAGAAGTACTGAAGAAATATAAGATGGAGGACTGTAAGCCAGTTTCAACGCCTATTGATAGTGGATTGGAAATGTCTAAAGAACCATCAAATGACAAGGATTTGCAGAAGAGGTGTAGAAGTCTTATTGGAAGTCTTATGTATGCTATGCTCGGTACGCGCCCTGACTTGTGTTATGCTTTAAGTTACTTAAGTAGGTACCAAGCACATGCTAATGAAGATTTGTGGAAAGCTCTCAAGAGAGTTTTACGATATATTAAGGGAACTTTAAATTTAAAATTAGTGTTTCTTTCAAATGTTAATAATTTATTAATGGGATATACTGATGCAGATTGGGGTGGGGATAAAACTGATAGGAAGTCCACTTCGGGACTGATAGTCAAGGTTTATGGGTGCACTGTTTCATGGAGTTCTAGTAAACAACAATGTGTCTCATTGTCTTCTACCGAGTCAGAGTATGTAGCTATGAGCAAAGGGGTAGCTGAAGGGTGTTGGATTAAAAATTTGCTGAATGAAATTGGTTTTCAGTGTCCTTGTTTTGATTTGGCAGTGGATAATCAGGCAGCCATTTATATTTCAAAGAATCCTGAATATCATAAGCGTTTAAAGCACATAGATTTAAAATATCATTTTGTACGTGACAGGGTAGAGCAAGGAATTGTAAATGTTTATTATGTGCCAACTGAAAAACAGTTAGCTGACCTTTGTACTAAATCCTTATCCAAAGTTGTGTTTCAAAAGTTATGTGAAGAAATCAATCTAGTTTGATAGTAGTAATAAATGGGTAGGAAGTTAATTGTTGTAAGAAGTTGTGTATTGTATTTTGAGATTACAAATACCTAGTAAGTTTGTTTTTATGTAATGTATGTTATCAATGAGGGAGGGTGTTGAGAAATAGAGAACAGACTGATACTTTATGCATTGATAACATACTGATAGATTTGGCAACATTATGTAAAATATGTAATGGCGCTACTTCCTGTTCCAAGTCGTCGAGAAATGTCGTGCTGTGTCTGTGTGAAAGTTAATTTTTTTAAATAAAACTAACGCCGCCCATTATACTCTACAATTTGATTTATTTTGCTCCCATCTGCAATATACCTTAATAGCTCTAAATACGCACATGTGTCACTGTCACTCATAAATAGATATTAATTGGGTGGGGAATGTTTTTCGTTAGGATTCGGCTTAATTAGACTTAGTTCGCTTTGTCGTTAAGCCTCGGTGCCCATTGGAAGTTGTAATTACTGTAAAGTCATTTGCAGTTACTTTAGGAATGTACTTACCTAATGGTTTTTAATTAATTAATAACATGCTTTTATTTTCAAGATGATGTTTATCTCGCCTGAAAACTCTCGTGAGGAAACCTGGATTATACAAATAAAAATTGGAAATTGATAATTGACTAAACAAGCGTGGTGAAGACTAAAGAGATCTTTACCTTGTAATGAGACATCTTTACTGGAAGCGCCATATCTTTATTGCTAGGGATACAGTGTCAAAATGGCCCAGTAGATAAGGCTCCTGATTCATAAACACGAGGTAGTTGGCTCAAATCCGGGCAAGACCAATGTGATTTTTCAAAACATATGTACTTTCTAAGTTTATCTTGGACATTTCTGACTGACGGTGAAGGAAAACATCGTGAGAAAACCTGAGCCCAAAAGTGTGAAGTTGCCAATCCGCTTTGAGCAAGTGAGGTGTTTAATGCTCATGCCTTCTCTTTAGAGAAGAGGCCTTTGCCCTGCAGTGGGACAAAAAACAAGCTGGTATTATTATACAAAATACTCTAGCTGTCGAATATTTTAGTGTCATATAAATATTTGACTGGAGCAGAAATCTGTGCATAACAGTACTTGTGCGAACTGGCTAAATTGACCTCTAGTTACCTACGAAAAGAATACATTGAAAACTATACCTATCTAAGCTGCAATAAAAGACAAGTAAGCAATAATTTGCGTGACGAACTCTACGTATTTGCCTACTCACTACATTTAAAACAAACACTCTATTATTTACATCATAAATCTACTCATCATAAACGTTGACAACTAGCGCCACGGTGGCAGAAAGCCAGAACACAAATAATCAGTACCCACACCATTCATTGTCAGTGAAGTGAGACTAATGATAAATTTATAAATAAAACGAACAAGCTGACGTCAAGTATTGCAAATTAAAATTATATTCAAGATACCTTGTAATTTTATAATCGATAAGGATAAGGTAATGTGAATATAAAGAAAACATCAGGTCATTCGAAATATAGGATTGTGACGATCGCAGTGGCGGCAGACTTTCGACAGTACCTACTCTACTGCACATACACATCATCAGTTCATCACACATCACTTTAAATGATTTGCCCGTTACTCTGATAAAATATGATCGTTTTGCCACTATAATTTTTCAACTAATTGCGCTAAAAACTGTAGAAAGACCGCTAGACCGCTAGGTATGTACCTAATAGTTAGAAGAGGTTGTCCGACGTCGCATCAAGTCATTCTGATATAGGTACTTATAACAAACCACAATTGGTCCTAAAGATAGACCAAATTATTTGTTACACGCAACCTTGTTACCTTAATCCATGAACAAGTCGAACATGAATATGAAAACACTCATCTCATCGCATATGAAAGTAGGAAAAAAACTTGTATTAAACGGCCTCTAATGGCTAATTGTGCTTATTGTGTGAGTGTGACATGATCATTATGCTGCAAAGGCTATACTGGACAGTAATTAACCAGCATAATAATTGTGTAGTTCTGTCGCGAGCGTATAATGTGCTCTATAACAAGAAGATATTCCTATTCATTATGGATACCTAAGTAGGTACCTACCTACATGATTGTCCGGTTTATAGTCAATCTATAAAGTGTAAATAATAGGTTACTAGGTTTTAAACGAAAAACTTGTTTATAAACAACATTTACGTTTATTTTTATGAACATTTTAAGGGTAATTATAAGTTCACAATGAAACTTTACAAGCTTTTTTTGACCAAACTTTTAAGATGCTCGTTTTTCACAGGCTAGAACATAAGAAATTGATTTATAATATTTGTAATTAAGTAAGTACTTCTTGTTAATTAGTAGTGACAATCACATTTATAAACAATTTTATTTCACTGCGTAAACAATTTTTATACTATAAATAAATTAATAACAATTTTTAATTGTTTTTGCTAACCTCTGTGGTTCGGTGATACTGTGTATGGACTGCCACGCAGAGTTCGCGGGTTCGTTTCCTGCTCAGTGCATATATTAATTTGTGTGCATGAACATGGCTATTTGCATTGGTCTGGGTGTTTCTATGTAAGATATAAATGTATGTACAAAAAAATAGAATTTATGTATGTACCCGCATTCTAGAACCCATATCACAAGCTATTAATATATGCTTACTTTGGGTCTAGATGGCGTTGTGTGGTTGTATTGTTGTATATTGTATTCTTCTTTATTGTTATTCATTATTTTTTTTATTAATTTTCACTTTATATTATTTTTTTAATGTGACTCCGTCATCTATTGTCTGTTAGTAGAACTTTTGCGTACTGATTGCATACTTGCGTGCCATCTAGTGTCGAGTAGCTAAATTTCTTTAATTTGACTTGACAGTACGTAGATATATTACATTACACTGCTAAATTAAAAGGTGTATGTTGATTTTTGCAACAAAATTCATGTTCTACAATATCTGTTGCATGTAGCGACACTAAACATTTTCTACGCTTCATTGAATAGTCGGATAGTACTTGATAGTACTACTGTGCAATTGACAGCTATAACGTCAAAATTCATTGAAACAGTTAGCAGAGCGGGAATGTGGAAATCTTGTTTGTTGATTCCAAGTGATTGTAAGTGAGTGATACGCGGGCTTATAAATAAATTTCGCTGAACAGAATGCCGCCAAGTAGCTTACGAGTCGTGTACGCGTTCGCCAGAGAAATGCATCCAAAAACGACAGATGTTTTCATTGAATATGGCACGGCAGGATTCCGCACAAAGTGAGTAATTTTATACAAGTAACTAATAGAATGCATTTTCTGTCTTGCATTAAGGTCATAACATAACTCAACAAATACAATTTCATAACACCTTTCTCTCATAAGCTGTTGACATTGTCACGTAAGCAGTTCGTAAAGTACTTAGATATTCAATTCCCTGCAGCACAATTTGTGACTCATCTAATATATTATATAGCGAACTCATAACGGGAAGTCGCCGACCCGGCTGCCTGTGATATGGTCATTGACTTTTAAAACAGTGCAATGGGTTACTGGACTAATGGAACTTTTTTAAATTTTATTTAGACACTAGCAATTAATTAACACTAAAGAGGAAAAGATGCAATAAAAAAGACCTTGTTTTCAATTAAAATATCAACACTATGACCTATACAGATAGTTAGTCATACCTACCTACTAATTATTTTTGTCATTTGATTCCATTAAGCTCGGTGGGAGGTCCAGCAGATGTTGTAATTTTTGTTAATGGAATCACATATGAAATTTTGAAATATGAATACAAAAACTACAAAAAAATAAATAAAACTGTGGTTTAATATTTTTTTTAATAGCGAACAAATATTTTTTTACAACAGGATTGTGATTGACAAACAATAACAGTGTAATTGTAATTAGATAAAAGTATAAATTAAAAAAAACATTTTACACTTTTAATTTATACACATAATATGAATAATGTTAAATTGCTACTGCCTCAAGCATTGCAGAACTACTATCTGTTCGAGAAATATCTAATCTAGACCTAAACTTAAATAGGAAAGTATTTTTTTAATTTGGTACATTAATTGCCAGCGATTGGTGATCTACTTCATAATTTGCATACTTAGCGAGTTTTATGTATCATGCCCACCTAAGATAAATATTTTAGTGTTCTAGTAAAGTTTGTAACTAAACCAACTGTAACAAATTAATATTATTAATTATTAATATTGTGAAATGCAATCTCTTTCACTACAGTTTACCCCTTGTCTAATATGTATTTAAATCATGAGTGTTTTAAATTTAATGTGCATAAGGTAATGTTGGATGTATTCCATAGAATGAGAGTTATCATTTCAATTCTTACCTAATAATTATTTGAATGTTCTATCAAATTTGCCACTGCTATTCATAATAAAATAATACATTTGCCAGTTTTTAATTCTTAGAAAGCTATAATAAACCTAAAACTCATTATTAGAAAGTCTCAAGGCTCTTAGCAACAGTATAGATAACAATTTATGTATAATTGTACACTTCCATTCATTTTGCACTAGTTATTACACAAGGCCTAGAGATGCCGTCAACTGTGGCTACATTACCATAACTTTTGACATTCCAACATTTCTATTCAAACTATTTAAACACAGAGCTAGTTACTTAGGTTTTTATTGGTTTAATATGTAAAGCTGACGCGTCTTTATTGGTTAAACCAGCGAACTCATCTAAATCAAACACAGAATCAATATAATATTATACCTACTTATAGGTAAAATTTATTTATTATATTTTTTGCAACTTTACCTAGTCTACAGTTTTATATTGTAAGGTAATGTTACAATTTTGTCTTGAGCTAAAGTTGACAATTGACCACATGGAATGAAATGTAACACTACTTAAAAGTTAACGAAGCTATCTGCTTAAAACCTTTTTGTAATACCACAATATATCATTAAATCTACCAATACATCAAAGTTTGCACCCACCGCAACAGTTAAAAAATTATTCCATGTTATTTAATGCAGTATATGTTATGCTAGGTAAAATTGCTCAAGGGAAGTAAAGATCCCACTGTTGACTGGTGGCTGACTTATTACAACTATTTTTGTATCTATTTATTTTCTTGTTAATAATACCTCTGTCTCTTTTTGTGGTAGAATAAATCTTTTCTTGTTGTTAATACCTCTGTCTAATTTTATAGTAGAATAAATTATTTATTTTAAGCGAACTCCATACTGGATTAAGTTATGAACTATGAGTGACTTTATAAACATGCAATTATTTACTTAGATAATTAATATATTTTGTATATTAAGTCTGGGTTAAAAATTACTACCATTACCCGGGTAGTATAGTAGTGCAAATTATGTATATATATATACTACAACCATTAGTGGATCCCCAAGTTATGTATATATATACTACAATCTTTAGTGGATCCCACTCACTGCTAACCATCACTCAGAGAGAAAAAAACTCTTTGCCTTTGTTAACAATATCTGAAACACTGATTGCACACAAACATACCTGTCTCTCTTCTTCAGCATTTAATAATTAGGTACATAAAATAAGTGCAATAGTGAAATTATGTAGCTATAAAAATAAACAAAAGTTATTTTATTATACTAAACTATTGACATTTATACACAATAAAATTTGCTTGCGTAATAGTTCACACGGTCGCTAATACTCGCCTAGTTTAAAAGTTCAGTGTCAAAATACATTCATTTGAGGATTTGTAGTAATCATTTTAAGAGTTATTTGGAATAGAGTGTTTTCTTGCACTCATCTCTTTTTCTTAGCAATTGTTTTTTCATAGTCCCTATGACATTATTACAGCAAAATACTTACCAGTCTTATGCCTGTGTGATAATGATAATGTATATCAAGCATACATTCAACTTTACCATAACACCTTATTTGGCGGAAATTTTCGGAATATCGTTCTATACAAAACTAGCGGACGTCACGCGGTTTCATCCGCTTGGTTCACCTTCCTGTGGGAGTACGAGGATAAAATATAGCCTATGTTACTCAGTTATAATGTAGCTTTCTAATGGTAAAATAATTTTTGAAATCGGTCCAGTAGTTTTTGAGTTTATATTATAATATTAGTGTAGATGTAAGTATTTGAAATAGCTTATGTCACGAAGACGAGGATGGGATGGGAAAGTAGCAGTCACAGGATCGAGTGAAAGAGGCAGTCACGTTTCTGTCCCACTCTCGTCTCGTCAGCATATGAGGTATTTATTATCTCATTACGTATGGAGCGGCCCTAAAAACTTTCTCAAATAGGTCACAAAAAAGTTTGCATACCAACAAAATGCGACTATCTATTTTTAACACTAACATTCCATGCTGGACAGAAATCGCCAATGCAAATATCTTAAAATAATAAAAATAAAACCACTTTGATCTATACACCTTTACTGATATATTAGATCTGGCAACACGCCAAACACTTTAGATGGCGCCCCCATATTGTTTGGCCAAACACTCTTGGTTTTTATAGTAAATTTATAGTTTTGATAGAATAACATACGTTTAATTCAAACCAATCTTGATATATGGAGTTATTTTCATGTTCATAAATATATTCTGAAAGCATTTGAGATAATAAAAAACGAATCGGTATACTGCATGCGGCAATAGCCTATTACGTGCGAATGGGTATTGATATATTTGGTCCATTCCAGCTTTTTCATTAAGTCCAGCAACCAATATTTGCCATAAAGAACACTCCTGTTTTGTAATGAATTGAGCGATCGGTTGACAGAGTTGGTTAGTGAAGTATATAAGATCTCTTCGATATATATACTTCGCTAGTAACCCGTCGTAATGACCCCAGCGTTATTATTTCATTAGAACGACATCTAATGGCTGAAGTATAATAAATGTTTCGGACGAAACGAGTCAGCACTTCTCAAGTAGTATACATATATGTCAGTCAATTGAAACCTAAACCTCGTAATCAGCGCACGTGTTTAATTCTAATTTTAATTTCGGGACTTTCTAGCGGGGCTTAAATACAAAAAAAATATTATGCATAAAGGCTTACTTCTATCTTACCCACATAGGCGTTTTCTATAATAGTCATTGTGTTTATTACAAATACTACCTATGTTTATACTTTATTCTATGTTCTACCAAGTTTACTTAAAGGGATGCATCCAATCTTTATTGTCAATCTTAATTTCTTGCGACGCGATTTGTCGCCAGACTGCAATTGTTAGTTGCATGCGGAAATTGTCGCATACCGGCAAACCGTGTTAATGCTTTCAACTACATAAATAACTGTCTGTCTGCCACGGATTCTCCAGAATCCAGATATATATACCTATATGTCACAAACTTGCGTATGATCTTTCCCAGCCAGGGTCTGAAATATGACAAATTTTATCATAAAATCTGTACAATTATAGGGCATAGGGAACACAGTAGTAGTTCTCAAATTGATAATGTATAAGTACAGTACTCGAATTTTCTCGGGCTTACCAAGAGGGAATTCAGGTAAATCAAAAGGTTATGGACTAAACGCAAAATATCAAAAACTGCTAAATTGTATAAAGCTGAGATTTGACAAATAATATAAAAGACTAGTCTACTCGCTAGATTCTATTTTATTCTTCCTAAAGACCTTGAACTTGATGGCTGTTTTAAAATAATCCTAATGAAAAATTTAATTGAAAGAGAAAGGAAGATGTTCATAACAAAAACAGCTGAAAGAAATGGAGAGTACCTACTCAATGTATAAAATGATATAATATTATTCGTAACTGCAAAATACACTATATGCACATAAAATACGATTCATTTTAATATAGATTCCATGTCAATTTAAAATATATTGTTTAAATTACTGTAAAAAAATATTTTCTAATTAGTTAATTAGCATAATATTATGAATTCTGAAGAATTCTATATTGTAGAAAGTATTTTTTTATACGCTAGGTTTGCTTTATGATCTGACTCATGCTCATGACTGCGTTCGTCAAATGAATATACAATGCAGACAGCATTATTTTAATATTGCCTATATGTTTGGGTATGATACGTAAGGTTTCTATCTTCGTTTCTGGACCTTGAGTATACCAAGCACACTTGAGTATACTTTTAGGGCCTCCGTCAGCCGTTCAAACAGTAAAAATATACAAATTGTTTAATAGTATGTTACGGTAGGAATACCTACATTTTTGTATTTGTGAAATAGACTTGTCGGTAGAGTAATCGCCAACTTGATCTACATCCTGCTTTTTCTTTTGACATTCTTACGTTTGAGTACTTATGTAAATGAAGATGTAAAATACCTACCCAGTAATGCTAATGAAATTGCTTTACTAAATGCAAGAAAAAGACTACAAAATAAAGTATTCATAGATTGCGACAGATATCATGGAGCGCGCTGTTTCTTGTTTCTAGCCCTTGTCTAAAAACGTGATTGAAATAATATTAGTCAACTTCAATTTAATTGTCACAACTTTGATAAAGAACTAACACAAAATCAATAACATCAAAGCAATTACTTTATCAAAACTGATAACGTGCTAAAATAAATATTAAACAACTTTGTTATGATTTTTCGATTGGCCCCATTATCGAAATATATCACTAACGTAAACGTTGTCATAGTTACGCGTAGTAAATTTATGTACGCATTTCAACCTTATGACGTACCTACCTACAGATCGCACGTTCTAACTTGGCCGCCCTAAAGTTAGTTTCGCGCTTACTTCAGAAAGGACTTGTTAATCAAAATAAATGCGCAATCTATGTCCGCCTACTTCGTCTAACGCTAAAGTACCTTAACAAAACTAGACGTCGCGACCAATAAAATGCAGTATTAAATCGCAAACCTTATAGATATTCTTAAGCTCTTACTTGTCCTCCAAACGAAGTTCCAACAAACCACTAAGGTCATGGTAAGCTGCACTTGGTTGAGTCTTTAGCATTGCTAAACTCTATTAGTACCTAGTAGTTACCATGCTTCAATAAAAATAGCTATTCCTCAAATTATGTCAGTTAGAAAAAGATGGACATGTCGGTGGAAAATTGATATAAAATGAGAAATTCTGTTTAGTAATTTTAAACTCTATGCTAATCAAGTTAAGGTTAATATTTACGATAACAATCGCATTATGGCCCCGTTTACTAGTCGATACCGGAGACAGTCCGTCTCCGGTTTCGCTCGAGTAAATCTGAATTTTATCTCCCAAGCGTTGTTTAAAAAATAGTCCATAAAACTCAGGGATTATCTTACTTCCTATTTGTAAAACAATTTTTAGAATCGGTTTAGTAGTTTTAGAGATTGAAATCTACATTTAAATTTACAAACGAACTTTACCTGTATTGTATTCGTGTAGCTATGAGTAGACAAGGCGCAGTCATACTTAGTACAAAATAGTACACGCGTATATAGCTGTCTCGTAATTCGTAGTAATAGGTAACGATTACGGCTTTTCGAAGAACTCATTGCTTTGACATGAAATATTACTAAAATGATCAATAGATATAAGTACCTATTAGACATACATGACTGGTTTGACATAGTTGTTGACTGTTTTGCCGAATGGTTTTTGACTCATTGTCTGTAAGAATATTAGTATTTTGATATTATTATGACTAGCTGTCCGCTTTTTAGTTTTAAGAACACATCTTTGGTTACTGCACTGCTCTCGTGGCTCGTAATGTGATGAACTATAAACTTCCTCAAGAATTAGGCTATAAAATGCAAAAAGAATTATTCAAATCCGTCTGGTACTGCCAGAGATTAGTGCACTCAAACAACCAAAACATATTCATGGGGTTTAAATAGATGCGTGAATATTGGCATTCTTCAGAATTCTTTAAATAATTTTGTATTTTGACTGCCATATTTCGGTTGACTGACAGCGCTAGTCAAGTATATCGACGAATTGATTGTTTATATAAGTTTTCATACAAATAGTTCATACTACATAGAACTAACAAAGGAAGTAAAACAGCATTACGTATGTTGCACCGATTAAGTCCCACGACTCCCACGCAATATATCTGCATTTGGTAGTGCATTATGTGATTCTAATTATTAAACATGAATCACAGTCTAATGCTGTTCAAAACTCCTTTTTTGCACGTGAATCTTTAGAAGTTTTCACTACTATTATCTTCTCTGTCACTGTATGCGACGACTACTGTGAATGAGGTTTTAAGTTTGAAATATTTGTACGCTCTCCAGGGCCGCTCCGAACCCCCACAGCGCCTGTGTGCGAAACCTATGAAGCGCCTCTTTTTTCACGAATCTTACCCTCAGTTTCTGCAAGACTGATCAACGAAAAATTAACTAATCACCTGTTAAATCACATGTAAAGTACCTAAAAGCATGCTAAAAGTATGGATAACTAGTTTAATTTGATCTAATTAGTTACTATTTAGAAATAAAAGCGATTTTCGTATCATTTATATTGTGGTCTTCGTGTTTATAATCAAAACTCTTTGAAGTCTGGATCTGGAAGTTTCAAATTCAGCCTCGACATCTAATTTTCCGGCAATTTTCATGGCATCATTGACAATTTCTTCAAAATTTGCGTCGGTTCTGATTTTTATCAAAAACTTCTTTAACTCCGTTAAAGCATCTAATTTCTAAAGCAACTTTGCATATTCATATCGATAGACTGCAGAATTTTGCTCACAAAATTTACTTTTGTGAATATTAAGTTTATGCCATATATTTAGTGAACAAAAGAATGAAAAGGAGCATATTTTCTCTGCTAGACATTTAGTTTCATATTTTGTCTTCTGACCACATGATACACCATTTGATATTTCATACAATGCATCATAAATTTCTGATAAATTTGTAAACGACGGTTTGGTAGCATCTATTCTGCTTGACCATCTTATTTCAGACAATGGTTTTAAGGTCAGATTTATGACTCTTATGTGTCTTAGCAAATAAAAATCTCCCATCCAAAAGTCCCATCTTTAGGTAGATGACAAAAATATTTATATAATTCTTGCACATTACTAAAGAATCCAGTCGTATGATAATTGAGATGGGTAGCGTAGAAAGCGTGGGAATTTAGATCCAGCAATCTTTTTTGAAGACCATTATTCTTACAGCGCATATTTGATCCATTATCATAGCCCTGTCCCCTTATACCTACTTACTTATCGATACTCCACTACAAAGAAATAATTACGTTGTTGTGTAAATGTAACAAAAATAATTTCGATAGCGGCGCCCCTATTGTCTTGGCGCCTGTGTGCGCCGCACACTTCGCACACAGGGGCGGCGCGGCCCTGACGCTCTCCAGCAGATGATCTAACTTCAATCTCTCGCGTAAAAAGTATACTGACCCGCGTCTTTGGTTACTGCTCTGCTCCCGTCGCCAAAAGCGTGATGTTTAATAGTATATTACCTTCCTCAAGAACTGGGCTATCATATGCAAAAAGAATTTTTCAAATCTGACTGGCGGTTCCAGAGATTAGCGCGTTCAAACAAACAATCTCTTCCGCTTTATATAATAGTATAGATTAATTTTATGTTTATGTAGTCTGCCACGACAAAACTTAGGTATCACTAGCAGAATGTGTCTGTCTTGAGATAAAATAATATAATACCAAATCTCTCATTATACCTTAGTCCAATTTTCGACTTAACAGCTCTTAAAATCTATTTTTAGTCTACACTCGACAATTAATCGATAAATTTACGAGTCGATTCGCAATGATCTTCGTGTTTAGCAGTTTACGCAACTAGTTACATTTAACAAGATATGTTGCTTTGTTTCAGAGCCAATTTGTTGGAACATGTGGTATATCGTATGGGCCTGCTGGCTGTCATCAGATCCAGGGTCAAGAATGGTAAGATTTATGTCAATTACGTCATGAATTTGCGATAAGTGCTGTAAAAACCGGCGAGGTAAAGTAGTATTTTCTACTGCTTTGCACTTAGTGTGTAGGTATGTAATTGAGACCTACAAAACTGCGAAGCTAGCATGAAATTGTGTATGATCAATTAACGACAGAGTTAAAGTAAAACCCATTTGTTCATTTAGATACATAAGAACGTCGCAATTTTGCAAAGTTTTTACGGTATACCCAAGATACCCTTATATGTAGACGAATAAAATAAGTTTTTTTCGTTTTTCCCCTGTCTGCATTGCCATCAATCATATTCAAAAACATTGACAAAGAACGCGTTTTTGGGATTTTTTTGATCAAGTAATAGAAATACACCTAATCAGAAAAACAACGTTATCAAGTTTTATTAATTAAATACAACATTAACGAATACAAACTATGTTACCGCGGTACGTCTAAAATACTAGTGAAGACTATGTTTCATGTCGAATCAAAATGTTCAGCACATTAATTCTTGTCAGGTGCTTTTGATCACGCAATAATGAGTTTTATAATTAATTAGTGAGAGTTTATTTTAGACTACATTGAATTTAGATTTAATTAGGTACCTATAACTAGCAATATGCTTTTTCTAGAGGGTTTTTTTTTTTTAGAAGAGGCCTTTCTCTGTAGTGGAATAATAACGGGCTGGTATGATGATGATGCCTTTTTTCACAGTTGTGGAAAGGTTGACATTTGTGCATAAAAAACAAAGGAAGGTAAAATTGCTTAATCTATACTATTATAGAAAACGGCAGAGTTGTTTGAACGCGCTAATGGAACTACTAGTCGGATTTGTTAAATTCTTTTTGCGTATAATAGGCCCAGTTCTCGAGTAAGGTTATATATAGGTTTAGGAACATCACACTACTGGCGACGGGGACAGACCAGTAAGCGAAGACGCGGGTGAAACCGCGCCGCGGAAAGCTATAAAATAATACATTGTTGCATGTAAATAAATATATTAAATATTAATATGTTAAATAATATATATTGGTGGTTAGGGCAGTCGGCAATACTAGGAATACCACATATTTGTACTGTATTTATAAAATTTATTTAAAAAAATTACACATTATAAAAAGAAGAATATTCACAGGTCGCACCATCGGCATGATGATCACTGCCTCGCACAACTTGGAACCTGACAATGGTGTGAAGTTAGTCGACCCTGATGGTGAAATGTTAGAGGGTAGTTGGGAAGAGATCGCTACTAGACTTGCTAATGTCAGGTAACAAATTTAATATTATATTACATTCATCATCATCCTTATATCAGCCAAAAGACGTCTACTACTGGACATACCCCCTCCTCCCCTAATTTTTGCCACTCTTATAAGGTCGACAATAATATTTGGTTTTTTATCTGTATGAACCTTGCTCACCCCGTGCCTCTGTTGGTACCTGTAAAGAAGTTTACTGCTACCACAAAACTTCATATCATTACAGACTTTATTATTTTAACATAGTTGGTGTGTGACGATATTATGAAACTCAAGATCCAGATGAAGTCCCACTTCGATGTAAGATTTTTTTTAGGATTTTAATTCACGACACACATGAACAACAAAATATATGAATGAGAAGAACTATTATAAATATAACTTGTATTAAATAATTTTTAGACCTTTAATATTTTTTAACATGTTTTCGATTTGGGGAACGTTTCCCTTCCACTGCGTGCGATAACTCATAAACGTTAAACTAAAATCTAATCTCTTCCAACATTATTTTAGTGACAATGACTTAGAATCAACAACGGAGCAGGTGATTAAGCAAGTAAACGCCGACATGGCGCTCAAGGCTAGCGTCTTCATTGGCATGGACACCAGGTTTGTACTGCGATTACGTCAATATATGGAAATTAATTCAAGTATCAGAAAATTGCATACATAATTTTCTGTACGAAGTTGGATGTTGATGGATTCAGCTGGTTAGGTGCTCACAGTAAAAATGGTGATCATTAGATAAGTCGAGTGGGTTCCATTCACGTACGAGATCAAAATAATGTCCTCGGTAGTGTGTTAGAAATTTCATCAAACAACTGCAATGTTTAAAAAAATTAACATGTATGTACTAATTAATCAATGGTTTCCAACATTTCAATAATTAATGAAATGAAGATGAAAGCAATTCAACACGTTACGTGCGAATTACTTTTCAAAAAGATAAATGATGATGAAGCCTAACCCACTAATAGGGGAGGCCTATACTCAGCAGTGGACGAGACTATCGCGCGCCTGGCTTATATACCCGCGATGTGAACGAAACCATACCTCGTATTTAAACCAGACGGAGCCATCTATTGACAGTTTTCAAAACTAAATTGTACAATACATGTTGAGATAATAGTTGAATTTTAAATTTATATAGTGTAATGAAATTATTGTAGTGTACTAAATGTAGTTTTCTATTTTTTGTTCATTGCGTATGTGGTAGAAGTGAATTTATTTTAGCATTACTATTGGCCGCCTGGCGGCAAGTTAGGAAACCCCAGTCGAATATAATTCATATTATTTGACAGTTTGTAAGTAAAAAAAAAGTATAATATTATATTAGAAATAGTTATTTATGTGATTAGCTTAAAATTTAGTACGGTGATGCGTAAGTTTGATTCAATCGGTTAAATGCGTAGTTACTGGATAGTTGTTTTCTAGAATATTTAGTCACATAACGATTAGTTGGCAATCCTAATATTTAAACAAGTAATAACAAATCATGAATCTTATAATCTTTAGAGTGGGATATACACGAGGATACACACGTTTTATTTATTTATTCCTTTTTTTTAGATTATTATAAGCTGTATTTATTTCTCTTTTTATTACGATTGATTAATTATTGTTTGAATATGAGAAAATAAAAAGTAACAGAGGGATGTTTCTCGCTTTCTCAAATAGAGTCACCACAGCCTTTGAATTAATATTTAAATTAGGTATTATCTTTTTAATATTACAGATATACAAGTCCCCGTCTAGCGGCCGCGGCAGCCAATGGCGTGATAGCATTAAAGGGTACCCCCAAGGAGTTTGGTATTGTCACCACGCCTATGCTCCACTACTGTGTCAAATGCCGCAACGATAATACATATGGAACTCCTACTGAAGAAGGTTAGTGTTGATTTTTATTTACGACTGGCTGCCCGAAGCGGGGTCACCTTCGTTAAGTTACATTATTTGGTAACTGCTCTACTCCCGTAGCTCTTAGCGTGATGTTATAAAACTTTAACCTTCCTTTACGAATTGAGTTATCAAATACAAAAAGAATAATCCGGCTACATCTTTGGTTACTGCTCCGCTCCCGTGTCTCCTAGCGTGATGTTACATAGCCTATAACCTTCCTCAATAACAGGGCAATCAGAAACAAAAATAATTATTCATATCCGACTGGTGGTTTCAGAGATTAGCTCGTTCAAACAAACAAACTCTTTATAAATATAGATAGATTTATTCTATTAATATACCCAAATAAATATTCCAGGCTATTACGATAAAATCGTGAGTGCATTTAAGAACATTCGTCAAAAGTTACCCGTGTGTGGTGATTACAATACGACACTATACGTCGACGGTGCGAATGGCGTGGGTGGAAAGAAACTCAATATTATCAAGAAAACTTTAGATGGAGAATTGGATTTGAACTTATTTAATTTGGGTGGCAATGGAGGCAAATTGAATTTGAATGTAAGGTATTTTTTTACATACTTTTATCCGTTCCTAAAGAAATGCTATCAGTATTTGTAGCTTTGCTTAATTTTGTAATACTCAGTATTTTACGATGATTTAGTTCACTGTAAGTAATTTAAGATAAACTTAAATAAAATTAATTAGTTTATAATGAAATTAAAAAAAAAATAGTTTTTAGTTTTGCATGAAGACGCGACTTCTTTAATTTTTTGTTTATTGACTACAAAATATCCTAACTTAATTAATTTTGTCTTCTTTCTTGTATTTGTATATCAAAACTCAATTTTTTTTTATATAGTGTGGAGCAGACTTCGTGAAGGTATCGCAGAAGCCTCCGGTGGGCGTGGAGCACGTGCCGTACCAGCGCGTCGCCTCACTCGACGGCGACGGCGACAGATTAGTGTACTACTTCATAGATGACAAGTTAGTTATTATTTATTTTAATTACATATGTTTAAATGAGTCAAATAAAACTCATCATCATCACATCAGCCAAAAGAAGTCCACTGCTGGACATGCCTTGCCCAATTTTCGCAACCGTGGCCGGTCGCTCGCCGACGTCATCTATCGGTAGCCCGCCCACTCATAACGGCTTCGGTCCACTTTGTAGGTCTGCCCAAACTGCGTCTTCTGATTCGTGGTCGCCACTCTAGAACCTTCCTGCCCCAACGGCCATCATACATGAGACTTATTCGTGTAAATAAACTCATACGTGGTACTTATAAACTCATAAAGTCATAACCCAAGAAATGTCAGGTAATTTGCAATTTAATAAGCAATCGCAAAACTCAGGACAAAGTAACTCATTCTTTTAAATTACCTGATAAAATTAACACCAAACATTTTAATTTTATACTTTTCCTAATATTCATTACTTTCATGATTACCTACGTAACGTAAACATGACTCACCAGTATAAGATAACAATAAATAATTATACTAATAATCAAATCTATAAAAAATGTCAAATCAATAGATCATCTATTTCGACATTATAATCAATTGTCAGGATGGCCGAGCGGTCTAAGGCGCCAGACTCAAGGTTCCCTTGCTCACTTAACGTGAGTCCGAGTTGTTCTGGTCCTCATTGAGGGCGTGGGTTCGAATCCCACTTCTGACAAAATATTTTTGTTGTTAATTAGTATTTTTGTAATTTTTGGTTTATTTTGTTGTATTATATGTTAATAATTTATATATTTTCAAATAAATTAATGACATTAAAATTATAGGTATGTAAAATGGCAGTTCTGCGTTTTGATTAATTGTTGAAAAAACTTAAAATCTTCATTGAATAATTCTTTACCTTTTGATTTTATTTTTTGTCTGCCTCGGTGATTCGGTAGTACCTTGAGCTGCCACGGTTTCGGATCCGATCCCTGGGTCGAGTAAAATGACATTGGATTTTCTTTATTAATATATTAGTTTCAGTATTGGGAATCTCGCATAGTCCCCAGTAAATAGCAATCGTTCCTTGTTACTAAAGACGCCTAGTCTTAAAAATGAAAAAATAGTAATCCTACGTTTATATCTCATCATTCATAAGTGTCACCACTGGCACTGTGATCTATATGAAATAAAAATTATTATTCTATTCTATACAAATATACATGAACCTAATTTATTGAAAGTAATGTATACTATTATATAAAGCGGTAGTGTTTGTTTGTTTGTTTAAACGCGCTAATCTCTGAAACTACCACTCGGCACTTTGAAACATTCTAAAGCTCCCGAGAAAGGTTATAGGTAGGCTATGTAACATCACGCTACTGGCGACGGGAACAGAACAATAAGCAAAGACGAAACGGCGCTACGAAAAGCAGGTATAAAATATATGTATCTATATTTTAAACGAATTATTTTTCAGAGACAACATGATTCTGCTAGACGGCGACCGTATCGCAACATTACTAGCTTCGTACATAACTGAGTTGTTACGTGCTTGCGAAACGAATGATCTGCAACTAGGCTTGGTACAGACAGCGTACGCTAATGGCGCTTCTACCAAGTATATTAGCGAGGATTTGGTATGTCATTGCATTTTGTTTTACTTTTTTACATTTTATTTGCTCTACAAGTTTACAAGAATAATACCTCTTTGTATAACCCTGTAACCAGAATGTGCCGATTATACAATGACATGGTGTCTCGACATTCTACCTTAGATATATTTAATAGTAGTCTCAGTAAATTCAAAAGTGAAATTAAACGTATTCCATGTATCAGCAGTTCCAATTCCGGTTAATAAAGGACATATAATATTTTTGTATTATCACAACTAGGTAATTTTATATTTGGAGCATCTATCATCATTTGGCTGTCAGATTCTATTGACTTTATTAATATTATGTATTTGGTTCTCTTAGTTCTCTTCTCTTTCTCTTACTATATTATTGTATTTCGTTGTTAGCCTACATGTATATATTACTATCTGTGGAAAATGTTTCTGGATTATGTACTATCTATGTTTTGTTAACTATAAGATCATTTGTATCCGTTTTTTTCCCTAATAAATAAATAAATAAATCTGTGCACACATACGTAAAGTTACAAACTAGCTTTCTATTTCATATATTTACTGTGTTTCTTTATGTTTGTATCTTCTTTTGTGAGCCAATAAATCAATAAATAAATAAATAAACTTAGTATTATTATAGGCCATAGGTCTCTGCAATAAAATAATCATCATGAGACTGCACCTTTGGTCTAGTGGTTAGTGTAACTGACTGCGACGCCAGGTGTCGTGGGTTCGATTCCCGCGGAAGGCAAATATTTGTGTGATAAACGATTGTATTTGTCTTTAGTTTGGGTGTTTCCTATGTATTCTAAGTATGTATTTACAAAAAAAAAAGTATGTATATGTATTATATTTCAGTTATCCAGTACCCATAACACAAGCTCTGCTTAGCTTGGGACTAGATGACGTTGTGTGATAGTGTCCACATTGTTATTATTATTGTCATCATCTTTCATCAATGTTAACCGATCGTGAAGAAAACCTCTTTCTCATACTTAACTCAACTTTCTCAACTCTCTTCTCATAATTAATTTTTACGGTACCCTCGGTGTGGCGAGTCCGACTCGCACTTGACCGGTTTTTTTTTATTAGCCTACTAAAGTTACTCCACTCTGTCCAATTGTAAACAGTCATAAAGCTATCGTCTTAAGCTGCTGTCATGTTGGCCTCCACCATGACGGCTTCATGAGATACTTTAGCTTGTTTTAATTTTATAAAACATGTTACTATAAATAAGCTTTTAAAATTCCAGAAAGTTCCAGTAACATGTGTAAAAACAGGTGTAAAACATTTACATCACGCGGCTCTCGCGTATGACATCGGCGTGTATTTTGAAGCGAATGGTCACGGTACCGTCGTATACAGCAATAACGCTAAAAAAGTTATAGCTAAGATTGCACAAGAAGGGTGAGTGATATCTATACTATTATATAAAGCGAAAGAGTTTGTTTGTTTGTTTGTTTGAACGCGCTAATCTCAAGAACAACCAGTTGGATTTGAATAATTTTATTTTGCGTTTGATAGCCTGAATTAGGCTATTAAGAAAAGTTATAGGATAAGCAACATCACGCTACTGGCGACGGGAGCAGAGCAATGAGCAAAGACGCGGAAAAAACCGCGCTGCGGGATGCTAGTGCTTTATTTACTTTTAATAGGGTTGTTTATCCTAGTCGCTAATAGCAGTAGTAATTCCTATCGCCGAGGTCCTATTGAGAATTTATTAAACCTTACTGTTACCTGATATTCCTTTAGTCGCTTTTACTTCATCTACGGGAAGAGAAGAGGTGGTTTTAAAATTATGTTGTCTGTGTACTATCGAACCAATTGAATTATGCCCCAGCGTAAGCTTATCTTGGCAATTAATCTGAATGCAAGTAGGTCGAAATTCGCCTGGAAACATTCTTGACAACTAGCTTGTTACCATTTTATTAGACACATACATTTTACTGAGTACACTGTTATTGTTAGTATAAAAACCGCCCTAAGTTCATTTTACACAATAGATTTTTTTTACAAGTTTGACAGTTTTAAGCGAACTACGCGACCCTATCCGTGGTGAACGGTGTGGATATCACGATTATTAATTTCTAAGATATTAGTACTTTAAGCATTTGTTATTGTGATATTGTTTGTTTACCCAATAAAGTGAAAAAAAAAAAAAAAAAAAAACTATTTGCAAAATGGGTCATGAATCAGTTGGTTCGATTGTACATTAAAACATTAAAATTCGTATACGACTACCTACACATTTGCTGAGAAAATCTAAAGTTTCGATACTGACCGTTCGATATGATTTAAAAAATGGTCAGCCATCAATTTATCAACCTCACCAACTGTGTTTAACGTTTATTTAACATACGAAAATTACTATTCCAGCGAGCCAGAACAACGTAAAGCTGCCCAATTACTCCAAAACTTCATAGACATGACAAACGAAACGGTGGGAGATGCGATATCAGACTTGTTCTTAGTGGAAACAGTGTTGTGTGCTAGAGGACATAATGTTAAGCAGTGGGTGAACGCGTATACCGATCTACCGTGTAGGCAGCTTAAAGTTATTGTACAGGTATGTAGAAATATTAGCTACGATTAGTCCCACTTTTGATTCCTAATAAAATTGTCGTTTAAATTCCTACCTCGAAACTTTTGGTTTGAGGCAAGGTTTTGTATCGACATAAGTTAGCAATGTCTAAAGGCTAGTTTCCACTTTGATTAGTGCGAGTATAGGTGCATAGTGTTTAGAACAAAACACGTGTTGACAGTTGACATTGCTTAGTGCGAGTGTTTAGTAATCAGCGTAGTAAAGGATATAGAAGCATGTTCTATTTGTTTGCGAGTAGCCACGCCCCCCGCGTCCTTCCTTCCCCTTCACTCGCAGCGTGCCTGTAGTAATCACGTGTGGATATGGTTGTTTAGTAGTTAGTGTTAGCGCGTTGCAGGGACGCTCGCTTGTTTTGACTAAACAGAATTGGAAACTTACTCCCACTACACACTAATCACTAATAACTAATAACTAATAACCTGCACTCGCAGTAATCAAAGTGGAAACTAGGCTTGATATTCTTGTAAAGTAAATATGTGACCAGTGCAGCATCAACATCTATTCTGATGTCTGGACTATTACAGGACGTGACTATTGCTTTAATCGGTTTCTTAAAAGGTGCGACCATTTTTGTTGAATATTTTATACGTAGTCCATGTTGCAATAAGTATACTAATCATTGTCCCATTCCTTTTTTTTACATAGTATGACTATGTAAATACCAAACCAATATCATTGTCATATTCAATTTTCAAAAGGCTTACATGATTAAATCTATGTATCCGTGCTAAAAACTATATCATACTTTTGGTATGCTTATACCAAAAGAATGATACAGTTTTTAACACAAAAGATATACGCCATATTGAGAAATATAGAGTATAATGTACTTTGCTTTCGCTTCTAATGAGGGTGTTTAGGAAAATTGTCGCCACTAGTTGGCACCACTTTGGTAAAAGGTCTTCCATTTTGACGGCGTTATCAAAACAAATATTTTTCAGTGTTCATTTCGGCAATTTTGATGTTTAATTTACAAAATAGATAATTCACGTGCATATGGACAAAAGTAAATTGCTGAGAGGATTTTCTAAAATGGCGTCCACGCGGTGGCAGCACGGATGCGTCAGGTCTAGCTGTAAAGCGCTTTTTGATAGTGAACCCCTGATTGGCCCAATGTGACAGTTGAAGTGGCGCCAACTGGTAGCGAAAATTTTTCTAAACATCCTCATTGGTATTTCTTTTTATTTCTAAGGACCGCAACGCAATATCGACAACAGACGCCGAACGTAAATGCACATCGCCTGAAGGTTTACAAACAACGATCGACGAACTCGTAGCTAAATACAAAAGCGCAAGATCTTTCGTACGTCCCTCAGGTACTGAGGATATTGTGAGGGTTTATGCGGAGGCTGATACACAACAGGTAAGCAAATAATATAAAAAAAAAATGCTAAGCACAGATCATCATAAACATCAATTTCTACAGGCCAGGCTGCCTACCACTACCTCTTAAAGCAGTATTATTTTAATGTTACTTTGTGTTTTGTCTTTTTCTTTAGTACCATTAAAAACAATAGAGACAAAGTAAGCCTTCAGACGCATAAAACCACAAACGCGAATCACCAACTCTACGCAAAAAACCACTTAAGCGAAACACCAACTACGCATAACGCCAACATGAAATTACGCAAAACACAAATCACGCTAAATACCATGTATGCGGAATACCACCTATCACAGTACGCGAAATGCCAACTAACACGATACGCGAAATACCAACTAGATGCATGGACATGCATCTTGCCGTCTGTAGACTACAGTTTCAAAATAAGTCGGCCGTTTTGGATACCATAGGTTCGAAATCTTATGTATTAAAACTATTTATAGTTATAGCTTTGACATTCAAAGTCACATGAAATAAGAACTCCACTTCGACGTATTGTAAGTGTTTGGTATATTGCGTAATAAATAAAATCGCCAAACACCACAACACGTCAGGTTGGTATTTCGCGTTTGTGGTATTATGCGTAGTTGGCGTTTTGCGTAATATTTTTTAGAAGTCCGCAAAATACCAAAATACCTGGGATTGGTATTTTGCGTTTGTGGTTTTATGCGTCTAAAGGAAAGTAAGGCTATAATAAGATTGCTATAAGAGGTTGTGGTAGGGTCCTAGGGGTTTAACAAAACCTAAGATTTGATTTTAGTGATATTTTTCAAAGTAGTTCATAGAAAGGCATGCCATTGAGCTTTTATAATGGCACTAAATTGAATAAACGCTGTACTATGCGTTTATTCAATTCAGTGTTGTTACTTCACAACAAAGCCCGAAAATAGCAATATGAATGAATTTAGTGTAGAACCAGCGAATTATTGTCATTAAAAAAAATTGTTGATTTTTTTTACGATAAACCTATAGTGAAACATAAGTGTAAAAATGAGTACAAGACTCATTTTTACAGGCTGTGCACATAACCTATACTATTTTATAAAGCGGAAGAGTGTGTTTGTTTATTTGTTTATACGTGCTAATCTCTGGCACTACCAGTCGGATTTATAAAATTAGTTTTGCGTCCCAGCTCTTGACAAAGGTTAAAGGCTATGTAACATCACGCTACAGGTGACGGGAGGAGAGGAGTGAGCAAAAACGCGGGTGGAACCTCGCGCAGAAAGCTGTGTATTAAGTTATTTCTTTTACTGTAGTTTAAACTGCACTATCAATTAACTGTAGTGGTAACTGTATGTATAAGATACATATTTATATTAAACGAGTTCCTTTTGCCCACAGACTGCAGATAAACTAGCAGCGGAAGTTGCTCAAGCTGTGTACGACCTCGCTGGAGGAGTTGGCGATAGACCCGAGATACCAGCCCAATAACAACATAGTTTTAACGATTGTGATGTTATCGAGACAACCAACAAACACCTGATTTTATCAACAAATCCACCTAAAGTCAGATAAGACTTTTTTTAGTTAGCCTGTTTGTATGTCCCACTGTTGGGCAAAGGCTTATATCATTCTGCATTAGACTTGAATTATATTGTTGTATGGGCAGTAATCTCAGACCATTTGTTGCAAAGGGCGTTCAAAGAAATTTTCATAATGCTCAAAATTTTAGAGCATAAACCCAACCATTCAGGCCATAGTCCTTATTTTTTTTTAATTCAATCAATTTAATAATAATAATAAATTACATACAATATAGGTAGTTTCCCTTTGGTCCCAAACTAAACTAGTGCTTGTATCTTGAACCAGCACTGGCACCATTGGGATTACAATTAATAAATATAAATTACATACAATATAGGTAGTTTCCCTTTGGTCCCAAACTAAGGAAAACAGGTTTGGGACCAAAGGGAAACTACCTATATTGTATGTAATTTATATTTATTAATTGTTGAAAGATTCCAATGTAACAAATCAAATGTTAAGTGTCTATTGGTTGTCCTATTGATATGTTTACCAGTGAACAAATTGTCACAAATTAATAATAATTAAAAGCTATGTAATTAACCTTTTGTACGCCATACAGGCGAAGATATGCTCTCTATGTCAGTTTAAGAAACTTCAAGTTTAATTTGTAGACCCTATGGTCTACAATAAAATAACATTGTGTAAGTAGATAATACAAATTATATTGTGTGGATGTTATGAATCAGCGTTGCGTTTGTGGTATGTCAAAATAAGAAGTGATGGCTCAGTGATTTAAGCACCCGCTTCGACGAAGTATGGGGTTCGAAAGCGGGCAAGTACCAATGTGACTTATCAAATTCATATGTGCTTTCTGAATATTTTTTAAAAATCTTGGACATGAATGACTTTACGGTAACGGAAAACATGTTGAGGAAACTTGGATTAATAACAAAACTTGTATTAAATCGCCAATCCGCCTTGAGCAAGCGTGGCGAACAATGCTCATACCTTCTCTAAAGAAGAGGCCTTTCTTTGCAGTGGGATAATAACGGGCCGGTAAGATGATGACAATAGCGTGAGCATGTCTTCTCTTGTCACATATAAACGACAATGGCGTGCAAAAGTTTAATAATAATAAACAATTTAATTGGCTATTCTATATCACAATTAGTTATATACTAAAGTCTTAAAGGTCTATAGTAAAAAAGAAGTGATTATAATTTTGTGTGTCTGTAACAACGTAGCTACTAAATAACTGAACCAATTTATATGGAGTTCTAATTAATAACAAGTTTAATCTCAAATCATGATTATTATAGGCTGATAAGGTAAACAAAAACCTTTTTATTATTTTATTATATCTCAATATATATTTTAGACCTTTAGACTATATAAATTATATTAAAATTGTTCAAATAAACATTAATTTGCTAGAATTTACTACCAAAATTAATTAATATCGCATGGCGATTATATTATCTTTAAATAATCTAATATTAAAGTTTATAAAATTATTTTTATTTACTTAGTTATTAATTACATTGAGTCAAACAGTACAACGCCCTACTAGTCTTAATCAGTTCCAATTAATAATTGGGTGCGTTGTTTTGGACTAATTAATTTTTTTATAATTAATTCTTGACAACTGATTGGCTACTTTTATACGGTCTCAATTACCATCTCATTGCATTTTTTGTCTTCTCTTTTAGACAAGTTAAATTATTATTAATATTTAAATATTCTTAACAAATAAAATTATTAATATTCTTACCATTGGCAGTCTAAATCCCTGGTATCTAAAACAAGACATCGTTGAACATAACTTATTGTCCAATGCTCAAACGACAGTTAACTAAGTTACACTTAAAAATCTTGCTGACGCTAAAATTAGTGGCCTTTATTAGCTAAGTAATGTTTCAGTATCTGAGGGAACAAAGTAGCCAGTCTGTATGGGATATAGTTTTAGTTTTTCTTACATTTTATTCTCTCTATTGCTCACAACAGTGTACCTCGGTGCTACTGAATATTAAAAAATATAAATTCTGCTCATATTTTATATTTAATAAAATATATTGAATGACTTAAATATACTAACTACATTCAAATAAATAAAATTTTGTAGTTTAGCGGTTAAGGTAACCTTACCACTACTGTTACGCTATGTCGTGGGTTTGACTCCCATCCATAAATCCCCCGCCAAAAAGGAGAGCGGGGTCATTTTAAACAAAAAAATATTTTTAATAAAAAAAATGTAAAATTTATAATCTGTTTTGTTCTTGTTGTCTTTATCTATCTATTACAAAAAGAAAGAGACAATATGAGTTTCGTATATTTAATAATTTGTCAAACATCTAAGGACATGTTTATATTGCTGTAGTGTTTCAAAAAGTAAGGCAAAAGAACGCAAACCATTTACACAAAAGCATAAGTACCTACATCTCTTTTTTATGTTTGGAAAGTAAAAGAGATATTTTTGAATTTTTTTTTTAATTGGTATACAGAAGGAAAGAAAAGCCCACCCCTTTTTTGTATTTGATATCACCCGGATTTGATATAATATGATGAATATGATTATATTCTACTACTTCAAAGTCACTCTACCCTTGTACTCTTCTAAACACTACCACAGTATCAACTAGCGGCTAGTAACCTATATTACGTAAATAGAAGCAAAATATGCTCAGTTAACAATAAATAATAATTATAAATAAGATCCAGTCCCTTAGAAATAATTAAAATTATAATTATATACTTACTATGCATGTTATACCCTCACACTGCCTATTTTTAGTATAGGATTATCTTAGTGAAATTACACTTTATACTGTAAACAAAATAGTGTTTATGAATCTAACATGTATGTATTAATTTAAAATGACTTTACAATTTTTTGAAACAAAGTACCTATATATTTTTCGTAAAATAATGTTATACATATATGGATTTGTAAACTTTATTTATTTACATAAATTGTAAATTTATTTTAATATTTTGCAAATATCGACTGTTATATTTTACGCTGAATTTAGCACATATTTTACTTATTTTGACTTTAGTAGTTGAATAAACAAATAATATTTGTTAAAAATTATATTTAAAAGAAGGAAGAAAAAAAATACTGCTTGCATTTTTCCGCTTCTCTGTGTGACAGTGTGTATAAAGGCTACGTTTTCACTCACTGTTCTTGCTTAATATTAGGTCTTCGGATACATGCAGCTTTAAATCCTTATGAGTAAAAACGTTCCTTTTGCTTCTCTATTTCTTAGACAAGTAGATCAGCGAAAATCACTATCAATGTAAAGGCCTGCACAAACAAGGGACTGTCCCCTAGGTAGTTCTTTGTCCATTGATATAGATCTCTTATAAATTGTATCGGATAACACACACGATGAACGAAAAATACCCCAAATTACGACGGACACCGAGAGACCGGGCTGGACAAAGGTACGGGAAAGTCCCAGAAAAAATAGAACTAACGTAACTGGGCGCAACAACGCACACGACGAACTTAAGTGTGCATGAAGCGCTCAAAAATTCTGAAATTGCAATTTCCAGACTACAAATACCCGCACAGCGTATGCGTTGAATCCTTGACAAGTACTCGGTGGACATTTTTACACGATTCAGGGATTATCATCCCACGGGGGCAAAAGTCCCTCGATTGTGCAGGCCTTAAAACATCTGGTATTTGTACGGTTATGTTAAGAGTTGTAAAAAATATGTATCGGAATTGTGATGTTAGCTCTGACTGAAAGAGAATATTGTATATATCTTTATTTTTGTGAAAGAGACCTGGATATCTGTGTCCTTTTAAATTTGATCCCAGTTTCATAGTGACAGCACAGCACTATGCTAATTTGTCATGATTACAATTTATGACTTATTAAGTAGATGTATAAAGCTTATATTCAATTGAAAATGCTCAAGCATAAAGCTATATTTTTGACAGAATTTTGTATCGCTTGCATTCCCTTTACTTTCATTATCACTTGGTGAAATTGATTTTAATTATTTTGTTGTATGATAGAGAATTTTTACTGACTCCTATTTTAAAGGGAATCATCCGATGATAAGCGAACTCTATATCATAGGTCATTAACAAATTTACATTTACATTACCAATGGTGTGGCTCATAGATTATACACTTATATACTGTGTGGTTGATCAAAATACGAGTATGCTCTCCTTTCTTGAGCATAGGTATTTTGACCATTATCTACTACTATCAGAGAATTCACTTTTACACAATCCTATCAGCCCAAAGATGTCCACTACTGGACATAGGCCTCCTCAAATTTCAATATTGACCGATCGTAGGCTGCCCTCATACATCGGTTGCCCGCTACCCTTATCAAGTCGTCGGTCAAACTTGTGACGGGTTCGCAGAAGCTGCATCTTCCGACCCTAGTTTATAAATAAGTGCGTAAATCCATGTCATAGACTCGAGATAAATGTACAATATAGATAAAAAGTCACGTACTCACGTACAGATAAGTTATAATCTTGACTGACAGCGATATCACGAGTCTTTTAAACCTACACATTCAGTGACATAAGAACTATTCCCAGATTGGGATTTAAAACATTTCGATAATTTGATGGTGACCACCATTTTTAGACCTAAATGAGTGCTTACTACTTACAAGAGCGATTTGATACAGGAAACTAAAATAGATTCTGATAAAGGAATGTTTTTCTGAAATGTTAACACTATACCTACCTATATTATTCAATTTCGCTTGCACTATTGCTAGCCTTACAAAAATCTAGGAGATTAATGTGTGCAAATGTTATTAACGTGTGATTCTTATTTAGTTTATGCTATTGTTATAAATTTATAATTCAATAAATCAATTACTTACTAATATTTCTTTTCTTATTAGACCTTCCTTCGCTCTAAGAGCTTGTGTCTTGAACACAGTGCGAATTTGTTTTACGTCAACGCGATCGAAACGTCACCGAGTTTGGCTCTCTAATTATTTATCTTGTTCATCCAATAAATTAATCAATACTGTACTTAGATTGCTAAATGTATGGAAAAAAATATATACAGTCGAATTAAGAAACCTAGATTTTTGAAGTCTGTTAAAATATTTAAATATCTCGCTTCAGAAGGCAACCAATTGAGGAATTTTGCGACTAATTTCGATTAATTACTAACTCTGGGTATAATGAGATATTTGCTAGGATCAGATATTTGCTAAGATCAGATATTATTATTATTAAACTGAGCGCTAAGGTTGGCACAGCCACCAATACCTCGCTAGAACATATTAACGGAGCGCCGTATATTTCTGAAATTTTGTGTGTAATGTCGACTAACTCTGGGTATAATTAGATTTTCGCTAGGTGCTTCGGTTTTTGGGATATGAGGTAGCTATGCTTGGCACAGCCACCAATACCCCCTTATAAATTTTAAGCGGTGGACCGACAAATTATGATATTTTGCGACTAATTTCGACTGTTTACCAACTAATTCGTTAATTAGATTTTCAGTTCGCGATGGTGGCTGTGCCAAGATGAACCATACGTACCTAATCAAAATCACCGATAGCATTGGTGGCCAATACACTAAACCAACGTAGTAGGTAGTGTAAAATAAAATATAAAATAAAAAAATAAAGTTTTTATTAACAAAAACAATACTTTATTCATTCCTTAAAATCAATACAATTCAATCGTTTTAATTTAAATGATATCCAATTTTATTTCACGATGAAACTTAATTTATGACTACTTAATCACACACACTTCAGAGATCAAATTTAAAATTCATCTGCATTAGTGTAAAGCAAACATTTTATTAAAAGCAATCTAAACTTGCTTTTTGTCCTAACATTCATAATAAATTTCTAAACAAATTGCGCAAAAAAAACTGTTCAAATTATCAACACGCCATATTTTTGTCGCAACCGTTTGAAAAGTTAAAAACTTACTTATATAGCCAATTTACACACATTCTACATTTAAAAAGAAATGTTGGAATGTACTTAAATTATTTCACTTTATCTTATAAAACAAAGCAATAAAAATAAAATTACTCCAATTATACAATTAATCCTTGTAAAATAGTTCAACTCAAAAAAAATATTTTTTGCCAATATTATCAGCCTCGCATAAACATGTGTCATAATTTAAAAATATAAATGGCGTCATTGTGATGGGAAAACATATTTCTACAATGGCATTGTTGGCAAAACAATTATTATTACATAATTTATATGCACACATAACCGCACGTCTCGTAAAGTAATTTATCATATTACATGCATAGAGTGGGTATTCTAATACAAATATAACAAATACAAAGTTTGAACACCTGCATCTCAACGTCTTCAAGAATCAAATCAAGAAATCATCTGAAAGATAATTTGATGGAGCTATCACTAAGGTTGAAACATTTCGGCCCTCAGGCTATTCTGAACATTAGCAATTTGTAAGTAGGTTTAAATTCGCAAGTTTAGTTTTACCGAGTTTCCCTTCCCATCTGTATTTGCAATTTATAATCGGGATTTACATAGCGGTAGTAGATCCACGTTGCTTTCAGCATGAATGGGCCAGATCGTCCGGGGAAGTACTACTCTCCAGTGGCGAAGCGTCCATATAACACGATTCCTACCGGCTTCCCTTTTAAAATATATCCTGACCACCATAGACCTATCACTGCTTGCGTGTCTACTCAAAGACTAACTAGCCTTCCGAAACTCAAAATATTTTAGTCCCACCGGCTTTCCTCCTCGGAAAAGTGACTCTTTGCTACTGCTACTCTCTCATAGAACATCGACGTAAGAGTAGAAGTATCCGTACTACTGCGTTTCGTTCGGCGAATGAGAGCGCCGCGCCGGAGGCCCAATTGCCCCCCTTTCCTCTTTTCTCACCTCCCTCATTCCCAGCCGCCATGGTGGAGGCCACCATACCAGCAGTTTAAGACGATGGCTTTTGGTATGGTGGCCACCACTTCTGGATTTCACTGACTGCTTTATACCATCAGGCGGGGTGCAGTCACTTTGATAGGCTAATATATAAAAAAAAATATATTTTTCTCTTAGAAAAAAATTATAGCGCGATAGTATGAACAGAAAATTGGTCTTCAATGCTATAGCGAATACCGAATATGAGTAGAGGTCATGGGCAAAGCCCTTGACTAGTATTAGGATGACGCAGCTTAGTAGTATCATTATCAGAATTTATTGATCCTAGTACGTGACGGCTTGTGTGTAGTAAGTACCCTCACTCAAATGATTTTATGATGAGTGCTGATGTTCAAACTTTAATCCATTTTTTATTGCTTTATGTCACTAATAAACACAGAATTACATTTTAGTACACAGATAACATCAGGTGCCCTTGATAGAGTAAGTACTTACATTAATAAATAGAAAAGCTAAGTTACAGTAGATACTTTAAGTATTGGTAGTGCCAAACATGGCCAGTTACATGATAAAAACAGTTAACATATTGGTTAAATAAAAAAAATGCGAAACATTAAGAATATAATATTTGTTTTTGTTATTAGAATAGATTCCGTTGGTTAAATGAAAGAAAAATGCCCACTATAACAACCCCACAACCCTACTAATATAATAAATGCGAAAGTTTGTATGTGTGTGTATGTTTGTTACCACTCAGCGCCTACTTTTTATTCCGAAAATCGGTCTGGTTCCCGAGGGAGACAAAACACATTTTAGGCGCAGGCGAAGCCGTGGAGCGCAGCTAGTATTATAAATGCGAAAGTTTGTGTGTATCTTTGTTACCACACAACGCCTCAACGGCTGAACCGATTACGATGAAAATTGGTGTGCAGATAAATTAGGTGCCGGAGACAGACACAGGCTACTTTTATCCCGAAAATCGGTCTGTTTCGCGAGGCAGACAAAACTAATTTTAAAAGCGGGCGAAGCCGCAAGGCGCATCTAGTATTCAAATATAGCTCTTCACTTAAAATAATGGTCTGAAACTGGACTGGACTGGTACAATCTAAAATTGATAAAACCATTTCTTACAAACTTCTTACAAACGTTTACCCGAAACGTTTATAAGATTCCTAACTGTTCAATGCAGTGTGCAACAATTTTTATAAATCGTATGGTGCTGTACAAAAAGTATTTAGATTCACAATCGCAAAGTGAGATGTTGTCAAAGTATTTTAATTCAATGATAAGTCTCAAAAGGGCCCTTTTCCAGCAATGGGTGAGTCTTCATATGCATCACCCGCAAGCGTCTCTCATCCGCATATGTGTATCATCCTCATGCGTGACAAATCCGCATGCTTGACTCGTCCGCATGCGTGACTCATCCGCATGCGTCTCTTATATGCATGTGTGAGTTGCTTTGCTTGCCGGCGCGGCGTAGCCGCGTGGATATGAGAACTATGTTTAAAAAAGATAGATAGCGGGCGGGATAGACACTATAAGAGAAAAGTGGCAGATATATTGCTTAAGTACCTCTATTAAATATAATTGGTATTATAATAACAATGGCACTAAAACATATGATTAAAAGTGAAAGGGACTGTTCAAGGTTTAGTCCTTTATTCCCGTTGTCCCGGTATGCTATATCCCTGTCACAGGGACAGCGGGCGGTGATTAAATTTATTTCCCGTTGTCCCCTTAAAGTACATTTGGCTACTGGGGACAACGGGAAGTAAGCGGTACCAAGGCTAATCTACCAATATTCCATACACTTTGTTTGTGGGGTAAAAGATGCCAATTCACACTTAATACTACAGAAAATAGAAAAACCGGGGACTGTGGGCAATAATCGTTACTTATTTTATTCAACTATATTAACGGTGACAGTGTATGGGGAAAACGGGGAGTATTTTTAAATATTTGATTGAAGTACCGCTGTCCCCGTAGGACGGGGACCCGGCGTACGGGGACAACGGGAATAAAGGGTTTTAGTTTTAATAAAACTGAAATCTTCCTTGAGCAAGGGTGGAATCAATGCTCATGCCTTGTCTGTATGAGAGGATAATAACAGACTGGAAGTTATTATAAGCAGTCTGAACATGTTAAATTAAAACATAAGTATATCATCATAAACATAGACTCACATGTTAAGAAAATACCATACCAATTTTCTCTTATATTCATTTTAAATACCCTAAACAACTAGGTGGGAAAAGCAGTATATAAAATCTTTTAACTACATCAATAATATTCTATTATTTAAATATCTATTATAAAACTGACAGTTATAGATATCACCTACCTTATTCTATACATTGAAATCATCTTTTCTAAATTCAAAAGGCTAAACACGTAACGACTTTTAAAACTTTTAAAAATTGGATTTGAAACAAAGACGTTGTAGGTTTTCAATAAGATCTGTAAATCAAACGAGTCTTTAAATACAATGTGGAAACATTACAAATGGTTGAGAACAAGGCTGCTGATTATGTATTTTGATGATTAAGTCTTTAGCCCCAAAGTCTTTAGTTTCTTAAGCCCCAGTCGGTCACCGGTGACCGCAAACAATAGATTTTCTATTGTGTCTGGTCGCATGGCATTGAAAGTGTTAATGACATAAAATACTACATGGCAATCTAGTTGCATAAGATGAAAATATATCTCATTTTCTGCCATTTCTCTAAAGAGTGTCAAATGACATTAAATAGTGATATTTTAACCTAATATTAAGTTTATTTAGAATGAATATGAAAAGTAGCATCTAATAGTTAAAAATACTATTATTATAATGGTAACTAGTGGTAGGGAACTTATTATAATACTAAGATATTGAGACACTCTCAGTGGTAAAATTAGGTATGAAAATGCTACTTTATGGCTCTGGCATAATGCCAATTAATGACAAAGATGAAAATTGCCAAACAGGTGTATGTCATTTATAAATATTTTGTTCAATGAGTGACTCAATTATTTTAGATAAATTTAAAAAGATTCTAATATACAACATTTATAATACAAAAGAAGGCACAAAATTATTTGAACTATACATGTTAAAGGTATTACACGTGCAATCAGATTATTAGTTATAATGGGCAACTATCGGTTTTTTTAAATGGCACAGTATTGTGGTTGAAGTTTTGCCCTGTGTGACACAAATGGTATTAACTGTAGTACCTCTAGCTTATAAGACAGCAATAAAAAGAGTGTAGACTGTTAGCGTGTTAAGTATCTCTAAATAATGTGTACTTCCTGAATTCCATTTATTTATACAAAACCAAATAAATTACAACCAAACAAATAAATAAATAACAAAATAAATTACAACCAAACAAATAAATAAATAATTAATACTAGTCCGGTAGCTGGCCGCAACAATAGTCTTCAATTAAATTGTTAAGATTATCCTTAAAACATTTGTATGAACACTTTAGACATTGCTACAAATGACCTAAGTTATAAACAAATAGCAGTTTTCTGATGATATTACTATAAAGCAAGCTAACAGTCTTCATTCATTTTTCTTGCTGCTAAGTGGCTAAATAGAAACAAGAAACACATTGCTGTTTGCCCATGAGCTTAATTCAAAACTTAACCAATTTCAAAACATATCAGCTTTTACCTGTGGTCATTCCATTTAAGGGCCTTCAAAGAACCATAGGGCAGTTGTTTCGGGTATTCATAAGAGAAACAGCACTCTTTCCAGCGCGTAACATAGAAGCTAGTAACGATATTTGAAACATTTGTGTTTACCTCATAATATCATTAACCATGTGTATCAGAGAATAATCAATGACAGACAAAACTCATTCCTACTCAGGAACTTGACCTAAACCTTTTAAAATTCAAATAGCTACCTAAAATTAAATAATTTGTACCTAACTAAGTGCTGGCCCTAAATATGGTGCTTGATCACAAAAGAAACATTTTGGCACTTCTGTCTCTTGCAATTCAACTAAATTTGTGCTTATTGTATTAACTACATGGTAATAACGACAACGCCTGGGACCAATATCTTGGATTAACGTGTCGTAGGGCGGTGAGAGGATGTCGAAAAATGCTGCAGGCATATTAAGTGCCTCTATCTCATGAAAATTTGATATAGTAGGTGTTAACGTACATGTGGCTGAGTTATCACTGCATATATAGTCAGCGGTGATCTCTGCAAATAATCTTCGCTTTTTATGAACTCCTTGCGCGAGTCTTGCGGCTTCGTGTTTAGCGCGAGTGCGAAAATCTATAACCTTAATCGCTTCTTTCAAAGGATATTCTGTATATGCTCTGATGTTAACAGCGCCTGATATCACTTTGAGTAGACCGTGCATATGCGGGTGATCATGTAGCGGCATCTTGAAGCCCGGCTGCAGTACGAAAATACTCATGTTTATTTGACTGTTTTGATAAACTTCGATATACGTACATGGCGCCTTGTTGGGTCTCTTCCACATTTCGGGATCGTTAAAGTTTTTGTCGAAGCATAGGTCTTCCGCTCTGAGAGAATCCATCATAGTCTTTAGTTTATTCAAGTTTGTTGGTAGCTCACTTTTGGATTTGTCATCGAAAGTTCGCAGCGCTTGCCGGTAAGTGGATACGATTGGGGGAACGTTAACAACTTCCATGTTTGATCTCGCTTCATGTCTGATATCCATATGAAAAATGCCTGATTTACACAAGAATTTTGTCCGAGTAAAAAATCTAGAAGAATAAAATAATCGGGACGATAACAAAGCAAAACTGTCAACAAACGTCATTTTGTTTTTACTTTTTAAAATATACGTTTCGATTTTCCTATGTAAACACTGACTTACGTAATTCACTGCGATTCATTACTTTGAATTTTCAGAGTGCTAACAATTTCTAGACGGTTGTTACAATAATAAATACATGCTAAATGTGCAAAAATGCTTATAATTTTGTAGAGTTTAATCGATGCACAATCATTCTTGAAGCTCTATGTCTTTAACAGTGTGGAAGAACTTATTGTATTGCGTTATAGCTCGGCGGTGGAATGCTAAGATACTAAAACACACGTTAGTTTACTAAACCATCTAGATTAATATTTTTTTCTTCATATTTAAAAGTTATGTGGCCATCACTCCAACTCTTATCTTCTTATACCCAAAAATAACATCGAGTACGTCATTAAAACCGCTCTTGGTCCGCTCTTGTAGACTCGGAGTCCTGGACCGGGTGAGGCGGTAGTTCACGCCCGAGCAGCTCTGTCTTCTTTATAAGAGACAGGTTCGTTCCTGCGTGGAGTACTGCTCTTATCTTTGGGATGGCTCCGCACAGTACTTACTGGATGCACTTGATAGGTTGCAGCGGCGAGCAGTCCGTATCATTGAAACCCCGGAGTCTACTAAGACCCTTGAGCCTTTTCAGCTGCGAAGAGTCATCGCCTCAATGGCCGTCTTCTATCGCCTTTACCACGGAGAGTGTTCTCAAGAGCTCTTTGAATTAATCCCACCCTCTCCCTTTTTATCCAGAACGACACGTGCGGGACTAAAATGCCACCCTTTCACAGTGGAATCTAACGGATCTCGAACCAAACGGTTTAGCACTTCATACTTTTGTCGCTCAATTAAAGCCTGGAACTATTTGCCAGCGCATGTGTTCCCATCTAATTATGATCCTGGGTCTTTTAAGAGGGGCGTGAAAAAGCATCTCACTAAGCCGCCATAGTGGAGGCCACCATACCAGTAGTTTGGCTTTTGGAATGGTGTCCGCCACTTCTGGATTCCACTGACTGCTTACCATCAAGAATGGAGTCACTTTGGTAGGCTAATATAAAAAAAAATATACACATACGACCATACGACCTACGTAAGTGGTAGCCGTAATTTAGTACACGGTTATGTTCTCTCACTTCTCTGATTATTAGATGAAGGTCAAGGTATCAATGGATGAAGGAGAAGAAATGCTAAAAAGAGGGATGAGGAAAGAAAAGGGATGAGAAGATAAAAATTGAGTTATAATAATGCTCTATTGCATTTATTAAAATTGTGTTTACATTGCCATCTATTGTTACAAGTTAAAAATATTACAACGACCTCTAGTGGTAAATAGCATCAAATGCAGGCTTAGGTGTATAATCTATGTGCAAGCAGGCAATCAAGGCAGGTGTTTTGTAAATTGTTATATTTGATATCAATAGATGGCGCTAAATATTAATTTAAAATGACATCGAGGGGTTGAAAGAGTGGATAAAAGTTTGTATGAAAAATCGTCAATGGTATAAACAGAGATATAATATCATTTATGAGGGCGAAGTTGCGGGCAACTGCTAGTAAACAGAAAATAGCTACTAAAAATATAAGATCTGAATGTTGTGTTACAATAAACTAACAGAATAATAATATTAATGATAGAACGTGTATTGGAATTACCAGAATAGGTATAAAATTATATTGCAAGATATTTTGAATTTTAGAATAGACGACTTACAAGAAATGTGGTCAAATTAAATAATAATCGAAGAAAAACATAGTAATTATATATGCATAGATGGCACTAGTACTTAAACAATGTCCGATTACAAAATGTTGAAATAAAATATCCTAAAATTTTAGTACCTATATTAAAAAACGCCTGCAATGGTCTGCATTGTGGCATCTTTTTTGTCTCCTCCCTCATTCCCTACACCTAGGTTACCCCACTCACTTTGCGATAGGCAGTGGCTACGCGAGTCCCTGGCATTGATTTGCAGAAGTCCATGAGCGACAGTTACCACTTACCATTATTATTATTAAGTACTTACTTACATAATTTTTTTTTAAGTCTGTCTCCCATATATCATCCTCGATCCTATTTATACATCAGAATCAAAATAAAACCCGTTGGATACTTACAATAAGGCTCGTAAAACGTACATTTAAATGTGTGGTCTGTTGGTAGGCAGCAATGGCGATCGGTAAGCCGCGTGTGGCGCACCACTTAAATAAATACTCGCGTATTGTAAACGGTCGATTCGATTTTATTGAGTTTCCGATGTTGCCTGCGTTTTATCGAGAACACCACAAACAAATCGATTAACTACCAACTACCTATAAACATAGATAAATTAATCAACACGCAAATAGAATGCTCCGGTATTTTGTTGGAAAATATTACGGTTTATTGTGTTGATTTTAACTGTGGGTTTTTATAATGTTGCCATTGTTGCTAATTTGGTGAAGCTTTGTTATAGGTACACGAAATCTAATCTTCTGTTTTCTAAACTTAGGTAAGTAACTACCTTTACATAATAAGTTTCTTTTAGATTACTTAGTTACATTATACCACGGATTTACAGAAGCAGCCGCAGGCCCCTTTTCACACTGGCCCGACGACAATCTGATAAAAGTAGCAGGTGAGAGTAAGTTAAGGTCGTATCACGATTATTCGAAGTGAAGACGCTTGGACCGAGATGACCACCATCATGTAAAAGATTTTCGGGTGAAATAATTAAAACTTTGTATTTTTTACAAATACCTAATTAACCTAATCGTCCAAATCTCTTCACAGCTTATAAAATGCTACTAAACTTACACATTTCTTATCATAGTGAATTACTGGGAACACTCAACCGGGTTACACTGCTCGTGGTGAGGTACCTAACAACGTTCTTGGAAGACCACCCAATACGAGCACACCTGACAAACAGATGAACAACAGAGACGGTAGCGTTGCACTTGCTGCGGTACTTGGATTTCTTTAGAAAGATGAGTAGGTACCTACGTAGGTGCTACACCTTACAAGTTACTTTATGTACTTTTCTGTGTTACCTTTAGTACGGTAAGTCGTCCACTATAATGTAAACCAGTTACAAATGTTAAATAAAAATTCGGTGGCCAGCATATTGGTAAGTGATAAAACCATTACCTAATACATGTCATGATACTAGACAATCATAGCTGTTTTCTCTTATAAATTGAAGGAACAATTTTACAAACAAACAAAATTTTATCTTATGTCGTCAAATTCACGTAAGGTAAAAAAAATATTCAAATTTTTTATGAAGTAGGTATTTGTAGCAAAATTATTTTGGCTAAGGCGTAGTTTGTGAAGTTAGGGCATGTAGATATTGAAGCTTGGTTCTAAATGGGATCTGATAACTTTTTGACATTGTGAGCCATCGGCATCGTCTTGGCAACATTCTATGGTAATGTTTTTGGTGTGATTTCAGTTCTCTATACGTAAGTAGCTGGTGGTTACCTACCAAAAATGCTGAAATATGTAATCTATAATAAATTTATAACAAGGAATTTCTATGGGTATACATTTTCCGACCTATAGCATCAAAATTAGCGGCAGTCTCATACAAACTTCCATCCCCTAATTTATTGGATTGGGGATAAAAGTTCAATGTTTTACAATTTTTTTGTTGAGTGTGTGTACTAATACTAGCTTAGATAGGTACCAAATTTCAGCTTACTAGGACTTCAGGTCCCTATGAATTTTAGTCGAAAACGGAGTTAATCTTAAAATTTTGGACGAAATGTAAAAATTTTCGGTGGTATCGTGAGATGGAATAGTCTACTATTCCACCGCGTACGATACCGCCGCGCCGCCGCACCGCCGCGCCGCCGCCCCCGCGCCGCAGCCGTAAGCTGATGTAGGTACTCCTGTTAATTTCAGATTTATTTAAGGTAACTACTTATACATATCCATACTTCCATACTAATATTATAAATGCGAAAGTATCTCTGTCTGTCTGTTACGCTTTCACGCCTGAACCACTGAACTGATTAACTGACCTAGGCGAACAACGGGGTTGAAATAAAGGATGTATGGAAAATCGTCAATATAAACAGTATATAACCGATATTCACGCGGGCGGAGCTGCGGGCAACAACTAGTGAATTATAAAAAAAAGGTACGAAATAAATAATTTAAAATAAAATTACATAAAAAAATACCTGATAAAATATCCAAAAAGGTGCTCTGCATCGGCCGGGAATCGAACCCGGGCCGCCCGCGTGGCAGGCGAGCATTCTACCACTGAACCACCGATGCTTACGAGCAATCTTAAAATTTAGGTAGTGTATTTACGTAACTATATAAATAGAATATATTATAAGTAGGTATAACGATCTTAAATAAATTGTTGAAATAAACAACAAATACATAGGTAGTTACATAGTACTAATATATATTTTATTGATAGGATTTCTTACTTTTACATTTAAAAATTGGTATCTAAATAGGTAAGTACTTCAATCATTTTTATTTCAGACTCAGATCCATAAATTTGGTAAGTAAGTACCTATTACAGGACCTTACAGACTTACCTAATGAATTAGTTATTTTAATAAGTACTTGCATTAATTTTAATATTGAATTAAGTACAAATAACTTGACTTAAAAGTATTTCTGTCGCTAAAATGCCGAAACGTCACTAAATTTTAAATGGGTTTAATCTCATGCTATCTCTGTTGTTTTTTTAAGTACTGGCTGTTGACCGCAGCTTCGCCCGTGTGAATGACGGTTAAATCGCATCAAACTTCATCAAAATGGGTTTAGTGGTTTAGGTGTGAAAGCGTAACAGACAGACAGAGTTACTTTTGCATTTATAATATTAATATAAGTCAATATTTTTTTTTAATAATTATAGTAAGTTAAATAAAAGTATAAACTAAACTTTCAATTGGTAAGATACCTTACCTCCTACTAAAAAGGAACAGCTGGAGTAGTCAGTAGGCATGATGACATAAGCCATACCTATTACATATGAGGATCACTCACAGTTACATTTCAGTTCCTAGAAATTTGGGTATTATCCTACCTTGTACCTTGGATGGTGTCTTTTATGGTAAATAATAACTTGATAATCATTAAATTTAAAAAATAATTAGAGAAGCATGTTAATTAGGAGCATTCATTCATTTATTTATTGCATCACTATCATTATACTTTTCCCTAATGCAATAGTGTGAAACCTAATTACAACATGTTAACAAAATAACAATTTAATATCATATCACAGATTTTCAGGGGGGATTTGTGGAATAAGCCAGATAAAAGCCGCTTCTTGTACAGAGAAGAAATGAGCTTTGGCACCACGCTGGTATGCTTGCCCAAGACTGATTGATTTGACTGATTGCGTTAGATAAGTACTCGTACTTAGTGAGCAATGGAATCATTACCCTTCGTAATCCCCGCTTAATCACCTATGCCCTATACCAGATAAACAGTTTTCAATTAGGTTGCCCACCAACATAAAAATAATCTAAAAACTTTCATTGGCCAATAATTTTGTGAAAATCTATAATTTTATAGTTAAAAGTTTATAGTTTGTGTGTAATATGTGCAGCTAATGAACCGGAAGTGCCGCCATTAAAGAATGATGAGCGTATAAAGTTCACTTGTCGTAAAAAAAAATAATTTCAAAACGAGGTTATTAAAATAGTTTAGTTGCATAGCTTATGAGGGAAACTGAGGCATTGAAGACTATTACGGTAGGTACTATGCAGCAATTTTTTTATTTTGACAATATTGTATAGATATTACGTTAAGTAGCGCTTTCGCAAAGCCCATGGCATTGCAGAAGTCAATTAACAACAGTGACCACTCACACATGTTAGCTACACACCATGACTGTCTCTGTGGTTCGATGGTACTGCTGAGTAGATACTGATTACCACCCAGAGGTCTCGGGTTCACCGGGTCGGGTAAAGTGATATTAGGTTTCAGAAAATTCTCAAAACCAGTCAAGTCAGTCTAGAATTGTGCCTGAAATGGCAACAGGCTCGCTTCCTGTTATATGGAACCTAAAATAAAAACTGCGGAAGTTGGTGGTTAAGCACCTCTGCCTATCCTTTCGGGGATAAAAGGCGTGAAGCTATGTATGTATTTAGCCACTTACCGTGATAGCTCGTCCGTCTGCTGTAGGAAATAAAAAAAACTTGTTATCAATGCACAATGCACTAACTAAACTGATATAGTTTAAAATAGGTTACTTTCTAAATTTACCTAGAATAAACAGAGAATGAAAACAATTTGAATAAAATCTTAGAACATCATTTATTTAATTGGTGGTGCAGTTAGAGGGATCCAAAAGTGGTGATCCATTCCAAAAGTCATCGATTCTAACTGCTGGTATGGCTTAAAAGACCCAGAATCAAAATAAGATGGGAACACAAAGGAAAGTATGAACTTGGATAATATATAAGTATGCAAAAGAAAATAGGCACCTAGATGGACCGTTTTACTAAATATAAACCATTCTAAACTAATATCTAATTAATAGCATGATTCACTGAGTTAAAAGTGCGTAGATCTAGCGTTGGTTAATTGACGTACACGCGTGGGCGTGGACAAATAGTTGGAGATATTGAGCCAATAGCCATCGTATTTACATAGAAAATCATTTATTTTAGTTCGACTTAACATCTGCAATTTGAGATGCTCGGGTTACGTCGAACGTTCAAAGATAGGGAACCATCAAATGCAATTATTGTTTCGTCGATGAAGAAAAATATCGTGAAAATTGGACTACTAAAAAAGTCTGAAAATGCAAATCTGCCTTGAACAAGCGTAGTGATCAATGCAATTGTTTCTTCTTCTTTATAGTGTGGTTAACGGTGCTGCTTAGATTTTGTAGTAGAAAAAGAAGTTTCTTTTTCGTCTGTTTACAACATTTTTAATTGTTGAGTACTGTGAAGATTTCTTTTACAAAGTTCATGTGTAGGTATAGTCCGACTCCAGGGCACGCCACGGTGGTGGCGGTAAGTCCCGTCCTCGAGAAGTGGCTGGAGAGAGGGCACGGCGTCCTCACGTTCCGGCTGACACAGGTACTCACCGGTCACGGGTGCTTCGGCACGTACCTGTGTCTCATAGGCCGGAAGCAGATGTCCGTCTGCCAACATTGCGGGGTCTGCCCGCGCGACACGGCGCTCCACACGCTCGTGGAGTGTCCAGCGTGGGCGGACCAACGCCGCGACCTTGTTGCGGCGCTCGCAACGGCCCAACTCTCACTGCCGGCCGTGGTTCTGGCCGTGGTCCGCAGCGAGAGGGCTTGGGAAGGAGTCGCCTCCTTTTGCGAGGAGGTGATGCTCGCCAAGGAGGCGGCTGAGCGGGACGTCGCCGTGGGGCGCTCCGGGATCTCCAGCCACCGTAGGAGGATGCCTGCGGGCGGCGATTGGGCAATCGCCGCTCGAACAGCACAGGCCCGAGAAGGCGGCGTACGTGTTCCACGAACGCCTCTCGATGGAAGAAGGGGGGCTAGGCCCTCCAAATCAGACGGGGCCCGCTCACGACTGATTTGAGCGGGCCGTGGCTCGTCGGGGTCGCGGATGAATGCGCGAGCGTCTCCCGTGACCCCCACCCTCTGGCCGTCTGGAGGAACACCGTGGGTTTTAGTCGGTATGCCGGCCGCTGTCTCACTGTGGCCGGAGAGTCCGACATAACCCCCGCCTCGCCCAGGCGGGTGCGTACGCGTAATGCGTTTCCCACGAAAAAAAAAAAAAAAAAGGTATAGTCCGACTCTAGGAGATACTTGTTTAACGTAAAGATGATGCTTTAAGAATATCGCCGTTTGCCTACGGGTCGGCGAGTTGGTTATGTCGGATTCACATTGGTGCCGCATGCCGAATAAAAGTGGCCAGTTACATTGGCGCTAAATCGTTCCTCCTGGTGCTCCCCTCAATGCGTCTACTCTGTAGAACGTAATTAGAGTACAATACATAGAGTTACAATACTTGCTACTGTTGATGTTCTTGTAGTTTCGGTAGTACAAAAATAGTTAGGCATTTTAATGTGTTATCTTACCATTTTAACCCTAAAGATTAATTTATTTAGTTTTATTTTTAAATCCCATTTGAACTTATTCAATATTTTTTATCTTTGTTAACTAGGATCCTGATATAACATTGTTACTGATATCTTATTGTATAACATCATCCACGTGTGTTAACGGTGAGATTGACTGAAAGTACAGGCGGACACAATTTGGACCATTAATGATGAGTCAGTGATGTGATGACTTAATGATAAATGTGCTATTAGTATCCTGTTTAGGTGTCTGTTATTGTAGCGTATTCTAGGAAACAAGAAAATATTGTTTAGATCGCAGTTAATTACATGAATTTCAGTAATTTCTAGACAGTGTCAGTGCAGTCTGATCCAGCGTAAATTACTTGTATTTTCTCTATTATTTCGTCGATCTCAACATTATTTTGATATAATCACACCTAATTGTAAAAGTGATTAAACCTACTTGGTAATTTTAAACTAAACTTTACTGAATAATGCGTATTTTTTGCGCGTGTGCGTCCTGTCTCATTTTACATTGCAGTCGCGGTGTAAGTGTATAATTTTCAAAAGTTTTATTTATTTATTTATTTATTTAATCAAACTTACAACTATCATTACAGGTTTAATCCCAATGCAATAGTGTAGCAACATAATGACAATTACAATTTATACATACATACTATATCTTGTAACAAATAACAAATAACGTTATCCTTGTGAACTCACTCAGAGCACAAAAAAATAGGTCCGTCTCTATAGCTATAAGGTTAAGTGTTTGGAGTGCCCGCGTCAGAGGTGCCTCACTCAAGAGCTTGGTCCGAGCACGTGGCACCGCCAACAGCCGCGGCTGGCGCCGTCGCCACACGTACCTGTCCGGAACGCACAAGCCTATCTGTTCTAAAACTACTGGATTATAGATTTTTCCTCTTAATATTTTAAACATATATGAAATCAGTGCCAGTTCCCTCCTAACCCTTAGTTGATTGTATCCCACCATACCTAAAATAAATAAAGAAGGATACATCAAGGGATAGAATGGGTACACCCCATAATACTTCATATATAAAAATCTAATAAATTTATTTTGTACACGCTCCAGCATAAGACTATACTTAGTCTCATGTGGAGCCCAAATGACTGCATTACATTCAAGTTGGCTCCTAACTAAAGCATTATATAATGCTATTATATATTATAGCTTTCACGTTCGTAAACCCTCGCACCGTACGAATCATGAAACCTAAATTTCTGTAGGCTTTTTTACAGATATGTACGATATGATTATGAAAAGTCAGCCCGGTATTAAAACTTACTCCCAAATCTTTTACCTCTGTCACCCTTTCCACCGGCAAGCCATTAATACAGTAGCTATATAAGATATTGTTCCGTGCACGAGAAAAGGTGATTGTCACACACTTGGAGCTATTAAATTGTAAGAGATTTTGTTTGCTCCATTCGACTACTCTATCAATATCTCTTTGAAGGTTAGCGCAGTCATTCTGGTTTTTATCGCGAGAGTTAATTTGAGATCGTCGGCAAACAGTAAACAGTTAGCATACTTGACTACTTCTGGAAGGTCATTAATCATCAGAAGGAACTCCAATGGACCAAGATTACTTTCCTGACTTACTCCGGACCTCGTCAAATATGGCTTTGATATGTGCCCCGCATATTCCACATACTGCTTCCTATTGCTCATGTAACTGGCAAAAAATTTCAGCAACGGCGGAGTGAGACCAACCCCTGCCAACTTCTTAAGCAACATGTCATTATCGACTAGGTCGAATGCTTTTTTGAAATCGAAGTAAGCAGTGTCAGCTTGTCCCCCACTGTCCACCGTCGGCACCAGGTAAGCCATGTGGCAGAGAAGGTTGCTACTGGTATTTCTTCCCGGCCGAAAACCATGTTGAGCATCAGAGAGCTGTGCACTCACCTGATAGTAAATGTTCTTATGAATGGCCGCTTCCAACACTTTTGCAGACAATACTGCGACCGGCCTGTACCCTTCTACCATTTCTACTGAACCCCCCTTTGGTACCGGAACAACGCGAGTCACTTTCCACCTCTCCGGAAATACTGCATCTTTTAAACACTTGTTAAAAATATGTAGCAGCGGCTTGGCTAATACTGACCGACAGTCCTTAAAGATGTAAGGCGGAATGCCGTCAGGCCCTGCAGATTTTTTTGGCTTAAGATTTATAAGCGCACGTAACACATCTTCTAACTGTAACTGATCCAAGTGTACACGCGCTGCTCCATTCCTGCAACCCGCCTCAGCTATAGCCGTGTCTACATTCAACTCGGGATGTTTTGTACCATAGACGGAATAAAAATGCTTGGCAAACTCTTCTACACACCGTTGACCAGACAACGCTTCCCCGTCTTTTAAAATCACCTGTGAACTTCTCCTATTTCGTTGCGCTTTTACGTAATTCCAAAACTTTTTAGGATCACACAACATTTGATTTTGAATACGACAGCGATACTGTTCCTCTGCGACTACTATCATATTTTTAACCCTAGTTCTACACCGAGCAAACTTCTCATAATCAACGCTAGACCCGCTTGCCTTAAATTGTTTATGTAGGACAGATTTAAATTTTATGTCGCGAATTATTTCAACAGTGTACCACTCAGGATAAATGTATCTTGAGCTTACACGACTTCGCTTTTTTTTCGGTACGCAGTCATCGATTATAGAATTAACAGTGTTATAAAAATAATTTAAACTCTCTTCTAAATCTAATTCATACATATTAGTCCAATCTACTATCTCTAAGTTAACAATTACTTTCTGTTTCTAAACTTTATGCTTACATAATAAACAATAAAATTAGCGAGAATTAAATGCTCCTGAGAATCTCATGTCATCATGTAACCATATCGAGTAATTGGCACTCTTTACTGAATTCGTATTACAGAAGTCAGCGAATAAAACGATGTAATTAGGGAATTACTAAAATTAGGTAAGTACGTTCCTAAACGCTTTTTGAAACAGCAATTGCAACCAGGGGCCTAGCGATTTAAGGTCTTATGTCAGTCAGTCACGAGTGTCTGACTGACAAGCAAAAGTCTGTAAAAAAAGGAAAATAGTTTGACAATCCAGATTTTCTTTAGGATGCATGTTATTTTTCACCGTAAATGAAACTTAAATACTTTAATAAAACGACGATGTCCATTTTATACCAGTAGCTACTATAACAATAACAATTTTTTAGCGTGCCTATAATAGATACTAATTAAACAAATATTTATAAATTTCTCTAACAAAGTTCTTGACCGGGAGCTGAACACCGGACAGGCTGTCGGACACCCGTACACCCGGACAGACAGACAGACGTTACAAAGCTCGCATCCGCCGCCCGGTGTTGCCTGTTTGTATTACACAACACATTAACCGCTGTTAATCGAGTCTGCCTTTACTAATACTAAGAACACTAAATTACGCTTTTGTGGATACAGAATAGTTTGGTACAGAGATTATAGTTTTTTATTTGAGAAAAAATAATAGAGTTTTGCTCGCCACTGCAGAATCGTTAAACATGACAACTTAGAGACAGAGTAAAATATTATATAGAGCAAAGTGTACGTAAATGTAAGCACATTTTCTATTCTCTCGCTATCATATTATATTGAGACCTCTGATCCCATGTCTTAAAAAGAACGCACATTCATTTCAGGTAGTCAGAAAACTTACCTACTGATTCAGACTACTCTAGTTTTACCTTGGTTTCGAATCCACAGTCGCATGCTTGAAAGAAGAGTGCCTTTAAACATTAGACAATCTATACTAATATAAAGCAGAAGAGTTCGTTTTTTTGTTTGAAAGAGCGATTCCCTCTCTGGCACTACCATTCGGATTTGAATAATTCTTATTACGTTTGATTACCAGTTCTTGAGAAAGGTTATGTAACATCACGCTATTGGCGAAGGGAGTAGAGCAGTAACTAAAGATGTAATTTAACTGCTAGAAGCTAGTCGTAAATATTCCCGTTTAAAAAGAACTATTTCCTCTGTACATGTAGCACTACTCTGTATTCATACGAATCAAAGCGCTGGCGTGCTTCCAGGCTGACAGTCAAAGACAACTAAATCTGCCTTTTGATCAATTGTTCTCCACTAGTGGACAAAGTCTCTATATACTGTGTTAATAAGTCCCACTTTGATGTACAATACTATGTTTTTGAAACAGTAGTTTGTTAGAAAATATGATTTCCATTGATCATTGGGATTGTTTGATAATTCTATTTTGTGGTAGTAAACTTTTGAATCCGTCAATTAAAGTTACAAGTCAGCAAATCTTCGGAGATCGCTCGATTATTTTAATATATATATATTTGGGAAAAGACCCATCCACGGTTACATTTATTTTTAAGTCTGTTTTCAATATAAGAAATTCAGAACAGTTTGATCTTTAGGTTATCTTTATCTAAACTAATTATTAGGAAGAGAAAAGACTAGATTTTTATGGATAAACTCAAATTCTATGTATGAAACCAATTTATAAAATTCTTTCACATGTTATAGAACGTTACAATATTAGCGAGTAACTTAAACTATATTTTTTGTGGTATACCTACCCAAGTGGGCGAACCCACTGGCAACAGGTACCTACAATTTACCTCAAGCTTTCCCCCCTATTTAAGTAATATCCAAGTTGAACTGAAAAATACTATATTGACGGCAACTTTTGTACATATCCTGTAACGATTAGGTACGCCATGACTGTTAATTACTAGCATCACATTTAGTTTTATAATTTAATTTACAATAAATAAATAAGACTCACGAAACATTAATTACTATTATAAATATCGCAACAAGCCAACAATTTCAAACTAAAATAATATGTAATCATGACTGTTTCTCAAAACATTTGGAACTGAAACATTTTATTATCTCATGCAATCGTAACGAACTTATCTAAATAAATTTAAAAAATACATAAAATGTACTGTTTCTCGACTACTAAATACGTGGTTCCATAGCCTGTAAAGTTGTAAACCATAACACCTTAAAAAATCTTCGACACCTATTAGAATCCATAGCTTATTTTTTAAGTTTATAAAGATGAAATAAATATATACTTTACCGTTCATTGCGTGCTAAAGAAAACTTTTAAGGGTGGCAGTCTGTCGCCTTATAAAAAAAATTGTAGCCCCATAGAATCAAGAATCCCAGCCACTTACAGTCTGTTATTAGAATAAGTTTTAGAAAAAATGGTGTTAAACATGAGTAAATGTGTTATTTTGTTATCTACTTACATTTTCAGTATTTTTATTTAGTTAGATTGTTATATTTTCTCTTAGGAATTGATAACACGGTAAAAAATTCTAGGAGTTTACACAAAACTTGTGAACTTGATACAAATAAAAATAATTACTATGGTTCAGTTACCATTGTCATAGCTACTGGCAGTTAAATGTATAAAAAGGTGAAAAGTAAAACGACTGCTTACGCAGACCATCAACTGCCGATGTTGTCCAGTATTTTTCTGTGTTAAAATTATTGCTAGATTCGAAACTTAAGAGAAGCACTAGATTGTGAATTAAAAATGGTAACGAGTATTATTATGTGTATGTTAACCGAAAACCACTGTCAATTTTTATAAGATGCTATTAAAAACTGCAATGTATGTCTCACAATAGTTAAAAATCGCTTCATTATTCCATGGCGGGTACCTGAAAACGTAATACAAACAATGTCGTTGAAGCGACAAAAAGTATTTTAAATAAAATTAATAGACACGTGTGCGTTCTCGGAAACTAGTTAATTACATGTTGTAAACTCATAAAATGATATGAACGAATGTGTTGTGGTGCCAGCGGCTCAAGGGTTAGTAGCGATTTTAAGCTTTTTTATATTTTTTTACACCGCGTAAGTTTTTTTAATTTAAAAATTAATAATATTTGAAAATTTCATCTGTTGTTAATTTAATTGTGGTTTAAAAATAATACGGGGCTAGAAAGCTACATACTGATGCGGCTTAGATTTTATAAAAAATAATGGCATTGAAAATTGGCATTTTCTTTTTTTTCATTACCTGTGAAATGAAAGGATAAAATAATTAATTTTCATATTTAATCCATTTGTTTTCATTGTTATAGTATAGACTCAAGATGTTTTCCTCCACAGAACGTCTACAATTTTTATTCGCAGTTATCTTAGCAAGCCCTTTTAGCTGTAAGTATCATCCAATACCTTGACCAGGTACTCCATGAGTCATTTATTATAAATATTAAAGAATAGAAAGCACAGGTAATACTAGGAATTAGCAAATGACATGGCAAGATGACAAGATTTGCACCAACAAGAGCCATTTTCAAAGAAAAATAATTCCCATAATAGGTACTGAAACAATATAAGAATTGACCGTCTCATGTCGTTCGCGGTGCATTTGGTGCCACATTTACATTTCAGTAGCATAAACGTTTGATATGTTTCCCCTACCTGTTTACAGAGGTCGGAAGTGTGAAGTGCCCGTTTAATATACAGGCGAGTACTAGCCTCTGAAACTGTACTTAGGTAATTGCGCGAATTATAAAAAATATAGATACACTTACAGGAAAAGAATTTAAAACTGTGATTTAGTTTTTCATTTCATTTTCTTTTCTAAACTAACATTTTTATATGTTTCTTTGTTTCGTTATAACTCAAAATCTACGTGCCTAAACGATTTAAAAAATCTTTGCTACAAATAGGACGGGTAACATAGGCTATATTTTATTATGTTTAACAAAATATTATTATTTCAGTCATTTTCAAAATTTCAATATTTTAAGCGCCTTTGTAAATCTGAACGATGCAACACGTCACTATTCGGACGTCTAGTAACTAATAAGATTAACAGATTAGCTATCTGGTGTATTTTTTTTAGACGGCAGTAGATCCACGCTGGTTTCAGCATGAATAGGCCGGATCGTTCGGGGAAGTACTACCCTCTCATAGAAGATCGACGTAAGAGTAGTAGTATCCGTACTACTGCGTTTCGCTCGGTGAGTGAGAGCGCCGGCGGCCTAATTTCCTCCCTTTCCTTTTTCCTCACCTCCCTCATACCCTTCCCCTAACCCCATTCCCAGCCGCCATAGTGGAGGCCAGCAGTTTAAGAAGATGGTATGGTGGCCACCACTTCTAGATTCCACTGACTGCTTACCATCAGGCGGGGTGGAGTCACTTTGGTAGGCTAATATAAAAAAATAATAACAATAATCCTATTAATATCAAAAATGTGAAAGTTTGTGGATATGTGTGTGTTTTTATTAACACTTTCGATTTCGATGAAAATTTATAATATATGTAGATAGAGTGCCGGAGACGGACATAGGCTACTATATGCCGAAAATCAGTCTGGTTCCCGAGGGAGACAAAACACAATTTAGGCGCGGACGAAGCCGTGAGGCGCAGCTAGTAATTAATGAAAAGAAAAAAGGCACAATGGTTACAATATGAATTTTAAGACCAGTCCAGTAACCTGTACTACTCATACTAAACGGTCCTCAATCTTTTCAAACAGCGCATCGCATCTAAGTCGGTTTTATTTTTAATCAAACGGCGCACGTGTGGATTGTTTTATGCCAGCTAAATCTGAAGCTTTGTGCGGCTAATTGATTCCTGAACGAGCGGCTGAGTATCTTGGTGTCTGTGCTAGCCTTTGATGACGATTGAGTCGTTTGTCTATGGTTTATGATAATTATGAACATTTAAACTACGATTTTCATTGTTCTTTTTCTACATTATGCTCTACAGTAACAACCGTTCTGAGAGATGTTATTAAAAAAAACTTAGCTATTAGTCGATGAATCAGTCGGTTGTCTCCTGTGGTTGTCTCTATAATTATTGAAAAAAATACTGGATATTACAGTTCAAAAATATAAATAATATTCTGCAGTTTCAGTTAATTTTATAATATTTTTCATCATAAATTTTTATTTTTTGTAGAAATTCTCCTAATTTAATGAAAAGAGTTTGTAAGAGTATTTTATACGTATCTACCTAAGTAATTTTACCTACATAGGCACATAGTCGACTAATTAAAGATAGGTAAACACGACTGCTAATTTCCCTTATTGTTAAATATATACTAATATATAAAGCGTAAGTGTTTGTTTGTTTGAATGCACTAATCTCTGGAACTACCAATCGGATTTGAATATTTCTTTATGCGTTTGATAGCCCATGTCTTGAGTAAGGCTATAGGCTAAGTAACATCACGCTATTGGTGACGGCATCAGAACATTTACCAATGATGTAACTTATCGCGGGTGAAAATGCGCTGCGGGTAAGGAATCTATACATATAATAAAAATGTAACCGATCGCTGTCTGTACATGGAAGATATATGAGAAAAAATACTAGTAGGACCTTTATCAACGCAAATAGAACCCAAAACAATGATTGTTACAATTTTTGTCTGTTTGTCTGTTTGTCTGTGCGCTTGTTCACGCTAATCTCCGAAACGGCTCATTCGATTTAAATATGGTTTTCACTAGTATGTTGTGGTAAGCTTCACTTAACATTTAGTGTTTGTTTCATGTCAATCGGTTTATAAATAAAAAAGTTATGCCAATTTAAAGAATCACATCGAACATTCGTTAATTTACTACGAAATCATATAGAAGCAGAGATTTTAACAGGTTGCGGAATAGCTGATAGTGTTTTTATTCCTCGGATTCCTGTCATTCTAAACAATCTTTCGTTTAGTTTTAAACGAGTCCAGTTTCCTGTCATTCTAAACAATCTTTCGTTTAGTTTTAAACGAGTCCAGTTTCCAGTAAGCCTATGTTTTGCGATGACTAATTAATAAAGCCCAAGGTAAGACACTAAAAGTTGTGGGTGTGGATCTAAGTATTAGCTGTTTTTCGGTCAGCTTTATGTGGCTCTATCACGTGTAAGCATTCCTAGCAGCCTGTATGCTTTGATCCCTGATGGCTATATACGTCTAATCCATACATCCATACATATTATAAAACGCTTTGTCCTGACTGACTGACAGACAACGTAAAGCCTAAACCGCTGGTCGTAGCGACTTGAAATTTGGAGGGTGTGTTTGTCTTAATGTTTAGAAGTGTACTAAGAAAGGGTTTTTAAAAATTCAACCCTTAAGTGTATGAAAAGGGATGAAAACGATTGTATGAAACGTCTTCATTTTTTAACTTACAGTTTTGAAATTTTGTTTTGGAATACTTTTATTTAAATAAAAAATACGCTCATAATTTTTTTTTAACTGGGGTGTATTTATATGGATGAAATATTGTATGGAAAGATCTTTGCTTTTGACGTTGGCGACTTGAAATTTGGAGAGAGGGGGAAGGGAGGGGGAGGAAGGGGAAAGGAAGGGAGAAGTGAGGGAAAAGTGCAGGGGTATGTCAGGGGGAAATCGACTGCCTCTGTATTTCGGTGGTACTGTGTATGGACTGCCACGCAGAGGTCGCGGGTTCGATTCCCGCTCAGTGCAAATATTTGTAGCATGAACATGTCTATTTGCATTGGTCTAGGTGTTTCTATCTATACATATAATAAAAATGTAACCGATCGCTGTCTGTACATGGAAGATATATGAGAAAAAAAATTATTGGAGCCTTTATCAACGCAAATAGAACCCAAAACAATGATTGTTACAATTTTTGTCTGTTTGTCTGTTTGTCTGTTAGTCTGTTTGTCTGTTTGTCTGTTTGTCTGTGCGTTTGTTCACGCTAATCTCAGAAACGGCTTATCCGATTTAGATATGGTTTTCACTAATACATTGTAGTAAGCTTCACTTAACATTTAGTGTTTGTTTCATGTCAATCGGTTCATAAATAAAAAAGTTATGCCAATTTAAAGAATCAAGTCGAACATTTGTTAATTTACTACGAAATCTGATAGAAACAGAGACTTTTACTGGTTACGGAATAGCTGATAGCGTTTTTCGGATTCCTCTCATTCTAAACAATCTTCCGTTTAGTTTTAAATAAGTCCAGTTTCCAGTGAGCCTATGTTTCGCGATGACAATTAATAAAGCCCAAGGTCAGACACAACTAAAAGTTCTGGGCGTGGATCTAAGTATTAGCTGTTTTTCGCACGGTCAGCTTTATGTGGCTCATCACGTGTTAGCATTCCTAGCAGCCTGTATGCTTTGATCCCCGATGGCTATACGTCTAATCCATACATCCATACACCCATACATATTATATAAGGCTTTGTCCTGACTGACTGACTGACTAACAGACAACGCACAGCCTAAACTGCTGGTCGTAGTGACTTGAAATTTGGATGGTGAGTTTGTCTAAATGTCTAGAGGTTGTACTAAAAAAGGGTTTTTTAAAATTTAATTCCTAAGTGTGTGAAAAGGGATGAAATCGATTGTATGAATCTTCTTCATTTTTTAAATTACAGTTTTGTAATTTTGTTTTGGAATACTCCTATTTAAATAAAAAATATCCTTATAATTTTATTTTAACAGGGGTGGATTTAGAGGGGTGAAATTAGGGATGAAATATTCTATACAAAGATCTTTAGCTTCTGAAGCTAATGACTCGAAATTTACAGGGAGGGGGAGGGAAGGAAAGGAGGGAGGAAAAGGAGAAACTGAGGAGAAGGAGGAAGGGAGGGGAAAGTGAGAGGGAAGTGATGGGGAAGTGAGGGGAAAGTGAAGAGGAAGTGTGGGGGAAATGCGGGAGAAGTGAAGGGAAAGTCAGGGAGAAGTCAGAGGGAAGTAAGGGGAAAGCCAGGGAGAAGTGAGGGGAAAGTGAGGGGAAGTGAGAGGAAAGTTTCGGAGAAGTAACGGGGAAGTGAGGGGAAGTGAGGGGGAAGTGAGGGGAGTGAGGGGGAGATAAAAATAGTATGAAAAACAGTATTTAAACAATATAAAAATGTCTATTGGAAAAAAGGACATTCACGCGAGCGAAGCCCAAAAGGTCACTCACTCACTTATCACGAAATCTCAGAAACAACAAGTGCTAGGAATCTCAAACTGTGCATTGTCATTCCTATTAGAATATAGGTGCTCACTTAGACGGAATTTTGCGAAATCCATCCCCTAAGGGGGTATAAAGGGGTGGCAAAGTTTGTATGAAACTTCTATAGTTTTTATAGTAGGATTACCAAATTATTAGAAAATACTCTTTTTTTAATATTAAGAAACCACCCTTATTAAATGGGCAAATAAGAGTCGCAAGTTTGTGTGAAAGTGGTTTGTCAGTTTTAGCGGTAGCGGGTTTAAACTGGATTCGCCATAGAGACGGATAATACTGATACAATGTACAATTGCCATAAAATCAGGCACGCAATATTCTCATAGAGGCACCCATCTGAATTTTCACGCGAACGAAGTCGCGGGCAACAGCTAGTGTATAATATGTATGTATTTACAAAAATAAAAGTATTTAAGTATGTTTATCCGTATTCTAGAACCCATAATACAAGCATATAATATGCTTACTTTGGGTCTAGATGGCGTTGTGTAAAAAAAAGGAAAAAGGGAACTCAGGGGGATGTGAGGAGGCAGTGAAGGGCAAGTGAGAGGTAAGTGAGGGGGACGTGGGGAAAGTGAGGGCAGTGAGGAGTCAGTGAGTGGTAAGTGAGGGGTGAGTGAGTGGGTAGTGAGGGAAAGTGAGGGGAAGTGTGGAGAAAGTAAGGGAGGTGGGAGAGAGACGGGAGAGGAAGGGAGGGGGAGAGGGAAAGTTATTGTAGTGAAAATTTGCCTTTGTGTATTGTATATTGTTTTACGGGCGGGATATCTTTAGGTAGGTGAAAGAGGGTTTGTACGAATGGTGATGATGATGAGATTAGAAATAGTATGCAAAACAGTATTTAAATAATATAAAAATGTCTATGGAAAAAACGATATTCATGCGAGTGAAGTCGCGGGCAGAAGCTATACATATATAAAAACGAAATGTCGCTCACTCACTCACTCATCACAAAATCTCAGAAACTACAAGTGCTAGGAGTTTCAAATTTTGGAAATAGGTACACTCTAAGACGGGATTTTGAGAAATTTATTTCCCTGGAGTATAAAGGGGAACAAAATTTGTATGAAGCTTCTATAGTTTTTAAACGGGAGTTTTGATAATACGACTTCCAAACTAGGAACTATTCTTATTAAGTGGGAAAATAGAAGTGGCAAGTTTCGTTAAATGTCGCAAAATTTCGTCTGTTTTAAGGGTAGCGGGTGAATAGATTTAAATCGGATTCGCCTTAGAGACGGATTATACTAATATTTATTACTAATACAATGTACGATTGCCGTAAGATTAGGTAAGAAATATTCTCATACAGGCAGACATCTGAATTTTCACGCGAACGAAGTCGCGGGCAACAGCTAGTATAATATAAGACAGTCGAAATATTCGTATAATACGCATGAAAAAAATTTATATCAATGATCAGACTATACTCTTAATTAGAAGAAAGATACTAAAAATCATGATATCCGCTGAGTTTATACTAAAACACGCACAGTGGGTAATAAAAGTCAGTTGATAGAAAACCGACCGGGGTAAAAATACCCACCATCTTGAAACAAATAATGTACAAGATAATAACTCGCGAATTACCTCATCACACACTTTGAGAGATTATAAGATTAGTTTTGACAACGGGTTTGCTCGTGGTAACATTAAATCATAATTCATAATTTTTGAATCCTGTGGAAAATAAAATTTTCGAGAAGTAAATTTTTTTATACTATGGTGGCAATCATAGGTAAGGGTAGTCTGATGGTAAGTTGTTATCATTGCCTATGGTCTATGGAAGTATGATAGACGACTTGCAGAAACCGTAAATCCTTTTATAAAAATTTTGTTTTGTAGTCTTTCGGGAAAACTTTGGTGGAAAGTTCTTTACACAACCTTATCGCATGTGAAAGGAAAAGGTTCATTTGAAACTGTAGGGAGCTGTAGGATTGATCTGGAGGGATCTCTTGTGGTAGCTAAAGCGTGCGATGGTCCGGAAAAACTAATTTTTTCGTTTTCTACTGTCATCAAGAATTAATTTGGCTACCTTTTCAGTTTTAGAATCTTATCTTTTTTAAGAAGTCTATGATGACGATTTCAAATAATAATTGTGCATTAGGGGTGTTTGTAGTAGGTACTGTTAATCCTTAGAATCAGAGGTTTTAAACCTATGTTACATATCTACATACAATTTTAAACGATAAAATAGAATTACAATTTATTTGAGGTTTCATTATTGTTAAAATGGATTCAGGTGACAGATATCACGGAAATTTTAAAAATCTAGTTTTCTTACAAGACAGTGGTTTATTTACTTTTGAAGTGGATTTCTTCATCAAGTTTTGTATTAATGTCTACTAAATGCATAAATAATTTTATGTGAATCAAAAAACGCGTTGCTTTAAAGGTAGTTAACTGAAGAAAAATAATACCCAAATTCTAAGGTACACATGTGTGTTTGTTTATTTTTCCAAGTATGTGTGTGTCACTAAACGGCCAGTGTTTTTATTGTGTTTTACGACAAGACAGTAAAGTCGACGCGTTTATTTAATCTGTGCGTTGCGGTGCGATTGCGCGCAATTAAAAAGTTAATAACACAGATCTGTTGTTTATGGTTGCTTCGAATCATTTCGGTTTAATATGACATGTGATTTTGTTGACGAGTGTTATACGAAATGTATGAGATTTTTAAATTTTTATTAATAATAAGTATACATAGATATAGAAAGCTATAACAGAAAAGACAGTCACTACTAAACAAGAAACTTCGCAAACTATTTGATCTATGAAGTTGCACTTAGATAAGTGGGTAACCTAAACAGTGAAACCATGGTAGCTAAGAACACTGTCATAAATAAAACCATTGTATTATTATTATTATATTAATATCACGGTAGACAGCGGCTATATACATAGAGTTCTTACATTTCAGAAGCCCATGAGCGACAGTTGCCACTTACCATCAGGCGCGCGTTACTTCGACTGCCACTGTAAGCCATAAAAATCTGTACTTTGATCAGTCGTTTTCGTGAACCGCTCTGGTCCATCGGTTACCAGTTAAGAGAATAGTTAGAATATTCAAGGCATGGTGTTCAAAAGCTACTTATTGTAATTTTTCTAAAAGGAGTTTTAACACTTTGTAGCCAGAAGACCTATATCTACACTGATCATTATTTATATAATAATATTTATGATTACCGTGAATATTATCATGATCAATAAACAACACTGAATTTAGTCCAATTTATTTATGAAACCGTTACTAATAGGAAAACATAAAATAAATTTTGGCGTATTCATAGCACAGATAAAAATAGTTTACATTATCTATGCCAATAGATTGACATAATTATGCAGTGCTATGACAGTGAAATTGAATGATGGCGCGGGAAATTAAATGATTACTGATGTAATTTTTTTTAAATAGATTTTCTATAAATTACATGGAAGTTACTTAGCACTTTAAATATTAGCAATGAGAACAGCGTTAGTTAGATTTAGAGATAGCAATTATGGTCAAACACTACCTTTTAGTTAGTTTAATAGATACGGGCGAGAATATTATTCTTTATTGTAAATAGGTACCTGCATCATTTATAAGAAAAGGCCAAAAACTATTTAAAATACCTACTAATTACAGAACCCATAAATTGTAAGTATTTTTTAAGCGCAAAATATTTTAAATGTACCGCTACGAAAGCACCAACACTCCGCAAAATTATGCCTTAGACTTAAGTATTTAAGTGGTATTGTAATAAGTACTTACATATTGTTTATTTTAGTCGAAAATTATGTACCTAAGTACCTTTTACATAAAATCTAAATTGGTGAAACGTGAAATCCTAAGCATACGAAGGAGTAAATTAATTTTACCCTTAATTTTAATCATAAATTATATTGACATATTTATCTTAATTAATTATTATTCTATGAATGTCATTTTTTATGATTATGTAATAAGAATGACATGCTCTATGAAAAAATTTTTTGACATTAATTTATTGTTACATTTTGACATAATAATATATAAAATGTTTTCTTTTTTTATTTAATTGATACGATGCCCGAGCCATAATTGAACGGTTAAGTACATTTTGTATTGTTTTGTTAAAATTGTATACTTAGTAGGTATTGTTAAAATTATACATTGTGATTTGTGAAATAGAGGTACATTGTGAACTCCTTTGGTAAATTAAGTTCATCTTACTTTATACTAATAGCAAATATTAACAGTTTATAAAATACCTACATAGAAACATTTATCACAGTTCACATGTTGCCTTTACCTTTTGTAGCAATATGCAAATAGAGGCAGCCTGTAAAGCACACATTTTACTTTTTATTTTTGCTTTACAACATTAATTACCTATAAAGTTAAGTGTATTGCCTGTGTCATTTTGCATGCTACTTGAAATTGTAACTTACAAAATTGTATTAGCTTGGCGATTAAAAAGAGTGGCCTGAGCTTCTTGCCAGTTCTTCTCATGGCTCTACTTCGTCAGCGAACTGGCTGTAGGTTAGTTTGCTGATATTTTGTAAACTTTGACGTTTAAGTAATAAGTGTTAATTAACCTATATGAATAAACATATTTTCATTTTCATTTTTTCATAGAAATCCTCAAAAATCAATTACTTAAATCAAATAAAGAATAAAGAATATTCTACCTAATCTATTCTATAATTTTACGACGTTACTTTTAAAAGGAGTTTAAAGATGACTTTATGATAACATTTTGTAAAAGACGGTTAAAACGAGTAAAACTTTTTAAATTGAATCTAAATAAACTGACGGACTCATAAACTGCATCAAAGTTCAGGATTACTTTGAAATGATTTTCTTTAATAGTATGCAAACTTTTTAGATTAAATTATATAAATATGGAGAGACTGGCTCTTAATCTTAAAAAAAAGCAAAATTTAAAAATAGAACTGCAGTAAAGCAAATGAATATAGCCGGGAAGAGAAAATTTACTCGTAGTATAGATTTGCGTGTTATTTAAAGCAAAGTTTTAAATTGATTCGCATTGATTTTTTATTCATTTGTCAATTGAATTATTGTGACCAGCAGAATTGTTGGGTTAGTTTTTTAACTCATCGAGAGTTTTTGAACTATAATATAGATACTTCGTCCGAACAAGCGGCTCAAATTGTAGCACTGGTGCGGAAGGGCTTGGATCAACGAACGATTGGTAGAAATTTTAATTTAAACCAGTCTACAAATTTTAGAATATACAGAAGGTTTGTGGAGACAGGTTCTTACAGAAGGAGACGTGGTACAGGCAGGACTCGAGCAACCACCGGTCGTGATGACCGATTTATTGTTACAACTTCCCTTCGAAATCGTTTCCTCACGTCAGTTAACATCAAAACAGAGCTTAATGAAGTGCGTGGAGTAAATGTGAGTGCACGAACAATAAGAAGAAGGTTAAAGGAAGCACTAAGAACAGCTCTTTCAGAAGAATGGGACAATATTCCGCAAGATCTTTTAATAACCCTAATAAAATCTATGCCGATTAGAATCCGTAATAAGGGCACGTGGAGGTAATACACCTTATTCAAACATAAATAAACCCTTGCATAAAGTTTGTGTCTATTGTTAAAACCATTTTTTTAATTAAACCAATTTTTCTTAACTTTCTGATTTTTCTTCAAAAAAGTCTTAAGGTCCTTTCCAGTACACATAAACTTAAAGATATGACCCTACGCTGTTTTAAAGTTCACGAACCAATCTAGAGGTTTCAATTTTAATCTGTATAGAAAGTTTGCATACTTGGTTATAATATTTATTTCAATGTCGTCTATTACTTTGATGCAAATTATGAGTCCGTCAGTGTATTTTTATAACTTTTCAATTTTATCTCCACAGCTTCGCATTGTAGATACATTTAAGTTTTTACGACATAATTTTAAATTCTCGGTTATTTCGTACTGTAATATGCATGAGTGCTTATTGAGTAGGTATCCCTATCCGGGAAAAATGCTCTAATCGATATTGACAACCATATCAAAATCTGTTGCGTCGTTTAGAAGAAGTTAGAGGAGAAATACACAAGATAAAACAGTAACTTTACTTCATACCATTTGACCTAATAAATATAAATGACCTATAAATAATGTATTATAATTGGATTTGCTATAAAAAAAACATGACATTCTTATATAAAATTATCTTAATTACCGTTTAAATATAGGTATACTAAACATCGGTTATAGTAGAAAGAATGCGGCATATAAATAGCAATAATATATTTTTTAAACAAAAGCATAGAGTAGGTAATCGTAATGTGAGTGATAGCTCGCGAGAGTAATTAAAAATCAAATCGCTCACAGACAAGAATAAACTTTTGGACATTGATATGTTGCCGTACTGTTTTATACACTGATCCGTGTCGTGTATACAGAATTCATACTAATATTAAAAATGCAAAAGTCTGTCGGTCTGATTGTCTATTACGCTTTCACGTCTAAACCACTGACCCGATTTTAAGGAAATTTGATACAGGACTCCATTGAGGAACAACATAGGCTTCAAGCAACATCTTTTAATGCGAAAAAAGCATTTGAAGGGGTTAAATAGGGGTTAAAATTTTGTACGAAAAATGCGATTGCCGACATTCACGCGGGTGGAGCTGCCGGCAACAGCTAGTAGTTAATAAAACAAGTAGAACAGAAGTGAAGAATATGTAATCAGATGGTTATTATTAGAGTTTGTGGAAATTAGATGTTTACCTGAACTAGCTTTGTAATCGTTGTCTTTTGTTGAAATGGGCGTTGAGATATTTATAATATAGTTTTGGTAAATTAAAGAGACGTAAAACTAAATATTGTGTGTCTTTGTCTTGTATTCACCATAATGACGAATAGTCTAAATTTTTTTATTGGGTAGGTGGAAATGGCAGGGCCAGACCGTGAGTTTAGGGAGCCCTGGGCTATTACTACTTAGGGGCCCACCTAATTACTCAATTAAATAATTAATGAATATTTTCGCATTAACGTCTATTTTTTACTTTGACTTGACTTAGCTGGGGAATCCAAAGGCCCTGGGCTGAAGCCCAAAAAGACATATGGTAAATCCGGCCCTGGGAAATGGTACTTTTAACTTTCGTCTTTTAGTTCTGACATTCTGAATAAAAGCGTACACTTACCTACTTTATTAAAAAATACTACTTTATTAAAAAAATTCAAATATGTAAATACCTATAGAGGTATTCATATACTTACCTATTGAATTTTTCTTTAAATGGGTATGTAATTGATACCCCATATGAAAGGAAGAACTTCCTGTTGGATGTATATCTATGGCCTTAAAACCAAATTTGGTGGATTTCATCCCCATTTAATAATAATAATAATAAGAACCAATAAGGAAAATAATAATAATAAGGAAAATATTAACCACTAACACACATACACAACTATCATTTAAACAAAAATTACACAAGTATAACACACGAAACAAAGATAATTTAGAAGTGTCATCAGTTAGAACTATATACGGTAAGAAAAATATCCAATTTGAGGGAGTAAGGCTATACAACAAATTACCGAAAAGTGTTAAAGAATCTGCATCGTTACCCATATTTAAGAAAAGATTAAAACTACATCTATTAGATAATAATTAATGTTTGTATAAGCTGTTGTAACAATTATAATTGTCAAAATTACTACATATTATATTTAGTCTGAACGCCTGTTTAAAAATAACCTAATGTAAATTAGTTAAGTTTCTCTTTATGTGAACAATGTAATGTTCTTTGAGAAATAAAGATCTTTAAACCGAACCATTTATTTCAGGCATCTAGAGCCCATAAAATTTCAATACATAAATAACAAAAAAAACTATAAACTAATACATATTTTATATAATTTAAAATTAAAAACTACTGTACACGATTTATCTTCAAAACAAAGTAATAATATTATGGTAAACTAAATAAGGTAGATACATAGACGAATTCTCGCTCGAGCTGGAGCCTAATTAGGTAAAAAATTAATTAAGGTAGTTTCGATGATAGCAGTTGAGCGGTCGTCTTCGAACCTCTGATTAAAGAGATTGCATTTAGCACTGCAAGTACATAACATTCCCCTCTAAATGACGGCAGCAGCAATCATATAAGCATAATTACAGAAAACTGTGCGTCTTCCACAGTATTGCCAGTACTACCATTCACACATTCATTCATAAACTTAATATTAGCTTGCATACAAATAACTATAGTTTAGCTTACAATCAATTTGAATGTCAAAATAAACAGTAGTTACTCGGAGGATGGTCAAAATATTTGTTTTCTTATGCTATGTGAAGGGATCATTTCATATAGTGCATTAGCAATCTACTATTGAATGATTGATAGATTGACATGCTTGTTTCTTTGTATAGTTCAATGTTCTTTTATGATAATAGTAGGAAATGGTAGGATTAAAAATAAACTTGTGGTAACTTTATGTATGCACGTGTGTAGCGGTTATTGTCACGGAGCACAGAAGACTTTAAAGAAATAAAAAAGAGTAAGTACTAAATACCTATACCTACGCACAATGGGTTCTGCTAAGCTGAGATGGTATCTCTCTGGAGACCAATAAGTCGATCCACAGAGTTGTACAGTAGAGCAGATCGACTTATTGACCTAGAGCCTTTACGAGGTTTTTATGCAATTTAGGCAGCAAATAAACCTACGGTTCACCTAACGGTAGGTGGTTACTGTGACTTATCTATAGAATAAGCTATGTTCTAAACATTACCAGAAACAATGTTAAGAATACACAACTAAGCTGTTACCGATTGTGAAGAGAAAAGCTAGAACAGTTATTGAAATTTCACGTTTTTACTATACATACCTACATTATACAGATGTGCTTAAAAAGAACATTAAATGGCCTTTTTTCGAATCTGCAAGCTGATCTATAGCAGCCAATCTTGATCTAATGAAATTTCAGTATTCATTCAAATAAATACTTTATAGTTTCAGACATTATCCCTCGCAAGGAAAAGTCAGCACTTATCAATGAGTCCTTTAACATAAGTAACATTAAATCGACAGTTCAAAGTTAGTTCGTGATTTTCCGAACGATTTCCAACGAAGGTAGGGAGAAGCGATGTGGTCACGTCACAATCACAAGTAGTAGAGCACCGACAAATAAAAAGCTGAGTTGTGTCCGCCAATGGAAAGCGCTCAAGTAGTATACGGAGTGTTCTAATAATTATCACTGTTTTATTTACAAACGATAATTAGTTTTGTCAGAGACGCTCATAGCTCGTTGCAGTCATTGATCGATTCCAACCATGGGCCTAAGACTGCTATCACAATAGTGTCAGAATATTCAATCATTGTCCCATAATGGTTGATTTTGACAAGTTTCAACCAATAATAGTGTCAGAATGGTCTTATCATGATCTCTACTTGGTTGATGTTGACAAGTTTCATTAAGAGATCAATGTTCGACCATTCTGACACTATTGTGATAGCAGACTTAGGCCCTAGGTGTGCAGCTGATCCATAAATGAGTGACCGCATAGTGGTATTTCACCCGAGAGTCTCCGTGCATCAGAGTGCACGTTAAACGTCGTTCTCTTCTGTTACCATGTAAGATAACAGGCGTTAGATTAACTCGGATGCCACGTATAATAGTACCTCCAGTTACAATTTTTTATTCTTTAAATTGCTGACACTGTGATCATCTTTTACGCGCCCCCTTTATCAAATCAACGGTCCATCTTGTGAGAGGTCTGCCTAGCTGCGGCTCACGTTCGTGGGCGTCACTACAGAAATTGTCTGCACTAACTCCCATCAGTTCTACAAGCATGTATACAACTTTAAACAATTGAAATTAGCTGTAGTCTAGGGCCAAAGGTGTTTACTAAGAGACATACATGAAAAAAATAAGATGTAAAGGTCTAACAATCATCCTGTGAACGGAAAGTGCTCACCAATGGCCAATGATAAACGGCGCGGTCAGGTGTGACCTGTCCGGTAGAGCGTCGCGGGTGTGAGGTACTAAGTCACGAGAGAGAGGGGCAGGGGAGCAGAGGGGTCGTGGAGACCGCGGGAGGGGACGACAATCGCACCCTAATGAGTCGCGCTCTAATAATAATTATCTACCTACACTTTCTGTTCGAACAAGACTTATGTTTAGGGTTGGCAAATGTATTCCTTTGTTTCTAAATATTTTATTTTGTCAGGCATTTTATTGTAAACGATTAGAAATCTATTATCAATGGAAGTTTATGGTCGCATGTAAAGTTTATTTAAAGATATATGGTGATGAAAAGTGAACAACAACAACATCTACTTAATATAAGATGATGAATATGCAGTTTAGTAATAAAAGCTTATTTATTTATACTTTAGGTTTGTCTAGATAAACACTGTAATACAGTGGTAGGTACTTTTACGAACCTCAATCATAACTCATTATTTTTAATTAGTTAGTAACAATGTTCTTATAACTTATATAACAAATTACGCTTAATAAAGTCAAGAATAGTACTAATTATAAATAGCCCATAGTAAAAATTATTATTATTTTGAAGTCAAACATCAAGCATGACATGACTCTGGAAGAAACTAGCAAGAAGTACAGGTGACTTTTTTGTGCCAGGTAATTATTTCGGCAAGCTTACAATTTATAGCAACATACGACACTACACCATTTGGCACAAGTCATTCGTAACGGTACAAAAGAAAAATGAATAAATGAAATACAATTAAAGTAAGTGCCAACCTTATTGAGCAATAATAGGAAATTTGTTTTCCGGTTCGGTAGCGCGCTCCAATTACGGGATTAACGAATTATTTCCACTTTTTTCCTCTGATCGGCTCCTCCCACCTCCTCTCCGCTCGGCTTCAGTAATTCCTTCGGGCGGTTTCCGCCTATTGAATCTCTTTTGATTAGCCTTCTTTCCCGTTTGAGGCTAAATTGAGCTCGCTCCATCACGTCCGAACAGTACCAATTGACTCTGTATTGAGTTTATACTTTTATCTGAGTGTTCGTCAAGCGACTATTTTGTCAGAAATTATGTTGGATTTTATTGAACACATTCTTTAATATATATAATGTTAATATAGATAATGTTAGCTCTTGAAAAAAGGTATTTGGAGGTGGCGTGTCACCCTAACGTTTACCTTAAGTTCTTTTTATTAGTGTCAACTTTGTTACGTGTTCTGAAGAAATAAATCCAAGCTTTGCATTATGTATCTTAGCCATATTGGCGTCTATTGCAGGATATAGAGCACATTAGACAACATTTTACATCATCATGCCTGAACTGACTGCTTGTCATATATTTCTCGCAATGGAAGGTTTTTACCAACGTTATGGTGACGCTTGACTGGTGAATTGTTGAACGCAATACATAGGTCAGGTGATATCTATCAGCTAGATACGCAATTAACGCTGCTGCCTAGCGACCATGTATTTCTTTCCCTTTCCTTCTTTTTATCCGATACCCACGTAAAGAGATGTGACGACTTCATATGATCAAACACACACATGTAGGTACATATAATAGCAGTTTGTTTATTACAAAAAACATATAAGTATAATTTTAGGAACCAGATTGTTTTTATAGACCGCTTCCTATAATCAGCATCTAGAAACTACTTTAAACTCTAGGTACAGGGTACAATAATTTTATTGTACAGTTAGGTGTGTTCTGCCATTAACCTGAATGTACGAGTGTGGGCTAAATGTGGGCCTGATAGACCACTTGAGTTTCGCTTGCCCAATTCAACGGTACTTCTTTGACGTACTGACACGTACACAAGTCTAATGATTTGTATTTGCGAATGTAGTAACAAAATATACCTATTCCTCAACGCATTATTCAATAAACATAGTTGCTAAGTTACTAAGTAAGTAAAAGATTAATATTTTGGAATCGATATTTATACAGATCCTTCAATTTTTTTTCCAGCAGTCGCCGCAAGCATTTACAGAATATTCAGATTCACGATAATGCTATAGCGACAGCCATAGTTGTATATCGTGTCATCTGCTCGTGTGACGGTTTGACCACTGCTAAACTGACAAAGTGAGAATAGACTTTGGGACTGGATAAAACCAGAAGCAGACTGCTACTGTAGGTACTACGATCTATTTCCATCATCATTTACTTATAAAACGTACCTATTTTGCGTATTTTTCGTGTAAATACATTATTATTCAACCTTCCAATATGAAAATAATAACGTTCAGTAACTTCATACTTTAATTGAGTGCGAGGTTGCAAAACGTTTAATGTGTCTTATAATAGACTAGCTGTTGCCCGCAGCTTCGCACGCGGAAATGTCGGTTACATTGCATATTATTATTATTTATAAAAGAATTTTTCTAAAATAAACGTAGCCTAAATTACTCCTTATTACATCAGCTACCTGCCAATAAAAGTCCCGTCAAAATCAGTCGAGCCATTTCAGAGATTAGCCGGAACAAACAGACAGACACACAGACAGACAGACAGACAAAAATTGAAAAATATGTTATTTTGGTGTATGTACCGTATATATATTCATATACATGTAGTAAAAAACGGTTATTTCAATATTACAAACAGACAACAACAATTTGATTATATGTATGTATAGATTAAATAGTCTAACAAAATGTGGTAATGCCTCAATTAACCTACTTTTTGCAATATTATATGTGATGAAAATAATAAATTAGTAATATAACCCTGTATGAGCTGTTAGTTCCTCATAATATAAAATATATGTAAACTAAAGAACTACTGTCACTTATGTATCATTCATATTTAAATACTAGAAGAACATACCTTTTTTTTTTTTTTTTTTTTATATTATAGCCTACCAAAGTGACTCCACCCCGCCTGATGGTAAGCAGTCAGTGGAATCCAGAAGTGGCGGCCACTATACCAAAAGCCATCGTCTTAAACTGCTGGTATAGTGGCCTCCACTATGGCGGCTGGGAATAGGGTTAGGGGAAGGGAATGAGGGAGGTGAGGAAAGAGGATAGGGGGGAAATTGGGCCTCCGGCGCTCTTACCTAGGTATTTATTTCATTAAAAGTTAAAAATTACATTATTTAAGATTATAATATACCTAATCAATGGCAATATACTCTTTCGAAATGCTTTAATCAATAATGAAACCCGTATCAACATCTCTTTAGAATAAGTTGGCAAAAGAACAAATATAAGAAAAATGCGACTTTATCCTTAGCACTTTAGTTGTTCATGGTACATTGCTGATTCTTTTGGCAACTGGAGTGGTCTGACCGCGTACTTATGAGTTTTTCCGCCGCACTTACTGTGTAGTTATCGTAAATCATTTGGAAGATGGATAAAACAGACCATCATTGATTCATTGTGATGCCTTTAAAATACTTGGTATCTAAGTCTGTAGTTTAGATTGAACTTATTAGCAAAAATTATGCGATACTTTGTATAATTTGGTTGATTTGGAATTTTTATGTTGTCTTCTTTTATGGTATATTTTAATCTAATGTCAGACATTACTGTTTACAGTTTTACAGTAAAGGAAACCATAGTGAGTAAACTAAGACTAGCTGTTGCACGCAGCTCCTCCCGCGTGAATGTCGGTTATCGTATAATATATTTTTACTAATCATGAACATTTGTACGTTTATACATTGAAGATTTTTCATACAATCTTTCATCCTCTATTTTAACACCTTCGAATCACTTTTCCGCGATAAATAGATAGCCTATGCTGTTCCCCAAGTTCGAGTTTATCTCTATACCAAATTTCATCAAAATCGGTTTACTGGTTTAGGCGTGTAAACGTAACAGGCAGCCGTTCAGACAGAGTAATTTTCGCATGTATATTACTAGTACTAGCTGTTTCCCGCAGCGCCGCCCGCGTGAATGTCGGTTATATATCTGTTTGCATTGACGATTTTTCATACAAACTTTCAACCCCTTTAAGCAATTTTTTCGCAATAAAAGATAGCCTATGTTGTTCCTCGAGGTCTAATCTATCTCTATACCAAATTTTATGAAAATCGGTACCATGGTCTAGGTGACAGACAGAGTTACCTCCGCATTTATAATATGAGTATGGACGGATGTAATTCTGAAACCAGAAAATCGTCTTGTGCAAGCATGGTTCAATGCGTATACTAGAATAGTTCAAATTGTCATCACATTTATTAGCCCGATGACGACCACTGTATCGCCCAAACGCGTAACGCAAGTAATGCTACCATCTGATAATATAAATTTTATATTCCTTTAGTCGCTTCTACGAGTACGACACCCATAGTACAAACGACGTAAAAGACGGGGTGATGAACCAATATGAAAAACCAAAGATAAGTGAAATTAGCAAAAAACTTGGTCCAACATGTTATCGATAACTGTATGATATATTTCGCCACCGAAGCTCCTGCGTAATGTCACAAAGATAATAAAACACAAATATCAGGTGAAGTGCTACTCTAAAAAGGAGCTGTGAGAGCATTGGTATGATCTAGTGTTGTGCACTATGTTATCGATAATCTTATAAAAACTTAGGAGGCAACGATCTTTGAAACAAGACTAAGTGTGTATTATTGTTAGAATAAAGACAATATTATTAAGGACAAGTAGATATGTATAGTATTGCAGGGGTTTTCTCGGTGAGTATACCACGATGTCTAAAATTATACGGAACTTAGTAGTTATACTCGTATGTAAAGAATACAACTCGTTTTTTGAAAAATGTTCAGTACTATTTGGGTATTAGATATAATTTTCTGTCCATAAAAAGGATACAGAAATAGCAGGCCATCGCTAGATTAGGATTCCTATATTATGGGTACATTTCTAAGCTAAAAAGTAAAATTAAACGTAAAAAAACATAATTTGGTTGATTTGGATGCGTATGTAACGCACCCAGTTATTATACAATACATTTTTTATCCAATTATGCGATCGATGTGGTGTATCTATCTATGCATGCTGCTAACTTTGTCGATAACACAAAAATCGTCATTTTTCCAACACTATGCACCACTTGGTTAACCATCACAACTCTTAAGTGGTGCCTAACCCATTGACTTATATCTGTTACAAGTTGTTCTAAATGTTTACCTCTTAAGTTTGTAGTACCATCTTATGAAATACTTTTCATTTCTGTAATGGAGTTAAATAACTTTAGAAACTTTAGTTTTGTCCCCAGAATTTATTACTTTACTCCACCTTCATTATCTCTGCCTATTCCACCGCAGAAGTCATGATGTTTAGCTTATTTAATTTGATTCATACATGTATCATCTAAGACGTACACATTTTATTAATACACATGAGTGTTTTGACTAGAGTTCACTGAAGTGGCTCGCTATTGGCGTTATTGCCAATTGGTGTTGCGCAAGACGTACTAAATCAATGTTCTGATAGTTTGATACTAGTACATTGATTGTCTAGCATTTAGTTTTGGGTTCTATAGTATTAATGTAATACTACAATGTAACGGTACTTTAGACATACTGAATACTAGCTGCGCCTCACGGTTTCGACCGCGTCTGAAATGTGTTTTGTCTCCCTCGGTAACCAGATCGATTTTCGGGATAAAAAGTAAGCCGTTTCCGGCAACGAATCTATCTCCATTCCAATTTTCGTCTGAGTGGTAACAAACAAACACATACACATAAACTTTCGCATGTATTAAAGAATTGGTGTGTAGTAGTAGGCTACTAAGTTAGAGACACAACGGCACAACTGAAGAAAATTATTCTCTAAGCATTGTAGAAATAACGTTAAGAAAACACAATCATGCAATTATTGACTGTGTAAGAAGCTAAGATTGGAGAAGAAGAAGAAAAGGACTGGGGGCTATTATTGTGTCCGGTACTTCATCAAACGCAATACTATAGTAAGAAACTAACAGTAAATAAAACATACACAAAGTAACGAGTGTGGCGAAATAATTATTTAGCAATGCTTCGTTAATTTTTGTTAAGTTCTTTTAATACTATAATATTATTATTTTATTGTGATGCATATCAGAATGTGTATAATTAGGTTTAGATATAGGTTACCTGTTGTACTTTTAATATGTATCCTGTGGCAGTACTTTAATAGATAAATAAATAAAGACAAGAAGCTTAAAAGACAAAAGACTGAGTAAGTGTTACGTTAGGCCAATATTCTATGACGCTACACTTCGACATACGAGTAATTACAAACTATTACTGTATGAATACTATGCATTTCGGTACCAGAGAGGAATTTAACACTTTTCCAACACTATCCGTACACTCAGCAAACTAAATTAAACTAGCTTTCTGATAAAGAAAATCCATACGAGTAAGGTAGTCACTAACTGAACATTCATTAAACTATTTTAAAGTATTCAAATTAACTGTATACGCTCCAGATGTGTTACGTTTCAAAAGGCCTCTATTCAGTAGCGTAATGTTTATGATGAACCACAGATAATAATAATTACAGCGATAAGAACCATTGACTGTATGGTCATCAAGCAGGTCCTTTGAACACATTAACTGATGTCAAACTAGCAGGCATAGACTTCAATAGCTGTAGAATAGACTAAAATTTTTTTTTATTTTTTTACTTTGATTATCATTTACCATTACCACATATAAAAAGTGCCAGATGTATCTGTTTCTACTTAATTACTAGCAGACGAGTAGGTACCTTTAATATTCTAACTGTGGGCACCTATAGCAAACACTTCCCTTAGAAAAAGCATGTCATAAAACAAAAGCGGCTCTATGAGACGTAGAGCAAGGCTTTTATTGAGACACTGTTTACCATGGGACAATCGTTTTGGTGAACTAATTAAAATGTGTAAAAATAGATTTAAGCAGATTAGTGGCCGTCTTCTGCCTTATAGTGATAATGAAAAGCTTAGCTTGTAAACTTTATCTGTATTAAAAAAATGATAAGTACCTGATAAAATTAATAGTGTTGCCTGTAGGTATTGTTCCAATCGGTAATGTTATAGTGTAACGGCCGTGTTTTGAAAGCAGTAGAGTGTCATGGGTTTTACAACCGCTCGAGACAATAGTGTTACAATGAGTGTGAAAATACTGAGTCTGTTAATTACATGTTTATTAAACTAGTTTCGATAAACTAATTTCAAAACCAATAATATGTGAGATTCGAGTACAATTTTGAACATTCTAATAGATTATAATATCATCAAACTGTCAAATATCATCGTGGGAGCCTGATCACCTCAATGCAGTTTTGTGTGTCCTAGGTCCTTGAGATCTATCCACTATTGCTCATTTGAAATTTAACCTTTAGTATACACTCATAAGGAACAATTCACTAAATACATATTGTAGACACATTAATTGTCAAAGTAAGCTCCCGTACAAGAGTGGTACAAGTACCTAAAACCTGTAAATGAAAAGCAAATTGCATCTTATGAGCGTTGCTTTAGATGCAAGTTTGCAATAACTTTTGGAGCAAAGGTCCTTTGTTGAGTGTCATACTGTTGCTCCTTGTAATCATTTAAGTGGATTATTGTTAGTTTTATAGGTAGCCATATTTTATCTTAACGCATCAGTGATTTCAATAACTAGTACGACATTTATTTCGAGTGGCCCGATGACGTACAACTGCTATGCCACTTGTCTAGGTTTCATAGCAGAATCAGGTAGGTTCATTTCTTAATCATTCAAATTTATAAAGTTGCCGCAAGATATTTTATGGCGATTCCATTGCCGGTTGCTGAACTGTTTTCAAATAAGTAGCGCTTCCCGTAAAACATACGCATAAATAGTCTCACACCTTTTCTTAAATTCATTACCACCTTTTTTCGCCAAATTATTCTGTGTCCCATGTAACAGGAGGCAAAACTGTTGCCTTTTACAAAGTATAATTACAAACTCCTTGCTTATACCTACAGATAAGCACCTAATTTTCTTCAAAGAAGAATTTTTTTAGTTAAATCAGGGATCAAAGCTTTCTTTAAACTAGCAAACAAGCATACGGCCCACCTAATGGTAAGTGGTAACCAGAACATAGTTATATTTTTAAACATTGCAGAAATAATTCTTAGAAAACACAACCATGCCGTTGCCGACCATGTAGGAAGGGAATGTGAAGGAATAGAAAAAAGCAAAAGAACCGAGGGGTTATTGGATTACCGGCGTTCTCTAGACCTGTACGTGGCGCACGCAGGCAATGAAATCCATTTATAACATCTAAAAACTAAAAAGAAGTACATCTACCAAATGAAACTGATAAAATCAAAACAAAAAATGAAATTGATATTGTTGTGTGTATATTGTGCTTAGTACACAAAATTTGCCGGTTCATATAACGCCCCTCTTAAAAGCCAAAGCGTAGTCAAGTGATTGTTTGCTAGTTATACAGGCGATCAGAACGATCAGAACGATCAGCAGGCAAATCTGTGTGCGCACTCAGTGATCCATCAAGGGAACGAAATAGAATAGGAGATGGACGATTTAAAACTATTGAGATTAATAAACATAATTTTATTTGTTTTAATTTCATTCGGTAATAGTGAAGATCCTATTGCTTACAGCAAAGCTTAAACAATCTAAAGGTAGTTAATAGGTATTTCACTAGCGCAATCAGTAAACTGACTGATGAGGCTCGTGACCTGATTTTATATATAGGTATAAGAAAACGGTGGGTAAATATTGTGTGGTGTATCCAACATGGGACAGACAACAGATTTCTGTGATAAAATCGCCGTTCCCTTTGGCACAAGATATTAGCCAAATTTGTTAACAAACGTCAAGTCCGCTTCGGCCCTCTATAGAACCGGAGTTTTTCTCGTACGAGGCTTTTAATTTACTCGTACGAAATTGGTTACGATCGCGGCTTTTTATTTACTTTAATGTAACTACTCATGGCAAGAACTGGAAGAACTGTTTGATCAAAAGTTTTATTCAATAAATAAAGAAAATATGTATAATCTAGCCTTTTTTATCCCATTGACAAAAGGCATCGGTTTGTCTTTCTTCTTTGCATTGCTCATAATTCACTGTTTTTGCGGTTCAAGCTCATCTTGGCTAGGTATGTCTTCAGTGAACATTCTAAAGTGTTCACATACCCACTAGGCTTCAAAATAACTATTTTTGTCAATTTTTATTTCTCTATCAGAAATGGTTGCTATCTCCTAGACTATACAATATAGACCGATAGCGGCGAGACGCGCCACTCCGTCGGTCTGCAATACAACACTTTAATGTGCCAACATTTGTTTGTTTGATATTTCATAATACTAGGTATACTTATATTTTAAAAAGCAAAATAAATAATATGGCTTAATAGGTCACTTTTTATATTGGAATAAAGGACGCTTCGAATGACAGCCAAAACTTCTAGTGTTAAATAAATACTTATAAATGTTGCAATTATGCACTTCCAAATAGAGGAGGTTTTGCAGAAGCAATCCCAAGTCAGCATACTTAAAAGGTTGTTTTGGTGACTGCTGTAAATATCTATTTCGTATGCGAGTGCCAGTACAGTTAAAATCCCTATATTAAATATAGAAAGCTAGTGTTAGGGCGCGTTCAATTTAGATGTTTTGTGTTGGCTACTTTAGGACGGCACACGCATGACGCAGGATGGAGAACGTCCTGCACGCTTAGTGCATAAATTGTATGAAAAAAATCGACCGGCCGTGCGCAGTACGACAACCGCACTGCTAACGCACCGCCAGCAGTCAAACACCAAACGCCTAAATTGAAAGTGCCGATAAGTTAGTCATCTTTCACAATATAGTTTGTCCGTCAGCCATGTCTTTTGCTGACAAATCTTTTGGGGTTCTTAAAGAGCACTGAAAATTACTATTATCAGAAACACAACTTAAATTAGGTAGTGTTACTATCATTACGGTCTTCTGTGGGATAGCACTACAGGATATTAACGGAACAACCCACTACTTCCTCATGCGAGTTCCTTAAGTAGAGCTGAACACTACCTTGCAAATATACATTAGGCATAATAGTTGCCCAACGACCTTCCTATATCTTTCCCTGATTATGCTTTGATAACTAATGTCTCTAACACGTTCTACCTACATTAGTTTCCCAATATTAAACAAACTATTAATATAATAAACCCTTTACATTAGGTGTGCGTCGTGCGTCACATGCCATATGTTTATTTCAACTCAATTTTAGTATCGAGTTACCGGCCTTTACGAAAAAAATCCGCGGGGCTCCAACGAGCTTTGTCAGTGAATCTCAACATTGAAGATGTGGCTGATATACTTATTTACAAACAAATTATCTCATAGGTATGTATAGATAGGTACTACAAACAAAAATATGTTATGAAATACTCAGTAAGATTTCAGACTTGCTCAATGGCTATTGTAATCATAATGACATGAGATGACCCTCCTTAAAAACTGGTGAATAATTTTCAACCAATTATTAATCAAGTGGCAGGCGTACTGGTAAGTACAAATAAGTCTTTCTTCAAAACTTAGATTTATATTTGAATAAGCATCTCATGTTTTATAAAATTACTGCAGTACAAAATATCACATAATATGCGTCAAATACTAGATACTATTGCTATAAACCGATTAGAGTCATCTTCTAAGGCATCGGGATCGGGCCGTACTTAAGTTTGAGAAAATGTTCATAGTATGGTGTGTTTTCTCTCGATCTACAATATTTTCCTGCAAAGCTTTCTTCGAACTCCTACAAGCATGATGAAAGTTCCTAAAGTTTGAGACACACTGAGAGCTATGGGCGCGCGCTACGACCAAAGACTATTAAGTAATAGTTGACGCCGGATGCGATGCGTAAATATTGCCGCACGCTTGACAGAACATAACACTCCGTAGAGCAGTTAACTTTATTATTTTTACTGTCTTGTATGTGAAAAATATTTATAATTTCACTTGGTCGTGCAAATTTAATGCTTTGAATCTATACATGAAATTCACTATAAATAAAATTATTTACATTTATAAAACTGTATTACAAATATTTTTAGAACTGTATTAGGGTTGCTTTAGAGTAGCATATAGCCTGTTTAAATACCAAAAATATTTAGCTAGATAGGTATACAGTCATCGACTAAAGGGTGTACAAGAATCGCACAAGAATATCATACGATTTGCTTTTGCCTTCGCAAACCTTTTGTGATTTAGCCATAATAAATATAACTTTTCGATAAACAATAACTACTCCATTACTTTTAGCTTCCGCTTTAAAAGCGCTAATAAATTAATTAGAACTACGTTAAAGACGTCAATCGCTCGTTTTGTATATTATATACTCATACATCATACACCATATTACCCCTACCATGTTAAGCTATTATCACCTTTATGGTCCATCAAAATTGTCTTCATAGAAAATTCAGCACGTTGTTTACGCCTTACACTAAAAATTAAAGTAAACAAGATATATTTTTGTATTTTTTAAATATAAATGAGGTTCATTGAGGACGGTGCGTTCAATGAGTTTGAGAAAAAGCTTAAAAATAGTGTTAATGGTGTTACGGAACCATTTTATGGGGTTTAGACGAAGGAAGTGTCTTGACGACCTTTTTATCTGGACTTTTTTACGAGGAAAGAGGTTTTATATCCATAATTATGTGTTTTTTTAATGTGCTTAAAGGAGAACGGATAATTTGATGTTAGTTACTACAAGTGCGCAGTGGCATAGGGTTGTCATAAATCTCGGTAGGTATTGCAAAACTGTGAGCATCATTCACGGCATATTTACTTTTAAACTTTTGCGTTGAATGAAATAACTTATACATACGGGCAAATCGAAATTGACTTAAATGATCGCGTAAGTTCCCGTATATTTATAAATCATTCACAACTTTGTTCTACTTATTTATTACAGAGTACAAATACTTTCTGTAAACGTCGCTGTTTTAGAAAAATTTAAGGACGGTAAAAGGAAGATGATTTAATTATTTCTTTTTTTTTCATAATTTACAAAACTTTTATCTTTTTTCTCATAGTTTACAAAACAATTGTTATTACTTTTGTGAAAAAGTAACACCTACGTATTCAAGTAGTTACCGGATTCTGTTTCAGGATGTGAAAGTGATCAGTATCTAGTTGTAAGACAAATAGCTTTTCAATACTCCCATATTGGAAAGTGCTATTTATCACCATTATTTCTAGGTAATGTTTCTATGACTAGGTCTTTTTTAATTTATCGATTAAGCTAGCAAACGGATCCCCTGATGATATGAGCACAGTAGCCTTATGTTGTAACGTTTGCGTTGCCTGCTGACACTATGAAAAAGTAAAATCCAATTTTAACGACAAATATGTTAGGAACAGTTTTTTCGTATTTTTGTGTATGTATGATATACTCATTTACATTTAGGCAGTAGATTTCTTATTACATGACCACTGAAAAGTGTAAAAATAAAAAATAAAACTTTGACAGCCCTTGTATTACAATAGGGGTTAATGAGTTATTCAGCAATAAAAATATTAAACTGCACGAAAATGTTTACAGCTAGCTGCTTACTTATTTTCAAAGAGTAGTTACATTCCACTCCCGCGCATAATTATTCTCAATCGATGTTCCAAAAAGAAATTATTCATATCTTGATTTTTAAAGACAGATTTTGATAGTTAAAAATTAAATATTACCTACATTAAAAATAAGTATAACAATGGAGGAATATATCTTTTTATGTAGTTCTTTGCATTCTCATTTATCATACTAATATTATAAATGCGAAAGTTTGTGTGTGTGTGTGTGTGTGTGTATGTTTGTAATGATCAGAATCTGTTGAGATTAAATTAAAATAGCTACTGTATTTAGAAGGAAAGAATTTCTGTATTTACGAGGTTTTAAGGAGACTTATTGCTTCAATTACAACAATGAGGCTGGAAAGCTACATCGTCTCCGGTCTCCACGTAGAAGATCGCAGTTATGATTATCTCGGGGTAAGCCTGAAATTGCAAGTAAAGTGTTATCCTCGTTCCCAGCTATAAATAGAGACGCCAGGTATACAATCATCTGTTTTTAACGCTAGGATTCATTAGCGGTAGTTATCATTTAAAATCAGATAAACTACTTGCTTTTAAGCCATCAAAAGCAATAAAAAATGTTTTTGGTAGGAATACGAATATATTTAGTTAGTTAATGCCAATTTTAAAAGCTTAGCCTAAAGTATACCAACAAAATAAATCTTCTCGAACCGCTTAATTTTTTTAATAAAAAGCTCCCATTGAGGTCGCAATTGTAAGACCACCGAGTGGATTTGTCGACCCTTAAACACATTAGCGAAAGTCGGTGCGCTTGAAGTGACCGCGCCGGTGGTCGACGCCCGTCGGCAAGCGTCTAGACTGGCGACAACAACACTCGATAAGTTGTGGGAAAGTGAGTTGAGTGTGAGATAGACTGGTGGTAGGGGTGTTTATTAAATTATTTTTTGTACCTATTTAGGTATTGGTACCTATCTATTTTGCGTATTCATTGTATGAAATTCTAAATAGGCATGTTACATTGCAAATAGATAACTATAAGTTGTTCTATACAAATTTTATGTAGGTACTTAACTTTTATTTGAAAGTTCTCACATAAGTAACTGTAGGTAACCTGTACAATGAATTCAGTTAATATAAGTAAAAATACTTTTGTCTACAATGTAAAATGTAATGTTGTTTTTGATTACCATGAATATAAATAACAGTAACATACTATTAATTTAATTAATTTGGAGATCGATTTGTTAATTCAATAATTTTGTTTGAAACTTACTTCTTTTCTAATACTGAACTCAAATAATTTTCTAAGAAACATTAGTTAACACAAAAATATATTTTGATCACAGCAACCACTATCACAAAATATGTGCTCTATTCGAAATCACTTCACTCAAAAGTCATAATATTTTATTTATTCATATAGTAAGGGCCAGCCACAAAAACACTTGCGTCAACGTGGTGCGATTTTTTTGACGTCTCCGTGTCGCGACTAAACGTCAGTCTGTTTTGCCCCTTAGCTAAGTGTCGTGGCGAATCTTTACTAATTTACTTTTTGCCTTATTTTTTGTATAAAGGGTTGTTAAAAGGTTAAAACCATTTAAGTTTGGAGCTATTAGGGGCGAGTTTTTACGTTAACTCGATTTGCTATTAATAATAATGTAAACAAATTATTATAAACATATTTTCTGTGGATATATTTTTGTAGATTAATTATTATAATGTGTAAATAGTTTGCAAAGACACTGTTATCTTGTCTGTTTCTGCTAACATTTTTGTAGCGCCACGGATTTCGATACTATTACACTAGGTTTATTTTGGATTATTTGTACGTGCGAATACAGACAGGACTAGTAAAGAGAATAATATTTGAGTTTTGTTGTATAATAAAATAATAATACAATGCGGACACGACTTTTTTATTGTCTGTTTATCTGCGCACTTGATGTACTTACCTAATGACACTTTGTCAGGTGGACCACGTTACCCTAACTATAATTGGACCACAGAAGAGACGGATTAATAAAATAAAAGCGAACCACGTTGCACTAGCTAGTTCGATCTCCACATGAGAACCACATCAATCGCAATCCATACCAAATGTGTTCGACACGTAAACATGAGAATGATTCCCATTGCGTACGCGCACGGTTACGACCGCCATCAAAATGATTGCTCCCGAGCAGTTATTGTTGCCGTATGCCAAGTGATAATTACCAAGTGTTTCATTGTTAGCAATGTGAATTAAAAAAAGAATGTCGATTTTATGTCCTCTTTATAAAGAGCTCTGAAAGTCTACTGAACTGAAGAAATAGAAGTTTAAATAGCTAGTAGTAGGTAAGTACTTGTTATTTTTGATGGTCGTAGGTCCAGAAAACTTCGGGAGTGGTATACCTACGAGCCAGAAGACGCACTGTGAGCAGGCATCTCACAATAATGACATCCCTTTAGTTATGATTTACAAGAAATAAACAGTTTAATTTGAATTTCAACGCATTTTTTATTATAATATTAGCATTCTCTTCTCATTCCTTTTCTTCAGCGTCAGTAACACCTTGATTGATTTTTGGCATTGCTAAAGTATCAGGGGAACTGCAGTCAGTTTCCCTGATATATTTATATAAGAAAATTACCATTTAATGCCTATATCTCTACTTATCTATATGTTCAGTATTAACTATAATTAGTAAGTAATAGTGATTAGTGACGTGTTTGTTTACCTGACGACATATCCGGCGCACGTGCTTGTAACTCGAGATAGCCGAGAGACTGTTAATGCAAAGTGCGAGCTGTAGGGATGGGACGTCATTACGTTACAGAAAGATTACTGGAAAGTATACTGGTCATACTTGTTTTGATTGAGAAAGAATATATTTTGTGAAAATGTCCATTACTTCATTATAAGTTACATATATATGCATCTACATATACCTACGAATAGGTACTTCTGTAACACGATACATTCTTCACATAGGTATTGTAAAATTTGGCGAATTTTGATTGATTTTTAAAACAATATCATTGAAATATCATCATGTTACCAAATGATTCTTAATTGACCTAAAAATAGAAGAATATAAAAATTCTATTGAGTTTTGCACATATAATAATTATATAAACAGAATTTTCAAAATTAACTGCTACAATATCCGTCGATGCAATGTCACATCACTATGTAGTCCTATTGAGAGGATGAGCGGTAATGCACTGTTTACAAGTTAGTACATCGACAATCAGTTAATTGCGTTCCTCACGTTTCGCCGGAATCACTCCACAAAACGAAATAAGTACAATCTGTTTAGAACTACGGAAAACAATTTATTTATGAGAGTAACATGATACTTTTTGTTTGTGGATTACTGTTGCTAACATGGTGGCAGTTGGCCAGAGCTTGATAAAAGTCTGTTTTAATAATTTTTCGTAGAGAGGTAGGTGGACCTTAGACTTAAGTCAAGGTGGTGAACAACCAAAGGATAAGAGTGGCAGAGATTCTTAGAGGAGGGCTTTGAACTACAGTTGTGAGTTTTAACTGTAATTATGATTAATGTGAAGTCGTAATGGCCCAGTGGTAAAAGCACCCGCTTCGTAAACAATGTACAACAACGGTATGTACTTTCTAAGTTTATCTGGACATTACCCACTGACAGTGAAAGAAAAAATCGTGAGGAAACCTGGACTTAAAAGTCTGAAATTGTTAATCCGCCTTGAGCAAGCGTGGTGAATGTGCATACCTTCTCTATATGAGAAGAGGCCTTTGCCCTTTAGTAGGACAATAAAAAGGCTGGTATTATAAATAGCAACAGATGTCGTAACAGACAAATACTTATTTGGAACCCACTTGTCCTCTATACCATGCAATCAGTCAGTTTATGAAAATGCATACAAAGATTTCAAAGGATTTGACTCACCGACTATTCTATAATCATTTAATTCAAAAATTGTAGAAGCAACTTTACATTGGGAGTACAAGCGTCACTCATAGCGACGAGTCTTAGGAAATTCTTCGTCCGGAAGTTGAAGCTTGGCATTTTCATAATGTCTGTACGCCCTGTCCCCTACCTCTCCCAACTAGTATTCATATGATAATTTTATTGAAGAACATGGTTATATTGTGTGGAAGCGGCTTTTTTATTTTTTGATGTCGCGTAATAATGAAAAATGGCTTTCGTCACTTTTAGAGTAATTACAAGTACCTACATACGTTGAGGGTAACTTGTTTACTTTAATTTTTTGTGTTTCTAGGACATTTAGTGATTCTCCTGGTGTTGCAAGCGTTCACAAACTACTGTAACTGTTTACCATCAAGCGGCCATATTGTCGTGGAGTTGCGGAAAATAGCCCGTTGATACCCTCTCGGTCCTCTTCTGTTTCCCTTTTCCTTCCTCATCCCCTTCTCCGTGGTCAGCAACGGCTTGGCTGTGTTTTCTAAGCATTAGTACTTCTGCGATGCTTGGAAAACACAGCCATGTCTATAGGTTACGGTTGCCACTTACCATCAGGTAAATATGAACCGTATTTTATTTGCCACCAAAGTTGTTTTAAAAAACAAATCAAGCGGGCTGTATGTTTGTTTGTCACCTTAGTCCTATAAAAATATATAATGTACTAGCTTCCCGCAGCGGGGTTCAACCGTGTCTTTGGTTACTACTCTACTCCCGTCGCCAGTAGCGTGATGTTACATAGCCTATAACCTTCCTCGAGAACTGGGCTATCATACGCAAAAAGAATTATTAAAATCCGACTGGTAGTTGTAGAGATTATTCTGCTCTAAATAATAGTATAGAAGAAGCCTTTTCCATACTTTACCATATCTTACAAATATTCAAGCAAATTGGCGCGCGGTGATTTCGCGGGCATTCTTCACTCTCGTCGAGCACCATCTTTACGACTTCGTTGCGTCTGCTTCGGAACCGTTCGGCAATTACCGGAGACACTTGCTTCAAGTTTGAGAAGTGAATTCGAAAGTACTAAATTGCTCGCTGTTTTTCGTTTTTGGTTACATAAGTTTTAAATACTTTTTTAACTTTTAGTAAGATTTCTTTCATCTTCTAAAAAATATGTTGCTGTATAGAGAAATAGGAATAAGTTATTGATCATTTCTGAATTTATATGATGGTCTAGTTCATTCATTTATCTTGTTTGCATCTTTAGTGAAACAGTTGTCACTTGTATGACAATGTGATGCAGTCAAAAGGTAATCGTCATTACAGCATCCTTTATTTATCATCTCTGGATATAATTGATAATACTCGTAATCCTTATAAAAATGTTATGATTTAATTTTGGTCTTATGATTTTATTCATTGGAAACAATTAACTTTTACGAATACAAATAACCGTAAATATAAATTCTGTGGTGTATGTTATCCGAGAAAAGCTGTTTTAAATTTGGTTGGAGTAACTTTGTACCTATGGGATTCATGCCGTAAATCGGGCAAGATAGCGCGCTTTGAAAGAGGCTTATGTGCAGCTGTAAACTACTGCCATAGGCTGATGTTGATACCTGTATGTCGTTAGGAGCTTGAGTATACCTGTTTACTTCCTGAGACTGCGCAATCATGACATTTATTCTAGGTTTAGTAAATTAATAGAGAGAGAGAGAGAGAGAGAGAGAGAGAGAGAGAGAGAGAGAGAAGAGCTTTCAATCTCTATGTATTGCGTAGCTTTAATCCCTCTTCGCAATTCGCATCCAATGCGCTGGATCTTGTGGTCCAGAAAAGTTACAATCTCATTTCTCCTTATTTTATTAATAAGGTTAAGAGGCTTTACGCCTCATGAGTCGCAACGTCGCAATTTAGTGTTATATTTCGTAGTTTTCAATTTTTATCATTTAATCTTAGCTATATTTTAAAAATATGTTTGCTAACATGCTAGAATTAGGTGAAAGCTGTATAAAAAGTGAGTAACCATTGTGTTTACAGTTCTATATATAGGCAAATTATATTGAAACTTAAGTTATGTTATTTTCATAGTAAAATAAGTAACTGTAAGCATTATAGTTACTTACTTTTTTGAAAACCACGAAAAACGACATTATATTGCGATGTTGTTCACTCATGTGAGGCGTAAACGCTCTTAAATAAATTAAAAGTATTGAAATCTCCTTTGCAGACGCAGAAGACGTGATGACCTAGCGGTTAACCATTGCCATTTTACATACCTAAACAAGATTGTGAGATCGAAAGCTGTCTTTCCACTTTGACCAACTAAACTGACCAACTGAAACAGATCAACTATTTTTCTTTCTTAACGACACAATTTTGTAGTTGGTCTGATAGGAATATTTTATTAATTCAAGTTTATCCCCATCCACACAACTTAAAACGCATCACCTATTTGTTTTTCTTATCGGTACAACTTTTTTGTTGGTCCGATAGGAATATTTTATTAATTTAAATTTATTCCCATCTACACAACTTAGTATCAAACCTAAAAAAGTGTATCTACCAGGAAAGTGTTTCTTAGGGTAATAAATCCATATATCTACTCAATAACCTGTTGGTTTATGGACAGAAACGAAGTATGCTTGATTGAATAAAACGACTGTGTTAGTTGTGTATTTTTATTTTAATCCTATGATAGATACATTTATCTTTTTTTTTATCTCAATTTCAATTTCCTATTGAGATCTCATCAGATAAACATTGTATAATGTTTTTCTAATGGCATCATCGCGAATGATTTATTATATTAGATTTAAAAAAAGTTTAAAGGTTTAATACCAAAGTTGTGTGGATGGGGACAAATTTGCATTAACAAAATATTCCCATCAGACCAACTAAAAAGTTGTATCGTTGAGAAAGAAAATAGTTGGTCCGTTTTAATTGGTTGATTCAGTTGGTCCCATTGGAATAATATTTCTCATAATAAAATAAATGATTAACTAGTTGATTAGATTGAAATAAAACCTTTTTGGGTTTCATTTTGCACAACCAGTTGGTCGGTTCAGTTGGTCGGAGTGGAAGGGCAGATCGAAAGGGAGCAAGTATCAATAAGTGACTTTATCGCATTAATTTATAATTACTTATGTAGGTACCTACTTTCTGAGTTACCTTGACAGTTATAGTGTTATGGTACTTATCGGTATTTCTCAAGGTGTTAGGTAAAAATAAACTAAATTGTCATAAACTTTATTGCACCTTTATTAAGCTTCCTTAAGTACTAATTTTGTACTATTTACAAATGTGCCAATATATTTGTCTATTTAAACATTTATTCGACCACCTTGAAAATTATTTACATTACAATAAAAACTAACAGTAACAATTCTACTAACTACGTGCTTTGGCTAACTTTACTTCATCTTTGGTTTGATTAATTGCCACAAAAAACTATAATAAAATACTATTTTTTATTTGTAACTCTACACAAATTTGTGCCATGAATTTGTGCTCAAATAAAAAAAAGTGTCGCTTTACTTTACAGATAAAAAGAAAACTCAAATTCTGAATTCCAAGTATAAATCTAGAAGTTTGGCTGTAGGTACACGTGACAGTAGGTCCTCTAAAAGTAGAACAGATTCACATTCAAAGTCTACAATCAAAAGTGCTCTACAACATTGGTATTCAACAGTGTTCAACCTTCATACCCAAAATTCATTGGAACATTTATTTTTAATTTTCAATTTCGATGTTACTGGCCATACTCTCATTACTGTTCTCATTCAAATCAACGTGTGTCTTTATTTTAGGTTCAGTTTTCTCTTTTTCTTTTTCAACAAACTCTTTGCTGACGGTCGTTCCTTGACTTCGGTCTACATCGCAAGCTACTGACATACCGAAGGTAGAATGTCCAGGATAATACATATAAGGTAAAGGCAAATTAGGGTAGTTAACGCTTAAATGTGGGCCATAGAGCGACTGTAAAACTGCTTGATTGTAGGATTCCTGTAATAAAGTCTTGTACTCCGGATTTTTTGCGAAGTCTACGCCATAAACTCCAGCAAAATGCTTCAAAATAGGCGAACTTTCCAGTAAGTTCGGTGGAGTGAACAATGGGTTTAGTGTCTTGCCGAGCATTGGGTTTGGGTAAGGCTTTAGATCGGGTATACCGGGCTGTCCATTATTATTTACAAGGACTTTAACTGCTACTTTCCTGGCGTGGTTTGCGGCAGCAGCAGCGGCTGCTAGCATGCCGTTTTCTTGCATCTGTAATTGTTTTCTCTTTGTCTTGTATCGTCTATTTTGAAACCATATCTTGACCTGTGTCTCCGTGAGTTTTAGACTTACAGCTAGGTCAGCTCGCTCTGGTCCTGATAAGTATCGTTGTTGGCTGAATCGTCTCTCAAGTTCGTAGACTTGGGCATGAGAGAAGGCAGCTCTAGATCGTTTCTTTCTGCCGGTATTCTGGGAGTATTCGCTGATGTTGTAGCTTGGGGAATGGATCATTCTAGAGTCGTTGGTTGGAGTGGTGCATTTCCGTGGCTCGTAATGTAAGAATGGTTTGTAAGCGATGTCGGAGGATGGAGAGGAGTTGGCGCGACGGACTGGAGACCCTGTGTTTGACGAACGGGAGTCGTAGTCATCTGTAACAACAGAAATCATCAAAAATTAAATAGATACCGACGTCGACGGTTTTTACATACGTAAGTGATTGTAAATAATATGCTTTATTGTGAGTAGAGTAGAGGTGGTCCAATAGTGGTTGTCCTTGACACTGTCGCAGTTGCGATTATGGTAACAATAACATTGTCGTTTACTAGGGCTATGCCTCGGTGGCTTAGTGGAGTAAAAAGCATATACCTAATTGCTGTAAAATAGATATTGCATTGCCACAGACATGGGACAAAACATTATGCGATCCATAAAATTAACTAGATTTCGAGTTTTAGTGCAAGTACTTTCTATCCTTAAGTAACCCTCGTCACAGGGCTTTTTCCGTAGTAAGAACATTATAAAAAATAACGCCTCTAAATTTATGTGGGTGTAAATTAAGCATAAAAGGAGGCTGTTACATTTTCAAACAATAATCGTCATTTCAGTCAAAAGACATTCAGAGCTAAACATTATTAACTTTATTTTTGTGCTTGTCCCGAATTTTACATCAATTCAGCGCGCTTCGGATGTCGTTAATAACTATTAATAATTCAAGAAACACAATCTTTTCCTATAGATCAGGAGCTCGATTCACACATCGAAGGAATCAATTAAATCGGGTATCGGCACACGCCATCCGCGTATAAAGGCGCGCACACAATGGATCCATTACGCAAATTGTCGCCGGTCATTAGACGCGGTAACACGCGGCAAAAGGCGTTAATATACGGGCATAACGGGGATGGGTAACTGTATTTTTGCGTGCTTTTGTAAGTTTTCAACTCATTTATATTGTCGTTATTTGTCGCCTTGCGTAACTGATACAAAGAGCTAATGGTTTCATTTAGATTGATTTATGATTATAGGTAGGTGGTCTAGGCCTAATTTTAGATATTATGTGTACCTAATGAGTTAAATTTAATTGCATAAAAGTTTTATGATTAAAAAGATCAATATTGTTTGTCTATTAAATGCCATGTAATAAATCGTCCAAAAGCACTAAGTATTAAGTAAAGCATTAAGTATTTTTTATTTTTTATTTTTTACCTTTTAATATCTTACGTTACCAGTTCTTTGCATGACGTTTAGAATACCTACATCATCATAAAAATGCATCTAATAGTTAGAGCTGTTATATGTAACTTCGACAACAAGAAACTCGTCTCCGCCACTAAGCAAAATTTCCACTATGTAGTATAAAGAGTATGTACAGACACATTTCAAACTCCCAACTCAAAGCCCAGTTAAATCTTGTAAGATTCCTCTAATATAAACGGTACTTCATTGATCTAATTAATGGAGTTACACTATACGGCTCGCTCAATATCTCAATAGACCTAGATGGCTTGCCCTGTTTATAAAATTTAAGCTAAGTTTTGGTCGTGGCAACATTTATATATTGTACACAAACACAGGTGCATTATTTATCCCCTCAACCTCATAATTTGAAGGGATGTCAATGTGACATCATGCAGCGCTATCAATGAGTAACGATTATGTATATACCGATACAACGAACATTAGATGTGTAAAGACATCCAACTTCTAGTTTTTGTAAGTTAGTTATTTTAATATCGGTTTAAGAATTGGATCCAAGACATAATGGTTGCCTGAAAGAAATGATGCTTAGAGATAACACCATCCATTTCATTTGCATTGTGACAAAAATCAAATCCGTTTATGAAAAAGAGTTTTCTATCTGTCTACCACCGATCTTTCAAGTCACAACCATTAGCGTCACAGTGTTAAGATCTTCTATTTTAGTAAGGAAAGACGTAGATTTGTGATGCAATTGTTATATTTACTCAAGTTTTGAGAACTTATAAAACGCAAATAGCGTCTAAATTTAGCTAAACTAATATTAGCGTATTACAATAGCATTCCCAAAACCTTACAACTTTTCCAATCATAAAAATTTACTTTATAGACATTACTAGACAATTTAGTCGAACTACAAACCTAGTAATTACTAAATTGAAAGGGTGAATAGCTTTTAAGCGTCATCACTTATAGTAATGAGGGTGAAGCGTAATCGGTGGACGAAGTGACGGCTAAGTGGCGATGTCGCGGGGCGGCACGCTACCGTCGCGTCGGTACGGCGAAGAACTATTACATAGTTGCGGTGTGAACGTGCCCTTACTCATTGTCGCTTGTCGCCCTTCAGTAATTATCGAATTCGAATAATTTGAATTTTGGTACAATCGATATTTGAATGTGTTTTTTGTTGTTGGCAATATGAATTTGGAATGTATTGGAGATTTTTTTTATACGACTAAGGTGACAAACAAGCATACGACCCGCCTAATGGTAAGCAGTCGTCGTAGCCTATGAATGCTTGCATCACCAGGAGTTAACTAATTTGCGTGTTGCTGACCCTGATAATTTTTGCGGCTGCCAAGAGTCCTATGTCTGCATGTCCTGTTTATAATGAATTTTAAATCTCTTTTGGTAGAGACTACAAAATTAGGCGTAATGATATTAGCGCGATGAAGTGCTTAGTGGGATATTAAAAACAGTCCGTTGAAAAATCTAATATTCTTCATTTCTTTCTTCGTCAAGATCGAATCTCCAAAAAACCACAAGATAATTAAGTGACCATAGCAGTATCAAATTATACCCTACAGATATTATTTTCTATAGTCAAGTAAAAACTCATTTGTATTTTAGTTCAGAACAGCTGGTACGACTGGAATTAATATTTTGTATGACAAATTGTCAAAATTTAGTTCTTCGAGTAGCCGATAGGAATCGCTATTTACATTAGAGCTTAAATACCAGGGATGCTGTTCATTTTCAAAACTCAAAAATGCCCATATTCAGTAGCAGATTTGTATTAGATCAGGATTTGGGTTTGAGGGGGCTCCCGCCGTGATAGGTTTTAGTTTTAGCTTTTAATTTTTTTCAGCATGCAGATGCGTTTGTAGGTGGCCTCAGGAGGCTTACTACCACCTCAGCAGTATTATTTTAATGTTACTTTGTGTTTGTCTTTTTCTTTTGGACCATTAAAAACAAAGATAGAGACAAAGTAAGGTTTTAAGAAGATTGGTATAAATAAGAGGTTGTGGAAGGGCCCCTGGATTCGCTACTGCCTTTATTACAAATTTTCAAATTCTGACACATGAACATGTACATGTACAATGTAGAGCTGCTCAGTACTGGACCCCCTGTTATATGTATATAATTCCTATATTAAGACCTCAATAATGCTACACTATGTTATTACTTAGTAAAATTAACTATTTTTCCAAATGTGACAAATACTTTGAAAGATTAGCTTTTATAATCATGCAAACTCTATTTATTAACAATTACCTACCTGTTACACAAACATAACATAGGTACCTAGTACTTTTAACTATAATTGTCCTATTTACTCTAAGTTACAATTGTGTTACAATTGTGTACAGCCTTTGTTGTAGATCCTTTAATTCCAAAAAAAATATAAAAAAATGAAATGATAATAAATTTGGCTCTAACTGATCGTGTGTCGTGTGTTACCTTACACAATTATGTTTCGAAAGACGAGATTTACTTTGTGCCTGTTAAATTATATTTGTAAAGTTTTTCGTAATATGGTGTCTGCTCTCTACGATATGTTTTGCAGTCGTTTATAAAAAATAAAAAAAAACATTACACCAATACGTGTACGAGTAGATCTCATGGATAGATTAAAGTCTAAAATAAAGTAAACATTTAAAAAGTTACCTGAAAGTTCCGTGACTGCATAATTATTTTTCCGCGACATGTCTAACGCTCCATCTCCTCCATAATCCCGGTACCCACTGCAATCATCGTAATACTTCAGTCCTTTCTCCAAAACTTCTTTCTTTAACCCATAACCATCCTCCTTGCTATAACAACCCGTTGATTTTCCCAAAAAGTTCATCTTCGCGCCAAAATTTTCCGAACAGAATAATTCATTTTCAAAATCGCACTTCGCTTCGTTCTCTTTGGTTAAAATGTCATTTATCGAAAAAGGAGTATTTAAATTAGTCTTCTCACAATCTTGTAAAGTTAGTGACTCTTTAAAATTGTTTAGTTTCGTTTCCATTTTTAAAAATTTAAACACATGAGTTAGTTAACACTTCACTGCGCGGGACTCGCCTCACCGCAAAAGCGTTCCTCAAACGAATAAACTTTGGGTGATAGATTGCCCGCCTGTTTGACGTGTGTAAACCTTAAAGGGAGACGGAGCTACGTAGCTTTGATGAATTTAGTATAAGACAGAGCAAGATGGCGATAATATAAGGCGGTCATTTTTTAAAAAAGCTTCTGAAGTAGCGTAAGTAGTGGGGATCGTTGAGTTTTTCTTGAAGATGTTTACGTGAATGCGATTTGATCGCCTCTGTCACATGCATATTGTGATACTGCAGAGAATTGGCAGATGGAAAATATTTAAGAAATTATCGATTTAATATTATAATATTACTAGCTGTGCCCGCGACTTCGTCCGCGTGGAATAGTGACATTTTTTGGATATATCTTTTGGTTTATTTTAGATTATAAACATCGTCGTTTAGGTATTTAAAAAAAATACTTTACAGTAATGCTTCACTCTAGACGTATAACCATCGGGGATCAAAGCGTATAGGCTGTTAGGATTGCTTACACGTGACAGATTCACATAAGGCTGACCGTGCGAAAAATAGCTTAATAATTATATACTTAGATCCAAACTCACAACATTTTGAGTCTGACCTTGGGCTTTATTAATTGTCATCGCGAAACATAGGCTCACTGGAAAGTGAACTCGTTTTAATCTCGGTATGAGAGGAATCCGAGGAATAAATACGCTATCTCGTTTTTTTCTTTATATTAGCCTACCAAAGTGACTCCACTCTGCCTGATGGTAAGCTGTCAGTGAAATCCAGAAGTGGTGGACACCATTCCAAAAGCCAAACTACGGTATGGTGACCTCCACTATGGCGGCTTAGTGAGATGCTTTTTCGCGCCCCATTTAAAAGACCCAGGATCAAAGTTCGATGGGAGCACATGCGCTGGTAAAGAGTTCCAGGCTTTAATTGAGCTTTAATTTAAAAAGTGTGGAGTGATGAACCGTTTGGTTCGAGATCCTTTAGATTGCACTGTGAAAGAATAGCACTTCAGTCCCGCGCGTGTCGTTCTGGATAAAAAGGGAGAGGATAGGATCAAAGAGCTCTTCAGAATACTCTTCGTGGTAAAGACAATAGAAGACAGCCATTAAGGCGATGTCTCTTCGCAGCTGTAATGGCTTAAGGGTCTTAGTGGCCACAGGGCTTGCAATGATACGGACTGCTCGCAAAGGGTCCCCGTACCCTCTCAAAAATGGTCGCCGTGTCTCACAATCCGGACCAAACGACGAACCGCTCCGGGATTATGTGCGACCTAATGGGGCAGCCTCCTAGGGTGGTTAGGCCTAGTTGGGCCCCTGTACTATGCCGCGAGCGGCTAGCGGCACCATCGTTTCTACGGGTCTCCCTGGCCGGTGGGTCAAGCCACACCATCCACAAAATGACTCCGCGGATACTTAGCTGGTTCCACACATGCTGCGAGGATTATCATCTCTGCATCAGTTGGGCCTCCGGCACTGTCACTCATCGAACGAAAATAGTATGGATATTATTACTCTTACGTCGATCTTCTATAAGAGGGTAGTAATTTTCCGGTCGATCCGACCCATTCATGCAGAAACCAGCTTAACTCTGAACTACTATTTCGTGAATCGATTCAATTTCACCTATTCCGTAATGAGAAGTGTCAACATAACCTGAAAACAAAACCGTAAGCTAACAAACAGGTATTAATCTCAAAAAATTAAAAATTAAATAAATTCAGAAAAATATAAATCTAACTTGTATTTACATTTTAACTAATAAAGTAATTACATTTTAACTAATATAGAAATAAGTCGTAGTAACCTAACTTGAAAACAAACTGACCTAAACTAAATACCTACATACAATGTGTATGACGTGTTTCTTTAAATTGGCATAACTTTTTTAATTAAGATTGACATGAAACAAACACTAAATGTTAAGTGAAGCTTACCACAATGTATTAGTGAAAACCATATCTAAATCGGATAAGCCGTTTCTGAGATTAACGTGAACAAACGCACAGACAAACAGACAAACAGATAAACAGACAAACAGACAAACAGATAAACAGACAAACAGACAAACAGATAAACAGACGAACAGACAAACAGATAAACAGACAAACAGACAAACAGACTAAAATTGTAACAATCATGGTTTTGGATGCTATTTGCGTTGATAAAGGTCCCAATAAAATTTTTTCTAATATATTTTCAATGTGCAGACAGCGACCGGTTACATTTTTATTATATGTAAAGAAGATGTAGGTATGTAGTGAATAGTAATTTATTTTCTGTTTGTTTTTGGATAAATTATATTTCTACGTTTAGTCATCAAACAAGTTTTGAGTTTTGTCTAGATCATATAAAGCGGAACAAATCAATAGTAAAAGAAGATTAATAAATAAGTGGTAGAGGGAGTAATATTACTTCCTGTACCACTCTGAAGTTTCCGGTTAAAACATTTGTACATAAATTCTATTTGTATCTTCTTTTTTAACCGACTTCAAAAAAGGGGGAGATTTCTCAATTCGACCGTATATATATATTTTTTCTTTTTTTTATGTGTGTACGTCGATAACGTCGTCGTTTATGAACCGATTTTGATAATTCTTTTTTTGTTGTAAAGTAGATATCCCAAGTGTGGTACCATGATAAGGAAACCAGGGATCTGATGATGGCATCCCAGGGAAATCGAGGACAACTTTCGAAAATCGTACTGAAAACTAGTGCATTTGTTCAAAGTCAAAGTCAAAGTCAAAGCATTTATTTCATTTAGATCATAAAGTATGATGCTTATGAAAAGTCAACATTACATTTTGTCAGCCAATTGACCTACAGCCAGTTCGCTGACGAGGTAGAGCTGTGAGAAGAACTGGCAAGAAACTCACGCCACTCTTTTCAATCGCCAGATAATTAGTTATTTGAATGAGTTACAATTTAAACACTCAACGCAACCAAAGAACCATACAAAGTAATTATTACAAATGTTACTTTTTTCATTAAGTATTTTTAGGCACTACTATTTAGTAAAAGTTTGGGGTCGATCTGATGATGGAGCCGAGAGATAGTCAAAGGAACTTGTCAACGATTTACAGCAATTACTTGGTGTTTTGACTTAAATCATATCATATGTTTTATAATGAGAACTTTGCACCCATATGGGTTTTAAGTGCCATTACAGGTGACCATAGACAGTCGAGGGAATTCCTTAACAGCAGTCATGTCGGGCTTACTCCATACGGTTCAATATTTCAAAATGTTTAGTTCGTACAAAAATAAAACCTTAGCAAGATTTAGGTCTACCCATCACGGAAAATCGTAAACCACCACGACCAGGCACCAGCTTCAAAATACTGATTAACTAAATCAAAATACGAGTTACTTTCTGCTAAGTAAACTTTTTTTTTAACTTTTTAGTTTCCTTCCCGTTTGAACTCGGTTTATTTTTTGTTTAAAATTATTATTTAACTTTCTTTGTGCAATAAAATATACTTAAATGAACAAATAAGATGGCAACGTTTTCCCCAAATGATAATAATAGGTAATGACAAAATTAACATTGGTTTTGATATTTTTCAGTAGGTCAATCATCATCATTAATTATCTAAAGAAAATAAATCAACAGATTGCTAAATTTTCTTACAGTAATTTGCTGACAAGGAAATTGCTGTAAGAAAAAACAATGTAAGTGCTTATAAGAATTGTCATTAGAAAATTTTATTGAGCTTGAATAAAAAAGTGACCAGCAGTGGACGTCTTTCGGCTGACATGAAAATAATGATAGATTTAATACTTTACTAGCTTACATTATTTAATTTCAGCCAATCCATTAGAGACCTACTAACTCGTTGCATCGCTCATTTAATACAACTTCCTTAGCGCCCGCCGTTAACGCGCGCTTTATCTGTAAGCATTTGACAAGTGTCTATCCATCCTTGTCGCTCCTATAGTCGTTTCCCTTAACCTACTTCAAGCGTCCCTTTCACTCCTTGGAGCCCCATTTAAACCGACCAATCGCGCGCGTGCAACTCTTGTGACGGACCAATAAAAGAAGTGGGTGAGTGGAAGTGTCAACATAAATTTTCTTTTTAATTTGTGAATGCGGGAAATTTGTTCCGATGTTTTTATGGGCGCGTGATTTGTAATTGGAATCGAACGCGGGTGGCCATTTCCTTGATTCGTTCAGTATTTATTTTTATTAAAAATGAGTAATTTATTAGCACTTGGAAATTTGTCTTGACCTAATAAAATAATATTATTGGGATTGTAATTTATCGCTTAGATTTTGAACTGGCATTGCAACTGTGTGCTAATATATGCGGATGTTTTTACAGTAAGTAGTGCTGGTATGACGTTAAATAAAACGTCAGTAATAACATAAGTAGATAGGTAGAGTACTTAGTACCTAGTACTTACTACTTATGTAGTTACGCTTAGTTACTTCTTCTTTCGTGTCAGCACTTTGCAGTTCTGGTGACAAATTGTTTTATTTTTACATGGACGATTTTATAATATGTAGGTAAATTTGTTATAAAAAAATCTGTCTTGGATAGGTAAGCTTTCCAAATAGAACTTTAAAGTCCAGAATTACTATAGGTAGGTAGGTGTAGTACGATTTAATATTAGTTGGATACGATTTAACATCACATCTTAGTGTTGAATCGTGTCGCAAATTTATATCACTGTAGGTAGACACTATGGTATTGTAAATTAGTTTTTTTTGGCATACAATAAGGTGTAAATTAATAAATAAGTATCTAAGAAAACAGACAAGTGTTGTTTTGTTTAAAAAGTTCTTAGGATTCCTAGATTCCTAGATTCTAGGATTCCTAGATTCTAGGATATCCTACAATTCATAAGAAACTCAGTGACTCTTGCTTGGTTATTGAATTATTCACAAAATCGACAACCTACAAAACATTCGCACATTGTAGGGAACCAGCAACTGCACCTTTTTCTGCAGTAGAGGTAGATGAATCTTGCTATCTGATGGGTACTAGCACATTGAGCTATCGTAATCCTACTTCTCTGTCGGACTTGGAACGCTTCGGTCACTATTATAGGTATAGGTAAACCTGGTCCCTTCTTCCCACTAGGTACTAGCCTTTTGTCAGAAAAAAAAAAGAAATATTATATGTATTCTAAAGCACCTATACAAGTAGTTATACAACGGGTTATTGTCAATAACCTACATTATTCAACCTATGACCTATTTTTTTTCATGTAGGTAACGCCAATAACAAGTTAGGGTGAACATATTGCAAAACGCCAACATTTTTTTATGTCGAGAGTTCAATTCTTATTTGAGACCATTGTTTGTATTTTCACCACAAAATAGCTATCCATATTAAACCTACAGAACGTATTGTATTCCACTAAAAGATCTATCGCTCCTTAGTAGCCTTCATTAATCTGTTGCCTTTAACCTATATTAGGGCAGTACGAAGGCCTGAGTATCATCAGAACCAGAACACCAGGGAAACAAATCTACGAGCCATGTCAGTCACTTTGGTTTTTCTACGGATTTACGGTTTTTCTACGGTCATAAATAATAATATAATAATAATAATAATAATAATAAAATAATAAATAGTTCATAATTAAATAATCATAAAAGATGTATCTATTTTATACCTAATTATATTATGCCTTTAATAGCTGTTGCCCGCAGCTCCATCCGCGTGATTATCGGTTATATCTCTGTTTACATTGACGATTTTTCATACAATCTTTCATCCCCTATTTCAAACCCTTTAAGCCATTTCTTCGCGATAAAATATAGCATATGTTGTTCCCCGAGGTCTAATCTATCTCTATAGGTACCAAATTTCATCAAAATTGGTTCAGTTAGGCGTGAAAGCGTAACAGACAGACAGACAGAGTTACTTTCGCATTTATAATATTAGTATAAATCATTATTTTGAATCAGTATAATCTACAATTCAGATGACAGCTAAATAAAAAACAGCGCTCAACATCAAAACAAAAACCATAACGAATAAACAATAAAATCTAAATTTAATCACTTAGCATGCGGTCAAAGTAAATCGGTACTTAACCCTATATTGAGTTGATTGATTATCAATATAATCGGATATAACATCGATATCGCTCGATGTTCACCGCAAACACACCACTTATAAACACTTCGGAATACCACTTATGATTACACAGAGCTATGAATGTGGTAGAGTTAATAATGCATTTTTTTTATCCTATGTATGTATGTGTGTTTGTTACCACTCAGCGCCTAAACTGCACAACAGTTTTCGATGAAAATTGGTATGTAGATAGATTCGGTGCCGGAGACGGGCAGAGTTATTAGTCGTTTCGCCCGCCATTTGTTCGCCCGAACGGGCCAAACGACTAAATCACAATATTTATAATATTTGATGGGGCGTTTCGCCCGATGGAACAATTATTACAATTTAAACTCCAAGTAACGTCAACAACTTAAGCTGATACTGTTTTATGTTTCAAAAAATATGAAAAGTTAAGACATTATTCGCTTTTATTACACATTATATACCGATTACCTGCTCTTGTCCCTGCATTTGATTAGTTAATATAATAATGCTTAGGATTCCAGATACATTTTATGTTAGGTTAATATTTATTTTTCTTTTTTTTCGTTTATTTTGTAAGCAAACAATCACAATATTATATGAACATGCAATATTACATTAAACAGTATAACTAATTGTAACATCCACACCGTTTTCCACAGATATCATAAAATTGCCTCTCAGTTATAAGCTTTTTATAAGCACTAGCACTATTAGCATTAAAATCAATAACACTAAAGTAAGAATTATACACGGCAAGTAGTCGATGAATAGGCGCACGGCGCACTGGCCTGCATTAGTGCGGTATGATAATAGGATCCTTCTGATTAAAAAAATTTTGTAAATATTCTTGTCTAGAAAATTTCACTTTACTAGAAAATTCATAGCTTTAAATCTATTCTGTGCTTTAGTCATAAATTTAAATCGTTTTATCGCTAGTTTTTATTTTCAGAATTAATTTAAATTTTGATGCTGTCTGTACATGAAAAGCAATAAAAATTCCATCAGGCGAAACGCCCAATCAAATATTAAAAATATTGTGATTTAGTCTTTTGGCCCGTTCGGGCAAACAAATGGCAGGCGAAACGATCAATAACTCGACGGGCATAGGCATTTTGTTCCTAATATTGACCTGGTTCTTGAGGGATACAAAACTCATTTTGGGCACGGGCGAAGCAGTGGGGTGCAGCTTTTAGCTTAAAATATTGGACAACCTCATGGGTAGGTACCCACTACCACCTACTCTGAGGTCAGAGGCAATTAAGGTAATACGAGGTAATAGTCAGCAGTATTATTAAAAATCATTTTACTGTGACCAAGTCAACCAAGCAAACACCTCCCTTTTAGCAGAAGTTTATGTTCTTAAGTCAGGCTAGAGATGATCATCATGACCATGGCATACATTTGCCAAAGTTCATACGTCTGCGTGCCACGTTACTCTGCCGAATAGATTTGAGTAGGATCCTCTATTGATTATACGCTCTGTGGCAGTCCACTCATGGTATTCGATATCCGCTCATCTTAAACGAGCATCATCTAAATGAAATATAAAACGTACAGCTTCCTTATTTGTTTGACTCTTTATACATTGTAAGTGGGTTCAGTGATTCGAACAGTGTGCGTATACGAAAACAGTTTGTGAACCTATGTTTGTTTCCATGAAGAAATAGGCAGAGGAGTGTCTACTTTCGCAAGCTTTGACAAAATTTAATAAGTCAGTATTGTACTGCATACATAGGTACACCAATAAATGCCGAGTTCCTCTTTTCATACAAAGGGTTTTTAAACTTTTTTAAATTTTCCACAAAATGGTAGACAGAGGAGTGTCTATTTTTCACAAGCTAGGTTTATGTAATAGAAATTCATTCTAGTCTACCCATTGTTCTTCTCTTCTCAAGGAGAAGAAATATGCATTGATCAACACACTCCTCAAGGAGCATTGGCAATTTCAATAGTCAACTTCAAAAGTTTAGTAATTAAAGGTAATCTTAGAAAGTACCTACATGTGAATTTAAAAAGGTCATATTAATAACCTGCCTGCTTTCGAACCAGGAACCTCGTAAAGAGTCTCATACCTATGCAAAACATAAATCATTAGCCTGATCACGACTATTCACGATTAATTATGGAGCTGTAACGAGGGTCATGATGTCACTCACATACCAAATAGGGATAAGGCTATTATCAGGTTCCATTATTTCGTTAGCAGCGTTTACTTTTCCCACGTAGGTAAGTAAGGTAAGTACGTGCAAACTCTGGAACGAACTACCAGCTGCGGTAATTTCCGAGCTCTATGACAATATGTCCTTCTTCAAGCGAGGTTTAAAGAGAGCATTAGGTAATATCACGACCGGCAGCGGCTTCGTAGAGCCCCTGGCATTGCAGAAGTCTATGAGCGGCAGTTGCCACTTACTATTAATACTATCACTTACACTGTAGGCAATAAAAAGGATGAAAATTGACATACCTACCTGTTTTCTGTTTGTTAAAGTCACCTTCACCTGGCAAACGGATAGGTTATAGGTAGGTACAGCTGTAAGGTGATATTTTAGTGAGCAGCTAACTGCTGCCCGTTACTCAGTCGTCTCTTAATCACCTCTTACTACTCACTAAGAGATGAAATTGTTCCATATTTTAAACGAAGAGTCTTGAAATGCATTAGATATCAAAGAAATTTCATAAAGATATTTTCCAAAATTAGATCGTCATTAAAGACCACCCATCTCACAAAGTATGAAAGAATGATCAATTAACATCGATTACCTTTCATTTTAAACTAATCGATTGGTAAACAATCGAGAGAGTGGCACTTCGCAAACAAAAGAGTTCCTAATTGAATTGAATGGTCTGGTAATCGGTTTATAGAAGATTAAGACTAGTTTACACAGTTTAGTTTAGCTTTTATATCGTGCTAGCGACTCCGCTCTGCTTTGCACGTGGGTATTTTTATGCTTTTTACAACGACGTGATTACACATAGGTTACCCATACCTATATATCATACATCTATTATTTGCGTTCTTTTAAAAGTAGATACTTATATTAAAAACCGTAAACGATGAAAACCGTTTCAAAGTGGTTCAGACAGAAGCTAGCGAAGAAAATTACCTACTTAAGGTGGTTCCGACGAAATTTCGACGAAATCCGCGACTTTCATCTCGATAATTGAGTAGATTCTAATGCTATTTATTCTTTTTTTTTTTGCCAACAATATACTTTTATTCATGAACTTTAGAATAGTAGAAGAATTATTTACAATAATTGATTATATAACTTATACCAACGATATTAAAACAACGTGATTTCACTTATTTCGAAATATTACTTTGTAATTACTATAGTTATAAATATAAAAGTTATATTGAATCAACCGGAATAAACCAAATGTCAACTCTGTAGGTTTATTTCATTTATTAGGATAATGTTTCAATAGTTATTGATAATTTGGCTGAATCAGCGTCGCAGGGGCTCTGCGCGGGCGACGGGAGGCAGAACGGCAGAGCGGCGCAAGCCCTTCTGACGGACGGACGTATGCGGTTTTTTTAAAAATTATTTACGTAATCCAATAATTGCAAATAAATAATATCAAAAAAAAAATATATTGTGTGGATAGATTTAGTGTTGCAAATAAATTAGATTAGTTATTTAGATTTTTTTAGTGTATTAAATACATATACACATATAGGGTATTTACCTACATTTATTATTATTTTTCATCAAAATGACTAAAATTTCACGACTGAAACAAATACAAATGCAAAAGATTCAACACATGAATATCCTATAAGTAGGTATATACTTACCTACCTTCATATTTTTAGTAAAATACCTTCTTTGAGATACTGACCTAGGATATCCTTTAATTATGTTTAGTTCCACGTAAACTAGGTAACAGGTGGTGAGCCTATTGTCGCTCGTGATAAGATCAAGGCAACACCAGGTCTCAAGAATCAGTAAATTCCTGCTGTTATATACCCTAGGGGTATGAATATGAGCTTGCTACAATATTGTCTATGTCTACTATCATTTCGAACTAGGTGTGTGGTAGGTGGGCACATGAGTAAAATATCTAACTTGGATATTTACTCATGTGGCAAGGGCGCTTTCCGATTCCGACCGACGCGACGTGACGACGGCGACGCCGGCGTAGGTACGAGGTGCTTCGGTTCCGAACACGAATGTCGGCGTCGGTCGTACAACTGGCATAGAACTCAAATTACAATGATTATACGTGACATGCGTCGGTTTGTGACCTAGTTAGGTACCTACACAAAACAACCATACACGCTGCTGTTAGCTACCTAACTATCTACGTTATCTTGCACGAGCATAAATACCTATACATTCTATATATACATACGGTGTGTACTTGAATATTCTATCGGTAAGTAATACCGATAAAATATTCAAGTATTTACCTCGTTAGATTTTTTTTCATGAGCTGATAAAATCAGTGATATGATACTAGGCTAAAGTAAATACCTACCCTTCTACTTTCAATGCATCTTATTTTGATTTATTTATTTGATTGCAAGAAAGGAAGAAAAAAGGCTTTACAAAACGTCTTAGTCTCTAACCAAACTAAAATATTTGAAGACTGTGAAATTATCACAATTAGGTAAATTAAAAATCCTACTCTCTGTTCCTTTATTATCGTACTATATGAATTTTTAATCCTAAAATTAAATAATATATTGTTGAGTGCCTACTGGACATAACAAAACTAATACCGTATTTTTCGAGTGATAGGTGTATGTAGAAAGTAATAGACCCGGCACGGTGGCACAGTATAAAGAATTCTACTCTTTTTTGTACAGTCTTTACCTAACTAGGTAAAGGCAAAAGAATTATGTTTTAGCACTCTATGTATGTATGTATGTATGTATCTTTATTATATTATATTATAAGTGTATGTACTGTAAAACTACCCCGTGACGTCGTCCGCATGGATCCGTTACTTAGCGATAATATTACATTAGTTCTACTTTACCGATTTTGCATTATATTATACATTTCCAATACTACAATATGTACGTACATACAAATATATGTATGTACACATATATTTGTATGTACATATTGAAGTAATCTATACTTATAATGAATCTCTAGCGAGGTAATTTTCAAGGTACATCCAAATCACTCAAACAGTGGGTACAATGCGTCTACTTTGGCAATTGTTCGTGTTACTTATTTTGCTAAGGGTACATGATATTGTGTACCTTACGTACGGGCACTTACTAGAAGATATTCAACATTTATTTATTTATTGAAAAAGTATTTACAATATCATTACAGATAAAAACCCAATACGATATCATAAAAAACCTAAAATTAAAAACACTAATTACTAAATAAATATATCTACTTATCCAATACTATACATTTTTGTGCAACATCCTTGAATTTTGATAGGGTACATTGAAAAATATCAATTTCTATAGAAATAATAATATACGCATAGGAATGATGACGCTTTGTTTAAAGCATGTGTAACTGAAAATCCTTATCAGCTCCGTCATTTGAATTCAGTTTTGCTGGTGAATGGTGCTGTTTCAAATTCAGTGCAGTGGTGGCCATACAGAGTAAAGATACTGTGGGAGAAAAAGGAAATAAAGAGGACCGAGGAGGTAACTATGCCTTCGGACCACTGACTTTCAGACAAAACTTACACTTTACGTCGTTATGTACATCTCCAGCCAAACCGTCCCGCTTATTCTAAAAGATCTACTTCCGTAAATTTTTTGCTGGCTATACAATATACAGAACGATTTACTGAAGTTATATTTGTGATATTCAGATGAACCGAAAATAAATAAGGAAAATGAAAATACTTTAATTCATATAGGTTAATTAAATTAACACTTATGAACGTCAAAGTTTACAAAATGTCAGCAAATTAACCTACAACCAGTTCGCTGACAAAGTAGAGCCATGAGAAGAACTGGCAAGAAACTCAGGCCACTCATTTTAATCGCCAGGTTATTACAATTTTTGTAAGTTACAGTTTCAAGTAGCATGCAAAGTGACACAGGCAATACACTTAACTCTATAGGTAATACCTACAGCTTTCTATGTTGCAAAGAAAAAATAAAAAGTAAAATGCGTGCTTTACAGGCTGCCTCAATTTGCATATTGCTACAAAAGTACGAAAAGTCAGGGAGAAGTCAGGGGGAGTCAAGGGAAAGCCAGGGAGAAGCGAGGGAGAAGTGAAGAGTAAGTGAGGGGAATGTGAGAGGAAAGTGAGAGGAAAGTGAGGGAAGTGAGGAGAAAGTGACGGGGAAGTTAGGGGAAGTGAGGGAGAAGTGAGGTGGAAGTACGGGAGAAGTGAGGGGGAAGTTAGGGGAAGTTAGAAGTGAGGGGATGTGAGTGGAAGTGAGGGGAAGTGAGTGGAAGTGAGGGGAAAGTGAGGGGGAAGTGAGAAGGAAGTGAGGAGTGCTCGAGGAGGGGCAAGGGATGCTGAAGGAGGTGAAGAGGAGAAGACGGAGGTGAGGAGAGAAGCGGAAACTGTGGAGAGTGGAGAAAAAGGGCGATAGGGAAGGAGGGGAAGGGAAAAGTTATTGTAGTGAATATTTGCCTTTGTGTATTGTATTTTTTTTTACGAGGGATATCTTTAGGTAGGTGAAAGAGGGTTTGTATGAATGGGAGATTGAAAATACTATGGAAAACAGTATTTAAACAATATAAAAATGTCTATTGGAAAAATCAATATTCACGCGAGCGAAGCCGCGGGCAAAAGCTATCTATATACATAAAAGCAAAAGGTCACTCACTCACTCATCACGAAATCTCAGAAACAACAAGTGCTAGGAATCTTAAACTTTGCATGATCGTTCCTATTAGGATATAGGTGCTCACTTAGACGGGATTTTGCAAAATCCATCCTCTATGGGTGTATAAAGGGGTGACAAAGTTTGTATGAAACTTCTATAGTTTTTATAGTAGGATTACCAAATTACTAGAAAATACTCTTTTTTTTAATATTCAGAAACTACCCTTATTAAGTGAGCAAATAAGAGTCGAAGTTTGTGTGAAAGTGGTTCATCAGTTTTAGCGGTAGCGGGTTTAAATGGGATTCGCCATAGAGATGGATAATACTGATATTTATTACTGATACAATGTACGGTTGCCGTAAAATCTGGCACCCATCTGAATTTTCACGCGAACGAAGTCGCGGGCAACAGCTAGTCTATAATATGTATGTATTTACAAAAAAAAAAAGAATATAAGTAGTATATCAGTAAGTTGTTTAGTACCCATAACACAAGCAAATATAATTGCTTAATTTGGGGCTAAGATGGCTCTGTATGAATGTGGTAGAATATTATTATTATATTATAGTTATAAGGTGCATTTTATGCTTTTTGTTTAATTATCTCAATTTTGGCATATGTGTGGATTGGTTCCTTTTTGCATAAGTAGGTCCAATTGTTTTTTTATGCTTATTAGTTTAAAGTGTAAGTTAAACTTACTTGTGATTTTTATTATTGGTATCTACATTTGTTTTTATTATAAAGTGGTTTGTAAGTCAATTAAAATTTTATAAAAACCATGTTTTAAATTTATAATAATTGATGTGATATCTATAATCTTGTTTTAAGGGAAGTTTTGTGTTAGTTGTAAGTTTAAAAAATGAGTGTATTTTAATAACTTTTAACTTCAGTTTGATCGATAATGATCTAATACTTTATAATTCTGTTGCGTTAAAATTAATAAATTTAACCGCGTTTAAGCGTAACAATGAATCAAGTTTTGTACTCTTATTTAAACACATTTATAGACTACCAGACTTAAAAGCAGTGAACGGACGTTAACCACACTAAAGTTTAACATGAGGTAGTTCCACAAGTATTAATGATAAGCTAAATTGACATTATGTGCTATACCGACATTTTAGTTACAATTAAGTTCTATGTTTTTTAGGTTTTTAATAACAATATTTTTTATGAAATAGAGACACTAAAATGCCGTTACGCTAAGCGTAGTGGCATTTTAGCCGCTGATCTATTAGATTTTTGTAACACCAATGGTATACTAAAACGCAAAAAAACGTTTTATTATAAAATTTAATTATATTTACAAACTGACAGGAGAATAAATTGAAAGTATTTCATTTGATCTATATCTTGGTACCTTTAAATCTCAAATAATTGTTGTCATTTGTAAGTGACAACGGTTTCAATTTTTGCCGCGTTTTTTGAGTGTTTACTCAAAACTCGACTTTGGCAGTTAACGGCATTTTAGTTATACCATGGCAGAGCTGGGTTTTGAGTTTATTGGTTTAACCCACAGTAGTTATTTTTATTTCTACTACATATTTAACAAACGTCATGATTCTAAACACTCATCTTTGCTTTCGCTACTATATAAATAATAAATATATAAATAATATATACTAAAAATATACATACCTACTAAACGAAATAATAAAAGATACTAAAAAAATAATTCATTATTTTCGCGTCTATCAGATTTTAGCTCTGCGGTTTCGGACAAGTAAGGTCATTGTCTTATAGTTGTGCTACTGCTACTTGCCGCTAGAGGGCGGACTCGCACGCAATGTTTTTTTCGGGTGAGGCGCGGGGTGGTGAGGAAGCGAAACGCTCAAGGTCATATGTGACGGAACGCCCTTAATCTAGTATTTCCTTGGACCTCCTTGTACCGTTTGGACTTTCAAACTTGGATTGTATTTATACCTTAGGGCCCATTCGACCCTCTATTAAGCAACATGTTCTGTTGGACCTCATTTAAATTTCTTCTTATGCAAAGCTAAAATACAATCGTGCACAAAAGTGAGACTTTTTATCAAAAATAAAACACTACAAAATAAATCTGATTTAAATTTTTTTAGAAATATTATTTTGTCATAGTCTAACGCAGCTTAATAATCAAGTGATCACAAGTAAGAATAGCGATAATGTGAGTCAGATTGTTCGAAAGCGATGACCGTGATGTTCTGAGGGGAACCGTATTTGCATGAAGAGGGTGGTTTTGGATTCTAATGTTTTTGGCCACGTGGTTCGACTGCATGGTAGTAAATTTTTAACGCTCTGTCTATATAGGTATTAAATAAAATAATTCGAGCGATGTTCTTAAAAGGATGGTCTGTCTTGAAATTAAATAGTAAAATTATTGTTTTAGAGGAATTTTAGGTAGGTAGGCACTAAGCACGGTACCGCGGTAACGCAATGGGTGGACAGGGAACTATATAAAAACATTTTTTTGTTACATTATGCACAAACGGCGTGTGACACTTTTTAGTATTTAAAACTTGCGGTATGATGTTTAGCCAGATATGAAGTCATACAAAATTATTTTTTTATTTTATTTAACACGACACACTACTGACATCTATTAGCAACTTTATGACAAAACTTCCTTTCTCAGAAAGCTACATATGTGTAATTCGAAGTGGTTATGCTATTTACCGCTAGATGGTTCTAATAGAAAATTACAAAGAATAAAAATACGTTATTATACAAAAACTCGATTAATTCAACGAATAAGCAAACAATAAATATTTATAAATATTTCTACATAAAACTTTCTCACATGTTTGATAAAATTGATAATTTTAAATATGCCATTTTAACTACTTGCCAATAGATGGCGCTGCACTAGTATTAATTTAAATTTGAAGTTTAGTTTCTGTTGTCACCTTTCAGGAGAATTTTATGGCTTAAAAAATAGGTATTTTAGTAAATATTTAAGCGTAATATACTTACTGTTACTTTTTATTTAAAAGTGTAGGATTGTAATATGAATGATAATAATAATAATAATATTTCAACAACTACACACAACGCCATCTAGACCCAAAGTAAGCATATTATATGCTTGTGTTATGGGTTCTAGAATGCGGATAAACATACTTAAATACTTTTTTTTTTGTAAATACATACATATAAATACCTTTAATAACCAAATAACGGGATAATACCCTCGCTCCCTCGCAGCTTCCCCTGACACAAACCACATGGTAAGCTGTCATGTTTGACCGCCGGTTTATTTTGTGTAATTGATACGATAATCGCCCTCTGTTATACACCTCCGGAGATTTTTACTTGCACTTAATTGATTTTACTTGATAGAATGAACTTTTAAGAAATAATAATTATATTATTCCGTCACCTTTAGTTTTAACTGTACAGTTTGACTGTACAGTTAAAACTGACGGTGTGTAGCATAGATTGTGTGTAGCCCGCATATGTGTGTATCCAAAACATTGTTCCTTACGTTCAGATTTGTTTTTTCTAGAACTATAAAAACCAAGCATACCATCTGCTCAAAATGGTCAATGATTGGGTGTCGTAACTGCGAGGAATAATTGTGAAAGTCAAGAACTTCACTTGTTCATAAGTCCTTCAGCAAAAAACCAGCCAAGTGCGAGTCGGAATCGCGCACGAAGGGTTCCATACCATCCATATCAAGTTTGTTGTATTATTTATTTTAGTTGTAGTATTTATTTTATTCTACTTTTTTGTACTTATTTGTTGTTATAGCGGCAACACAAATACATCATCTGTGAAAATGTTAACTGTCTAACGAAGAAAAGAGTGTCTAGAGAAAAGAGAGGAACCTCCAATGGCATATTGGAGGTTTTTCTCTTTTCTCTTGATCTCTCTTTTGTGTCAATTTGTTAATGCTTTTAACATCCTTAAGGGCGTGTGGTGTTCGTTTGAGAATATGGAGCCAGCGGATCTCTTCCCATGGCTGTCTAAAGAGTAATAAGAGAGCAAGTATAATTATGCTGTAGTTTACAGACAGCTTCTTATAGGCCAGCAAGTTACCTGTAATATCACATTCAATAGCCTCTCTATACGTGGCGTTGACTTTTCCTTTGGGAGAAGCTCTATGTCCTGCAATGGACGTACTTGCTGATGATGATGTGAACGTACTCAGACTTAACCGTAAGCAGGTATTTTACGTATTATATTTTTCATTACTTATTAAATACAATAGTGATCATAATTTCAAGCATTATACCACTGGACAAAACCACAAAAACAAAAATAAAAAATTGACATGAGTTCAGTATAAAATCGTGACAAGTTTTTGCATATGGCGCCAAGTCGCCTGCGCGCACGCATGTTAGCAATAACTCAGGGCTATAACAGTGACACGTCACTTTTGATCACATTGTCTGTGATCCCAAGGGTCGTCTCGACTGACCCGGCTATTTTTCTTTTTGCCATCTGACCTTTAATTTTTTATGTTGTGATGCAACTTAAGTTTTTGCAAAATTCAGTTTGGATTATTCTTGAATGTGTTTACTTAATTTTTGATTTAACATTAATTTGTTTGGTAAGTAATCAAAATAATAGTTATATTTCATTTAGTTATTAAATAATAACCGTTTCAATATTAACTCTCCTCTCTTTTCTCTTTAGACTACTGACTATTCTCAATAGTCCCGAGTTTGGAATAGTGCTCGGTAGGCAATGGCAAAATTCTGGCGTGGTTGTTATACATCTCTGCCTATCCCTTTAGAGATGAAGCGTGTTGTTATGTTATGATGTGTAAATTATATCAACAATTTTAATTTTACTTACTCCTACAGTTAAAAGCCTTCATCGTCATGAACGTCATATTAGTTAGTAGTTAATGGAAATAGCATTTTCCCAAAGCAATCAGCTACCTTAGCAGCCAGCATATTACTGCAGTTAAATACATTAGGTAAACTATTTAGGCTGTAGGGCGAGCCAAAGAAATAGACATACATACATACCCCCATACATACATACATTTATACATACATACACTCAAAAAACGTTAGGAACCCTTATTGACTTCGGCAGTCAGGCAAAAAAAAAGAATATTTTGCCATACTTACTTAAGTTTTTAAACAACACGTCGGTCACCGGTGACCGCAAACAATATATTTTCTATTGTGTCTGGTAGCATAGCGTTCAAAGTGTTAATACTTAGGTACTTCATAGTAAGTAGGAAGATTACGCCACTATAAATAAAAATCTGAAATTCTCACAGTGGTTACAAGAAAATTTTATAGGTACTGATTACATAATTTTCTTCATGACATAGGTCAAAATTATATACCTACTTAGACAAAATATTGTACTTAGGTATTTTATATCACAAACTGAACAAATTTTCAGCCATCCAAATTCCATGTTGACAAAAAACCAACAAACCATGCGACATTTGATTTACAAAAAAAGACCAATTTGAGGGCGGTTAGGGGCGTCATATTGACGTGCCAATATTATTTATTGGTAGTTCGGCGCCAGGACAGAATCCACACATTTTTTGCCAACCTTCGCCGCCGTCGAAAGATTTCACTTGTCAACTAGTTCTTTGATAACGTGACCTTTTACTGCAACCGACCTTTTTACTTTTTTAACCTTTTTGAGCACCGTTATGTGTGGTATAATAAAATTACGAAGTTTATTGACGTATTTTAAAGTTTTAATAAATTTGACAACTAAGTATGTGAGAATGCTGAGAATGTATGCCATAAGTTCGTTTAAAAAATAAATATTTTGAATAGGCAAATGCTTTTAAATTTTTTTGGTACCTCTCCAGCCTCTTAAACTGTAGTGTGGACTCGAAAGCAATTTAAGTCAGTAACAACGTGTTTTTTTTAAAATCTAATCTTTCTTTCTGAATTTATTTTATTTTTTTAATAGATAGGTAAGAAAGGACCTAGCTTTAAATAAATATGTATTTTGCAATGGGCAGTCTTATGGCCAAGTGCAATCTCATTCAATCTACCGGATGACATGACCAAATCAACTCGTGTCGTGCAGGGTACTTATTGATAGATTTAAGTTAGACTGTAGGATAATAAATTATTAAGTGTGAATATAAGATTATTTTGTCGAAGGGTAGGTAATTTTTATTTTTTTATATACACTACAATTTTGGTGGTAAACAAAAATACAGTACACCTTATGGTTAGTGGTAACCGTAACCTATAGAGATGGCTGTGTTTTCCAAGCATCGCAGAATTAATAATGCTTAAAAAACACAACCAAACCGTTGCTGACCACGGAGAAGGGGATGAGGAAGTAAAAGGGAAACGGAAGAGGACCGAGAGGGTATTTGGGCTGCCGCTGCTCTCACTCATCGAGCGAAACACATTCGTATGAAAACTAATAGTCTTACGTCGATATTCTATGAGAGGGTAGTACTTCTCCGGTAGATTCAGCTTATTCATGCTGAAACCAGCGTGGATCTACTACAGTCTAAATTTTCTTTTTGTATTCATTTTCCTTAAGAACTTTAACTGCGTCAAGTTCAGTGTCACTCTTCTGTGTGCCCAATTTAATTTCCTTCATTTCATTATTACCACTTTATATTTACTTACCTACGAAGAATTATTCTTGGTACCTTACTTTCTAAATGTCTGTCTTTCTTATATCTAGATCACAGAACATACTAGACTGATTCATGAATTAAATTATCTATTTATAAATCATTGTTCAATCGTGTATACCAAAAATAACTCCTTACTAATATAATTTCAACGTAATACAGTATTGAATCATACAAAATTTCCCATTAAATAACCATTTAATACTACCTACTCTATATGAAATAAAATACCTAAATCAATTTATCTAATGATTTTATTTTAGCTTTATAACGGGTGGCGCAAAAGTAAAGACCCTATTTGGTTCAGCTATAACATTTTTTCTAAATTAGAAAACTAGATTTAGATTTTTTTAAATGTATATTTGTGCCATTAAATTTCGTACCATTAGGATTTAAAGATGATGTCTTTTAAATGGTGACCTCCAGAGTTGATACACATTTGAGCCCTATTTATGACATTTTGCATAACTTGCCGTAACACTTCCTGCGATATGTTCGTTATTTCTTGACGAATGTTTTCTTTTAGAGCTGCGAGAGTCTGTGGCTTGTTCACATACACCCGAGATTTCAAAAAACCCCAAAGAAAGAAGTCTGGACTGGTCAGATCGGGTGATCTTGCAGGCCAAGGCAAATCGCCAAAACGAGAGATAACTCGGCCTGGAAAAGCGTCCCTCACTAAGTCCATAGTGTCGCGCGCTGTGTGTGCCGTAGCGCCGTCTTGTTGAAACCAGATGTGCTCCAGCCCCAATTCGTCCAAACTGGGTATCAAAAACTCACGTAACATGGTTCTGTAGCGTTCTCCAGTGACAGTAATCGCATTGCCTCCAGCGTCTTCGAAAAAATAGGGTCCGATCACTCTGTCAACACAGATGCCACACCATACAGTAACTTTTAGTGGGTGTAGACGTGTTTCTTGAATAATGCGCGGATTATCAGTGCCCCAGAACCGAGTATTCTGCTTATTGACATGCCCTGAGAGATGGAAATGGAAACGCAGGAAGTGTTACGGCAAGTTATGCAAAATGTCATAAATAGGGCTCAAATGTGTATCAACTCTGGAGGTCACCATTTAAAAGACATCATCTTTAAATCCTAATGGTACGAAATTTAATGGCACAAATATACATTTAAAAAAATCTAAATCTAGTTTTCTAATTTAGAAAAAATGTTATAGCTGAACCAAATAGGGTCTTTACTTTTGCGCCACCCGTTAATACAAGGTTTTGTGTTTGGGTTTGCTCGTATAGTTCGCCGTAAAAACAACTGCCAAACTTAAGCTGTTGTGCAAAATCAAAGTCAAATTAATTTTTTTATTTAGATTATGTGCATGATCCATACTAATATTATAAATGCGAAAGTAACTCTTGTCTGTCTGACTGTCTGTTACGCTTTCACGCCTAAACCACTGGACTGATTTTAATTAAATTTGGTATAGAGATAGACTAGACCTCGGGGAACATAATAGGCTATCTTATAACGCGAAATATCGCTTCAAGGGGTTGAAATAGGAGATGAAAGTTTGTATGAAAAATCGTCAATGTAAACAGCGATATATCCGAGTAAAGATTGTTATGTAATATGTATTCAAACGTTCAAACATAATAATTTATATGTTTTTAACAAAAAATAATATCGTAGTAGAACTATTAAAAAACCTATTAGAATCATTTTCGACTTCTACGCGAACGAAGTCGCGGGCAAAAGCTAGTGTCATACATAATATAGTTATAACCTCAGTTATAACAACTCTTTCTTTGTTTTCTGAAGTCATAACCAAAGAAATGTCTGGAAATTTACCTTTGCCCAGTTCGGTAACCAGGTAGAGCCATGAAAATATTTAGCTAGAAATTTAGGCCACTCTTTTTATTCACCGCATCGTCAAAATTTTTTATGGTTTACAATTTCAAGTACCTTCCTACTTACCTGGTACCAATGGAGACGCCGCAAGGTAAAATAGGAAGTTTTACAAATAGACATACGTTACCTGGTACCAATGGAGACGCCGCAAGGTAAAATAGGAAGTTTTACAAATAGACATACGTACCAAGTCAACTTATAAAATACTAGGTTTACTCGGCGCGGTTTCACTCGCGTCTTTGCTTACTGCTCTGCTCTCGTCGCCAGTAGCGTGATGTTACAGAGCCTATAACCTTACCCGAGAACTGGGCTACCATACGCAAAAAGAATTTTACACATCCGACTGGTAGTTCCAGAGATTAGCGTGTTCAAACAAACAAACAAACTCTTCCGTTATATATAATAGTATAGACAATTAAACTAGCTTTCTGCGACGCGGTTTCACCCGCGTTTTTGCTTACTGCTCTGCTACCGTTGCCTCTAAAGTCGTTTTTAAAATATAAAAGCACCTCTAAACAAGGTGTCTACATGAACAGACTTGGTTATAATATTAGAACATGACTATATTATATTGGTAGAGCCACATGATCTTGCGGCAATTAATTGAACAAAGTCGAATGGGAACATTAAACTGTGCACATGTACAGATTGCTGATAACACTGAGAAAGATCATAGTGTACACTGTGGGCCGTGAGGATTGTTCACTTTGACCAGCTTGGGAAAGTATATTTACTCGTATTATTTCCCAGATCAATAAATTGGGAACAAAAGTTCAACTGATAAAAAGTAGTAAGCGCCAACTCAGTCCACCTCAGTTCTTGATCTGATCCAATACGAGAATTAAAAATATTTTTTGATTGACTGATGCATTAAAAAATATCAAAAATAAAATGCGATTAAAATAAATGTTAACTACTCATTCGACATATTCTACTTTCGACTAATGGGCGAAAGATGTGTGTTCTGCTAACTCCTCAAGCAATAATGCATAATAACATCTTACTTAAGTAGACTTTTTTTATTGCCGACAGTGGCAGACGAGCAAACAGCCAACGTGATAGTAAGTGGTAACGTCGCTCATAAACGACTCAGTCTCTGGCACTGCTCCCGCAATGATCTGCAAAGCTGCTGCCTACCGTGAAGGGAGTGGAGTAGGTGAAGGGATTGAGGGAATTGAGGGAATTGAGGAAAAAGGAAAGGGGGGAAATTGGGCCTCCGGCGCTCTCCCTCACCAAATGAAACGCAATAGTACGGATACCAATAATCTTACGTCGATCTTCTTTATAGGTATATAAATATGTCGCAACATACCACCTACATAGTAAGATGTTACCTAGGCTGACGGCCAGCATTCAAACTGTCACTTGTTAATGTCATTCGTAAAAACATCATATCAGTTGAAGGATTCGGGAAACGTGGAAACGTCAATGTTCCTGGGTTCCCTGAACTCACTGCGTTACCAACTGGATCGTGCTCAATCTGTGATTGCATATTGAAAATACATAGCTAACTTGAATGACTGCATTATTATTCTAAGAAAATCCTTACCGCTGATAACGAGTTGACACAGACCCTCGTTATCAGAAGTGGGATAAAGGACGCCTTCTACGCCCCAAAATAAAGAAAACCGCACGTGTGAGAAACAAGTCATCGGCAAGTAACGGCCGAACCTTATGCCTGTCCGAAAGTGGTTCAAGTACGGCAACAATCCACATGCTTGATGCGATATTGTTTTGACCTTTGTTTATCAAAACGTAACCTCAGTGGCGGTAGACTATTCATGGTGATCAATGAAGCACTAAAGGAGCGTGCAGCGCGTTGGCCATCAGAAAATATCGTATGGAGGAATTATCCGGCCGAAACTTAAGAAGCTTTTCTAAGCCTGATATGATGGTGTGGATACATTGGCAGCTAGCAGTTAGCTACGAGAATAATTACCACTTTGATTGGTGCGAGTGCAGGTGATTAATGCAGCCGACCAAAGGAAGGTAAATGTTTAGCGACATACGCGTCTCGCTTTATGGCCATGCTTTCCTCACACTAATAGCAGATGACTGCGAAGCGGATCGCTATAGCTGTGGTGTTAACATTAGTGTAAGCCTTGAGAATAATAAAGGATTTCGTGAGTGTTTCACATTAGCTTTATTGTGACATTTGGAAAAGTTAATGTGACAGACGAAAGTAAAATTCAATGTCAAAAAAAAACAAGTCGTTGCTTAGATACAGTAATAGACTATGAAGTATTGAAACTTTTAAGTACTGAGCCTACAACCTACTTTTACCGACTACCGAAGTTAAGAAGGTAATGTTTTTCTGGCGTAGTTCGATGGAAGACTTATGTCTAGCTTTAAATATGAAGATTTTGATTTTGATACGTGACAAAATTTAACGAGAACTGAAGCGAACACTTTTAGACTTTTAGTAGTTAAAGTGACAGTAAGCGACCAAACTCACACATGCCACGAACGGTGCGATGTCACTACTGTGGACAAGGATAGTTGGACATCAAGCAGTTGACTGTCACAAACGTCGTAAACTGAACTGGTTATCGAGTAATGAAATGAAATGAAATTCTTTATTTGCAAAAATGTAGTTGATTATAAAGGTGACATCATTCTTTGACCCTCTTGAAATATTCAGGATGCTGTTTAACAAATAAACAAGTTTCTCTGATATACATGCAAGTCCTAATAATCCTTTGTGCAAGTGACTACCGTTGATACATCTGAACAAATCAACTTGGACGTAACCGGAGTCAATGTCCACTACACTGCAAGGTGTCCACGCAGTGTGGCAATAGTACTGACCAGGGTACTTCAGGCAGTGGATGTACAGCACCAGCTGGAATAGCGAGCCAGAGGCGAGTCAATGTTTGCTTTGTGAGTAATCCTCCAAAGACAGTTGTTGCATAAGGGTGAGTCGCTTCTGTTTTATTGCGATTCCAGGGCCGAATGTTTCAACATGAAGGAAAATCTTTCTTTTAAATTTTCGGGCAAAGGGTGTCGTAATGTAGGTATTGTTACTGGTATAGGATCGGCATTAATCAGTAGTACAATGCAAATTTTATTTGAAGTAACAATAATAGGTAACGATTCACGAATGAAATAATGTTACATCGTATGAACTAGTGTAACGGGTGTACATGGTATCTGCCCTTACTTCCGCGTGCTTTATGATGGTCAGCAATTAATAATGGTGGCATAAGTAATGGTAGTTTTGGAGGATGAGAGGTATCTTTTCAAAGTTTTGAATTCGAGTAGAACTTAAAAGTATCCTCACTATTGTGTAAATAAGGTTTGATCATCAAGTTCCCAAAGAGTTTTACATTGCATTTTGTAATCAAATTATGACCATAGTGACGCCAATGCCAACTATGATTGACTGTTAGAAGTGCATTCGATGAACTTAGTTGCATTTAATGTATTGTGCCGTGGAGTATCTTATAGCTTAGATACTGTGTAATAATGGATAATGGCCGATGGACTGTGCCATGGAGTATCTGACGGACTAGATACTTACTGACTGTATGACAATGATCAAGATGGCTGATAGAGTATGCTATAGTTGGACTAAATACCGGATTCGATGAACTGAACACGTGACTGATTGTTAACTTGAGTTTCGTTAGAGGTGGCTATGTAATTAATTGTGTTCTGTAAATGATCAAATTTAAATTGTTGTTTGGGAACTTAAAGGTCGAGTTAAAATATTATCACTATCATTGTGATTGTTGTTAGTTGATTGCGTTAGTTTTTGGATTTGCTATGCAGGAAAGCCGAACGGTTTACTTTGCCGTGTTTTCTTTCCTTCGTAGATCCTACACCTGAGGATGGGTAAACATCGGTTTCTTCAGAGCCTACACTCGAGGGCGGGTGAACATCAGAATAGCAGTGTGGTCCTTAATTGTTGATCAGAATTTCAGCACTAAGTGTGGCCAAAGATAAGTTTTATTAAGTTTTCTTTTGATTGTTTTTGAAATTGATTTAATTTGTAATGACTTAATTAGTGGTCATCTAATTTAATTATTAGAGTGGTTTATTTTATTTTCTCAATGAGATCTAATTGACTAAAAGGTCACTAAAGGCACTCCCTTTAGTAGTTTAGTAGAAACAAAGTGGTTTCGAAATATTGTTTCGAATCGCCTGGTCATGAGCTGGTTGATGTTGGTGACGTTTATGATAAGACGCGATTTGATAGTACAAAGGCCGAACTAAATCGGTAAAAAGAAAAGAAAGAAAGAAAATACACCTTGTTTGACACAGACAAAAGACACACAATTTTATGATGCTCTAAAATGAGGAAAGGTTTCAGACTAAGCCGGATCCTAAATATACAGGGTCCCTCTCGTATCATAGAGTTTTTAGAGAACAACAGGTGCTTAGAGCGTTTAATAGCAACCGGACTTAGAAATATGCTAACGACAGACTACCTATGATACCTCTTAGCGATATCACGAGTCTGACGAAAATGATCTTGACAACGATATTGATTTGACTATCCTCAGACTATTTAACTTTTAGCCTGACAGATTAAACCTTTGATGTTGATAGATTAGATTTGCATTCCTAGTTAGTTAGAGCCCTTGGCTAAGTAGATTCGTGTCAGTTACTAGTTAGTTAAAGCCCCTGGTTAAGGGATGCCGCTGGTGAAGTGATGCACCTGGTTAAGGGATGCCGCTGGTTAAGTGATGCCCCTGGTTAAGGTAAGCCCCTGGTGAAGGGAAGCCACTGGTTAAGTGAAGCCGCTGTCTTAGCGATGTCTCATGATTATGTTACCTGACCTACGATTAACATGGTCAGGCATGGTCGAACTAAAAATATGTACCCAGATATAACTTGTTCCAGAACACTTACACGAGGACGTGTAAAGCGTAGGATGGCCGTGTCGCAACATACCACCTACATAGTAAGATGTTACCTAGGCTGACGGCCAGCATTCAAACTGTCACTTGTTAATGTCATTCGTAAAAACATATCAGTTGAAGGATTCGGGAAACGTGGAAACGTCAATGTTCCTGGGTTCCCTGAACTCACTGCGTTACCAACTGGATCGTGCTCAATCTGTGATTGCATATTGAAAATACATAGCTAACTTGAATGACTGCATTATTATTCTAAGAAAATCCTTACCGCTGATAACGAGTTGACACAGACCCTCGTTAAATAAATGTTTATTTGCAGGAATATAATATGAGCATTTAAGCCTAATTTTTTTCTCACTTCATGATAACCGTCACAGCATCTACTTTGCTTATTACCTAGGTTGATTGGTAGAAAATGGCATTAAGTCCGTCATTGCATAAATGTGCATTAACTATTAAAAATAAGTAAACGTAATGCTAAAAATCTGTACCAGTTATGTGGCACGAAGTGTAATGTCGGCTGGAACAGGAGTCCGGCGTCCAAATAAAAGCTAACGAGCGCCGCGCAATGCACGGGGGCTTAGTATTGCTGTACTCCTGAACAACACACTGGAATTAAATGGAACACTTTCTTTTGCCAGATATTTTTGAGTGCATTGTATTTTAAATTTATATATATTACTAGCTGTTGCCCGCGACTTCGTTCGCGTGAAAATTCAGATTATCCGTCTCTATGGCGAATCCAGTTTAAACCCGCTACCGCTAAAACTGACAAACCACTTTTACACAAACTTGCGACTCTTATTTGCCCATTTAATAAGGGTGGTTTCTGAATATTAAAAAAAGAGTATTTTATAGTAATTTGGTAATCCTACTATAAAAACTATAGAAGTTTCATACAAACTTTGCCACCCCTTTATACCCCCTTAGGGGATGGATTTCGCAAAATTCCGTCTAAGTGAGCACCTATAGTCTAATAGGAATGACAATGCAAAGTTGGGATTCCTAGCACTTGTTGTTTCTGAGATTTCGTGATAAGTGAGTGACCTTTTGGGCTTCGCTTGCGTGAATGTCGTTTTTTCCAATAGACATTTTTATATTGTTTAAATACTGTTTTTCATACTATTTTTTATCTCCCCCTCACTCCCCCTCACTTCCCCCTCACTTCCCCCTCACTTTCCCTCACTTCCCCGTTACTTCTCCGTCACTTTACTCTCACTTCCCCTCACTTTCCCCTCACTTTCCCCTCACTTCTCCCTGGCTTTCCCTTTACTTCCCTCTGACTTCTCCCTGACTTTCCCTTCACTTCTCCCGCATTTCCCCCACACTTCCTCTTCACTTCCCCCTCACTTCCCCATCACTTTCCTCTCACTTCCCCATCACTTCCCTCTCACTTTCCCCTCCCTTCCTCCTTCTCCTCAGTTCCTCCTTTTCCTCCCTCCTTTCCCTCCCTCCCCCTCCCTGTAAATTTCGAGTCGCTAGCTTCAGAAGCTAAAGATCTTTGTATAGAATATTTCATCCCTAATTTCACCCCTCTAAATCCACCCCTGTTAAAATAAAATTATAAGGATATTTTTTATTTAAATAGAAGAAGAATAAAATTTCAAAACTGTAAGTTAAAAAATGAAGAAGATTCATATAATCGATTTCATCCCTTTTCACGCACTTAGGAATTAAATTTTAAAAAACCCTTTTGTAGTACAACCTCTAGACATTTAGACAAACACACCCTCCAAATTTCAAGTCGCTACGACCAGCAGTTTAGGCTGTGCGTTGTCTGTTAGTCAGTCAGTCAGTGAGGACAAAGCCTTATATAATATGTATGGGTGTATGGATGTATGGATTAGACGTATAGCCATCGAGGATCAAAGCATACAGGCTGCTAGGAATGCTAACACGTGATGAGCCACATAAAGCTGACCGTGCGAAAAACAGCTAATACTTAGATCCACGCCCACAACTTTTAGTTGTGTCTGACCTTGGGCTTTATTAATTGTCATCGCGAAACATAGGCTCACTGGAAACTGGACTCATTTAAAACTAAAATTGTTTAGAATGAGCGGAATCCGAAAAATAAAAACGCTATCAGCTATTCCGTAACCTGTTAAAGTCTCTGTTTCTATCAGATTTCGTAGTAAATTAACAAATGTTCGACGTGATTCTTTAAATTGGCATAACTTTTTTATTTATGAACCGATTGACATGAAACAAACACTAAATGTTAAGTGAAGCTTACCACAGCGTATTAGTGAAAACCATATCTAAATCGGATTAGCCGTTTTTGAGATTAGCGTGAACAAACGCACAGACAAACAGACAGACAAACAGACAAACAGACAAACAGACAAAAATTGTAACAATCATTGTTTTGGGTTCTATTTGCGTTGATAAAGGCCCCAATAATTTTTTTTCTCATATATCTTCCATGTACAGACAGCGATCGGTTACATTTTTATTATATGTATAGATGTAATAATTATTTAAGTGAAATAGGAAATTCTAAAACTTTATTTAGTTTGCTATTAAACACAGTAGAGGTTGTCTTAATAATTGAATTCAGTCAACTTTTGAATTACCAGAAAAATAAATGTAGCATAATATGATGATCAGGTGATTTCATAACTTCTATGTAAGAAGTTATGAAATCACTTGATAAAGGTATAATATCAGGTAACATAACGTGTAATCTACGTTATGCTATCAATGTTTTTGACATGGTGCCATTTGTCATCTTTTTTGCGATTGCACTACAAGACAGCACTCAGACACATAGCAGAGTTAATCTATATTTTTTTATTTGAACTTTAATTGGCAGATCTAATCCAAGACACCTAAGCGTTATATAGAAGAGGTACAGTACCTAACTAAAATATTAACTTATTTACTATGTTTAGGTACACTATCTTTTAATTTCATTAATTATTTACTTAAAATTAAAACTCATCTTCATTTCGTTCCACTCTACCATCCACGTGTACAGTGGCAAGCGTCGGTCTATCGGACCAGATCACCTTCCACCCAGCGATAACCTTAAAAGCAGCACAATATTAATACATCAAACACCCACGTGTGTAATATACCTAGGTATGCGCACGCGCACCCCTACATACGACTCAGTTATTAGCGGACTGTGTATTGGATATATACTTTTGTAAGACTTGATTTAGATATTAGTTATGCGAAAAGTGATGTTGCATGCCTTTGAAAACGATTATTAAGGATCCAAGTTTATTTGAAAATATGGATCATGCAGGTAGTCATTTTAAACAGCATATAAAAAAATAGTCGGCATTGACATATTCTCCGGTTCATGAAACTACCTCTTCTCTTTTAATCGAGGAAGTACTAAGTATCGGATAGCAGCTCTACCACTGTGTTAAATATTACTTTGTTGACACCAATCCGTCTGCATCATGTGTAATGTACCTAATGATAATTACTAATGACAATTTTTCCCTTTGGAAAATCAAAGAGTAATGTTTCTTATGATCAGCAGAGGAAGTCTTCGGGATGATGACGAGGATAACAAGCATCAGTAGCGAAGAGTCACTTTTCCGAGGAGGGAAGCCGGTGGGACTAAAATACTTTGAGTTTCGGAAGGCTAGTTAGACTTTGAGTAGACACTCAAGCAGTGATAGGTATAAGGAGGTCAGGGCATATTTTAAAAGGGAAGCCGGCAGGAATCGTGCTATATGGACGCTTCGCCACTGACAAGCATTATAACGTAAAGCGCTGCCCTGCCAGGTTAATTTTTTAAATGTCTATAATAATAAATAATTAACTGAAAATTTTAAACAAAACAACGGCGAATACGAATTCAGAAGTTCATTGAGTTGTCCTAAGTATCCAAAATAAAGGTTGTTACAGTTTGGTCACTACGTTCAGCGAACATGTTGGTTGATGCTTAATGCCTGTTATTTATCATTGCTGTAATTAGTCACTTTTTCCGGAGACCAATAGCCAGTAAACAACAGTAATAAAACGCGAAAGCTTGTATAATTTTTTGTTTCTCTTTCACGCACCATATAGCCGCTGGCAAAAGCTAGTTTCAAATAATATACTTAATTATAATGGTATTATAGAAACTGAAATGACCGAGTGTGTGTTTAACATAAATGCGTGGGTTATGTTATGTATGAATGTTGGGTGGACTCAACAAATAATAATAACAATAATAATTTTTATGATAGTCGATATTACTGTCCCTCACTGACGAGAATCTCATGAAAGCTGAGAAAGACAAATAGATAAAATATCTCGAGATTTTTTCATTAGCTCATGAGATTGTCGACATGTGGATTCAGCTGTCATTGTACCGATAGTTGTTACTGTAAATGGCTTAATAGCAAAGAGCCTCGACCAACACCTAAAGAGGCTCGCATTAGGTGGATGGGTCAAGAGCCAGATTCAGAAGGCAGTGCTGCTTGACACGGCACGTATTGTGAGGAGGGTTCTATCTCTGGAAACCTAACCGCCGCCGCCGGTAGCTTGGACTCTAGTCTCGATACCGGTGGTAAACTATTTTTTATATTTTCAAATGTATATTTTTCACTTTTTATAAATATGTATTTAAAAATTTAAATAATATGAAATGATGTAAATAAAGGGAATAATAATTTTATTGTTCAAAAAAAAAAAAAATAAGGTACAGATGGGTGTAAAAAACAAAGGTTTTACAGTGTAACATTGTTGTATGATTTAAATCTGTACAGTAAAAGTAACCCTGCCTCTCAAACTAGGGTAACCTGTATCTTGAGAGACAGTGTTCAGCCTTAAGAGTATCTACACAACAATTACAAATAGTAGACTGTATCGTTCTATTAATGTGAGAAAAAAGGAGAAAATAAGAGGTTATACTCTTTTACGTAGGTAGTTGTTATATATGTCTCTAACTTTTACCCTAAAATCAGTGAACTGAAATTTTTTACAGCCACAAAAGCCACTGAAACTAAATTCAAAACAGCTTTTGCCTTATTTTTCCATATAATTTCAAATCAGAATATTATTATTTAGACCTACCTACCTAATGGTATGTTCCACATCCACTATTGTGTAGTAAAATTAATTTTATTAAATTTATTAGATGTCTGAAACATTCCGACGCTTTTTCAATTTTATTTCATTGGCCGCGCACGCTTAGCACATAAAAGCTTTTACTGCTTTTAGTGAACAGGTGGTGGAGCGATGTTCCCATAGCTGCAGGTCCCAGGGTTGGTCCAACCGTGGGCGACACGTGTTACAATCAATATCTTATCCGCTTGGCGCCGGCGCTTGCTGCGACGGGGATGTGCTGATACAGACGAGCGTTTTGTGTCTGCGGGCGGTTTTACTAATAGAGCTATAAATAATTCGAATATAGTTTTACCACTGGTATAGAATACCTATCAACTTGTATATAATACCTGTATTGGAGAAAACCCCTGAAAGCGAAAAATTTGATAATGGCAGTGATAATACTTACAAAGAACTGATGCTTATATTTGACTGTTTTATATAGGAAAAAGCATAGTATCCAAAGCAATCTAAAGCTATTCTTTTATTATTCTCTATGTTTTTTAAAGTGATTTATGTGCGTTTGTTACCACTCAGCGCCTAAACGGCTGCACCGATTTCAATACAAATTTGTATGTAAATAAATTCATTGCCGAAAACATGGGTTACTTTTTATCTCGAAAATCAGTCTAGTACCCGAGGGATACAAAACATATTATACGTTAGGGCGCAGATAGTGTATAATAAGGTTAATGGTAAACTTGCAAAGTATGACATGTATTACTTTGAATTTCTGATCTGGTGTTCCATAAGTTAGTGAAGGTAGATGTAAATGTACTTATATTGTGTATTTTTTTTGATTATTAGTCTCTAAGCCCTCTGTAAAATAGTAAAATAAAAACATAATAACATGACTATGGTGTAAGTAATCCACATTGCTTTAAAAATAACATCGCTTACATAAAACGTAACGTTTCACCCGCTGCGCTCGTCTGCCACAACCAACCCTCATTCGCCGCGGTGTGGTAGCAATTCAGATAAAAGCGATCTCTACAAATTGAACTGAAAAACAACTGAAACATCCAGCCGATAGACACTCTGGTTTATGTTCGTTTTTTCCCGTGCATTTCTGTAAAATTTTATGACTTTTTATTATGATAAATAGCACTTAAGTTCTTTGTTTTTTATAAAAGATAATTTATTTAGTTATTGTTGTAGGCAATGAATAAAGGAGGTGGGCAATAGATTTAAGGGCGATTGGTCACAAAGGTGTAGCTTCGGGAAAATCTATATCCAGTAAAGGTCGTCTTTTGATTAAAATTATGAAGATTTAAGCATTTAGTTACTCATGTTAACAATAGTTAATACATAATTAATTAACGATTTATTTGCGGAACAGTTTGTTTGTACGCCCTAATCTCTGAAACTACCATTCGGATTTGAATAATTATTTTTGCGTATGATAGCGAAGTTCTTGAGGAAGGTTATAAACTATGTAACATAACGGTTCTCGCGACGGGAGCAGAGCAGTAAGCAAAGACGCGGGTAAAACCACGTTGCAAGAAGCTAGTTACTGATAAAACCATTAATTTTATTGTGTAATGCAAGTGTACCTATCTATCGTTTGCCATAATTATGACATAATAATGTAATAATACTTGCCTAAATTATCCTATGTGATGGATCTATTTGAAAAAAAAAAATCATAGGTACCACTTTTACTTTAAATAAAACAAAAGCGAACATGAAGAAATATGTAAAACTTGATGTTTGTAAAAGTAAAAGAAATTAAAGAATCCTCGGCTCTACATTGCAAATTTTGTATAACATTATGCTATTATTATTGAGTAACAAGTAATTTTTAGGTAGGTATTTATGTTGCTGTCTGTATTATTTTGTACTTAACGTAACTTGACAAAAATAAAAATACACTTTCATCTTCTTTGGAAATTTAATAAAAAATAGTTCAGGTAGACAATTTTATTTACAAAACGGCACTTAAACTAAATAATACTTTGACACAGCTTTAACTAACTACAATAACAAAAATTAATACTAAAATATAATACTCTTTGGCAATCAGTCTAAAAAATGGCAATATCAAAATTAACATACGAAATTCAAAGGAAAATATTTTTTTACTTCTAATTCTTCGAAAATTTCTTTGCGATCGTTTAAAACATTTTCAGTATATAAGCCTTGTATATCTGCGACAGAGCCTACTTGATCTATATACTTATCTCCTTGGTCATACGCTAAGCTATCATCAAAATAGATTGACGAATTTAATTGTTCACACAAAGGCTTTTCGGCATCACATTTTGTTTCTTTGAAAACGTCGTAGCTGGGTGTTGGTTGCGCATCCCTATTTTCATTTTTGTAAAGTTTTCTTACACTTAAAGTCTTGCTGGGTTTAGCATCTGTGGAAGTAGATACTTCAGGTAGTTTTATCCGTTTACTTTTGTACCGTCTGTTTTGAAACCAGATTTTGACCTGAGTGGGAGACAGGTTGAGGGTCACAGCGAGTTGTTCTCGTTCAGGAGCCGTGAGGTACCGTTGATTCCTGAACCGTACTTCTAACGCGTGGACTTGTGATTGCGAAAATAAGATTCGGGGTTTCCTTTTCGCTGTTTTGTCTTTTCGTTCTTGTTTTTCGCAGGATAGGGTTTCTGTAGACAAAAGATAATACATAATTAATTAACTGGATGTGGAACCGACAATGCTTTAGGTTAGGTAACAGTCAGAAGTAGAACATACGTAAAAATAATAAAAAAGAGCATCATTCTGTGGTCTCTTAATTAAAAGTTTTTTTTTTTATCACAGCATGTTTTTAATTTAATTTTGGGTGCTTTAGCTACCTCATGAAGAGCCAGGCAGTCATATTGGTATTTTACTGTTAAAACGCACTTTATTCCTAGAATATAAAACCATCCTGTATATTACCCGTAGGTGCTGTGATAGAGAATTCCAGGTAACCAGGTAACGGACAGCAGCTTTACTTGCGTACTAAATCACCTTATTGTGATCACCAGTTCACCTGCCAAGCGTCAATGGCAAATGCCTTTCTATGGGAGAGGAATATACCCTAAAGTGGGCACCTTCAGTCGAAAATACTTATTAAATAATACTGAACTTACTTGTAATTTTTCTACAAAGCGTCGCATTTTTATCTATTTGATCTGTTGGAAACTGGCAGACTTTTTCACAGCTTGTACTCTTTTGTTCTGGCAAAGAGCTGGATATATCCACTTCAGTATGGTCTACTTTCACTGTCGGATCTCCACAACCGTGTGATACTGTAGGCTCATTATATTGCTCGTAACTTTGATGATATAGATTATGACAATAAGGATTGTAGCTGTAGTACTCTTCGATTTTGTGGTCATGGTATACGTCCTGACTCCAGTAAGGATCGATATTCGGCACGGGGACGTTTGGATACATTTGACTGAAGTAGTCCGGAGGGGCATAAGTACTCTGATATACAGGCTCATAATCATATCCTCTTCGATCTCTTTCACTGTGTTTCCATGTATCAGTTCTGTCATAGTTGTAATTCGGTTGGTTTATGTTCAATATATCTTTGACTAAAAATGGAGTGCCACTTTGATTTGCTTCTTCAGTTTTCACATTCACTTTAAAATTCTTGTCGTAATAATCTTTTTCTGTTTTCTCTTTATCTAAATAAGATACGTCGACGTATTGATAAAATTCGTTTTTGCATTCGTTATAATTGTGTTTCAAGTTATTATTATTGTAAGATGTCGATACTTCGTTGTGTTGTTCGTAAGTCTCCATTTTGGACACATTCACTTCATTAATATTAACTAATTGATTCTACACTAATTAAGTTGTTGTTTAAAAGGCAAGCGATGGAAGACTGATGGTGTATAGATTGGTGGCCGAAACCAATCCACGATCACTAGCGTATTGTGGGCGGGGTTATGGTTTTGCTGTTGTCCTTTTCAGTTTTATGAAGGGTTTGTATGTTTCCGTCCTTGTCTGTTGTTAGGCGTGTTTACTATTGAATGTAAATAAAGAGTATGATTTCATTTTAGTATTGAGATGCCCTTTTAATTCGAGTAATGAGTTAATGACTATCTGTATTACTATAAGTTTTTGGTAAGGTTAAGTTGAGATTCAGTATGTAATACGTATTTCGGTACGTTAGTCAATATGTAATAAAATATTTTTAAATGGTTTATATTAAGTTCATAAATAAGTGGTTTTACAATCACTGATATTACAGATGTATCATACGGAAACTGAATCCGCAGTAGATCACGTAGTGGCAAATAGGTACTAATCACTAGGTACCTAGTGATTAATCCAATTCGTTTCGAACATAAAAAATAAATAATTTGTATTGGTAGATACAATAAAAACCCTAGTATTAATTTGAATAAAATAATAGATAAATATAGGTATGTACAGTTATGCGTTTTAGAATGCAAAATAGAATGCACTGCTTAAATTCATATACGGAGGATTTTCTAGGAAAGCTTATAGCTGCATCCATATCAAGTTTCTTTAAGGTAGTGTTATGTTTCATTGTGTAATGTAGTGGTTATTGCTTTGGCAGACATTATATTTGTAGCTATACTTCATACATTCAAGCTGCTCTAAATTAGACCCCTTCCAGTTCTAATTTTCCCAATACCTTTATGGTCTGCAACGGCTGTATTTTCTAAGCATAGTTTCTGTCATAGTTTACCGCAACCACTAGCCATCAGATGGACCATACTTATGTTTGTTTACCGCTAAAGTTACATGAGATTACCTTTTCGACTAAATAATTAATTTGTATTAAAAAAATTTTCGGAATTATTTTCTCTTGGAATGTAAGTAGGTATGGGTTTATATGTAAGTACCTACATATTCATTTATGTAGATATGTTTGTAATTTATTTTAAACTAAATACACTTTGTTTATCCCTTGTCCTCTCACTTTTCCTCCACTTTTGAGTTAAGCTCGCCTTTGTACATATTGTTTATCTTAATCTAGTTTTATTGTATTTCTAAGGTGTAGATACAATAAAGAATAAAGAAAATATTTCTATAACGTTTGTTTGTATGAAGGTGTTAAAGTGATTGTTTACGTTACGTGTCAACACTTTTTGGTGATCAATACTCAGACGCCATGACAGCCGCCGCGCCGTGAGTATTGGTCATAGGAGATGACAGCTTGCCTCAGCTTTTATTATTTATTTCTTTAAGTTTAAGATTGACTAGTAATCTGACCCGGCTTTGTACAGATGCAATTACGTAGCTTCTGATCCCGTAGCAAAAAAAGTTCATGTTAAATACTCATTAATAATTTAGCTTACCATGGGTAAGTACTTTACTTGCATATAACTATTTTTAAAATTGGTTAAGTTGTTTTTTAAGGGGCAACAGACATACAAAAAAATAAATCTTTTTAAATTATCTATTTTATTTCATTTAAATTTATTTAACAATTCTTTTAACACATTAAATGCTAAGTAAACGTCATTAAATTCTTTACGAGAACTACTGAAATGAACCGTAAAAATTTGACGACCTCCAATTTTTTTTACAAACATTAGACGTATCATTGACATTCGGTAAACCGTAAAAACGAGTAAAAAGTTCATCTTCCGTGTTGTAACTTGAAACTTTAAAGTTATCCTGGGGTTTGGTAACAATGAATCCTTTATTTTTTTAGATGATCTATGGACGCACGAGTATAAGTAGGTTCCTACCTACAAATTTTTTGTATACTTCTAGTTTACTTATTTATACTGCAAAGTCTTATAAATTATTTATTTACTATAGGTATTGCATGTAGGTATTACACACGTAATTAAAAATATGTAGGTACCTAAATCTTTCGGAAGAAATTCTCAGTCAGCGAAGAAACGGAGAAAAAACACAGTGACTTCTGAATGTGTACGGGACTGAGTGTGGGTGAAGGTGAACACCTAATTATATTGGCGAAAGATTAGAGGCCTATGACTAATTTTGTTATCAGTTTTTTTAAAACAATATTTGAACTCATATATAATTTTTCTTTCTTTCTTTTTTCACTACAATACTATTGTTACAAGCTCAGGCACTAGGCACAAGGTTGTGGATTATATTTCCACGCGGGCCAAAAATTTCAGAATTGTCTGAATTTATTAAAAATATACCTACCGAAGCTGGGTGTACTTGAGTCCGTTCGTCTGGTTGTTTAGTTCCCCGCGACGCAGGGCTTGTTCCCCCTAATGTAGAACTTGGTTATCCTTCAAAAAATTAGGTAATAAAAATAAATAACCACATTAATAAGTTCCGTAGACATGTTTGTGACTTCACTTTGCCTGATAGCTAGCAATCTGTGGTGTCAACGAGTAATGGAAGTGGTAGACACCAATGACACCACTATACCTAAGATTACCTAACTGCTGGTATGGCAACTTCGACTACGGCGGCTTTATGACATGCTTTTTCACGCCTGATTTGAGCGATCAAATTAAAATCTTTACTGTTTGACCATGTCTTAAGTCTGTGTTGATTTCCAGACGTTTACATATTTAATTACTTAATTATGAGTACAAAATAATAAAATGGCCACGAAAATTAAAGATTTAACAACAGCAGTATTTAAAAAAAATATCACGTGTGAACTCTATACTTACCTACCAGAGATTTAACGATTTAAATCTCTGATACCTACCTACATACCTACAATAGCTCTGTTTGTCGGCTACCGGTCTAATGATATTGACTGAACATGAATCATGCCGCACAGCCCAGTCTCTCGGGGTAACCGCCCCTTTGATTGTTCAGTTGGAAGCTATATGTTTACATGTTGATAACGCATTAAGGAGACTTAGCGCATTCGTTGTATGATCCGCTCGCGGTTTTCAATTATTCGAAACATAATTAGGACCGGAACTTCCAGCCAAAATTTAGGTAGGTATATTCTGCGTATTTAAACGTGTATAAAAAATAAATCTATATCTATATCTATACATATAATAAAAATGTAACCGATCGCTGTCTGTACATGGAAGATATATGAGAAAAAAAATTATTGGGACCTTTATCAACGCAAATAGAACCCAAAACAATGATTTTTACAATTTTTGTCTGTTTTTCTGTTTGTCTGTTTGTTTGTGCGTTTGTTCACGCTAATCTCAGAAACGGCTTATCCAATTAGAATAAAAAATTAGATGTGGTACACTAATACTATGTGGTAAGCTTCACTTAACATTTAGTGTTTGTTTCATGTCAATCGGTTCATAAAGAAAAAAGTTATGGCAATTTAAAGAATTACGTCGAACATTTGTTAATTTACTACGAAACCTGATAGAAACAGACTTTAACAGGTTAAGGAATCTGATAGCGTTTTTATTTTTCGGATTCCTTTCATTCTAAACAATCTTCCGTTTAGTTTTAAATGAGTCCAGTTTCCAGTACCTAAGCCTATGTTTCGCGATGACAATTAATAAAGCCCAAGCTCAGACACAACTAAAAGTTGTGGGTGTGGATCTAAGTATTAGCTGTATTTCGCACGGTCAGCTTTATGTGGATCTATCCTAGCAGCCTGTATGCTTTGAGCCCCGATGGCTATACGTCTAATCCATACATCCATACACCCATACATGTTATATAAGGCTTTGTCCTTACTGACTGACTGACTAACAGTCAACGCACAGCCTTAACTGCTGGTCGTAGTGACTTGAAATTTGGAGGAGTGTGTTTGTCTAAATGTCTAGAGGTTGTACTAAGAAAGGGTTTTTTAAAATTAAATTCCTAAGTGTGTGAAAAGGGATGAAAACGATTGTATGAATCTTCTTCATTTTTTAACTTACAGTTTTGAAATTTTGTTTTGGAATACTTCTATTTAAATAAAATAAAAAATAATCTTATAATTTTATTTTAACAGGAGTGGATTTAAAGGGGTGAATTTAGGGATCAAATATTCTATACAAAGATCTTTAGCTTTTGAAGCTAGCGACTTGAAATTGGAGGGAGGGGGAGGGAGGGAAAGGAGGAAGGAAAAGGAGGAATTGAGGGGAAGGAGTAATTGAGGGGAAGGAGTAAGGGAGGGGAAAGTGAGAGGGAAGTGATGGGGAAGTGAGGGGGAAGTGAAGAAGAAGTGTGGGGGAAATGCAGGAGAAGTGAGGGGAAAGTCAGGGAGAAGACAGGGGCAAGTCAGGGGAAGCCAGGGAGAAGTGAGGGAAAAGTGAGAGGAATTTTGGAAGAAAGTGGGAGGAAAGTAAGGGGAAGTGAGGGGAAACTGACGGAGAAGTGACGGGGAAGTGAGGGGGAAGTAAGGAGAAAGTGAGGGGCAAGTGAAAGGGAAGTGAGAGGGAAGTGAGGAGGGAGTGAGGGGGTAGTGAGGGGGAAGTGAGAGGGAAGTAAGGGGGAAGTGAGGCGGAGTTAGGGTGAATGAGGGGGAAGTGAGGGAGACGGGAGAGGAAGGGAGGGGGAAGGGACGAGTAAGGAGTTCTCGAATGGTGGAAAAAGGGAGGGAAAGGGATAGGAAGCGATAGTAAGGGAGAGGAATGGAGGAAAAGGAAGGGGAAAGAGAGGGGAAAGCGAGGAGGCAAGGTAGAGGGAAGTGGAGGAAAGGGCAAGAGATGCTGGAGGAGTGGCAAGGGATGCAGAAGGAGGTGAAGAGGAGAAGGGGGAGATAGGAGAGAAAGGAGGAAACTGTGGCGAGTGGAGAAAAAGAGCGATAGGGAAGAAGGGGAAAGGGAAAGTTATTGTAGTGAAAATTTGCCTTTGTGTATTGTATATTGTTTTTACGAGGGATATCTTTAGGTAGGTGAAAGAGGATTTGTATGAATGGGAGATTAAAAATAGTATGAAAAACAGTATTTAAACAATATAAAAATGTCCATTGGAAAAAAGCCGCGGGCAAAAGCTATCTATATACATAAAAGCAAAAGGTCACTCACTCACTCATCACGAAATCTCAGAAACAACAAGTGCTAGGAATCTCAAACTTTGCATGATCGTTCCTATTAGGATAAAGGTGCTCACTTAGACGGCATTTTGCGAAATCCATCCCCTAAGGGGGTATAAAGGGGTGGCAAAGTTTTTATGAAACTTCTATAGTTTTTATAGTAGGAAATTACTAGAAAATACTCTTTTTGTAATATTCAGAAGCCACCCTTATTAAGTGGACAAATAAGAGTCGCAAGTTTGTGTGAAAGTGGTTTGTCAGTTTTAGCGGTAGCGGGTTATAACTGGATTCGCCATAGAGACGGATAATACTGATATTTATTACTGATACAATGTACGATTGCCATAAAATCAGGCATGCATTATTCTCATAGAGGCACACCCATCTGAATTTTCACGCGAATGAAGTCGCGGGCAACAGCTAGTATTGAAATAAATCTTTAAACCGAAAAACGTCCCTTTTGCGCCATTTTAGAAGATGCTTTGCTCTTTCGGTAAAATCTGTTTAACTATGTAGGACTCGTAGCTAACTTTCACTAATCCGTTTCTGTATCTTTTGCATACGTAATTAGCATAAGTGATGATTACCTATGTACTAGAAAAAAACACAACAAATTTTTATCCCACGACCATTCCTTTCCCAACACATCGAGCATAAGTCAAAATAATAAGAAATACTTTCTAAAATGTCTACAACTTATTCCTGTCAAATTTAACTTTAGCTAATAAAGATATAAGTTTATGAGGCTCTTTAAAAATCAAGTGGTTACCTTATTTCGTTATAATTTGTTTGGCAGGTTCGTGTAATGATATGAAACCTCTTAGGAGGAATGCTTACCCGTAATCTCTTCAAAACGAAGTAGGTAAATCTATTTTAAGTGTAATGCTATTAAAATAGTTTTGTCATAAATTCTGTTGCACAGATCCGTCATTTTACCTCTATACTTTCTAAACCATGAGAAAATTTAAAGAAAGAAGTAAAAATTTCCTGTGGAATCTAAGCTGTGATTACAAAAGTTCTGTACCTACTTTAAAACGCACCACGCATTAGGTAAGTAGGTAGTATAGATCCTCGCTGGTTTTAGCAAGAACGAGTCGGATCAACCGGAAAGTAGTAGAAGTAGGTGTGAAAGTACTTTCTCCCTCTCAAAGAAGATCGACGTAAGAGTAGAGGAGTATTCATACTTACTATTGCGTTTCTCTCGGTAAGTAAGGGAGCCGGAAGCCCAATTTCCTCTTTCTTTTTTCCTCACTTCCCTCATTTCCTTCACCTACCCTACTCCCTTCACAGTAAGCAGCGGCTTCACTAAGTTCCTGACATTGCAAAAGTCTTTAAGCGACAGTTGCCACTTACCGGTGGCTGTTGGGTCGTCTGCCACTGTCAAAATTATAACCAACATAATCTAGCACAAGACATCTAATTTTAATTAGCTTTCAAAGCCGACGCGACGTGTAAGAGATTTTTGTTAGAACGCTTGAAACAAAACTTTTAGCGTTTCACAAAATTTTCTTTCTGAGTCTTAATGGGTTACAGGAATTGTTACCAAGAGCGGGAGTTATGTTATATTTAAGGAAAAAAGTGCTTATAAAATTATTTTCCCAGTTGGGTACGATGAGAGCATTACTCTGACATCTAGTGTTGAATAGCAAAACTAAACACCCAGCCTTTGAAGCAAAACTACAGTATGCTAAGGCATTAAATAGTTCAGTTTGTTGCTAGCAGATGTCAAAATACACACTAACTATTTACACATTTATAATAATTACACTGTAAAATTTATGAAACTTTTGAGGTATGAAATGCTTTCGAAGTTCTTTAATTCAGGCACTCTTTGATTTGTTTCTTTATTTAATCTGTTCTGTGATACTTTTAGTTATTTGCTTGAAATGTGTCAAATTTTATCAAGACTTTTTGTACTTGATATATAATAAGTTTATTTTTTACCTTTCTTTTAAACTTTTATCCACATTGACCTTTATCAATTAAAGACTCCTGATTACTAAGCAATTGGCAAAAGTAGCCGTACGAACAAGGAATAAATCTATTTAAACATTTAGATATCATCTATCCGTCAGTCTGAAGAGTGAAGAGTGAAGATTCCCATCGGTACGCTGGATATTTTAGAGAATTTTTCTTGGTACCTACATGTATAGGTGATCGTATTACGGTGACATTTTTAACAACATTAACTAATAACTATGATATTGATGTGTGGTTATCTATTGAAAGAATATATAACTAGATACATTGGAGTTTGATGAGACTATCTGTAAGGGTGACTATCCTTTTGACTATTATACCTATATGCATAATTATGTATAAACCAAAATATGCGGTCTTCTTCTTCTTCTTCTTCTTTTCGCGGGCTCGTTTTCCGCATGTGGTCCCTTCGTAGTTGGGCCTTTTTGCGTGATGGTGTGGTTTGAGTACCCACTGCCCTACTGCAACCATCCAAGCTCCTTCCAGAAAGCGGCCTGTTTGCCGGGTTTGCTGCAGGCCTCTCGGAGTGTGCTTGGTGTTCCCAGGTGTTGCACCCGTTGCTCCACGACCTCGCTGCAGTTCATGACTACGTGGGCCGGTGTTTCTTCAGCCCTCATGCACGCTCGGCATAGTGGGCTGTCCGTTTTACCTATAACATGCAAATGTTTGTTAAGATTACTGTGCCCTGTTATGGTCCCTACTACATACCGTAGGGCCGCCCTATTTAAGCGCAGCAGTTTTTTAGAGAGTCGTCCGTCTAGAGATGACATTGCCTCTCTCGATTGACGACATTCCGTCATCTTCACCCACAGTTCGGCGTGTAGTTTTCTTGTTCTATGTCGCAGCCAGTACCTTTGCTGATTTGCCGATATTGGTATAACAGGTTCCACCCTGTAGGTCTCTGTTTCGGATCCCCTTCTGGCCAGTTCGTCGGCCGCGTCGTTGCCTAGGGATCCGCTGTGTCCTTTGATCCATTGGAGTGTAATCGCGTTTGACTCACATATACCCTCCAATTTCCTGTGGCATTCTAGGACTAGTCCTGATTTTACTGTGTTGCTGCGTAGAGGGTGTAGTACTGCAGTGCTGTCCGTTAGGATACGAATGCCTTGGTTCTCTATTTTTCTTGCAGCCACCGCGTCTGCGGCCTGTATTATACCGACGCATTCTGCCTGGAAAATTGTGTTGTGCACACCCAGTGCTGTTGATATATTAATATTTAAGTCAGCGGAGTAGGTGCCGGCACCTGTCCCTGTTCTCATTTTGGATCCGTCCGTGTATATCCTCACTTCCTTTGTACCGGATGTATCTGTTCTCTTTTTCTTGAGTTATATAAAAATATGCGGTCTTACGTGTTATGTATGCTGCAGTGATATGGTACCAGTACCAGACAATACTATTTGCGGTGTGGCGGCGGCACGGTATTGCGGCCAGACAGGTGCGGTAAGTAAGTATTATACAATACGCTGTCATATTTTCATAATTAACAAACAATTTTTCTATAGACTTTTTATTAACTCTATCTGCATGGTCCGGTAAGACTACCAATGTCTATCATGTACTTTACTGTTTATACATTGATAAACAAAAAACCCTATTATAAAGTTTCGCCGATTCCAATGCCCATTGCCGATCCAACAAATTCGAAAACACTTTTTATACGTAGGTTCAAGTAAAACAATGGAAAGGTCTATTCCGCTTTCATCACCTGGGTGTTCAAGAGCGACTTTTTAGTGCCCTTTGATCACCTGCAGATATAATCACCTGGGTTCTCATGGGCGACTCCAATAAAATTATTATTTTGGTATTTTAAGACCTAAGATCACCTTCAAATAAATATCTTATTTTATTCTTAAAAATTTTCATCTACATAATATTATACGCTAGCCTCATTGAACTATAAGAACCACTATAATTGCTTATACAGTTTGAAATATCATTCTAAGTATATGAACTATAATATGATAAACCATAAAACTTTTAAATTTTTTTAAAGTTGCGTTAGTAATTTTTATTTTCACAGAAATGGAATGAAAATGTAGATATATAAATAATATTATCAACAGAATATGAAAACAGAGACTAACAACACTGCACTTTTAAACTGTGTTCCTTTAATACGAGGTATGCTAGGATATGCCATACTTTGGCCACTTTTTTTCGGTTTTTTCGGATCAATGTTTATAATACCAGTCTATTTACTGTCCCACTGCAGGGCAAAGGCCTCTTCTCATATAGAGAAGTATGAGCATTAATCACCACGCTTGCTCAAGGCGGATTGGCAATTTCAGACATTTAAGTCCAGGTTTCCTCACGATGTTTTCCTTCACCGTCAGTCAGAAAAGTCCAAGATAAACTTAGAAAGTACATATGATTTGAAAAATCACATTGGTACTTGCCCAGATTCGAACCCACTACCTCGTGTTTGCGAAGCGGGTGCCTTATCCACTGGACCATTTCGAATTTTTTTTTTTTTTTTTTTTTTTTTTTATATTTACCATATAAACAGTTTTTACAGATTATACTTATGCTAATAACATTAATAAACCTAGTAAGGTTTCTCTAAATGCTATTGTGATTCTTCGTCAACAATCACATACAAACAAAAAACTTAACAATAAACGGCAAAAATTCCATCCTAATGTGTATACAAGCCAAAAGAACATACTAAATCAATAATAAAACACTCATAGCTTCAACACATTACTAGCGAAAAAAGTTTTTAACTTATTCCTAATGTTTATCATAGTTAAACTATTTCGTAGTTCTGAGGGTAGGTTAATAATTATTCGAGGCACAAGGTAACCAGTTGTCCGCTCACCGTAGACATTGTTTGCGCGTAGGGTATAAAGTTTACTTTTTGAAATAGCTCGAGTATAGACAGGGTGTTCAATTAATGTTTTCAAGTTATTATTAAAAAATTGTTCCTTTAGCAAAACATTTTGTATCTGAGAATGTACAGGTAAAACATTGCAATATTTAAACAAATCAGCGTCATTGTTATAAAAAAGATTTTTTATTTTGGGTGGTACTATGATTTTTAATATTCTTAATTGTAGTTTGTAAATATCGTCCAGGTAAGTTTTATACGAGCGGCCGTAGCTGCTGAGACCATATTGTATGTACGATTCAGCCAGTGCGTTATATAACATTAATTTAATTTTATATGGTATACGTGTATTAAGAATCACGATGTTAGCTAAAAACTGTCTCAATTTACTACAAACGCGTTCGATATGATGCTTCCAATTCAAATTCTCATCTATTATTAATCCAAGATACGTATGTTGTGTTACCATCTCTATCGACGGGCAACCACAAGGCGATCGAATATTGTGGAGACAGGCATGGTCGTGAGCTTTTAGGTTTTGTACAGGTGGGGATTTTATGTACGGTGATCTAATTACAAGCAGTTTCGTTTTGTTGGCGTTTATTACTAAACCTGAATCGTGACACCATTTAGCTAAGGCGTCTAGGTCCGATTGCAATAGTTTACGGGCTAAGTCTGGATTTTTATCCGCAATCATGAGACAGGTGTCATCAGCAAATTGGTAGCAGGTAGAATTAGAAACACAGTCGCCCATGTTATTGACGTACGTTAGAAAGTGCAGAGAGCCTAGGACCGAGCCTTGTGCCGTTCCTTCTGAGACAGAAATAGGATCACTACATACACCATCAACTTTGACACTATACGTTCGGTTATTTAAATAATTTTCACACCAAGTTCGTAAAGGACCGCGCACTCCACAATTGTCTAACCTTTCCACTAGCTGATTGTGCGCCAGGGTATCAAAAGCACGTGAAAGGTCAATAAAAAGAGCAAGTACGTGTTTTCTTTCATTTAGGTGACTATTAACTTCATCAGTGAACTTCGAGAGGAGTCCAGATGTGTTCTTACCTGATTGAAATCCAAATTGGTACTCATTAATCACATTATGTTTTTTATAGAATGTATGAATTTGCTCACATACATACTTCTCAACAATTTTATCTATGGAGGAAAGCAATGTTATGGGACGGTAATTGGAAAAATCATCACGCTTACCCCTTTTATATATAGGTCTTACCCACCCTACTTTGAGGTCATCTGGGTATAGACCAGTTTTAATACTGCAGTTAATCAGGTCGACAATAGTGGATGATATCTCGTCTCCAACTATTTTAATTTGAGATACTTTTAGGTTGTCAGGACCAGGAGCTTTATTTGAGTTGAGTTTTTTTATGATACTGTACATAGCCATACTATTTGGTTTTTTAAACAAAATACTAGCATCTACAGGTTTATATGTGCCGGTGGAGTTAATCAATTTTATGTTACACTTAGGAATGATTTTTTTTACCGCCTGATCAAAACTTTGTGCAAAGTTGTTGGCAATAGCTTTGGTCGTAAGTCCTTGCGCTTCAAATGCCCTAAGGATAGCCACATCGATAGAAGGAGTAACTCTTCCCAACATTTGATTAATAAGCCGATATATATATTTTGTATTATTAAAATTACTATTTATTTGTTGTATATAATAATTATTTCGTTTAATTTCTAAAACTTTACGTACTTTATTTCTTATTTTTTTATAGTCTAGCTGTATTTTGGCATCACTCGGGTTATTTTTCCAATCGCGAAACAATTTATCTTGTTTATCACAAAGTCGGGTTACATTTGTATCTATCCAAGGTATATTAACTCGCCATCGAACTTTTTTTGAATAAGTTTTATAATTTGTTGCACATTTGTTCGCATCTTCAAAAGATTTTAGAATAAAATTTAATATCTCACTAGCAGAATTCATACTCCTTGTGATAGTCCAGTTTACGCTTTTAAGTTCTGAACATAAAACATCGTAGTTTATAATTTTCTTATTGACATCTGTATACGTTTCGATGTTAATCGTGTATCATCCGTGCAAACAAAGACAATACCGCGGTGATCGGCCAGTACTACGTCGAGCACTGCCGAGTGCGGGTGTAATGTGGGCAAACGTGCAAAAATATGATCTATGCAAGATTTAGGTGTTATTTCTAGTTTCTATTCTAGTATAATCTGTAATGCCACACATCAACCCGCGTTCGCTCAGTGCTGCAAGATATGAATCTTTGTATGACGAATTTATTTTCAGATTAATGTTTGTATCGCCAATGAGAAGAAAGTTTCGCTTACTATCAAATTTAGAAATAAAATTACCCAGCTCCTTCGCAAACATATTTGCATTTGTGGAAGGTGGTCTATAGACTGCACACACAATTACATCGTAGTTTGTATTTAGTTTTATTGTGCCAGTGAGAGTTTCAAACGTTTTAGTTTTGTGTTCTGTTGGAGTAAACTTTAAGTGATTACGTATGTAAATAGCAATGCCTCCACCTTTTTTGTTTAGGCGTAATTGTGAGTGCAAATTATAGCCAGGTAGATTAAATAGATTAATTAAATCACAAGAAACGCCGACTTCAGTTAGCACTATTACATCTAAAGGAAATATACAATTTTGTATAGTTTGCTGTAATTTTGTAAAGTTTTTTATTATAGATCTAATATTAAAATGTAAACAGGACAGACCTATATTACTAGAAGGGGGTAGATGGTCATAAAAATGGTTGAGTGATCTACAATTAAAAATTTCTTTGATCTTAATATCCATTATAGTATGAATACCTTATAGATAGATAATTAAAATTTATGTAAAATAAACGACAACAGTTTTATAATGGTGTAGCTGTAGACCCTTTAGAACGTGTTTCGAATTGAACTGAACTCTGTTTTTCTATTAATCTTATATCATGCATGGAACGGATGTAATGTATTTTACTAGTACCTGTTTTTCTAGCACACACCTTACCGTTTTTGCACCATACATATTGACAGTACTTATGCAATAGCTGACTTTTAGCATTAAATAATAGGGTTTTTTGATATTTAGTTAAAGCTTCCCTGACATAAACACGTTTGTCGATAATCTCCTTCGGTGCCTCAGAGACAACCGTTCCAACTGCGAGACATTTATTCTTGCTAGCGTCGACCCACTGTTGCTGGAGAGCCTTTGACTTCAGTTCAACGAGGATTGACCCGGGTTTGTCCTTACTTCCAGGTAGTCGCTGTGATGATATGACGTCTGTATTCTCCATATTCAGTTTTAAAGCTACTTTACCAACAATAGATCCTATCTCGTTAGGGGCGATTTCAGGAAGGCCAGCAATTTCTAGTGAAGATGTTAGGGATTTTTGGTCAAGGTCATTTAGGCCCTGCTCTAAAACAGAAACTCTCAATTCCAAATTTTTATTCCTATTAAATAAATCTTGGTTTTTATTCTCGAGGTCTTTGATTTTACTGTCTTGATTTTTTATGGACTGTTCCATATTGCTCAGTTGCTCACTTAGGAATTCCAGCGAGTTCTCCAGGTTTCCTATTTCTTCGCGAAAGGTTTTTTTAACCTCCCGGCTAATGTCCTGGACCAACTTCTTTGCATCGATGACTTGAGCATTTTTACTGGACAAACTCCCACCATCATCATCATCGTCGTCTCCGTCATCATCAGGGATAATGAAAGAAGACCTTCTAGATATATTCTTCAGACAGTCTTCACAGCTCCACTCGATGCCAGGTGAGTTCCGAAGGGTGTTCAGCTGTTTGTTTGATAGTTTCGAACACGCTGGATCAGCATGAACTATTTTATCACACCTACTACACTCTAGACCTGGTATTTTTTTGGTAACGTTTTTTTTGCATCTTTCACATTTTTTGATAACCATTGTTAGTTAATTAGAGGGTATATTTTAGAAAATGATTTTTTAAACAACTCTTACGTGCTGACGTCGAATAGAATTGATCAATGTTTATGGAACCATTATTTATTCCACTACTATTTATTACATACAGACCCATATTTTAAACAGAAGACACTAAAAGGAGCTATCATAAGATCTGTATTCCAATGTGTTACTTTTGTGCAAGTTTAACTGGCTTATTTCTTTTTTTTATATATAATAATAAAGAAAACCTCTCGATGTCTGTATCGAAGAAGTGAAGCAAAAGACTATTCCCACTTATTTATGGGGTATAATATTATTATTTTGGGCGTTGATGCAGACGTAAAATTTTTATCTCAGACCTCGGGAATAGCTTTAAAAGGATTTTTTGTTTGGGTTGTATTCACCCCACAGAGTACGCTAGCTTTTAATCTACCGACTATTGCAACCACAGCAATTCTATTTAGCTAGTGTTGCATTGGAAGTAGTAAAATATGAAGATATTAAGATTATGAGGTCAATGTGTGGGGGTCAACACTTAGTTCAATAAAAAGTGTTCACTTGCTTCTTGTTCAGGATATGTAAGTAGGTACATCTCAGAAGACTCTTTATTAGAGCAGCAATGTCTCAAGTTCACATACATAGTACTTATGTGGAGGATTGTCTTCGTTTACGAGCTGACGTTGCGCACTGTACGGTGAAATGGTATGGTACTGTACCCTTAGCATTTAAACATGAGGCTTCATTTTGTTGCCACTATATTAGGTGCGGTGATTCGGTACCCGCGCATCGAGGGAATGCGTGATTCAACATTTTTGTAAAGATTAAAATTTGGTAGTCTATATTTTTTTGTATGTATATTTTGTATTTTAGTGCTTTTGTGTATTGTACCTAACTAAGTATTTATTTTATTTTTTGTCTTTCAAATTTTGTGCATGTTTACAGTGCATGTAGGTAATAGCAAAAATAAATTTGAAAGTTATGAATATTACCTATAGCTAAGAAAAAACATTCCTATCCGCACACCCATCATAAAGATTTTTGCTTGGGCCAAGATTATCAGTATTTGTACATTTTATTACAAACAGTGAACAACCGAGACTGCTAAAACAGACGCGTTTGTCGTTATTAGCGCAACGAAAGTAAATCTGTAAATAGAGAAGGTGAAAAAGACAAGAGTCTTTGAAGAGTGGAGTTGGAGATGAAAAAAAAAACATTCACAGAGTAGACAATAGAACATACAACTGACAAAGGAATAGATTGTAGAAAGGATATAATGAGCATTATAATAAAAAGCAACTACTTCTTTTAAGACGGCAACTAGGATACCTACGTCTTCTTTTTAAAGTATTTAAATATAAGAGGCAGCAGTAAGGTTTGAGTTGCAAGACATTCACTCACCTTTTTATTACGGCGATAGCCGCTGCTGAGCTTTAAGCGTGGTGGTGGCTGCTTTTAAATACCAAAATTAAAAATATTTTATATATTCAATATACACGTATTATAGTGGATATTTTCAATATCCACTATAATACGAGTGTATATTGAGGTCAGTGTCGATGATATTAATATATGATTGTTTTTGTGAATGACTGACATACTGTTCTGTCATTTATTCACCGTACCGTTTATTGTTCCAAACCATTAAAATTTATTCGACATTTTCTTTAATTCACGTTTTTTTCTAAATTATTTATTATGTTTTACCATTAAATTATTAAAATTATACAAACAGCCGACTATGTCGACTGTAGCGAAAAAGAAGAGAAAAATACGTATGTATTATTCTTTATAAATTAAAAGATTTGTTTCGTTCTGTCTAAGTGAGAATATGATAGCCGTTGGTTTAAAATGCATTCGTTAATCTGTGGAATGTTAGGATTTGGAATCCTCTGGCCATTGAGCAGCATTACACAGGAATATCTTGAATATGGGAAGTCTCCTGGGAACGCGGATTGGCGGCGAGCGGTTCGTTTTGGAATTTTCGGTTCGTTTTGCATGGCGCCTTTATTGCACACCTGGTTGAAGTTCACTGAGCCCTATTTTAAGTCTATAACCCTGAGGACGGCAATCACGAGGACAGCACTGGAACAAGTTACGTGGGGCCCGTTTGGTTTATCATACTTTTTATTTGGCATGAGCATTTTAGAAAGGAAACCGTTAGAAGTCTGCATTAACGAAGTCAAGGAAAAATTTGAGCCTGCGTATAAAAAGGGGGTTGGGTACTGGTCGGTTGCTCAAATAACTAATTATTATTGTATTAGAGAAAGGAATAGTGTTATATTTATCAGTTTGGCGAGTTTTATGTGGAGTGTGTATATGGCGCATTTGTAAGCAATTGACATCAGCTAATGTAAGCAATCCGGCGTCGGATTGTCGAAAAGTGATCGGTTACCAACGAAGAGGAGGACCACTTGCTTAATTTTTTTATTATCAATGATCTATTATAGTATTTCATAGATGGCGCTTCTAAAGGATAAGGTTTTCCCAGTAAAAAAATAGTGATTTGTGTTAACGAATTGCTCAAAATAGGTATCTACTTCATAGAGTGATAGAACAATATCCTTCAGTTGCAGACAAAATTTACTCCTTCAGAATCCTATAGTTAGTCATGTAGTAACTTCGTCTATATCACAGAGTTTTGTCGATATGCCTGTCTCACTTACCTACTCATATTTAAGGTTTAAAAAAATATTCTCATTAAAAATAAAATAAAAATAAAATGTCACTTAATTGAGAACAATAATTAACTTAAGTATGAGCATTTACAGTGTCTATTGCCAAAATATTAAAACAAGATTTTAAAGCTGAATAATTATTAACACAACAACAACTACACAGCTCTACATTAAATTTGGTCATTTCTTATAATTTTATTTTTTAATTTCAATTTCATCAGAAATTTTATTTCATATTATCTAATATTTTCACTGTAGGTACAGATTCGATATCGTTGTCAATATAACTCCGTCTGCAATTTATACGTTGTGTAGTAACTAGTACATCACAAGAATGACATTAATTATAAATAATTGTTTACATTAGTGCTGTTATTATTGAAACGGTATTTTATTGGCGTACCTAATAATAAAGATAAAGATAAAGATAAAGAGATTTTTATTTGCTAAGACACATGTAGTACATAATAAAACACTGATAGCATGCTTATCATAGGTGGAATATAGTCAATTGTATCAACATGTCTGACCATTGCTGGTTTACAAATATAAAAGCTTAAATCATTAACATTGAAAGTATTATTTCATAAATCATAATTAAGTAAATGTCAATAAATAATAACAAACAAAATAGACAAACAATATGTCAGAAAAAATAGGTACAGTCATTAATTACAAAAAAAAAAATACCGTTTCATTTATGGTTAAGGTACGGTACGGTTTGAAGGGTACGGTACTACTTCATATGTTTTTTTGTAAGTATATATTTGGTTTTGCTGAGTTCTTTAGTATCTAGAAGCCTGTTTTTTTTTGCAGCTATGGTCTTAGGGCAAGATTCACAGACCGCACTTTGACTTTACTTTGATGCAAAGATCTACTTTGTACCAAAAATATGTTTGAATATGAAGTTGAAAGTAATCTTCGGCAATACAAAGCTTACTTTGCGAAGGTGCCTTTGCTGTAAAGTCAAGTCACGATTGTGAATCTGGGCCTAAGAAACATATTTTCTTTCATTCATCATTTGAATTTCACGATTTCTGAGCTTAAACATGACACTACTGAATGCTTTTTTTGGGACGAATCTCAAGGAAACCGAGGGGCAAATGAAATTGGTAGTTGTGTACTAAAGTACTTGCAAAAAAAGTCTTCTTCTGCTGACGAAGATCTTGAAATATTTTTTTATTCGGATAATTGCTGCGGTCAGCAGAAGAACCAGTTTATTATCGATATGTATATTTACGCAGTTTTACACTTAAAAATTAAATGTATAACGCACAAGTTCTTAATTCGTGGTCATACACAGAATGAGGAGGATGCCGTGCATTCTCTAATTGAGAAACAAGTTAAAAGATGTCTGAGATCTGGACCGATATACGTACCTTCGCAATATGTTTCTGCTATCCGAAGTGCTAAAAAGCGTGGAACACCTTTTAGTGTCAATGAAATGGGTTATGGTGATTTCATAGCTATAAAACAACTACCAGTTCCCAGACTTAACAAAAGTGTTGATGGCCAAGTTGTTAAGTTGTCAGATATGAAAGTCATCAAAATGAGTATAATGAGATCAAAATACAATATAAATTATCGTATTTTGATGATTTTAAAGAGCTTGATTTGACTAAACGAACAATAAATAATAGAAACAATCGTCCTCCAGAACTTAAGCCGCTTTATCTGCGCAAATTGGATATATCCGAAAGAAAGAAAAGTGACGTGCGAAGCCTTATTGATGCTGGTTTGATACCCAGATATTACAGCTCCTATTACGAAAGTATATTTCATTAGCATTTAAATATTTAATAATTATTTTGAAACAATTTAAGTATTTTGATTGATCTCACAAAAAAAAAGGTTTTTGTCTACATAAGAATTAATATTTTATTTTGATACCAGAAGTTTATTGGTTTATTTTGATACTTATTTCTTTAATTACCTACTTAATTCTTAGTTTTATGTTTATTAAGAGTTTGAATTATTCTTTATTATTACTTTTTAATACGCCAAAAATGGGGTTTTATACCTAATAGTTTTATATAACTCATACACTCTTGATATTGATTGTTGTTCGATTGTACTGATTGCAACTTCCTATATTTTTGCCAAATAAATATTTTTTCTTATTACTATCACATAATTTTGTTTTATTTATGTTTTTCTTATGTTACTGTTATCATAAAGGTAAGCTATAACTTGAGTTTTTATTCTAAAACGGAAACAAATACAAAAATCAAAAGTGGCACTATACGGACTATTTTTTTAAACTGTTATTTTCTAAATAACTATCTTAATTACTCGCATGTTTTTAATAATTAACTAAAAGCCAGATACTCAAACTATTGGTGAAACTAATTACCGTGTTATATTTCAGTTATTTGCATTAAATATATATCACAGTATTAGACCAAAACTTTTAAATGGCCATACTGAAAAACTACTGTTTTTGCATAACGCCACTTTTGTTTTCAGAGTGCGATGTATTGGGAGAGTTATACTAACTAAAGTAAGAAAAAAAAATATTGTTTGAAATAGAATCATTTATTTATGTATTTTTGCCTTGAACTTTAATTTAAAAAAAGTATTTATATTTATTATCAATAAAACCATGAAATTATACAGCAGTCTTTTTAAAATAAAACAAAAATAAAAATTGTTATGACTGAATGAATAAACATAGTCTTACTCAACAAATGATCAGCAAACGTCGCTCCATGTCGGTTCCATTCAGATTAAAGAGTATTTGTAATATGAATAAAAATAAAAACTCCAACAGCCATGATCTTATACGTACAAGTTCTGATCCAAAAGAGTCCATAGACAGAGCTAATCACTTCTTTACAACAGTGGGCGAGCAGCTTGCTGCGAAAAGCCTTTCTCTGCTTGGCAAGACTGAAACTGAACTGTCCACTATAACTAGTCATCTGTACAACAATTTTCCTCCATGTAACTCTTTCTATGCTAATCCAACAGATAGCAATGAAGTTAACAAGATAATTTCAAATCTTAAGGAGAGTTCGGCTCCTGGCTGGGATGGTATTACAAATAAGACCCTTAAGCTAAATAGGCACCATCTAGCCCCTCCGATTGCTTTCATATGCAATTTAAGTATTTCCACGGGCATAGTTCCTGCAGGAATGAAAATGGCTAATGTGTGTCCAATTTTTAAATCAGGTGACAAATCAGTAGCCTCTAACTATCGTCCCATTTCCCTTCTTACATCTATGTCGAAAATTCTAGAGAAAATTATGAACTCTAGACTTCTAGCTTACTTAGAGAAGAACAAGATTTTATCTGACAATCAATATGGCTTTCGAAATAACAGGTCGACGGAAGAAGCAGTCACAAATCTGGTAGATTTCATTACCAATAAACTAGATGATGGCAATAAGTGTACTGGAGTCTTCCTCGACCTGGCGAAAGCCTTTGATACCGTTTCGAGAAAAATCCTTCTACAAAAGCTCGAAAGCATGGGTATTCGTGGTATGATGCTTGAATGGTTCCAGTCTTATTTAAATGAACGCATACAACGAATAGCTATAGATAAAACCTATAGTTCTTATTCTAGGCTATCCTACGGTGTGCCACAGGGCAGCGTACTTGGGCCAACCCTTTTTCTCATTTATATTGACAGCCTTTGCTCCCTTCAAATTCCTAAAGCTAAAATATTCACTTATGCTGACGATACTGCCATTGTGTTTTATGACAAAAACTGGGAGTCCGTTTATGCAGCTGTAGAGTCGGGGTTGAGTCAGGTAACTTCATGGCTTAATTACAACTTGCTGACACTGAATGCTGACAAAACAAAAGTTGTCAACTTCAGTGTCAGTACGAGAAATAATTGTCAACCTCATCTAGCAGTTAAACTACATGTTTGTAATAACCCCAATAATACCACTTGCTCCTGCACTACCCTTGAACGGGTAACGGATATAAAGTACCTTGGAGTTTTCGTCGACCAGCACCTCACCTGGACTAAACAAATTGAATATGTGTCTGTTAGGCTGAGAAAGCTGCTGCACATCTTCAAGAGAATGGGTCAGATAGCTGATGAGAAAACCTTGAAGACTATCTATCATGCACTTTGCGAATCCGTCCTAAACTATTGCATTTGCACATGGGGTGCTGCACATAAGACCCATCTAAAAAAAGTAGAATGCTCACAGCGGGCTGTACTCAAGGTATCGTATAAAAAACCACGCCGATTCCCGACGAATGATCTATATAAAGAGACAGGTGTCCTTCGTGTGCGACAATTATATATTTTAGCTGTGGCATTAAAATTTCATAAAGTTGCCTTTGACTCCATGAAAGCCTGCGCCCGGAAAAGAAGAAAAGTCAAGTGGCAAAAACCTAAATGTAAACTTGATTTCGGTAAAAGATGTTATTACTATATGGGACCTTTTATTTATCAAAAACTTAATAATAAACTTAACCTAATAAAATTGACCAGACATAAATGCAAAAACTTAATTAAAAACTATCTCACAGCTATGGACTATAATGACACAGAACAATTTGTAAAAAATCCCTATACTACTTTCTAAATGTTAATATGCATACATTATACCAGAAACAGCACATGCAGAATTACAGAGACAACACACACCTACATACACATCACATACTCACACACGTAAGGACATACGTTTTCACACATCCAAGCACATATTCACACATGCATACACACATTCACTTATGCATACACACACTCACACATGAATACACACATTCACACATGCATACACACATTCTCACATGCATTCACACATTCACATATGCATACACACATTCACTTATGCATACACACTTTCACACATGCATACACACATTCACACATGCATACACACATACACACATGCATACACACATTCACACATGCTTACACACATTCACTTATGCATACACACATTCACACATGCATACACACATTCACACACACATCACACACTCACACACACGTCACACACACACACACACACACACACACACACACACACACACACACACGTCACACACACACACACACACTTTTATTTTTTACTTTGGTATACTTACATACTTAATTTTTCCATACTTTTTATTATTGGAAGAAAGAGACTAGCTTCCACGACACAGGGAATCCTAGTGTGGAGGCTAGTGATATTTATATGTAAAATGTAAACTTTTCTTTGGAACAATAAAGTATTATTATTATTATTATTATTATTATTCGGTTTACGAACTCGAGTCAGAGAGAATTCAACTCGAGTGGGAGTTACGCCCAACTCGAGTTGTCTCGAGTTAGTTACTTGAGTCGACCATCACTAGACGGCAGGATTTTTCAGTCTTGTTGTCTCTCTTTGGCTGGGAAGATATCAGAACTTCCTTTAAAAACATTATGAATGTTTTATATTTTTTTAACATAATATTGTAAAAAAGCATTGAATCAAGTTAACCTTATAGGTAAATATAATAATAAGTTAACATTAGATGTCCATTGATCTAGGAAGTAACGTTGCTAAACTTAAATGAACATTGCAAAATTATTAGAACTCAATAAGTGTTATAGGCAAAATGTTAAATTCTCTAAAAAACGCACAGTAGAATAGAGCTACTGTGCGTTTCATAGTACGATGAGAATTTCGAGAGTACGCATCTAATGTGTTGTAAAGAGCCATCTAGTGACAAATAGGCGAAGGCGGGGCTGTTTTACTTTAGCGCTATTCTATGTTTTGATGTTAGATTAGAATCTGAAGCGTTTGTAACAGTTCATCTAGTCGTTAACAGATGGCGTAACAAACTCGACTGTAATTCTGGCAGGAGTTCTGATTTAATAATATAGAGGGCGCACTGGGTTTTAAAATGAAAGGATTATAAAAAATTAGTGTTGCTTAAAATAAAAATACTACCATTTGGCAAAGTTACTAATCTAATTTTATTACTAAGTTCGTATGGAAAGTTACCAAACTTGTTGCACTGGGGTAAACGCACATTAGCAGAAATTGGTAGGAGAAATTACCAATATCTGATTAAGTTGTTATGACATATAAGTTGTTGTTAACGATGTTGTTATTATTAATAAGTAACATTATCATATAGTACTGAAGGCAAACAGATTAAATAGCAGAAAAGTAGCTGATTCAATGTAGGCTGCTTTCAATCGACTTAATTGGAGATCGATGGAGAAAATCCATGAAAGTACCACTGCAGGGCCAAGGCACACAAAGAAGGCATGGGCTTAAAGTTTACTGCTTGGCTATAAAGGCTTTCTTACAATATACTCCCTGCTTAACTGCTTGTCTATAAAGGCTTTCTTACAATATACTCCCTAACCATAAGTCAGTAGGTAATACGCGGTATTAGGCCAAGTGCCGTAACCATTAGTCTATCACGATTATTATTATTAAATAAGTGAATCAGATTACAATTAATTGACTAATCATGTGCCGCAGCCGCGTGCGGTATATTGTCTCATCATCGTATCACAAAGAGAATCGCCGAATCGATTCACCCGAGCCAAATAATCGAATAGCTAATAATCGAATTATTCGTTTGTTCTAAGAGCTCTGTGGGTGGGCGGCAGATTTTGGCCTAAGATTACTAAATAGGTAATTAGATGTCACGGTTTTAGTTCAAACAAATAATAATGTTGTTTGGTTTAATTCTCTTTGTTCCGTATACCCGTTGTGTGGTTGCTGTATCGGGTTATTCTCTGTGTCCCTTCACTATTATAGTAGTTAAGGTTAACAACCACTGATATAGTATCAAAATACCAGCTGCCCATCCGTTAAACCTTAAGTCGAAGTCTTAAAGCCTGCGTAGCTAAGCCCGAAGAAGTCCACAGTATCCCATAATCACCACGCTTGGAAAGCCTATCTTGAATATTGCTATGGTGAATATAAACCATTTAGGTACATATTGTTATTCTGTATATGGACACAATCGACGTTGCGTAAGGACCGAACCGAAGCTCGAATGCGGTTCGGTTCAGTATACTTACTAGCATTTCTTTCTGTATTTTCACGTGTTTGCTATTGCGAAAGATACATCTCGCCGATCTTTATGTTGTTTATCTATGGATGTAATGTAATAATTATGTATTTTGCTGAAATAAAGACACGTCAATATTTGACGTTTTATTTCAATGGCATTTTCTAAATTTTAACCCTATTTGCTATTTTATATAAACTACAATATTCTTTTATCAATTTCAAATTCGGATTCTCAAAAACATACTACCCGAATTAATAACCTCCTCCTTTTTGAAGTCGGTTAAAAATATAACAAAATGATCTGAGGTACTAACTTGCCTTATGATAAGATAATATGAGTGTATCCTCAATAATTTGACTTAAAATAATAATTATACCTAAGTACATACGAAAAACAAGAAATATAATTCTTTATATAATCCCAATAGTGTAGTAGGTACTCAAGTGGATTTTAATCATAATATACTCCTAAATGTTTTCAGCTTTGAGATGAGTGGCACTTTGACAAAATTACGCTGTTTACATGAACAGTACCCTGTTCTCCGAGGCATGATATCATATGCCATTATCTGGCCAACATGCAGCATCACACAAGAATACTTGGAACATGGCACAACAGTGGAAAACGCTGACTGGGCGAGAGCTATGCGGTTCGGAATCTTCGGCGCATTCTTCATGTCCCCAGTCTTTTATGGCTGGATGAAATACACCAGTCGTTTCTTTAAACGAAAGAACCTGAAGACAGCATTGACCAGAGCTGTGATAGAACAGATGTCATATTCTCCTCTTGCGTTATCATATTTTTTCTTCGGCATGAGCGCGTTAGAAGGGAACTCTTTAAAGAAATGCGTGAATGAAGTCAAGTCGAAGTTCTGGTCAACTTATAAAGTGAATGCGATATTTTGGCCGACGGCTCAGACGTTGAATTTCTATTTTATATCAGAGAAGAACAGGATTGTGTTCGTAAGTGTGGCCAGTTTTGTTTGGACAGTGTTTTTAGCGCATATGAAATCAAAAGAAGCGAAACCTGAGGAAGTACGCCCAGACAGTTGATTAATCATTGATTGTTCTAATATTTTTTTGATAGTACAAAGTTATGCGTGAATTTATAATGTTCCTAGTGCTCCTTGTTTTTGATTTTCGTTTTCGCAGATGACAGATGCTTGGAGAATATAATTATTATGAATTTATGTTACACAACATTGAATTTAAAATGAAATTATTAATTATACTGTCGCATATAATTTGACATTAGGTTTCTGTTGAGAAATTCTCAATATCAGCCTTGTTACATAGGATCCAAAAATAAAAATGACGTAACGTGGGTGGTTAAACACCTCTGCCTACCCCTTCGGGGATAAAAAGACGTAAAGCTGTATGTATGTAGATGCTTGGAAGGAGCCTGTTTTTAGGAGTCAACGTCTTTTAGCTGAAATGATTTTGGTGAATGCTCTGTTCAAATTCTAAATTTAACAGTAAGCAATAGAGCACTAATATTGCACAAATCTACTCTTCCTGTCTCAGAAGAAATAGGTACTTAAGGTTGTTATGTAGGGTGACGAGAGTGGCTTTATTTTTTGATCATGGTCTAACAAAAAAATACTAAAAATATGTTACCTTTGACACTAGCAGAAATAGCCGCCATTCATAGCCTAACTTGGCAAAAGAAGATACTGATTCTCAGTCATGTGAATCGTGTGTGGTAACAATGCTGAGTTTCCACAAGATTGCCTTTGCTTTTGACTCTGAGTGTGGCTAACGATTTCATTCAAGAAACGTCGAAAAAACCTTAATGCTCGGGCATTCTTAATTTTTTTCTTAACAAAAAAAGGAGAATGTTATTAGAATTAATAACTCCGATGAATATTTTTATTGGGTAACATTTATCATGTTTTGTCATCGGGTCAAGTTAATGCGCGGGAGTTTATAGGCTCAGGAATTTTAAAAATACATTTTGTATTTTTTTGTTATGGTAATCTTGTAGAAATATTAATAGTTATAACGTTTGTGACCTTTTATTGTCATGTTATTATTATATAATAATTATTAGAATGCACAGATTTATGAAAATATCGAGGGAATTATTTGCCTCAGAAACATTAAGAAGATGAATAGTCAGAACATTAAGTAGATGATCTTGATGGTAAGCGGCTACGGCAGCCTGTCTTTGGATGATCGTAACATGGCCGTCATTTATTTACGCATTGGCAACAGTACAATATACCTACAGCAGTTATAGTAGAAGGTACTTAAACCGTGGCGCTTAAGGGCTTACTTAGTTTGTTTTCAGTACTTTTAAGCCCTCTAGGTGCAGTAGTTCGGTTGACCGAACTAATGCAACTTTTTAGTAGCAGAAGTTCAACTTTTGTTTACTTACTTTTACATTACACTAGAGACCCACCACGGCTTCGTATGCGGGTAATAATATATTTTTACGATTTAATTACAAATCTTTGCGATTCTCAGCTGTCTGTCTCTGCTATACCTACCTACTTATGCCGCTCCGAACGTATAAACCTGCCGGAAGAAATTAAGAAATTTTAATTTAAGCACCATTTAGTTCAATTTTATCGTGTGAAAATGATGAGTCACTCCGGCCACTCTATTTTATGTCTATTAAACGGTAAACGTCTACACAAATAAACAGCATAACAGCACTCCTTTATACAAGTGCTACATCCGCACTAAAAACATCACAAACAAGTCAATCACATAATACCGTTTCACCAATTTGCGTTCAGACGCAAATTAGCCAACATTGTCTCTATCTCAATCCATACACATTAAAATTCGGCCGGTGAGTACATGCCGATTAATTAGGCAGATAAGACCGGTGTCGTATCGGCCCGCTACCGTCCTAACATCGGCACAAAAGAGCCGAAACAGGTCCTTTTTCACTTAACGATCTCTCCACGGAGCTACCAAAAAACATTGCTAAAAAAACTGACTTTTACCTGATGTGAGATGTTATAGAGTTGTTGTTACGACTTTGAATGTTTATTAAACTTGGAATTTTTGTGAATATAAGTCTTTTGATGTAAGAAGTTGATTTCTGACTAACGGTGAAGGAAATAATCGTAAGGCTACCTGGACTATAAAGTCTGAAATTGCCAATCCACCTTGAGCAAGCGTGGTGATTAAGAAGACGCTTTTGCCCTGCAGTGAGACATGAAACAGGCTGGTATTATTATTATTATTATTAGTTGATGTAGACAATTGCAACAAAATGGATTTTGTTGTTTTTCATTTTTTTCTTGTGCTGACGCTACATTGAGATATTATGTACCCTATGTCACTCCTACAATAAATTCGAATTTATTGGCACCTCACTATGTTAAAACCCATTAAGCCATTTAGGCTGTAGAGCGTGCCAATAAAATAGACATACATATCCACATACATTATATACTCGTAGATACGTACGCTCAAAAAAGTTACCCTCCTGGTCTTGACTTCGTAGTCGAGCAAAAATATGATACAGAAGGTGGGTTTAACCACTCTATACTATAATCATAGTGATCTATTTCACGGTATATCTACAGCTCTATATTTTGTAAAAGATAAAACTGACCAAAATCACAAGGACATAAAGTATGTTTTTTGTTTGTGCCGAGTGTCCCATGGTCCTGTCCTCACCTGCATATGGACATTATTTATAGTGTTCGTAAAAAATCGCAAGACTTCTTCACAGTAATAATCGATTTTATTTCTGACGTTTATATAATTAGTGTGAAATATGAGTTCGGTTTTTTGAGTCTTGGATGGGTCTAGATAATTTTGTTGATAAAGTTTCGGATTCTTTATAAAATAATCCTTAACTCTTGTTACTTATTTGTTATTATTGTAGAATATTTTAGTAGAATACAACTATCTTCTGCTTCCCTCCCAGGTGACCTTATCAAATGGACCACGGATAATGCTATGATGTGGAATTGTGCACCGTAAATGCCAGCAGGATTGCTCCTTGTGTGCTAATAAGCACTTGAAGTGGTAAACAGCCGTAAGATGAAATACGTGACCTCGTTAATTGTTATCTTGTTTAAATTACCGTAAGATACAATAATATAATGGTATTTTACAACTTACGTCCTTTTTACTTAGTATACGCGATCTGATTACCTACCTAATAACAACTTAAATTTAATATTTGAATTATTTAAGTAAAAATCTACTGGCAGAATGTGACGGTTATGTACTGAGATGTTTATGCAGCGTAGGAAGTATATCCCGTGGTCAAAATATAATGCCTCTATTTATCATTCTTAGTGTTCCATTAAAATAATGAAGTGAAGCCTTTAAAATAACTTCGCCTGTCTGTCTGTCGCTAGCCACTACCACTGAGCGACCTGCCGTGGGCAGATCTCTTACGAAGACGCGACGAAGGTCGCGACCTGGTAAATAATTCTTTTCAGTTGTCATGATAATTTGCAGTTACAAATTCGATACTGTCGCACTTCGCTATGTGCTAGCTTTCTATATACAAACTTCAATCTTAGATTCTTGAAAATCCTAATTTTTCGTTAGGTGCTAAAGCGCTGTCAATTATAGACATAATGACATATTGTAAAAGCGATTCAGCGCTGAATGATTCATTGCCTAAAAACGGATTTTCAAATAAAGATTGTAACGGGTGGCGCAAAAGTAAAGACCCTATTTGGTTCAGCTATAACATTTTTTCTAAATTAGAAAACTAGATTTAGATTTTTTTAAATGTATATTTGTGCCATTAAATTTCGTACCATTAGGATTTAAAGATGATGTCTTTTAAATGGTGACCTCCAGAGTTGATACACATTTGAGCCCTATTTATGACATTTTGCATAACTTGCCGTAACACTTCCTGCGATATGTTCGTTATTTCTTGACGAATGTTTTCTTTTAGAGCTGCGAGAGTCTGTGGCTTGTTCACATACACCCGAGATTTCAAAAAACCCCAAAGAAAGAAGTCTGGACTGGTCAGATCGGGTGATCTTGCAGGCCAAGGCAAATCGCCAAAACGAGAGATAACTCGGCCTGGAAAAGCGTCCCTCACTAAGTCCATAGTGTCGCGCGCTGTGTGTGCCGTAGCGCCGTCTTGTTGAAACCAGATGTGCTCCAGCCCCAATTCGTCCAAACTGGGTATCAAAAACTCACGTAACATGGTTCTGTAGCGTTCTCCAGTGACAGTAATCGCATTGCCTCCAGCGTCTTCGAAAAAATAGGGTCCGATCACTCTGTCAACACAGATGCCACACCATACAGTAACTTTTAGTGGGTGTAGAGGTGTTTCTTGAATAATGCGCGGATTATCAGTGCCCCAGAACCGAGTATTCTGCTTATTGACATGCCCTGAGAGATGGAAATGCGCTTCGTCACTCATAACCAATTTTGAAGGAAAATCATCCTCTTCAAGGTTGAGGTTTATGACGCGCTGGCAGTAATCTAGACGAGCTCGGTGGTCAGCAGGCAGCAGCTGATGAGTCATTTGAGTTTTATACGGGAACATCTTTAAGTCTTTCACCAAAATACGCTGCAGGGTCCGTCTGGAAATGCCCAATTGCGTGGCACGTCGCCTCGTTGATGTTTCTGGACACTCTTCCACATCTTCGCGCACAGCATCGATATTTTCAGCTGAACGGCCTGTTCTTGGTCTCCCAGACTTAGGTCTATCCAATGTTGAGCCAGTTGCTTCAAGGCGTGTGGCAAAGCGTCGAATTGTGCGACCAATCGGTGCCGGACGGTGGGGAAATCGTCGACGAAATTCACGTTGTGTTCTTATCACTGATGAATTATTCCGTAAGAACATTGACACAATTATTCCACGTTCTTGGGGAGTAAAACGGTCCATGTTTATTTTCAGTGTATTTTACATTTGTTCTCTACACAATTTTCAACAACAGAATGACAGAAAATGTCATATATAAAAAAAAAAAGTATTTTCTTTAGTGCCAGTACTTTTGCGCCACCCAGTATATATAGAAAGCCGCTGTTAGAGGAGAACATCTTTTCAACTGCAAAGTGAATGACATACAACCTGATATAGGTCGATTTATAAGATAGTCAAGTTTGTACGGAACTCTAGCTACTAAGTCAGAGTCGCGTTTACCCAGCTTTAAGACTAGTAAAGTGAGTTGTCTTAGTTAAAATGTTATATTGATCCGGTGCTAGACGTCATGTAAATCTTAATTCGTTTAATTTAATTCGAACTCGATCGGATGTTTGTATTTAATAGCTTTAAATAATTAATTCTATTAACATGTTATCACTCAATTTTATGGCAATTAAAAGGAACTTAATTCATTTGCGATTTTGAAGCGAATTTGTATCCTGTGGCTATAAGAATAAGGACTGTTTTAGTGTACAAGTTATGGTTTTCTTCATAACATACGTGAGAGTTTTTGGAAGATTTTTGGTTTGAATTGGAGTAGACTTAGAAGTACCTACGTATTTTTTTTATAAAATTTTTGTGGCGCTCAAGCATACAGCCCATCTGATGATAAGTGTTAACAGTAAGTTATGGGCTATGCTTAGTAAACATATCCATAATGATTAGATACTAAGCATTGCTAAAATAATACTTAGAAAACACAACCAAGTCGTTGCAGGCGAAAGGGGATAATAAAGAAACTTCTTCACCTTACGTCCTTTTGTTTTACTAGTCGTCATCATTTCCACTATGACTATGGGGGAGGGGATGATCGGAGTGGATTGGGCTCACCCTATTGCAGCGACTGCTATATTATTTTAATACTAAAAACAAACACGGTTTAAGGTGCTTGCTGATAGTATCATGGACATTACGCTATCATCTACTACGGCTGCGGTTATTATGAACTAAGGGTCGTATTTATAAACGAAGCTTAGGTGTTGAGTAAGCGTACTTAATACCGTTTCTTTCTAACTACGGTCTCGGGCCCCTAGTTAGATAGAGACAGGGGTATGATTCAAGTGCGCGTACTCAACTCAATACCTGAGATGCGTTTATAAATACGAGCCTAAGACTCAATTTATAGGTACTAGTTATTAAATAAATTAGGTGAATTTTTAGCTTTCTCGAATGTTTACTGGATATGTCAAGTATTTTAACACCAATAAATTTAATAAATACTTTCTTATTTAATAAATAATAGCGCATGTATTTAGTCCTCCAATGGCATAAGAAAGGTAAATAGGCTATAATATATTATGTATTCTCTATTGTTGTTAGAAGTGTCGAGCACTCTAAACCACTATCACAGAGAGCAATAGAAGAACATGATTGATAACTTTAATATGCTTATTGTAGGTACTCTAGATTAGAGGAACTTCCTCTTCTTCTTCCATCCTTTAGCCAATTTGTGCAAGTAATCCCAAGCTTGTTACATACTACCAAAATATAAACCAATTTCACCAATAAATAAAATTACAAAACAATCTTCACATCCAACTCAGACAGAAAACCCACTACTTCATCCAAGTCTTAATTTCTACCACACTCGTAAACAATCACCATAAAACCAAATATATCATTCATGAACAACTTAATCAAACGAGGATATCACTTAAACCCCAATTGCTATAACCCATTTATAATTGCCATAAAACCCCCGTGTGTTTAACGTTGATACTCGCGGGAATCAAACCCAAGAACCGAGTGCTCGCGATTGATCGTTAAAACAAACCTTCTTAATCGTTCTTTGTGATTATTATCTTTTATCTGTATTATTTGGGCCAAATGAATAAAAGTATTCTGTGCATGGCTTCACGTATTTATAATCATTTGCCAAATTGTCTAATTAAATGTACTAATGTTAACGAATTTAAAATTTAATTTCTGCGGCATATTATAATATATTCGAATTTTTAAATGATGCGAGCTATGTGTCCTGCCCATTGCCACTTCAGAGAAGCAACTCTGCGAGCCACGTCAGTTACTTTGGTTCGCCTGCGGATTTCTTCGTTTCTCAAACGATCGCGCAGGGAGACGCCTAACATAGCCCGCTCCATCGCCCTCTGAGCGACTTTGAGCCTTCGGATAAGACCCATAGTTAGCAACCACATCTCTGCTCCGTATGTCATCCCTGGCAACACACACTGGTCAAAGACCTTGGTCTTGAGACACTGCGGTAGTGCGGACGAGAAGATATGTTGTAGCTTCCCGACACTGCCCAGCCGAGTTGGATTCGACGAGTGACCTTAATAATTGACATTACCTAACTTAGTTTAATTTGACCTTAATTGTATTCATTCACTAATATTTGTATTTAATTCTTTGACATTTATTTTATTGACATGTCTAATTTACTATTCAATATTTATACACATATTACTTAGCTTGATCTGACATTTGTAACAATAATAATTCACTTATAATTTAATTTAATTTTTACATTTATTTTATTGACAATTAAAATGTTTATTTTAATGTTTTTTTTTTACAATCAAATTTAACTCAATATTGCACACCGTAAGGTAAAATATGGCAAAAGAACTTTAATTGTAATGTATCATCTTAATCTACCTATATTTGCAAAAATAAATAAATATTTTTCAATCTGATATTGATGTTGTTACGAATTCGTTTTTGCTTTGTAGCTAGCTGTACCCGGCATGCGTTGCAATGCCACGTAAAATATAAAGAAAAGAATCATTTATATAACATTTTTGAGCCAGGAACCCTCGCTCATCTTAATCTGATCAATGTCTTTGGAACGCATAGAAAGACAAGCAAATAAATATTAATTTGTATTTACTATATAGATAATACTAGCGACCCGCCCTTGTTTTGCATCGGCATGTTTCTATATTGAAACTCAATCAATTCAAGAATCAAAGTGACTGTCATAACTTTGTAAGTTACTGAGTTGTCTTACTGAATTTGAAATGGACAGGACGTCATAATAGGACTATACAGACATAATTAATGGTCTTTGAGGCAGAAAAATTATTTACTGCCTACCACGAACACACAGCGTAAATCAGTTTTCTTATCAGAGAGGCAGATACTCCCGATCCCGATCCCGAGAGACTACATCGTGGAGTTCTTCAAGAAAAGAGTTAAAAGGTTTTTCAGGGTCGGTAACGCGCTAGTGATGCTCCTGGTGTTGCAAGCGCCCATAGGATACGGTAACTGCTTACCATCAGGCAGGCCTTATGCTTGTTTTCACCTTAGTCGTATAAAAAAAAAGATACCCTAGACAAGCGACATTGATTGCTATTATATTTTATTCACAGAATAGATTAAAAAATGTATGAGATTGACTTAAGCTAACGACAGTGTTGGCGTTAGCTTATGTGTATGCATCTATTCAAGGTGTAGAATAGAAATCTATGCAACTTGTCTATGACCCCAGGTGGCTTGATGACCTGGTAAAAGCAGTGGCCAAGCGATGAATAACAGAGGCTTTTAAACTTAGATATCTATCTATTCACATTAAAGCAAAACTTGACCAAAATACATTTTATAACGTGCCTAAATGTCCGTTAAATTTTTTTATAAACTTCAAGAGATCACTGGTAGATATAATTCATTGTTGGAAGGACACGAACAAGGACGGCTTCATTAAGGTCGAAAAAAAGAAAAAGAAGCATACTTGTAAAAATCAGTGCGGAACCGCGCTGACAGGATCAAATATACTTCTGCGTCCTGCAATACCATCAACGCAGTTGTACGTGTCCCGATTACATCACTCCACGAAGGTTGAGGAGGTCGTGGAGTACATCAGAATAAAAACTAACTTTATTCTGAGAGTCGAGAAGTTGGAAGTACGTCATACGATTTTTAATTCTATCCATATGAAAACATTCCATAAAGAAGAGTTTTGGCCGAAAGGTTTTGTGTATCGTCGTTTCCGTGGAACTTTATGCAACACAGCTCAGAGTAACACGACGCCGATACAAAAATAGTGTATTATTTTATATTTTATATATATTTTAGGTTAAGGTATTTATTGTATGGGCCTTGATGCCTGAAATAAATGAATTATTATTATTATTATTAATCACATATTTAGCTGGAAGACGTCCACTGCACTATAAAAGTTGGTCCCAAAGGAAGATAATTGTCATATTTAGCAAGCGAGATAGTACCTAATGAAAGCAGCTAGGTAACTTATTTTGTATATTTGGTGTTGTAGGTGTTTTTCAAAATTGTATTTGCGTATAATTTCCGGTTAATAACCTAGATAAAGGCTGCATACATAATTAAATGGTCCTGTGAATTAATCTTAATATAAATTGTTTTTCTTTAAGTTTGCTTAATCGTTTTATGATCAAAAATACAAGTTTAACACTGATATATAAGATTTATAATATCTCAATTTAAATCGTCTGCCAAGATATTAAAAAAAGATTTGTCTTTCAATAAAAAATGGGTAACAGCAGCACATCTTCCGGAGTATTAATAGGATTCCTTATCAAAATTGTATTTTTATAAAATGTGGTATAAGGACAAGAATGTTACGCCACAAAAATGTGTGAACTGAACATCGTGGTAATACCATTAAATGCATAATATTACGCAGTGGATAAGGCTTCGTAAACACGAGGTAGTGGGTTTGAATCCGGTCAAGTACTAATGTAATTTTTAAAATCATATTACTTTCTATGTTTACCTTGAACATTTCTGACTAACGGTGTAAGAAAAATCGTGTGGATACCTGGACTATAAAGTCTGAAATTGCCAATTCGCCTTGAGCGAGCAAGGTGATTAATTCCTTCTCTATATGAGAAGAGGCCTTTGCCCTGCAGTGCAGGACAGTAACAGGCTGATATTATGCAATATTATAAATAAAAGTTACGGATTAGTATTTAAAATAACTTATCTAATATCATGTAGGTTTGAATAATACTTGCATCTTTAAGACACAAAGGAAAGCATTGTGAGAAAATCTGGAGTCTGAAGTAGTCAGGCTACCTTGAGATAACATGGTAAGGTAAATAACAAAATTAAAATTCAATAAGACTCGATAGGACAGTGACTACTATCACTTTAATGAAGCCACTTGCAAGCAAAAATAGACATTATTGTTTTGTGATATTATACAAGCGACATTTACTAAAGATTTACATTTACATTTACTTTACATTTACTTTATTGTTTAGAATTCAAAATATTTCTAACACACCTCACCTTTATCACATTAACTACTACAGAACCCTCGCGTACGGGTCCCGGTCGACTTTATTATATTTTTATGATAATTAAGATGTTTAGAAAAACACTGGAATTTTATGTTATATCAGATAATAGGTGGGCGTGGACATAGTGGGGGTCCAATATTACCTGACAAAATATGAAATTATTGTTCTCAGCTAACATACGAAATGCGCTCCAAATAACAACTCAATAACATTTTATACTTTATTTTGTCAGCCATTATGGTTAATTTTTATGTGTCCTTTATAGGATGCCGAAAAATTAAGTTTGCTTTTTTATTTTTTCCACTCGTTTGGTTTTTTCGGTTGACGTGAGTTGTAATTAAAAGTAAAAATTATTGTGATTGGTTTTGGCAAATTGCAAATTGGTTTTTAATAAACTGGAATACAGAAATTAAAATGGCGTTAGCTTTTTATTTCTTTTTTTGTTTAAGGCCAATGTAATTACTTAGTAACAGATATACTTATAATAAATTGAGTTTTGGTTAAATGTTATTTTACCTGCAAATGGAAAATTTTACCTTAATTGGTAAAAGAAATGATTGCTTTATAATTTTTTAATTTACTTGGACGTAAATGATAATTAGGAATTAAACAGTTTATTATCATTCATGTTACGGTTTAGTTACCTATGTGTTGGTGTTTTCATTTAACACTCTTGTCTTTTGCGGTTGGGGTATTATAATCGATATTAAGTCCTTCAAAAAATACCTAGCTGTGCTTAAGCGGAATAAAAAATAGGCCTTTATTAACCCTTTCATGTACAATACTGTAGACACAATAGATGTTACCATATACGATTTCTGTCCCGGAAAATGTTAAACATTACGGTTACAACTTTGGTAGCAAACAAGCATACGGTTCCGGTACACTTACCTAGTAGTAAAAGTAAATGTGTTAACGTAATTTAAACCTTCATCTAGTTCTTAAATAATGGCTGTGTTCTCTAACAATTAAAAAAAATGCCAAGTAAAGACAACTGAGCCGTGAAAGGAGAAGATAATGTAGGAGCAGAAATTAAGAAAAGAGGACCGTGGGGATAATTGCATGCTTGTTATCGTTGAAGTTGTTAAAATGCTTTTCTTCAAAATACGCGCGTAACAGTAGCTGTCATAAATCGTCGGCCGAATGACAGTTAAACGTCAGATCAACTGTCACTTGAGCTTGTCACATCATCACGGGTTGCTCGTAAACGAGTAGTTGTTTTGTTTTTAAAACTTTAGCCTGTCAAGCGCCAGTGTTGTTTTGTTTTAATGTCACAACATTATTTATTGGATGTTTAACGACCGTTGATGAGGTGTTGACGGCCTTTAGAGATGATAGGGTTATATTAGTTAGTCTTAAAGCTTTTTATTTATAGATAGCAATATGTACAGATTTAGAGGCTGGTAGGCAACTTCATCAATTTAAAATTAATGGATGAAAGTAGAACAATTATTTGTAATTTATTGGTCCTACTACTAACGTCATGAAAAGTGTGTCACTGTAGCCATCACACAACACGCGCGGTGTACTTACCAAAAGATTGCTACCAAGAAAATTGTTCTAACTAAAACTCATGCGTAGCCGAGATCTAATTGCTAAAAGATGAAAACATGAGTTATATGAAAATTTGATAAAATAAACAATTTAGTGTCGTTAAGCTTTGATTGCTATATGAGGTTCTGATGCGATTTAAAATGAGGCTAGTGAAATTTATTGCCATGTATCTTCGTAGCACTTTCAGCCAATAAATAAATCGTTTTCACAAATAAAATTTCATTAATATAATAGTATAAATAAGTTTCTTTTACAAGACGATGAGTGGGGTTGAACTACGAGCGCAATGCGCCTGCGCTGTCACAACGGAAGAGTATGCGGTGTTTTACTAATGCTGTTAGCGCTTTTTAATAGAAATACCAGTGTTGGTTTATATGGTGGTGGGATTTTTAAAGTCTCGTTTATGTTCCAAGTTTAAAGTTAGTTGTTAACGGCATAAGTTATAAGTTGTTGCTGTCCTTATTATACTTACGAACTCCAGAGTGTATCGGTAGGTACTTATACTTACTTAACTGCTAAAACAAAATATTTAGGTAATATTACATCACATAAAAGTAGATCGACTATCCATCTACTTTTCATACCACCCTTAGTCTTTTAAGCGGGGCGTGAAAAAGCATCCTACTAAGCCGCCATAGTGGAGGCCACAATATCAGTAGTTTGGCGTTTGGACAGGCAGAGTGAAGTCACTTTGGTAGGCTAATTAAAAAAAACTATTGTTTTTATTAGCATAGGTGTAGCAAAGTGACTACCTGATGGTAAGCAGTCAGCGTGATGCAAAAAGGATAGATACAATTCCAAAAACCATAGTGCCAATTTGTTGGCATGGTAGCCTTCACTATGCTTGCTTTATATGATATTTTTTCACGCCCCACTTAAAAGACCCGGAATAAAAATTGCTAATGAAATTGCATGCCTTTTCATTTTATACGAATAACAATAATAAATTTATACTACTTATTTATTTATAACTATAATAGTAAAAAACATACTTACCAAACTAGCGACAACAAAGATTGGTCTTTTGGCAGTTCTTCTCACGGCTCTATCTGTCTCTACCTACTGCCCGTGGTTTACGCGCGTACGTAACCTGAGTGCTCTGTAGGAAATAATATTTTGGACCTGAAATTATAACAAACTCCTTCGCATAGGAAAAAACCAATGTCCTCCAGTCTTTATGCCGCTGAAATAAAGTAAATAAACCCCCATGCGATACAAGTAATAGAGTCACGAAGAACGTTTACAAAACTAATGTTTATCATATAAACCAATCCTGCGAACACCCACTCCAGAAAAAAGTCTTAAAGTACTTTAAGAAATAAACGTTAGAAAAACTGTCGGCGAGATAAATAGTAGTTGTTAGTGATAATGATGTGGTAGCGGGCGGTGGCGGAAACGACTGTATTAGTGGCTTTTAGCCGCTCGCCTTAATGGCTTTTGAATAATTTAGCCAGATTAAGCCATCGGAAAGTAATAGGGCTGTCTCACAGTTTGAGCAATATGTTTATGTAGACGACCCTCACTGGTTTCAGTATGAATAGGAAGTACTACTCTCGTTATGCGTGAAGTATTAGTTTCAAAATTGTTATTCGATTGTTGGGTGAGATGTGTGTTGGAGATCAAATTACAGAGTCAAAGTCAAAGTCAAAGTATTTATTTCATTTTGATCATAAAGAATGATACTTATGAAAAGTCAAATTACATGAAGTCAGCTAATTAACCTACAGCCTTGGTTCTCTTTCTTTTCACTTTACTTTCCTTTTCTCCCTGCACGGTTGGTAACGACTTATTTGTAGTTTTCTTAGCATTCTTTCTGTCGATAAGTTAGCTACCACTTACCATCAAGTAGGCCGTATGCTTGTTTGAACAGACTTTTACCCTGCGGTGGAATAAAAATGTATTGGTAATAATACATTGACTTTAATTTACTCGTATATTGTTAAACTACTATTTTAAGACTATTTCCGACAACAAACTTTACAAACATACAGTTAACAAACACAGTATCTTAGACTCGAAACAAAATTTTATAAACTTATACTTACTACACGTCCAGCATGGCCATTGAATCTACAACTCTGTCTTGCACAGCACGCATTTCCAATAGGCGGCGGCAGCCAAAGTTCTGTTATAGTTTTAAAGGTAAAACAAAACCCTACCCAAGAGAACTACTGACACGGTTCGTTAATGTCATTAAGCTTCTGTTTGACGTTTGATCACGTTATCTTTAACATCCAGGTGCTTATTAATAACTCAAACTCATCTCTACCATCTTGAGAGATTTCTAATTTTGTATTTCTCATGGAAGTTGTCATTATTAGCATTCTCGACAGGAGATCAAAATTCTCTAATTGAAATTGACAATTTGTTAAATCATAAGTCACGGCATGGGGCTGCCATTTAATATAATTATTATACTTAATGTCTTAAATCGAGGAAATCCGCAGAATTAAAGTAGCTTATTGCTGGCAGCCGGCGCATTAAAGAGGCTATTGGCAGGACACATCTAATCATCATCATCATTGATCAACGGGAGATGTTATAGAATTATCATATAATGGACACAAAATACATCCATTCTCTCAAATAAATATTTGTTGATCACTTCATCACTGAAATTTCAACTTAGGTTTTTAGGTTCAGCTATACGGGATTGATGCTTTTGTTATTACATGCTTTTAGAAAATAACACGTGTCATAGAATAAGAATTTGTGTAATTCATAGATATCTGTTCGCATGGGCGCCGGCAGCATGGTGCAAGGGAGTGCGCTTGCACACCCTGTTGAGAAATATACAGAAAAGCCTAAGATTTTTTATTGAACTAGTCTTTGAATTGAAGAGTCTATAGGGAGCTATCCAAATTTGTTCAGGCGCACCCTGAAAGTAAAATGCCCCCCTCCCTCCCACTCCCTGGAAAGTAATCCTGACGGCGCCCATTACTGTTCGTCTATAAGTCAAGGGTCATTAGTGGCCGCGTATCTTTATTTATCATCACTACTATGCGGTCTAACTATAAAGTCTACTAAAAACTCAGCAACGGAACTCTGAAAAGGTAAAGCTTTCGAGGCTTTGACTAAAGTCGGTAAATTTTTATTACCTGCCAAAGACCAATCATAAGATGTCAAAAAAACTTGCTCGAAATCATCATCATCAATATCAGCCGAAAGACGCTTACTACTGGACATACGCTTCCCCCAAATTTTCGCCACTTTTGGTCGGTCGTGAGTGGTGAGCCGTCCTTATCTATCAGTAGCTTTAAAAATGATGTGTTTCTTAAAAAATGGTTAACCATTATAAAACCCTATATAATTAGTATTTATACAACATTTTCTTTGTTTTCCAAGTAACAAGATGTAATTCGTACAGGTTGTGGAGCTCAGAGCGGGTCGGGGCGGTATCTCGCCAGTTAATGCCGGCTGATGTCTCAATACCTCCCAGTGTGCAAGCCTATTATTTCTGTCCCACACGATGTGACCGCATCGCCGATTAGTATAGAGATGGCTTCTATCAATAGTTAAAGTTAAATTGTTGACGAAGTAAAGAGACCTTGTGCGGCAGAAATGGAGTATTTTAATCTTAATGGATGGGTTCATCATGGAATATCCAGGACATAGGTCTATTCCAAACGAGGGTATAGTCATCAAGCTATTTTCATATTATTTTAACCTATTTGTCGCCTATATTCACTGAAGCTTTAATTTAAGCCGTTAATTAAACTTATATCTTAATTATACTAGTTGAGCCAACAAATATATTTTTGACAGTGATAAATGTAAATAGTCATATCCAAAGATATTATTAAAAAAATTGATAATACATAAATTATTACAAAAACTCATTGAACTATTTCAATTCTGCTGTAGTGTACTTTCTAAAATTTTAAACTCCTCTCAGAAATTTCAGACAGAACGAAATGCGAGCATAATCACGCTAGTCCTATTTCAAATAGAGAACATGTAATCATCATCTAAAAATTCATCCAATTCCATCATCAATAAAATTTTGAGTACAGTGTCCAGTCTAGTCTATGACTGCTATATGCTAAAAATACCTCTGGAGAAGACAGGACTCCAAAATCGAAAATCTATAAACAACATTAGTCATTACATTTCACAACAATACTCCTTTTAATTTTCTTTAGCGTACAGAAATGTACCTTTGATCAAGAATGCGTAGATGTCTGTAAATACAAAAACAACAAGCTATATATCAACCTGTAACATTTCTAAAGTGTTACATTATTTCACGGTTCACTTCTGTTGATATATTATGTAAATCAAAAAACCTTTTCCACAACAGTGATCACCCCCTATTTAGCTTGTACAAAAGTGTACTGCATGTGTTGCTCTTCATGCATACCAACCTCAACATTAAGACGTGACAAGTCTTACAACTGCCAAAGAAAGTTAACTCTAAGTTATACGCGCAAAGGTTCTTTCTTCGTTGAGACATTTAAATAAGTCTGTCTAGGTTGTCCCGTAGGATATCATGTTTAATTCATAGAATTTAAATTTTAGAGTTTGAAAAATAAGGATTAAAGTTCTTTGGATTGTTGTAGCACTTGTGTCATTTTGATTATTGCATTGTGATTTTTAGATCTTGCATATTTGTTTCTTTTGAATAAAGCTTTTCACGCGATTGGTTTAATCACCAATTAAACTTGTATTTCGTTGAGTTAAGGTTGAAATTGAATTGTTAGAATTTTATTCTTATGTCACAAAGGGTTTATTAAACGTGTCGGTAGTGTGAGGTACAGTGAATTGCGAGAAAGTAGCGCTATTTGCTACCGTATCGCGCGCCATCGCAGATTCAGGTGTGTTCAACATTCTGTTAATTGACATAAAATGTGTATGAGAATAAAGAAAATAATATTAACATCATCGTGATAAATGCTTTATTAATTTGAATTACTTATTTTTCTTGCATTTATAAATAATTAAAAGTAATAAGTAGGTATCCAATGGAATTAATATGGCATTGGTATCGTTTAAAACAGGTTCTATGAATTTGTGTGTCCTTAGTGTATTTGAAGTATTTATTGGTCCAAATTTTTTAAACATTTGGAAAGAGAAAGAAAGACAACGTCTTCTGTTTAAAAATTAAAAAATGTTTGTGTTACCTGAAGAGCGCATACGATGTCACATCTGCCGCTCTGCATCCGTCCAATCAGCGGCATTATATGTTAATAGCCCATTAGAATATATGCTGCAGGCTGCTTCGCGCCGCCGCCTCGCGCCAGCCTATCTCCGATGCACTGTAATTTCACCACCAACACAACCAGACCCTCATCGCTATTACCAGTAATACTCCTAATAGACCCAACTAAGCTGGGTGATTGCTAAAATGTTCCAAATTTATTTTTCACTTCAAATAACACGTAGGAACTACAGAGTTGTTTGAAATAAAATAGTATCGAAACGTAAATATAAGTTTGTCCACGTTTTGCATTGCTTGTTAAGAGAAGTGTTCATTGTCTTTTTGTGATATTTTATTGCATTTTAGATACGTTAGTGCTTTGTTACCCATTGAGTTCGTGTTTCAGTGGGTGGCGGCCAACTTAAACGACTTTACCAACAACAGCTTACAATTTCATAAACCAATATCTCTTACTCGTGTTATATTAACAGATACAGAAATTCTAAGAAGTTCCGGCATTAAAATTTCAAGAAAAAGTAAAAAATATTGAACGACCCATTCCTAAAACATATCGGGTCCCGTTCTGTCCGCGGTGTCTTTGCTCGAGGAGCGGTGATAAGATCTGCTTTATAATGTTTCAATTAACCAGTAGCCAGTATTTATTGGGGACACGCGGTGGCGGCCGATTCATTACCTGGCTGCTACGAATTAACAAAAAATGCAAAGGATACGCCGCAATTCTAAGTTGAGTCCGCAACACTACAACTTTTATAAGGAATTTATGTTCTTAAAAAATAAAAATGTTCATAAAGACATTGTTTTGTATAGGTATAACAAGTCTAGGATCAAAAATTTCAACAATGAACGACGTAAAATAGCAGCGCGAAAGTTGATAATTAAAAATAGACTTTATCTATGATAATTATCGGTAAATCTGATCATTATCAAGATTATTTAATACAAAACTGTTCGCAAAGTAAATATACGGAACCATTATAGTTGTTTATTGGATTAAGGTCTACCTTTTAACAGGACGTGTAAGAATAAAAAGAGGAGCGATTTGTTTGTTTTTGTTAAGAAAAAAAAGGCTACGTATTATTTGAATTAATTCAGGTGTAATTGGATTTATGGTATCTCGGGCGCATATTTCCAAATCCACCCTGTGTGGTTGCTAATTATGCCGCTTTGTGGTATTTTAACAGTATTTATTGTGAAGCAGCCATCTTAATTCAGGAATAAGTGATGTTATCGCGATGATATTCGATTATCGATACTAAGTATTGTTGTAGTGACAACTTTTTCCATACAAATAATGTAGACCATTGTTTTGGGTTTTCAGACCCAAGCTATGCGGTCTGAGAGACCGTGTATGTCCTAACAATGCTTTTAAAGGTCTATTGCTAAATTACTCTGCCACACCAAAGACTACTTAAGCCGCAATAAAATGTAGAATCTTATAATCATGCATAAACTAAAATTCAACATAGCAATGAGTAAATATATATTTGTAACGAAATATCTAAACTAAAATATAAATTCAAAAATAAACCTTATCGCATACAAGCCTCTTTTTAACTCGACGCATTGTGAGAACAATCTCTCATTTGAAACACATCCTTTGAGCGTCACTCAATATCTGCTATGTTATTAAAGCCATACAAACGCCATCTTCGTATAAAATACGACGAACAACGAATACACGGCCGCCGCGGGGACACACTAAGGATATCGTGACGTAAAAAAAGATAAAAAAGACACATAAAGGTAAAAAAGATAAAAAAGATAAATCGTAGCGCCATATCTCGTTATTATTTGGGAAAACAATAGTGGCTGGGCTGTCAAGTAAAGCGCGGGCCATGCAAATAATCATAAATAAATAAATAAAAATAAATATGAGCCGAGAGCCCGACGTCTTATTTTAGGGCCGCGAGTTGGCTAGCCTTGCTATATGGTAACACGAAGTGGCATTGAGAATGTTAATTTAATAATTATTAATAAAATTATTTTGTATTTAAAAAGATATTATTACACAATTACTGAGGTGAAATGATTGAATAATATTTCTATCAAGCTTGTTTGTGCCTGAAGAGTGGTTAAAATTTATTTACATTTTAATTAGGTACCATATTGTCTGATGTTTTTGACTACTAGCGATGCGTCTCTGCTTCGCACATGCATTGCGTAATACCTATGTTTCTACAACATAAATACTAAACTTGAACTTATCGGCTTTTATCTATACCTAATATCATAAATGCGAAAGTACCTCTGTCTATCTGTTACGCTTTCACGCCTAAACCACTGAACTGATTTTGATAAAATTTGGTAAAAGTTATTTCGTTATTTTGTTAAGATTCTAGGCCTTGGAGAACAAGATAGGCTATCTTTTATCTTTTAAGCCTGTCGATCGCGTTAGCATAAAAACAACTCACCCAGACAGGAAAACCAGCAGCTTTGCTTTATAACTAACTAGACGTCCGCCCCCACTTCGCTATCAAAAGTTTCATTCGGTCTTACAACAAACGCCTAGGGAAAATATCATTGCAATAGTTTCGTATTGCATTATTCAGATTTAAAAAGGCGCTTAAAATATTGAAATTTTAAAAATGACTGAACAATATGTTAAACATAATACATTATATAGCCTATGTTACCCGTCCTATGCGTAGTTTTCTAAAGGTGAAAGAATTTTTTAAATCGGTTACGTAGATCTTGAGGTAAATCGGCACAAACAAACAAACATACAAAAAATCAAATCTTTTCTCTTTATAATATTAGTTTAGACTACCTGTCGAAGAGTACGGATCCATTTATTTCTCGTCGATTATAATGAATTAATTAACCGCGGCTTTGATTAAAGAGCTGTGAAGAATCCGAGAAATGCTTAATGCTCTTGGACGTTTCTAGACGTGGGAGGGTTGTTTACAAAAGATATTTCTTATAAATTGATTATGTGTGTATGTCCCGTAGGTATTTCCATATTAAGGTTCTTGAGTAGTAGTAGTAGTAGTCACGAGCTGGAAGATGTAGGTAAGATGGCCTCCCACAAGATGGACTGGAGACTTAATCAAGGTAGCAGGGGGCTCTTGAATAATAATAATAATAATAACACAACAGCTTCACAAGTAAGCATATGTAAATAGCTTGTGATGTGGGTTCTTCAATGCGGATAAACATACTTAAATACTTTTTTTTGTTAACACATACGCAAATAGCCATGTTCATGCACACAAATATTGCAATGAGCGGAAATCGAACCCGCGACCTCTGCGTGGCAGTCCGTACACAGTACCATTGAACCACGGAGGTTGTCGTTGAATGTATGTGGACCGATCAGAATTAATCATTAATGAAGTTTTTAGAGACGGTTCAGGATTTTTTCAGGCTAAAAAAGATCTATTCATATACATAAGTTATGTATCTAGCTGGAATAGTGCCAGTTAAAGGGCAACAGAATCGTACCCTGTTACATGTGATCCAACAAGAGTTGGCGAAACATGGGTGTTATACATATCTCACCACCACAGGAAAAATATGAGTTTTAATCACCACGTTAGTAAAATGCGAATTGTTCATTACACTTATGTTTATTATAATTATGTCTAAGTTTACTCACAATATTTTGAATTACTGTATGTAATGTCCAAACAAATTTATTTAGAGCAATTTAAAAGCTGAGTATTTCCAGTGATTAAACATCAATGTACGAAAAGAGTTGGAGTTGTCCAAACAAGGGAGACCGTCGCCATTCGACTTTCTGCCTAACAAATGTTTCTGTAATGAAAATAAACATGCGAGCCTATTGCGAGCTATATTAACCTCTTACATATTATATTTACTCGTTCAAACAAGACTTAGCAAGATGCCAAGAGATTGTTATATCTGGGTTGTGTGAAATTATAATATAGCTTCAAGTATTTGCGGTTACTATAGTGACTTTTATGTGTAAATTGTGAGTTCGTTGGTAACTAACAAAGTTATGTTTGCGAGGATTATCTATAAGGCTGAAGGGCTAAAGCAAGCTGCTAAGGTGTAGCCTATTAAATACCATACTTGCTTATTTATTTATTTTATACTGACTGCTTACCATCAAGCAGAGTAGAGTCACTTTGGTAGGCTAATATACATATATAAATGTAAGAAAAACTACTTCACTGTACCATATAAAATACACATGAAACAGAAACAATAAAAGTTTAGTTATATAGTTTATTCGTTTCCAATATAAGATTTCTTCAAAAAATTCTCTTTTGTAGAACTTTATGTATTATTCTCTCGGGAAACCTCATTAATCTTCTTGTTAATGATTTTCAATGTTAACAAGCAAAATATATCATAAAAAACAAAATCCTAAATAGATAGAATCCCATTTTTTGTGCCTTACTTAACTTAAAAGGTGTTAATCGTGGGAGTGATATGGTATACAATTTTGCAATGTATCGTCTACGTTAATCAAAATTGTATACCATATCACTATATAAGTTAAAATCCATTATGCCGTTTAGGCTGTTAAACATGCTAAAGAAATATACATAATACATACTCTCGAAAAACATTACACTCTTTGACTTTGTCAGTCGGGCAAAAATAGAAAAATGGCGATGAAATTATACATACGACAATCGATTTTCGTGAAAACAAAAAAAAATGCAATCCAAATCCTCGAGTCATTTGTGTCTCGCCGGTGACAGCGAAATATTTGGTGGCAAAAATCTAGTTTTCAGAGTAAACACCTGGAGCGCTATTTATTTCCCCTTTCTATCCCATTCGGGAACGCTGACGCTACGCCTGACAAACTCGTATAACACAGATAGAATAGAATCCTATTATTAATATCATAAGTGCGTAAGTTTGTGTGTTTGTTACCTCTCAGCGCCTAAACGGTTGAAGCGATTATGATGAAAATTTGTATGTAGACAGATTCGGTGCCGGAGACAGACATAGGCTTTTTTATCTTGAAATTCGGTCTGGTTCCCGAGGGATACAACAAACCATATAGGGCGCGGGTGAAACCGCGCTGCGGCTAGTTAGTAAAATGATAATTTAAATGTGGTACAAGTAAAAGATGGTACAATTGGCCATATTAATAATACCATGTAAATCACTAAGTCTAATAGTCTCTAGGCACTAGGTAGTTGCTAATAGATGTATGCAATATATTATTTACTTATAGTAAGTTAATAGTCTTAACATATTTTAAATTGTGGTTTACTTCAGGAGACTAATTAGTATCGTTTAGGTTTGACTGTTCGAATAGATGGCTTAAATTCTGCCTTATTTTTCTAATGAATTAAAATTTTAAAGTAGCAATATCTGGCGAGTACTGAATTAAAAACATATACTAATAGAAACACATCAATCCAAAATATGTTAACCAATATCCACTACGCCAAATAAAAACTCACAAAAGCTAGAAAAGGATGGCAATAAAAGTAGAGCATAGGTACATTTTCACGTCTATATTCGACAAAGTTAACTTTAACGTCGATTTATTTAGAATTAACACTTATTCCGTTATAATAAGGCTCAAATTTTAATCTAATATGTGATTTTAGACGTGTTTTGTATGTAAAAGTGGCAGTGGCGTGAGTTTTCCGGGCGAAATTGGAAAAATATTCGTATTTTCACAATGGCGACGCGCGCCAATTTGAATATAGATTAGAAAATGTCACTACGTGCACTCTAATATGTTTTTTTAGTGATGGGATACATAATTTATCGATAAAATGTTTTAAATCATATATTTAGTTATAGATTTTTCTGTCTATATTATTCGATAGTAGGTATGTAAGTAAGTTCTCATTGAATTTAATTGTTTTAGTTTGATTTCTGTTTATGCGTACTAAGATATAGCTATTTATATCTTTTATTATTCATGTTATACCACATTATTAGCTAGAAGTCGTCTACTGTATAGTTCGGCTCAATCGTAGAGCTCTCCTAAAGGTTGGTATTTGCCAGAGTCACTACGTTTGGCGGAGACCGTAGGCAACTGACATTTACTACCCTGCTGACTGTTGCTACCTAGTTTTTTTTTAGTCGCCTCTTATGATACCTCGAAGGATCATCATCATCATCATCATATCAGCCAAAAGACGTCCACTGCTGGACATAGGCCTCCCCCAATTTTGGCCACCGTAGCCGGTCGTTCGCCGCCCTCATCCATCGGTTGCCCGCCACCCCTATAAGGTCGTCGGTCCACCTCGAAGGATAGATAGAATGAATACAGGGTAGGCTTGTAGGTATACAAGAAGAAAAAGATGGTTCTTTAACTAGACCGGGCACCACACGACTCTCTATTTTGTTACTCTGGTGAAGCTGTGTCTTTTCATTTATAATAGCAGGGCCGAATACCAATTCGATTATCTATAATCAATTTATCGATAATAATCCCCCAGTCCCTAGCCCAAACGTACGTATATAAGTTACATTCAACCTCTGGTAATGGATTTCCTGTTCCCGCCCACTTGGCGTTCTGCTATTTTTGCGCATACAATAAAAACGTTATAAAACCCATGGATTGGACCAATTTATAGTCTCTTTATATGCACATTTCGTAATATATTCTTATGGAAGTTATTTCCCCTAAACGAGGGGAATTTTCATTGTGTTTGACGCGGAGTTGATTGGTTTAATTTAGATTTCATGTTTTCAATTTAGTGAGAGTTTTTATACGAATGTCTAAAATGGTTGTAGAGTTTTTAGGATTTGTATGTATAGTTTGATAAATTTGTATGTACTTGTTTTTTCGCTCCAGCTACGAAACGAAGATAAGTGTCTGCCTCTTTACCGTCGGCAGGACACCTACGAACCTTCAACCTTATCCACGTCGTTTAGACTTCTTCATTGCTCTGTATAAAGCCGCGGTAATCTCAGTGTAAATAGTAAAACTTTAAAACATTACACATATTGTAAACCCTAGTAATCTCGTAATTTCCTCTCTAAACTAAATCCCTTTAGGCCACCACGTTCTGCAAACGTGGTAGCACTCCAACGTTATACTTATGTGTGTACCTCGTTGAAGGGTCTAGTTTAAAACCAAAGATTAGCATCAATCTGCTAAGCGTGGAACTTGACCCATCTCTGACACTGTCATGGGACTATCTACTAATATTTTTCATTTTAATAACAGTTTTTTATCAGCTTCTCTCGTGGGTAGGTACCTATATAATATGAGAATCGACCAAGGCAATGCACCTTATTGCACTCAACCCACTTAATAAGACTAGTGACTAAATCGAGCCCTTTCGATTATATTTTTGTAATAGATCTCTGCTTATTCTGCACCCATTATTATTATAATAATCTATTAGCACATCTAAACGTGTCAATAAACAGATAAAGACTGTTAAAAGCTTGCAGTTTTTGCCTTTCCTGTGTAGGAGGCGCCCCTTTTAAGTATCAGTATAAGATAATGCTGCCAAATCCCTCACTTAACACTGAATGCTACTTAAAGAAGTAGGTACTTTCTACTTTGGTGGTTTTAAGTGAGTACCATGTTTTTGAATGGGTACTTCCTGCGATTTTTAAACGTGTTCTTACTTTTTATAAAGGCGTGAACTACCTCTGTGATTCAATTATATCTATTTATTGCCACGTGGAGGTCGTGGCTCGATCTACGAGTTATTTAAAGTAACATCCATATAGTAATGTTATCGCCGGTTTTCTGTAGAAAAATTCTCAGTATTCTTCCGGAGTTTGAAATCGTGTCCAGTTTCAGATAGCTCACCTGTTACACCCACATCTACAAATATTTGTTTTTTTACAAATCTGAGTTTACTTTTTATCCGTTAATGGTATGTTTGACATTCATATCACGACACAAGGCTAATTCCTAGTGCTTTGTAGTTTCCGAAAATCGGTTTGGTTTCCAAGGGAGACAAAACTTATTTTACGCGCAGGCGAAGTCGCAGCTAAGTGCATACTGCATACCATGTCGCAGGCTGAATTCTTATATCACTATCACTCAACTTATTGCAGTGCTGTAGATAGACTCTTCTAACTTATGCACTAACACACTGTAATTTGAATATAAAACAATATGAAGAATAAAAAATGAATTTGCTAGCAATGTTTTCAGGCCATTGGTCTACCTATAAAAAATTAGGTATATGAGCACCAGTATAATCTTTGCCTTAAAAACAACGAAGTAATTTCGTCACCGTTCCTAACTCATTATTAATTTTTCACCATCACAAAAAACATTCTTTCAACTCGCCGAATACTACACATTTGTTAGTTTTTATGGGTCTAAGCGCCACTTCTAACCACTTGAGCATCGTACACCGTAACTCAACACTGACATTCTTCTGTCGGCATTCGGCTTTCGGCTTTCATTTTGCCGAACTAATATTTGAACACCTTTCGTCTGTCGGTAAAGTTTGCAAGGACATGCATTTTGTTCGAAATTGGCAAATGTAATATTAGACGTTTTAATGTCAATAAAGCTGTGTTTAATTTACGATTTGTAGGACCTCCCGGAACAGATTTTAGTTTGTTAAATAGATAGGTAGATCTGGCTATAAAAATGGTCTCAGTTTTTGTTAGATCTTCCCATGAGTTCTTTATCTCATTTATTCCTAGTTATTGGTTGATCCGTTGGTCATTTTTACATTCATAGGTGTGAAAATGATTTTGTGTGTGACTCTTCAAAAATATAGGTTTTCATAGAATTAAGTATTTAATTTGAAGAATATGTACCTATTTGATGAAGCAAATACTGTAATAAATGTATCTACGTAAATAATATTATTGACTGGCTTGTTGGTCTAGTGGTTAGTGACCCTGACTGCTAAGCCGGAGGTTGTGGGTTCGATTCCCACCCAGGACAAACCTTTGTGTGATGAGCATGATTGTTCGTTCTGTGTCTGGGTGTAATTTATCTATGATATGTATGTATTTACAAAAAAAAGGAAATATAAGCAGTATTTCAGTTGTTTAGTACCCATAACACAAGCAAATATAATTGCTTAATTTGGGGCTAGATGGCGTTGTGTGAATGTGGTAGAATATTATTATTATTATTATTATTAATACAAATTAAAATTCTATCATGATGCTGATACTGCACTGCATCCTAATGAGAACATACTGAGAAATCTGGGCTATATATTAATAAATAATAAAATACATAATATTATTTATTTATTTATTTATCTTGTAAAGTTTATTACAACTATGAAGTTTGCAGAAGTCCATGCGAGACTCGTACTACTAACCATCTGATGAGCTAATAGCTCGTCTAACAGCACTGAAGGAAATAATATAAAGAATAGTAAAAAATATCTAAATCCAACCATCCCTCGCAGTCATTTAATCACTTACCGTTTTTCACAGAAGTAATATTTCCCACAGTGAGTGCCCGTTATGTTTAACATATAATAATGTGTTTAATTGTTTTAAAACTACGACAAAGTACTGCCGACTGTGAGCTCAGCTGTCCCCTAGCATAGACTAATGTTGTGTTCAGAGAATACATGAACGAAGGCAACTAGCGAAACAATATGTGGTGGACGGACTTGGAACTAAATTTGACATAAGTAAAGCTGGGTCTTTCATACAATGAGGTCAATCAGTCTGTGTCTTCGAACAATATTCGAGATTCGTGTAAAAACTAAAACCTATGCCGACTGTGCATATCTGGATGTTACCTAGTACCTATCAAGTATTTTGCTTTGTAGTGTCAAAGGTTATTAGAAACAAGATTTTTAGAAATTCATTACAATATTTCTATTTATACTTGCCGTACTTACCTCAAATATAATTATTATTATGTTAACCAAAAGCTCATAATAACTCTCGGCAATAGTATAGCTATCAATAAAAATATTTTTGAGCCACTTTATGTCTACAATACTAAAAAATATATTGTAGACACTAAACTTCTAGGTTACTCTGTACCCCAAATATCATATTACCATCAATCAAAGGGTCCTAGTGGCTTAATCGCCCCACAAATATTTGCCTTGCCTATAAACCTTAACTTTAGCGCCCATTCGCCAAAGGTACTTTCACACCCCTCGTAGGGAGTTTTTATTACTTTTAAATATTGTTTGCATTGAGATTATTGTGTGTACTCAATGTATTTTGTCCTTACGAGATTGTTTTGTTTTTAAAGTGGTTTTGTTTTGTTCTAATGTTACATAGACCACCCTCTAAGATGAAGTATATTTCGGAGATTAGTTTTGCTTGTTAATTACTATGTATGAAAATCTTTCACCGTAAAATGTCAAATTTAAATAAATGATGTGATAGCAAATAAATCATCTAATTCAAGACGTAACAGCGTCTAATGTTATGACTATCTATGCCACTGCGATTTTCAATGAAACCGCATTATGGCATAAATTCCGATAATAATTATTTCATGTTTAAATTATCGGCTAAACTATATTCACTATTAAACTTTCGCGTTGCGTAATATAATTTATTAACATACAGGAATTTACGCAAACATGCATTAAGTATTTACATACCTTATTTTTACCACTCTGTCTGCTTGTGACCACGGCCGGTGAAACCTGGTCGAAACGTCAAGCAAAATAACGTAAGTAAATACCTAATGCATGAACGCGTAAATTCCTGTATGTTTATAAATTATAAACTATATTCGTTCTTTCAGAGTCTAATTAATGTTCAAATTAAATTTTATTACAATCTAATAATACTCTTAGCTCTGAAGAAAACTTACGGGTACAATTTACTATGGCGGTAGCTGATAGACGTAGTAACCTTCGAGCTATGCTAATCTCATAGGCAACTACTTTTATTTTACCATGCATTTGACCTTAAAACATATTTTAGTTTTACCAATAGATCTCCAAAGTAAACAAAGTCGTAGTTTTTGACGTCTATTTCTCACCCAACTTCTCCTAAACCTGTAAAAAAATTTTATTACGACAAATTTATTTTGAAAGATTTTTGTGAATACCTGCATTAAATATTACATTAAAGTAGAGAAACGCAGATAATTACAAAGATTAGTAATTATTTCGTAAAAATATATTAGGTTCTAGTAACACTATAGCTAAAGTTAAAAGTTTTCAAATTCTCATTCAGGTACAGGCAAGTGTGAGGCGCATTGAGGCGTGAAGATACAGGCTCTATTCATAACATGGTCTAAGCTCCAAGCGTATAAGATTAGCCTTTTGTTTGTAGGCCACAATATGATGAAGCTTTGTTAGTTCATGTTTATAAACTTGTGCTTGTGAAGAGCTGCTTGTATTTCTAGGAATAGTGTTGTAGTTGAAGTGTTATTTCATTGAATTAAATACCATTTTCCTTCGTTTTTTAGGTATATATTACACATTTATTATTATAAGTATAATACATAACTTCACGCATGTCTCCCATTAATGGTGTAATCAGAGACTATAGAACGCCATTTGCAGCGATACAAACTACATTCTTTGCTTGAACATTCATCATCTTTTCATACACACACGTCGGTTATGGGTGCTTGTATATAATACATACAAAGAATTTCAAATATTATAAATAAATGCAATAATTTAACACTACAGTCCGCGGTATTGTCTGGCACCAAGTGTAACACCTTACGCCCACGTATGATGCATGACGTCGTGGCTTCCGGTGGCGTACTTCCGGTGCACGCCCCCTGCCATTTTGTAAACACATTCACAAACGTAAACATGCAGTTTACAACATTATCAGTGACAGTTATAAGGGGTGGCTACTTTGGAACACGATTAAGGGTTGGAAAATTTAGTGATATCTGGTATTTTGGTGCAGTCTGCCCCAAGTTCCTTTGGGAGATAAAGTAGCTGTGTTCAGCAGTAGAAGACTTATTTATTTATTTATTATATGCATTAATGTACACCATTATAAACATTTGCTTAATAACTCGTCATAGTCGTAGAGTAGTGACAGATCTGATATTTATTAAACTTTACAGGGCAGGCATTTGAAAATAATAAGTTACTATAAGCGCCTCACAAAACTATTTTTTTTTTATGTAGTAATAATATTTAGATATTGTTGTATTTACATTAGTAAAAAGTGAAATCCGCCATTATACTATCATGACGAACTAATTGTACAGTAATAGTAGTACAATCGGCGGCCTTATCGCTAAAAGTGCTTTCCTCCAGTCTTAATGATGATAATGATAGGCGCATAGTTTTGAGAATTAGAAATTTTATAAGATTTGTGGCAAACAAGCGTGCTGCGTGATTGTTAATGGTAAACTAATCTATGGGTTCTCCAAGCATTCCAAAATGAATGTCAAAAAAATCCAGCCCATCGTGTAGAATATGGGATTGACATAAGCTAACGCCAACATTGTCATTAGCTTATGTCAGTCCCTTACATTTTTTTATCTATTCTATTCTATTAGCGTTTATGCAACTTGTCTACACCCTCAGGGAAGAAAAGGAAGAAAACAGAGGTGGTAATTGGGACGCCGGAGCATATACTTACCGAACTTAACGATAAGAACTAGTATAAAAACGATAAAACTAATACATTTCGTCCACATTCTATGAGAGATTATTATTTCCTGAGTATCTTGACATAAGATCGTTACCATTGCGATCGCCAATTCGTCTGTCAAGCTGACTGATTATACCTACCTAGTAAAACTTCGCAAATAATTTGTGTACGGACATTTGTTAATGTCCCAGATAGAGTGAAGTGGATGATAAAAAGTAGGAAGGCTAACCCCACCACCATGTGGGATGAATAATCGGCAAGAGAGAGAGAGAGGACACGCAGAGGCCTTGGCTTCTTTCTACCCCTCGGTCGGGTAAACTGATGTTAGGTTTTTTGTCTAAGTATGAGCTCGGAGTCTGGAATTGTGCCCTGTTAATAAATAACAGAAGACTTACTTCCTTATTACATGATCCTTATAACTTGCGAAACATGGCTGATAGAAACCGCTGCCTATACCTTCGGGTGAAAAAGGTTGATGCTATATCACTACCTATCACTTTTATGATAAATTTTAAATGTAAACCCAAAAACCTCGCGAATATTAAGCACTGTTAGCGTCTTTATTTCAAAGTGATAATATAATCAAATTTTATTCAACACTTGATATCACGATCGCTGTCATAAGCTATAGAATTCACATTTTATCCAACAAAATACAGTGTAAGTACACAATGCTCACTAACGCATACATACGATCAAATTATTCTGATCTCAGGCACATTTAAAAGGGGTTGAAGTGTTTTTCTGTGACTCCTAAATAGCTATTGTATATGAATGTTTATGAAATAGATTCAAAAGATATTGTGACTGCCTCTGTAGTTCGGTGTATGCGTCAAAGCTCATAGTAGTCGTATCGTAGCAGTGCGTTGCGATGCGGACCAGTACGGTCCATCTAAGGTGCGATAGTTCTTTAAAAATACCTACCCGTTGTTATGGTTTTAAGTTGTGATAAATAAATAAAATGTACTAAAGTAATATTAAAGGATTTTTGTTATGCATTGCGATGCGGTGCAACTCGCCGTAATTTACGCTAACCTGTCACTAGACTATATTATATCACTACTATCAATTACACAGACTATATACTAAAATGGCAATCTCCACAAATCTATGATAGCTATGCTGCATAATGTTATTGTCTTGAGGCTTTTATTTCTCCGCATTAAGCAGATCAGGGACATTACATTGAGCAGAGAAGTGCGTAATGTCATGTTAATGTATGTAGTTAATATCAGTGTTTGTCACTTTATTTTAAGTATTATAGCATAAAATATATATTTAGGAATACCAATAAAGATCTTTTTTATGTTCCTACGTTAAGGATGTGAAATAAATATGTTATGTATGCATGCAATATTGCATACTGTGATAATATTGTTAAATTAATAATTAAAAATTAGATTTCAAGAATATTATTATATCTAAGACTTGTTTTGTATAGTAGAGTATTACAATTTAGATTTGTGTTTGTATGTATTGCTAATACGGTTAATTTTAAAATCGGTTGGTGAGATTGAAATGTTGAAAGTATGTCCATATTTACTATTGTTGCTACTATTTTAGACAGTAAAAATTTTCGTTTACCTAACGTGTCTAATGTGTGATTTTTCATGCTGTGCTTATATTATTATTTTGTTGATTTGACAAATGTATTGATACCATCTAAATACCAATAAAAAGACATTGTATTGATTAAGTATAACAATTTTTATTTATATATTATTATTTATATCTTTTTGTGTGCAATAAATAAATAAATAAATAAAGAAATAAGTGCTATGACTGTTTATTTTAAATACATTAAAAATAATGACTGTTTCAAATATTTAATATACTTAATTGCGTGAATAAAAAACATTCAAATATAAAATGAGTTTCGCAACCTTTTCTAATAAATCGTAACACAGACTTCATATAGGTAGATGAATAATATTATTATTAATATTTGATTGTTGGATTGATAATTTTAAATTAGAGGAATTGCTAGTTAAAGTAGTAATTTTATGTATTATTAATTGTAAAACGAAAAAAACGCTGTATTATTTGTTTTATATAAAGATGGTAACCTTAATTTTGTTTTATTAATTACTGTAAAAAATCATGTAAAGGTATTTCATTCAAACCATACTTGGGTGCGGTGGCACAAAACAAAATTAATTATTAAAAGTATTTCGGGGACAAATGAAACTATTATTTCCTATCTTTCCCCGATTACAAGTTCGGGGGAAGATGACACGAAAATTCCCATTTTCCCCCATTCGGAGGAAGACATGTGGGGGAAGATAGAAGATAGAAGAATAAACCTTTGTAACTATAAAACACTTAATGCTTCATATTGGAGAGTATGTAAATTCGATATTAGTTTCTTTAGGTAAGTGGCTTTTTTATACCTTAGTGTATAATATACGAAAGTTAATGATGCTGCTAACCCCTAAAAATCTCATTGTATAAAACAACGATTTTGTGGTCAACTGAGCCCACAGGCCGTTTAGCCCGCGGGCTCATTTGACCACTTTGGGTTTTTATGGGTGACTTAGCCCACTAGCCGGTTAACTCAGCCCGCGAGCTCAGTTGACCACTTGCTGCGGCTGAGGGTCTACTCAACCTGTGGGCTCAGTCGACTACTTTCTACCATTTCGTGGTCAACCCAGCCCACACCTTCCTACGCTGACACAATATCTATTTAAAATTACTATGTATAACAATCATTGAATGCTTCCTTAGTATTCTTTATAATAAAAATTTAAAGACGTGAGTGGTTTTTTGTATAAGTAAATTTTATTGTCCATCTTCTTTTAAATAAAATTATTCCTTTTCCCAAAATCTGAATAACTAAATGACTATATATACCAAACTATATAGTGATGCAATGCCATATTGCGATCAATCTAATCTGTATAAAAAAAAATACACAATCCTATTTTATTTTTGTTTTCAAAGTCAGTTAGAATTTCATTAATTTTATCATTTATCCCAATGACTTCATTTTTAACCCCCGACGCAAAAAAGACGATATGTTATAAGTTTGACGTGTCTGTGTGTGACTGTCTGTAGCTTCCTAACGGATGAACCGATTATGGTTTTTTTTTAATTTAAAAGATTTTTGATGAAAATCAATTCAAGATAGCCGCCGCCACAAAATGGCGAATTACATATTTTTGGACAACTTCCTCAATATGGGTATCAAATAAAAGGGCTTGTCTAGAAGAATACATAAAGAATAATAAATTTTAAATCTAAGATGGCCGCCACCACAATTTTAATTTAATTTGTTATTGTAATTATTTAGGTAAGAGTTCAATGACAATTCAAAAATTATGACAAATACCTAAAATTATTTAATTATTTAAGAATGTTATGCAATCTCTTTGCGAAGAATTTAATGACAGATAGTAATTTTAAATATATATTATTATTGTGGCAACGTAGGGGGGATGTGGGCTGGGTTGACCACGAAAGGGTAGAAAGTAGTCGACTGATCCCGCAGGTTGAGTAGACCCTCAGTCACAGCAAGTGGTCAACTAAGCCCGCGGGCTGAGTTAACCGTCTAGTGGGCTAAGTCATCCATTAAAAACCAAGAGTGGTCGACTGAGCCCGCGGGCTAATCGGGCTGTGGGCTCAGTTGACCATAATATCAAAAGAACGATCAATGAAATTGTCCCTAACAATACCTACTTGAATTTTGACAAGTTAATCTAAAAGAACTGTATTCACAATGCAAATAATATAAGCTCCTAAAAACTCGTAAACGTTCAACTAGGTTGATTAGGTGAGTGTTCTTTTGTACTCGATCCAATACTCGAGAATGTGCCACCCTCGCAATAAAATGTTATACGCCTACGTTTCATATGCAAAATTCTTTTAAACCAGTAAAAATTGGTAGCCTTATTCTGGAGATTTACTCTGCTACCATGAGAGTAAAAATTCTGTGAGAAATTATCAGCACTCCTAGTAATTTATTCATAAACATCGTAGCTAAAAAACGTATACTGGGCACAGGCCTCCTCAAAACATTTTGACCAATAGGGGATCGGACAGTAATCAGATTAAAATCTAAAATGTACTTAAATATAATAAATATACAATTTTATGATTATTTATCGAATCATAATTTAATATAATTCATTTAAATATTTATAAATGAAGAAATAAAATGTTGTTATTTACAATATTTTTAATCTGTACTGAAACACCAATCACATTGTGTGATGTCATTTGTGGGCAATCATAGACTGCACGGGTACTACCTAGTTAGTTCACTCAGGTATTTTGTTGAAATTCTAAATGTTTCTAAAAGATTACTGTTAAACTAGGATACAGTAATTGATTTAAAAACTGTCACGTGGTGTTTCTCCAGTTTTTCATAATGGAAACAGGATTTACGAAAGCCTTATGATGAATGATATGATTTGCAATTTCTTTGCAAGTAATTTAGACTTTTGTGAGGCTGAACTTCGAAATGTGAAAACTTGTGTAGGTTTTATAACTACCCTCATAATAATATATTATTCGCATGTAATTTTTCATATCATTAGAAAGCTGAAACAAGTAAAAATTATGTATGTCATCGTAAATATAACCTCTAACATTACCTACACAATGTATAAATTCACTGCGATTTAATTTAACCATATTTCATTCCATTTATTTGTAGTAGGTAGGTAAGAAATTACCGTCAAAATGATCTTCACAAAAGTAAATTCGTGAAGTTACAGACATCTCGCCCGTCGGAACTTTTCTCGCTAAGTCTAACCATTTTTTTCGTATAAGTACCTATCTGCTTTTCTTGGAACATCAATGAATATTTAATTCGGAGTAGTTTTTGATGTGTTTATACATTGAGGTACTAACTGCACACTGACGATATTTTTTCGTCCCATAACAACAAATCAAGAATATACTCCACAAAACAAAACTTCTCTCGAACATAAGTTCGTTCAGCTGTTTTGTTATGACCACAAATGACGTCACGCGCTGTCAGACGACATATCGTGGCGTTTTGGCGGGATTTTTAAACAAACAAAATTAAAACACGATTTTGTGTACCTAAAAGGCTATAAATAAATAAAATTTTATTTTTTATGGGAATAAGTATCCATAAAGATTGATTTCAAACACTTTCTGAAAATTGGTCCGATCCCCTATTCAAAGCAGGCGGCATCCATTGGTTGCCAGGTTGTGAATCCAACTCGGTCGGGTTCTGCTTAGTGGTCGTTATTCCACACGTTTTCATATATATATTCATCAATTATGCAAGCTGTCGCATCGCTATTTTCTATAAAAAGAATATATTTAATGCAGAGAATCATAAACGTATTTTTTTTATTAAAGTAAGTAGGTAAAAAAAATACCATGCATGAGATTCATTAAAAATAAACAAAAATATAGCTATGTTTAATAACATTAAATCTCGGAATAAGTACACACGATAGCGTTTCGAATAATAAGAGTTGATTTTCGATTTGGATAGAGCGGCGGCCCCGGCTGGCAATTCTCTAGATCCGCGATACACATTCACTTGGGAAATCACGTAGCACATGCAAATTTAACGCAAAGCCAAATAGAACTGATATTGGGCTATGTAGTCTTTATATTTTTAAAGCTTAAGGAGAAAAGAAGGTTTATGTAAAAATATGCTTATTGGTTGAGGTTGAAATCAATTGTTTAATTTTGTACTTAGTTTGAATATGTTTGCTATTTAGGCGTACTAGTGGCCGCTACGACCAGATTAACTAAAGAAACTATAATTAAGGACTAACCTAGCCCAACCATAGTTTCTGCAACCAGTACTGAGGCCACGGGCACGACGGGTCGTGATTCTGGCCGTCTATTGCGCGAAGTGTCTAAAATTGTAGTTTAATTTACATTTAAACTCAAATCATTAATCGGTACGATGAACTCAGAAGTTTTATTTTTACACACCTACAAAATGACATGACTCCAATTTCTATGCAGTCCAAATTGTATATTAGGCAGTTAGTGAGGCCGAAAATGGTAGACGTTATACCAAAAAGCCATCGTCTAAGCTGCTGGTTTGTACTATGGCGATTTTATGAGTGGTTTCCCCCTGCTTCAAAGACCCAGCATCAAACTATTTCACTATGGCGAACACGAACTGGGCGTGGCAGGCGAGGACCCCTTCTATTGTTTAATTACCGTAATATATACCTACCGAACAACACAAAGCGTATGCGTGGTAAAGTGGGCAATAGATGAAACTCCTTTTGCTTATTATATAAAACTAACGACTTGCCCCAGCATCGCCAGTAAATATTTATAAGCTATTGCTATGATTACAAATCGTTGAAATTTTCTACCATAATATGCATATTGTACACAGCTGGACCCGCCGGAAGAAATGCTCTTAACTATAATGAAATTTGTATCAAAGTACGTTGCGTGGTTTAGAAGAATATAGTGGCGAAACAGACAGAAAAAAAACAGAGTCTCTACTATATTATATACTCTTAAGAAATTAAAGACATTATTGTGTCTTTACTTGATCCAGTTATTGTATGGGAAAATTTAGTTCTCAGTGTCGTTGGCCAAAATTTAATATAGAAACCGTTAAATTGCCTAAATCCTAATAGTCGTTATAAAAAGGCCATCGGCATGATGTGTAAATCATTAAACAGATTAATCATTTATAAATATTAATTACTAGATGCGCCCTACGGTTTCACCCGCACGGAAAATATGTTTTGTTGTATCCCTCGGGAATCACACCGATTTTCGGTATAAAATACCTATGTCCGTCTCCGGCACCGAATCTACATACCCATTTTCATCGAAATCGTTTCAGCCGTTTAGGCGCTGAGTGGTAACAAACACACTCACACACACAAACACACAAACATTCGCATAAATTTATAATACTAGTAGAATGATGTACATTTCAACCGCGCGGCCAACTCATAAAATTTGATGAAACTTTGCCACGAATTAGTGGTAATTTGTTACTATACATATCTCATTTCCTGAATTTGTTGCAAAAAAAATTAAGACGCTATGACCAAAAATAGTTGGCCGCTAGCACCGCCACGTGCCGTAGTCACCGCCTATGATTACACAGAAACTAAGTCATGCAAATATGCGAATGATACCTTAAAAGAAAGGTCTTAATTTGTTGTATTTGTTGCAAAAATAAAAAATTAAAAATCTTAAATAAACAAAAAGTTATGCGATATTTAGTTTCCGGTAATGGGTAGGCAGGTATCTCACCATTTATATCAAATTAATAGAGGTTTATGTGTATGGTCAATTTGTTGCTAATTTGTTGCAATGAATAAACAGAAAAAAATACTAGCAAGTAGTTTAAATAATTTGTTAGAGTCGATTTTAGTTGGCCGGTCGGACGGCAATATGCCTAAAATTCAATGGCGTTTATTTCGTTAGTGAAAGTAGGTATGAGCTTAGTTATAGTACTAATCGACAGATAACATATCCTAGTTTGGATAAATGTGGCGAAAATAGCCGTCAAACTCATAGTTTAGGATATAATAACTAAAATATAGTACCATCAAACTGTATAAGAGTAGGGTGACCATGATTACTTACATTAGTACGAATGCATCTTTTTAAAATAATAATAAATAGATGGACGTGGACTTACATTATAGTATGTTAGTTTTTTTCCTAACCTGACCTATCCAATTTGACTAAAAGTTATCAATAGTTCACCGGAATAGAATATAAAATATAGCTACCTATATCGTCTAAGATCCCAAGAACATTTTAGTGGACTGATTACTAACAGGCTGAAATTTCGTAAGTAGCTTCGATTAGACACGACACCCGACTATCGATCAATGAGAATCCTGTAAAATTGTAGCTAATGAAGGAGTGAGTGAAAAATGAATTGCAAGCGTCGGACTGGGAAAAGGTGCCACTCAATTTGTAGGACAATGTAACCACAATAATTGTTATCCGCTATTAAGTTTGTATTAATAATTAGGACTTCTTCTTCGCCGTGACACTTTTGGCAGAGCGGTCGTGGTCATCAGGTTGTGACTTCCGTAGAGAAAGATGTTATTTGCCTCACGATCATCTGCCATTTCTATCTTGTGGCAGCCATCCTGCTGCACTCGTTCAAGGAGCCACCCACAGCAGACTTCACCTTGTCGGTCCATCTCATGGGTGACCGCCCTCGCCCTCTGGTGTTCTCTGCTTTGCCCTGAACTACAAGACGTTCGATGGAGTCGTTATCGCGCCAAGAAACATGCTAAAAAAACTTAAAATGCGACTCTGCACAACTGCTGAAAAACGTTACTTAATACCGATTCTTCGAATATAGTTGGTGCGGCAATCGGTCCTCGACACTTCCAGCAACCGCCTCCAGCACCACATCTCCAAAGCATCTACTTGTCGCAATGTCTATGTTTCCTTGGCGTATAGAAATGGGGAAAACAGTGATCGTACTAGGCGGATTTTAGTTGCTTTCGTAACGATATAACGAATCGTTACGAATTAAAACACAAGAATAAGTAATAATTAAACTATTGCTAACCTTCTGATTCCGGTGAACCATTGATAGCTCCTTTAGTCAAATTGGATAAGTCAGGGTAAGAAAAAAACTAACATACTATAATGTAAATCCACGTCCATCTACTTATTATTATTTTAAAAAGATGCATTCGTACTTATGTAAGTAATCATGGTCACCCTACTCTTATACAGTTTGATGGTACTATATTTTAGTTATTATATCCTAAACTATGAGTTTGACGGCTATTTTCGCCACATTTATCCAAATTATATATTATATTATTATTATTATATTATTATTATATAAACGCCATTGAATTTTAGGCATATTGCCGTCCGACCGGCCAACTAAAATCGACTCTAACAAATTATTTAAACTACTTGCTAGTATTTTTTTCTGTTTATTCGTAGCAACAAATTAGCAACAAATTGACCATACACATAAACCTCTATTAATTTGATATAAATGGTGAGATACCTGCCAACCCATTACCGGAAACTAAATATCGCATAACTTTTTGTTTATTTAAGTTATTTCATTTCTTATTTTTGCAACAAATACAACAAATTAAGACCTTTCTTTTAAGGTATCATTCGCATATTTGCATTACTTAGTTTCTGTGTAATCATAGGCGGTGACTACGGCACGTGGCGGTGCTAGCGGCCAACTATTTTTGGTCATAGCGTCTTAGTTTTTTTTGCAACAAATTCAGAAAATGATATATGTATAGTAACAAATTACCACTAATTCGTGGCAAAGTTTCATCAAATTTTATAAGTTGGCCGCGCGGTTGAAATGTACATGTAGAATGTAGCTCAGTCATGAGGTTTTTAATTACGTATGTCTCACCGGTGCACGATTTCTGTATAAAGATTAGTTTTCAGATTAAATACTAGAGGCGCTGTTAGTTTTCTTTAAAGCTATTTTGTGATGTCACCGATAACATTAATTCATGTTCAGCTTCGGCTATTCTCTACTACTTCCACTTAGCTACAGAAGTCATTATAGAAGTTTATAAAATGTTGAAATCTGAATAGAGATCTTTCAAAAGATGCAACGAAAAATGATAAATTTTATCACTAATTTAGCCTGCGACTTGCGATTTTATAAATTACAAATAAAAAGAATCAAACATAGGTTAAAAAAACAAATTATTTCAAAATTGATTACCCACTTTGTAAGATAAATATCTTTTTTACTAATCACTGTATTAAGTCGTTTGCACCGAATGATAGCTTGAACGAAACTCAACCAACAGAGCGTTGCCACATTATGTACTCCAAGCGCCTCCAGATTGTGTGATATTCTAATTAAATAATAAATATACTTCTAAAATATACTTAGTTATTTTAATAGCCCCTCGTAAAATAATTACATCAATCAGACACCCGTATCTGAGGGCATAATTTAAAAAAAAGAAGCCTCGACGCGCCCATTCGTATTAGTTACAATTAAAAACAAAAAATTATGCAAAACGCCCAATTTTCTTCTTTCAAGAACAATAAAAAGAATATAATTAAATTAAATACAATTAATTAACTAAACAATAAAAGTTGAATAGTTAATGTTGGTACACACGAACTTGAACTGAAAAGTTTCGAGTATAATTTGAACGAAAAATGACTTAGTTCTGTGCACCGGGCCTTAATTAAGAAATTAAGATAAGGGCGGGTACACAAATAAAGCATTTTGTAATCTACGCCGGAAGCCGGTCGGAAGCTATCCGAAACGGACACCGAGCTTAAATTTGTGTGCATAATAAAATACTTAAATCGAAAACTTTGGTCCCTACCATTTGTTTTATTTCAGACAGTAAACTATACTATACTAATCGCATGTCCGCCGTTATGTCAACATTTATGGCGATAAAATAATTGACATTGAAACATTTGTGTGATACGCAATTATTATTTTGATCAAGATGTAGTACGTTGTTTTCTTTAGCACGGCTTGTTCTTAGTACAAAAGATGTTATATTATTTCATCTTATATTACATGTTCAACTAGTGAAATGTAAACTTATCTTCTTGCACACACTAATAACGAATTTGTTTTAAGGAGCATTTTTACAATTTATTTTGCCACATACTAGTTAAAAACGTTTCGTAAAAATTAACAAGACCTATCATTTCGATCGAATTTCGACTGTCGCACCGGTAGTAAGGGCTGTCGTTTCGATACAAAGCGTTCAAGGTATACATAAATTCCAATTAAGCGAAGGTGTGACAAGACGATCACGAATTTAATCGCATCAGTTTAGAATATTTTATTGTTCTCGTTATGACGTGTGCTGAAACATCGATTTTATAGTAAGGGGTGTTTAAAGATAAAATAGTGTTAAATTTAATTACTGATTAGGAATTCACGGCATTTGTCTTTTACAATTTATTGCAGCTAGCGATAGTTATGTAGTCAAAAATGTCCAGTTCTAAGTACAGGTATACCGCCTCTATGGTTCGGTGGTACTGTGTATGGACTACCACGCAGAGGTCGCGAGTTCGATTCCCGCTATGTGCAAATATTTGTGTGTATGAACATGTCTATTTGCATTGGTCTGGGTGTTTCTATGTAACGGGTGGCGCAAAAGTAAAGACCCTATTTGGTTCAGCTATAACATTTTTTCTAAATTAGAAAACTAGATTTAGATTTTTTTAAATGTATATTTGTGCCATTAAATTTCGTACCATTAGGATTTAAAGATGATGTCTTTTAAATGGTGACCTCCAGAGTTGATACACATTTGAGCCCTATTTATGACATTTTGCATAACTTGCCGTAACACTTCCTGCGATATGTTCGTTATTTCTTGACGAATGTTTTCTTTTAGAGCTGCGAGAGTCTGTGGCTTGTTCACATACACCCGAGATTTCAAAAAACCCCAAAGAAAGAAGTCTGGACTGGTCAGATCGGGTGATCTTGCAGGCCAAGGCAAACTAAAAGTTACTGTATGGTGTGGCATCTGTGTTGACAGAGTGATCGGACCCTATTTTTTCGAAGACGCTGGAGGCAATGCGATTACTGTCACTGGAGAACGCTACAGAACCATGTTACGTGAGTTTTTGATACCCAGTTTGGACGAATTGGGGCTGGAGCACATCTGGTTTCAACAAGACGGCGCTACGGCACACACAGCGCGCGACACTATGGACTTAGTGAGGGACGCTTTTCCAGGCCGAGTTATCTCTCGTTTTGGCGATTTGCCTTGGCCTGCAAGATCACCCGATCTGACCAGTCCAGACTTCTTTCTTTGGGGTTTTTTGAAATCTCGGGTGTATGTGAACAAGCCACAGACTCTCGCAGCTCTAAAAGAAAACATTCGTCAAGAAATAACGAACATATCGCAGGAAGTGTTACGGCAAGTTATGCAAAATGTCATAAATAGGGCTCAAATGTGTATCAACTCTGGAGGTCACCATTTAAAAGACATCATCTTTAAATCCTAATGGTACGAAATTTAATGGCACAAATATACATTTAAAAAAATCTAAATCTAGTTTTCTAATTTAGAAAAAATGTTATAGCTGAACCAAATAGGGTCTTTACTTTTGCGCCACCCGTTATAATATGTATGTATTTACAAAAAAAAAGTATTTAAGTATGTATATTTGCATTCTAGAACTCATAACACAAGCTATTATACTTAGTTTGGGTCTAGATGGCCTTGTGTGTAGTTGTTGAAATATTATAATATTATTATTTTTATTACCTAACTGTAAAAGCGGACAAATACACTGTTTACACTGGCTTTTCCCCGTTTACACAGAGTTCTTGGTGATTTTAGCATAAATGGGCCAGATCGACCAAGTAAATAATTATTTCTTATAAGGCTTCCTGCAGCGCGGTTTCACTCTCGTCTTTAATTACTGCTCAGCTCCCGTCGCCAGTAAAGTGATGTTACATAGCCCGTTACCTTCCTCAAGAGCTGGGCTATCATACGCAAAAAAAATGATTCAATTCCGACATTTAGTGCCAGAGATGAGCGCGTTCAAACAAACAAATTCTTTGGCTTTATATATTAGTTTCAATATTAATTTGTTTTTCGTCGAGTGAGAGAGCACCAGAGATCCAATTATCCCCCTGTTCCTTTTTCTTTCTCGTCATTCATATCCTTCTCCTGTCAGGATCGGCAACGGCTTGATTGTTAAATAATGTAAATAAAAAAGGAAATAAATATTTTCTTAGTATTGTTTCTGCAATGTCATGCGAGCTGTGTTTTCTAAGCATTCTGAGGTTACTGCTTACTATTAATTGAGCGAAGTTTCTATGCTTGTTTGCCACCAAAAATTATTCTTGCTTCTGCCAACTTCTCGCATAAATAAAAATAATAAATTATTTAATTTCGTGTGAACAATATTTACAAAGTCAATGTCCATAGAATTCTGACGGCGCCGGCGTAAAATTATTCGTTACCATTAACTTAACATGCAAATTAAATAGCGGAAATAATATAAAGATAATAAAGAAATTTAATAGTTTTATGTTTTTATCAGTTGCGGATTACATAAACAGTGCTACGGATAATATTAAGTTAAGCCGTCGGCGCCGCTCACAATAGTCAAACATTTTGTGATAATCGTGTGCGAAGTGACTTGAAAAAATCGGACTACAGGAACTATTATAATATATATTTATTATATTTATTTGTGTTCTTGGCCCTTACTATTAAGGTAATATAAGAATAGAATCTTTTTTATTGCACATTATCTATATATTACAAAAAAAAATAGAACTGCAGTACATTAGATAAAAACAAAATTAACATAACAAAATAATAATATCACAACATAATACCACAGCATATATTATATAGCTTGTGTTATGGGTTCTAGATACGGATATACACATAGGTACTTAATTAATTTTCTTTTGTAAATACATACATATTATACATAGAAAGTCCCAGAACAATGCAAAGAGACGTGTTCATGCACACAAATTAATATTTGCACTGAGCGGGAATCGAACCTGCGACCCCTGCGTGGCAGTCCATACACAGTACCACCGAACCACAGAGGTCGTTACAAAAAGAAGGTGATCGAGTCGTCAATCACTCTTTCAGTTGGACATAAGCTGCTCCCAAAGAAGGGACGGTTGCTTCGTTTAGAAGGTGGAATGGTGACCACAGGTTGAGTTATCTAAGTATTATTTTTGCCATGCTTAGAAAACAGTCATGTCTATAGGTTTTTTTTTTCTTATATTAGCCTACCAAAGTGACTCCACTCTGCCTGATGGTAAGCAGTCAGTGGAATCCAGAAGTGACGGACACCATTCCAAACGGTGGCCTCCACTATCACGGCTTAGTGAGATGCTTTTCACGCCCCGCTTAAAAGACCCAGGATCAAAATTAGATCGGAACACATGCGCTGGCAAAGAGTTCCAGGCTTTAATTGAGCGACAAAAGTATGAAGTGCTGAACCTTACGATAAGTTACGATTACCACCCACCATCAGGTGTGCTTGTTTGCCACCAAAGTTGTATAAAAAGGTGATATTTTGTGTGCTGCTACTCCTTACCTGGCATACTCATGCTTCTTACGACCCCCACGGGGAGACATAGGGTGGTTCCATAGTTTAGCCTATAGCCGAGCCTGCTCTATTACTTCCTTATATATTATTCTATTCATTAATTAAGCAACTAGTTTAACTCCATGACTTAGTCATTTAAATATTCGTTAATTATTCCCGTTCTTATACTTTTATTTAGTTTATTAGGTTTAGGTTCAAGTCCTTTTTAAGAGGACTTGAACCTAAATGAAACTAAAGGAGAATGGCGAATGTTAAACTGAGTAATTACTTACCACGAAGGCATGATGGCTTGTTCAAAGCAGATCAGATTTATATTTTTCTTTTAAGTATAAGAGTTTTTCATGATATATCTCACTCAGGTTAATATTTTATTTAGGATTAAAATATAGGTGCGGATGGTGTAATTACTTCTATTTTTATTAAATACGTAATAATAATGTCAGTCTATAACTGTCCCACCCCAAGGCAAAGGCCGCTACTCACACAAATTTATAATTAGGTAGGTATTTAGTTTTTAGTTCCTTTTTATTTTATTTTCTGCAGTCTACACTTTTTGGAGAGTTGTTTTGTTACACATGGCATAGCGGTCATTTACCGATCTTATTAATGTGTATACTTAGTGTATATACTCGTAGCCCAAAGTAAATAAGTGGTGTTCTACAGGAGTGGTTACTGATTAGATTTTTCTGATTTAATAAACAATCTCTAGACATTTTATTAAGTAACCTATAAAATGTGTGTGTGCCATGATATAATTTCTTTATGTTTGGTCATTAATTTCGTAGCACGATATGCTGCATATGGACGGTGTAAATATAGGCTAGTTTATTATAATATAGGAAAAAAAAATCAATATACTTGCTACATCGTTCGCTAGAAATTTTCTTAGTATTCAATCAAAATACGCCTGTGCACTAAGTATGTATACGGGCCTACTAATTGAAATTTACAGTCTAATATTGAATTTATAATCTGGCTACATTGTTATTTATCATTGTAAAGGTTTATTAAACTGTTTGCAAAGCTGATATCCGTAACAAAGTAATTTAATACTGATTAGGGTAAATTTTCAATTTAAATTCAATTGTTTTCACTAATAACTTTGTATCGCAGAAATAATAAGTTAATATCGACTCGATAATGTTTTTTCTATGGGTAATAATTAAATGGGAATTAAAATGGGCTTATGGCGAATATTGAACAGAAATTTTATTACTTGCGCTGATTAGATGTTTTTTTTTTTTTACATTAACACCATAATAGCAGGCAATGGAATAAACGTTATGCCTTTGTGATTAGGGCATCGGGCATTGCATCTCAATGTATATATTATTTATGTAATTGAGTTAGATGATATTAAAAAAATTTAAACGATATATATATTGATGTCCTTTTTTTAGTTTAGTTTGGACTGAATTCACTTACGATTAAGGAAAACATCGCGAGGAAACCTAGACTTAATTTGATTTGAATTAGAAATATGTTTATAATTTATTATTCGCTTTGATGTAGTGTGGTGATTAATGCTATGCATTTTCTGTATGAGAAGAAGCTGTTAGCCTGCAGTAAAAAAAAATATTTATTTACAGCCATTACATATTAATTTTTACAGATTTTGGGAGCTCTTCTGTTAAGTTTGACAAAACCTGTGTTAGAAGTTGTCCCTTCTTGACCATGATAATAGGTAAATAACTACTACAGTATGATAATAACAGGATATCTACGATTTTAAAACAAGTTGACCTATTTCTGAGCAGTATTATTTAAGGTGTACTAGTAAATTTTACTCTACATGTACCTACTTTGGATATACTTAATTTGGAGGTGGAATAATGCTATTGATTACAAAATATGATGTATCATTTTCATATCAGCCTATTGTAATCCCACTCTCTCTAGGCCTCTTCTCATACAGAGAAGGTATGAGCATTAATCGCCACGCTTGCTCAAGGCGGATTGGCGATTTTAGACTTCCTCCAGGTTTCCTGACGATGTTTCCTTTACCGTCAGTTCAGATATAGAGTACCGATGTTCAGATAACTTTAGAAAGTACTTATGTTTTAAAAAAACCCTTTGGTACTTGCCCGAATTCAAACCCCCGACCTAGTGTTTACGAAGTACAGTTTCCACCTTTTTTAATGGGCCAACGCAGCTGCTGTCACCACAAACACAGTAAGACATTACTTCTACTATTAAAATGCAGTGACTACGCTAATATAAAAACAATATTTAGTCGTTTCTCAGAAGTCCCTTACGGCCTTTTATGACGAGGATACTTAAGACCAACATTAGGTGGTTTAATGTTAGTATTAATACTGTGAAGCGTTTTAAGTCCATACGCAACTTAGTGGACATTTATAACTTCATTACTGACTGGACTATTGTACCGTAAGGACTTTCACGTACCATTTAGAAATTATTTTAAGTTAATAAAAGGTTTTCGATAGGCTAGTCAAATCCGCGATTACCAATGTGACTTTTTCGGTCATTGTTCTGTCAAGTTTAGCTTACACCGTATTACATTTAAAATCTAACAATCTTAAAGGATGATTTCAATTTCCTCTGCAGCATTACGTAATTATTACAATTTTATTTTCTTATCATAGAAAATATTTAGTTGTCAGAGTAAACACTAGTGGCGCTGTACCTTTTCCATAAAATTTTAAAATTATCTAAATTATTAACAGAACAAGATTAATACGTTAATAAATATTTAAATAAATAGCAAGTGCGTTTACGTAAGCAAAAAGTACGTGTGAGTGAAGCGATATAACGAAAAGGAGTAAGAGACATCTCTTACTCCTTGTCATTAACGACGACGTTTCATTTTATTTCGCTCAATTAATGTCTTACCGTGAAATGCTGTAAAACGAGCCAAGGCGACGCCACGCCCCTGTACTGTTCACAACAAAAGTAGTTAAAATAACAATAATATAACAATTAGTAAAAATAATGATATTTCCTTTCTTATTGCTAAAGATAGTGGTCAGTAAGTGATCATTTGCTTATGGGGCTCTGAAGCTCTAGAACTTAAATAGTATTGTAATGATAGTAATTTTTCGTAGGATAAATATATTTTCCAGTCAGCCAGTTAGGCAGTCACGCTAGGCTGTTCCTTCCTATCAGCATCGAGCTTAAAAAAATATGTACAAGTATGCTATTATACTTGTACATTTTTTTTAAGCTTGATGCCTAATTATTTTATGAGAACCTACCTCTTTTACTAGAACAGATATAGAGGGAAAATATTTTTCTTATTTTAAGAAACTTAGAAACCAAACGTAAGTCACTTAATGAATATTTATGTATTTAAAACCTTTTTAATTTATTTAGGAATCCTCGCCCTCGGTGACTTTTTGTTGCGATGCTTTTGGCGAGGGCTCTAAAATATGTAAGCGTAAACAGCCAAACAAAAAACGTAAGCGTTCATGCAGCTACTTAATAATATCGTCTGTAATAAAACCAATTTACAATAAAATTACTATCGGATTAAAACATTGGCATGAACGCATTTCTAACTGACTGTCTTCCTCGCCAGCTCTTTGTAGTTGCTGATAGCTCTTCAGATAGTAAAATCTGTTCGCAGACGCCGGCGACTGAAGTCCCGGTTTACGAGCTACTCGGTACAGCCACGAACAGCGATTCTTTGTACCGGTAACATTGTTGCCGTTACAAAGTGGGCGGGGCTACGGGGAATAGATACATTTGTATTTGGAATTGGCGCCAACGTTCGCTTTGATATTTAATGGTTTAATTTAATATTCTATTATTTAGGTACTTTGATGATATTTGCAATGATTACATATAATATGACTGTGTAGTGCGTTTTGAAATCGTTGTTATAGTTTTACTTTATTAGAAAAGTCAATATATGTTTTTGCTGTTATGTAAAAAAGTCAGTTGCACACCAAATCATAATCTCTTAAGCTTTAAATACAGTAGTTTTATAGTATGCTGTAGTATGCAAATCAAAGTCCTGCAATGGCTAGCCCAAACTTTATCTTGGACCAACGACCTGAATAAAATGGCAAAATACTATGGATAGAGACTGCTCACATTCAGTTTTGTCTAGTAGAGCACATACTTCGATGATGTACGTTATTTCACATTGTAGTATAGTTAAAATTTTAAAATCATCTGATGATTCATACCGTTACTATCCGACTGTGTTAAATGGAATCCTCTAATATAGAGAAAACATGAGCATTGATCGCCACACTCGCTCAAGGTGAATTGCAATTTCAGACTTTGATTAAGTTTACATTTTTCTTACGATGTTTTACAATACTAAAGTTAAATCTTAATTTTTAATTATTTCTGCCTATTTGTAATTGTTTATTTTCTGTATGATTACCCAAGTAGAAATAAAGGAAATATATAGTAAACTATTAAAAAAGAACGATACAAATAATTTTACTCATAATAAACTCGTAATTTCAAACATAGTTTAAGAATTCCAACGATTACATTGTTTTATGTTTTTCAAAATCATTGCCACTAGAAAGAACAAAACGCATAATGTTAGTATTTTTATTGCTTGCTACATCAATTAAAAGTACCTTTAAATAATTGAAGACAGTGTAAAGGTTGTTACATACAGTCAAATTCTAACCGGAGGGATCGGTTATTAAGAGGTGTCGTTGTGTTAAAATCATACCAAAACTGTTTTTTTACGATAATACAATATTCTTGAATAAATTTGTTCAAAATACGCGTAAACGGAAAAATATACCGATTGCGCAAGTCATGGTCTGTATCTTAAAAAATAGTTACAATTACTTATTCGAAATACATCATGTATAAACAAGTATTAGATTTTGGAAATTGGTTATTAAAAGGTCAGCAAAAAATGTTTTACAACAGTCTTGATTTAATTATTATTATATCAAAACCTACTTATAATAATAATAATAATAATATTCTACCACATTCACACAACGCCATCTAGCCCCAAATTAAGCAATTATATTTGCTTGTGTTATGGGTACTAAACAACTGATATACTACTTATATACATTTTTTTTTGTAAATACATACATATTATAGATAAATTACACCCAGACACAGAACAAACAATCATGCTCATCACACAAAGATTTTTCCTGGGTGGGAATCGAACCCACGACCTCTGGATTAGCAGTTAGGATCACTAACCACTAGACCAACAGGCCAGTCTTGAATAATATTTTTAAAAAAATCAACAACCGGCCCGGTCACAACTTGGTGTACACACACCTTAAGCTACTTTTAGTCTAGAAGTCGGCCATTTTACACTGTTGAATACGAGTTATTTTTTAATTAGTGGTAATGAAGGACCGATGCGATATCTTTATGTCACGACTATGTTGTGTAGACATTAAACGGTTCGTGGAAGTGAGAAACAACGTTATTTCGCGTATTAGTCGTTTTATGACGAAAACATGTGTATTTGTACTTAGACCTTATTATAAAGCTTGAATGAACAAAATGTATGGTTTAGTGATACCTACTGTGTAGATCGCAATACATATTTTTATACGATATACGATATTTAAATCTACAGACGGAAGCCGCAATCAGTAATTATTTGTGTTGGGATGACATCAATCGCTATACGAGTAGGTGCCAAGCGTGATGCCTATTTTAAACTTCTCTTAAAGGGAAAGAGAGTCAATGTAGTAGACTTCAGGCTAATGGTTTGAATCAAACTTTAAGTATTCTTTACGGAATATGACAATACCTATTATTTGGGAGCTAATATAGCTACCGACGTATACTTCTGCCTACCCTTTTCGAGATATCAACGTGATGTATGTACGTGTAATTGGTTGAGCAGATGTTTCTACAGTTTCGACTAAGTATTTTTATATATTTTTTTAAAAGGTTAAAAGTTTTGTTATCAGTGTTGTCACAGATACGCCGCTGACATTGTAAATGCTAATCATTATAATTTACTGTATTTGTTTGTGATAAAATAACTACTAAGTGGTGACCGTTATGTTCAATAGTTTAATCATTCAATGGTTTAGTTTTATAGGCTGAATGTAATTTACATTTTTTATATTATTTAAGAGCGGTTATGTTTAGTATTAATGCATTAAATTTAATAATAGTATCTATTATTGAGGAAGCAAGATAACAGATCTTAGCTTAAGATGCTTTCGCCTCATGAGTGGCAACGTCGCCATTTAGTATCATATTTCGTCTTTTTTATACAGCTTTCACCTAATTATAGCATGTCATCAGAACATATTTTTGAGATATAGCTAAGATAGGTAAAAACCATGAAATATGGCACTAAATTGCGAAGTCAATCAATCGTGATGCGTAAACGCTCATATCGTGGCTGGACAATTTCAGATTTATTTATTTATTAATTTGTATTGTTCAACAGATTATTACAAATATGAGGTAGGTTACAATAATATTTATATATACATGGTTTAGCTACAGTTTATGTACGGCTGGTACTTAAAATAAGAAAAACCTGAGCTTTAAGTACCAGCAAGCTTTCGTTGACACAATTAGTATAAAAACTACTTATTGTATTTAATATGTTGAAACAATATAAGGTAGTATTTTATAGTAACATACTGTTATAATCTTAGGTAACAACAGCAGTTTTTTAAAACAAAATACCCATTTTTTAATAAACATATCTTAAGATTTCCTTCCGATGTTTTCCGATGTTTTATAGCGTAAATTACGCAATATCCATGGTAAAGTAGGAAAGTGCCTACATAAGGCAATGAAATATCAAATTGGTACTTGTCTGTTTTCGATCCAGCCAAATAAGTTTATTTTTCATTGCGTGTTCGCGAATGTTTGCCGATAATTAAAATTATCGACTTGAGATAATGTTCTTCAGCTGTAGTCTACCGTATTACCCTAAAGTGTGCCTAGATGATACCCCAGTCTGAATAATTTTGGTGGCACAAATAGCCTGACGGTAAGTGGTAAACGCAATCTATGGATAGGGTTATGTGAACAATGCAGTGTATGTGTGTAAATAATGTTTAGAAAACACAACCAAGTGTTGCCGACTAATAACGGGGAAGGGGATGAGGAAGGAAAAGGGAAAAGGAAAAGGACCGAAGGCATCCATTTATTGTAGTACAAAGACCGTCCAACTTTAGACTCTTATTATGGAAAGTCATAATTGCCACTTAGTTAACTAATTAGTGATCATAGTAGCCACGGTCTTGACACAGGACGCTACTGGTTTTTATGTTTTTCCTGCCTTCTTCTTTAGTTTTCTAATTGCGTTAATGAAGTTAAGGTTGTAAGTTTTCGCTTGAAGGTGAAAGGGTCGCTTCGTCTTTCGCTTAAAATATTAAAATACCATCGACTGCAGTCCAACCCCCGCAAACCATTTTTTAAATATAAATTATCTTATATCTACAGATTAAATTGTACTATAACTTAATCGTTCCTATCTGCTAGTATTTATCTAAGTTTAAATAAACGTCACATTAAAGTTTATGGGGTAGACAGAACAGATAGCTCGCAGTTCGCACCCCTGCATGTTTCCATCTATTATGGTGTAAGGGTGACGACAAGACCCGCCTTTTGTAAGAATTATAGACATTTTTCTTGATAGTTTATAAGCATTACGTTTGTTTGGGTGACATGTGGCTTGTTATAGGGGTTGCTAACTGGCATTTTGTTTAGAAATAAGTTGAATTGCTAAGAGTTCATACATAGAGGAATTAAAGTCATCAAAATGTCATTGTTATATTTATGTCCACTGAACATCATAGGCCCTAGGTCAAATAGGATAAAATATTGACTAGGTCATATATATGAGACAAATATTTTAAACTAAGCCATCGTTTCATAGTAACAAAATATTACCATTCTTTTATTTTTATTTTATTTAATTAGGACAACCAACAAGGTATACCTTCACTTTTTACAAAAGAAATATTATACATTAGTGTGATGTTACCTTACTAAAAGGCTGCCACGGCATGTTTATATAAGAAATATAAGTACACTAAAATATATACTTAATGGTATTCTAAAAACAAGGTTAACAAAATTAGTTTTAAATATAAAAAATGTCGAAATAGTCCAGTGGATAAGACCCGCTTCGTAAACACGACGTAATGGGTTCGAATCCGGGCAACTACCAATGTGATTTTTCAAATAATATGTGCTTTCAAGTTTATCTTGGACATTTCTGACTGACGGCGAAGAAAAACGTCGTGAGGAAACCTGAACTTAAAAGTCTGAAATTGCCAATCTGCCTTGAGCAAGCGTGGTGATTAATGCTCTTACCTTCTCTATATGAGAAGAGGCCTTTGCCCTGCGTTGGGACAGTAAATAGGCTTGTATTATTATTATATAAAAAATGTGTATAAATTTGCGTTAAATATACCAAGACAATATCCGTCGGCTGTTGCCAAAAAGTGAAAAATGCTTTTACTTACTGATATGCTTTTACTTAGCTTACTGATATTGAAAAGATTCATTGGTAGGTACTTTCCTTTAACACACAAAATCGTGTAAGCGAGACGCGTTATAACCGTATTAAGCAAGCAAGCAAGCACCCAAAATTACATGTCACGGACATTGATCTCACAATCAAAATATACACAGGAATTCCTTACCTTCCTCACTTTCCTTTAAATATTTACCACCCACTGTCAGTAAGATAATAATGACTAGGGTGACCCCATCTTGAGTTATATTGGGGTGCTGGGGTGACATTCCTAACGATTGTTACGTTCGTATTGATAACGGTAACCACATATTGTAATTATAGGAACTTTTTGTTTTGGTTAGAATTGTCTATTTGGTTATGAGGCATTAATTATTTATTTAGTCTTCCGGTGTGTTAATAGTTGTCAAAATATTTTTATTGGGGTCAATGATGTATGGTGATATCAGCCTGTTACTGTTAGCCCCCGCTGTAATTATATCAAGAGCACCAGTTACTTCTGCAAGCAAAAATAAGGAATATTTAAAAGTATAAAATATACAGAGATACCAGTATTGGGTATAGGTTATAGGGTTATAGGCCATAGAATAATAGAGTGTTTTGTACCTAGAACTATTCATAAGAAATAATGGTTCATGTGCATGAATGTGAAAGAATAGCATGCGAGTTGTAAAGTTAGGTCATGTTAATCATTTTTATGCCTAGTAGTAGTATTTAGACTAAACTTAATGATTTGTCTATTTGTCTATTTCATTTATTTATTTATTACTACTTAATGCACACAGGTATATAGGCGGACTTAATGTTATAGGCACTCTCTACCAGTCAACCTTAGGTGGTGCAGAAATAAACGAAGTAAAATTAATTATCATTTGAAATTAACAGATGAATGGATGGATGAGGGCGGCTCACGAACGGCAAAGGTGGCAAAAATTGGGTCCTATGTCCTGTAGTGGACGTTTCTCAGCTGGTTAAAATCACCAAAGTTTTGGATATTTTAACCAAAGAACATTTAAAATTAAATTGTTTTGAATTTCTTTTGAAATTGAATTGAAATTTAGTTTTTTTACTTATTACATTTCGAGTAGTCTAGGTACTAAATAGTCACATAGCGATACAAAAAAAATCTATTCTAATAATTATCACTTTATCATAAAATTAACATAAAAATAAAAAAATATCATCGAACACCATTTGAAGTTCGGTGGTAGGATCAAAGTGGCCGCTAGTCACCGTCGTCGGCGCCCGCGCACACTGCGTGACAATTTACGAGCCGCCCTTTTCCGGCCGGCCAGATAGATGGCGCCTCTGTAACAATGTACGTTGGTTTATGAGCTGAAAGTTTACTTGTGTTCATTTACATTTATGTTGAGATTCGTAAATGTTTTTTTGTGGAGAGGCGAAAGTTTTACCCGAGAATACAACTCGGTGCTACAGATAGTGTTATAAGAACACTAAGAAAGTCTAGACATCAACTTATTTATTATACAAACACCAAATAAATTAAAATCATAGCTTAATAAATAGTATAATATAGACCTATGATAGGCTTTATTCAATATAAAGTTTTACACGAGTTTTATCGTTAAAAACACCATCAAATTGTCAATGGTGGCTGGTCCATTGCTTCTCTTTGTATGACAGACGATAAAAAATTCAATTTCCTACCGTACTACGATTTTGGCGAGCCCCTTTTTTACGACACATATAAGCCTACTTTATATCAGGTTCGTATATTTGTGGTTGATGATACCTACTTGTCAAGTAGCTATAATCCTATTAATATTATAAATGCGAAAGTTTGAGTGTATGTATGTGTGTGTGTGTGTGTTTGTGAACACTCAGCGCCTAAACAGTTAAACCGACTTCTATGCAAATTGGTAGTTTCGGTGCCGGAGACGGACATAGGCTACTTTTTATCCGGCAAATTGCTCTGGTTTTCGAGCTATACCAATTTCCGCGAGGTTGAAGCCGCAAGGCGCAGCTAGTAAAGTCATAATTCAAGAAAATTCACTACTTATGAAATATTACTACTATAGTCATATTTTTTTTTATGTTCAATAGTGGCAGACGAGCCAATAGTGCAATGGTAAGTGGTAAATGTCGTTCCTGGACTTCTGCAATACCTGGAACTCAGCGAAGCCACTGCCTATCATGAAGGGAGTAGGTGAAGAGAATGAGGAAGGTGAGGAAAACGAAATGGGAAGAAATTGAGCCTATCTATCTATTTAGAGTCAGTCGAATAGACTAAACCTATAGGCCGATTGAGAAGTAGGATAATATTGCTCTCCCAAGAATTATAAACCAAATATCTATTACTTTAACCAATTCAGGTATTGAAACTGAGATCTCTGCGTGACGGTTTGTACCTGTACATAGTTCGTACACTGAACCAACAAAACATACCTTTGTATTGATTTTCTCAACAGAAGCTACCTACTTTTGCATAGCCTATTATATCTGTATATTACATAGTTACATTACATCGTATAAAACAAAAGTCGATCCCTACTGTCTAAACGCTTAGATCTTCTTAACTACTCAACAAAGAATTTATTTTTAAGATTTGTATGTATAATATAATTATAAAATTTTATCTAAAGATAATTTATACACGAGCAAAGCCAGGGCGGTTCGCTAGCCATCGATATAATAAAATAACCTGCAAAAAACTGCACTCCTAAATGGCAGGGTGTCCAGACAGGGCGGATTTTCATGGATTTTTCCAATTTCCACGTGTACCCATATCATGTGTCCACTACACTGACTCTGCACTTTTTATTCGTTATTCAAAACGTTCGAATGACGGTTTTATTTTAAATATCTGTGTGTGAGTGACGTTTGGTGCATTTAAAAAAAGAATGCCTGATTGTTTTTGGTTGTTTTTTTAATGTTCAATGAGTTTGGAATATAACTAATCGTATGATCTGTGGTTACTACTTTTATCATGGGTATCTAGTAGTAAATTTGAATTCTATTTACGACAAATTACTTAGTACTTGTGATGTGTAACGATCTATAAATATTTTTTTAAAGAGATTTTGTTTATGTTCAAAAAAATCCACACCGGTTTTTAACCACTCCACTTCTTAATCATAACAATAATGCTTGTCACCTGATTTTTTTTATTCTTTGCATTGCCTTTGAAACAACAGTTTGATTACTATCAGTAAAAGAAAAATACTGCCCTATTTTATTCTAATTGCATTTAACATTCATGAGAAAAACCCTCCATATGAAAAAAAAAACCGAGATAACACCAGCTCAATAAAAACGCGACCATATTCCCATAGATATAATAACATTTTTAATTAAAAAGATCAGTACAATATGGTATAATACAATATCACAAATCCCATAAAACCATTACACTTCCCCTTCGCCGTTGAGAAAACATCTCGCCCTTACCGCGATAAACAGTTGTAATTCACGAGTATCACATTACAAAGTCACCCGATTTCGGCTGACGTTGGCCGACGTCGACGTTAGCCGACGTCCCTTGGTGTCACACGACGTCGGCCGATAATGCGAGACACGCGCCGATTATGAAATTCGATGTAATGTGTATGAAGAGTGGATTAGGGTAGAGGGCACACTGTTAGTTTTATGCCTACTACCATTAGGGTTATTGTAAGTACATGAAAAGAAAATGTAGTGTTAGGGCTTTAAGGCAAAAAATGATTTATTTTGCAAGGGTGAGCTGCAACTACCTGCGTACTAATGGACAAAGTGATTGTTTCCTTGTTAAATATTTACTAATACTCTGTTATATCGTGAGCACTTTTAGTACAGTGTGACATTAAAGAAGTCTAGGTAGTCTTTAAAACGTAATGTTCACTTATTTATTAGGACAACCAGTTGTTCTTAAATTGTAATTCACGTATAAAATTTTCCCATCATGTAGACTAATCTTGACAAAATATTATTTCAAATGTTTTGAGAACTCTTACAACATACAATCAAACAGAAAGTATACGTCTAAAGTCACAAAATACAATCCTTGAAGGTAAATAAACTTAAGAAACTCCACGTAGCGACATAACACGTTTGTAGGTAGGAAACAAACCCTATCTCACACCCTACATACTCTATGTACAATACCTCGTTAAGGGTACACTACCCTTGTAAAAGTCAGCGTGAATAGAGCTAATCCTTATCAGCGCAGGGGTTAGAGTGAATCAATTAAAGATAAACAAATATTCCCTTTTGTGTACAGGAGGGATTGAATTTGTTGGTGTAAAGAGAGGAAATTAACTTTTAGCGAATAAAGCGATCCGTCATCGTGTGACGTCAGTGTAATAAGCTTTATCTAAATTGTTTCTATTGTTTTGTTAAAATTCTGTATGTGATTTTAGAGGGTATAATATCGGACAGTGTGAGAATACTGTAAGGGGTTTTACATTGCGCTGAGGATTCTTTGTGGACGCACAACTGGTAATAGAGCAATTTATATCTTCACCTCATTGCGACAGAGTTTAAAATTGTCAAATAGTAATTCTTCTCTTAGACCATTTTTTCAAACAGTAAGCTCTCCACATCTTCATAGCTCAGCAGCCAGTCCTTTAAAATAGTATAATATTCTTTATATTTTTCCATTCTTCTTTTTAATGTGCCTGCTTTTTCATTACTGAAGGTGCACCGTTAGCTCTTTGTATTTGTCTTTGTTACATTTTTATAAGGAACTTCAAATACTTTTTGTATACTTATTATACATTATAGTGCGTGTTTTCTTTTCTCTCACTGACACAAAACTGATTAAATTGACAGTATATAATAGATCTGTTTTAAAACTTTTAACGTACCGATTTATTTAATAATCGGTGATCTCCGCTTGACTTAAACGTTTGCTAAGGTTCATTTTAACAAACAACCATAGAAGGTAATATAACGAAACAAAATAGTTTATACAACGTAATAGTGTATTGTCTAAAATTTCAATTTATTTTTATTTACGCACTATTTTATATTTTACATACTTAGTTTCAGTTACAACGAATACTAGCAGTCATTTATATTGCATTGTATTTTATAATTAGAAATAATCTATAACTTTACTACACTGATATCGATCCAATTGAACATGGCAGCAGACAATATGTTCACTAAGAAAGAAAATACGTTTATTTGAAACATACAAAAGATACTTGTTCTTAGTGTGCCGTCTCCTTGCCAAGGTTGGCAATCAAAAGAGATACAAATTCTCACAAGTTGAACGCAAATACAATTTTAAAAACAATTATAAATGGACAGATATATAATTTTTTTACAACAGTGGGTATCGTATGCGTCACGGCTGTCATAACCTCCGACCCACAACCCTCAAGCCCAGAAGCTTCAGCGGGGTACTTAGAATACTTACTTACTACTGCGCCGTTCCAGTTACAAACTCTCGAGTTTTACTTCCCAAACTTCAACTTTCAAAAAGCTAAACAATAAAATTATCATTAGTTCTACATTCTCTAAACGAAAATATTTACGATAAGCAAAACTTTAATAAAACCAAATGAACTGAACTCTAATGCAAAGATAATGTTTACTATCCAGGGGTCTTATACATTGGTTATTGAAATCACATTACAAACCAACGAATTTTAATACCGTCACCTGTAATTGCCTACCGACGACGGTAATAATCTTTTTTAATCCAATCCGCTACGGTGTAAGTATCATTAATATACAATAAAAGTAATTCTACTAATCTTTTAATAGAAAATGTTACGCCTAATATACATATATTATTGATCGTTTACAAAGTTTTTAACTAGCATAAAGACGTTTTTTCGTGCCTGTTTCACCGCTAACTTCTTCTTTGCAACGGCTTTTAATACGGTTTTTTGCACTCTCTTTTACAGCATTTTCAGAGTAAAAAGCATAAAATTACCCAAATACAAAGCAGAGACGGGTCGCTAGTTACTACTAAACAAGTTTAATACGAATCGATTTCTGTATAAAATAATAAAAATGCCAGGGAACCTTATAAATTGATCACTACTACCCATTAGAAGGGAGTCCGAGCTCGCGGTCGCCCCACACTGAATTATTCATAACTAAATTAATAATATTAACAATAAAAGCTATTATTCCCTCCACCGCTACTTATTAATATTATCCGTAGGGTTTAATCGGTCATTATTAATAAAAAATTCAAATCGAGGATTACATGCGTAAGTCTCGGATTCGGATTGTTTAAAGTTCTCACAATAAAAAATGTTAATAAATTGTGATTGAGCGTGTGTGTGATTATGAGTTTAGGAGCGCGTGGGTGTGTGTGATTGTGTGTGTGGTTATAATAACTTAATAGTGATGTTATGTGTTATGCGGTAATCTCCTGTGTGAAATGTCAATAGAAGTAGTTTGGCTTTCGGATTTCTTTGATACGTAATCCCGAGGGATTCGTGAGGTATGAGGGTGTAGGATGAAATGGGTAATGAAAATATTATAGCTGAATATGTGTACAGAATTTTTATTACATTATATTTTGTTTTCAGTAGGTACTTATTATTACTAATTTACAGTCAAAATTGTAAACTCAACTTTAAACATCAGCATGAATAATTTAGCTGCAAGACGAAGGTCCGAATTGGCAGAATAGTCATAGGTACTTCTGATTATTTGCATGAATTGTCACCAACAGTAGTATCAACTGAAGGCGGCATTCTTACTTGTTTTATTCATCAAGCTCCTGAAATAACTTTACTCTACATGATGATAAGTCAGTAGGGATCAGTTGTAGTAGACACTCAAAGGCTAATACGCAAAACTATTTACGAATACAGCTGTAACCCAGCCCCTTGAAATATACGCTTTTTAAAAAGTTATAAAGTACTTCAACATAAAATCTTTCCAATAGGGTTGTAACCCATATTCAGATTTTCCAATTTTATTTATTTAGAAGCCCATTAAGATGGTGACGCATCAATCCGTCATTACGAACATTAGCGTCAAGCAGCGGTACGCAGCGAGCGGTGCTGATAACCGCTAATACGCGTATGCGTATACTCGTATACGTGCGGATAACGTATATATACGTCATGTGGCGCATTAATAACATTGACGCGGAAAAATTGCCAAGTGTAGTTATCAGGATATGTTTCCATTGTTGTACGATACGTTAAAATAAGTGGCAAGTCCAGGACCAGTCATGTATTAAAACTTTTGTGCAAACTTGTATGAGGTTACGTTGTCAAAGATGAGTTTCATGCCTTTGTGACAATTTGTTAACTACAAACACAGACCGTTAAAAAAACAAACTTAACTTTGAAGTAAAAAAAAATGTTCTCTCCTTAGTAAAAGCAACTTCAGCAAACAATGTTATACCTTACATCGTGCTCTGGATGCTCCAACACCTGCACGCAAGAAGATTTGATGACTTGACTTGACTGCTTCTGACAATTCATTCAAGTGAAAAAAAAGGTTAATGCCATCGAAAAGCTAAGAAGAACCTAAAGTTCAACTTCACGACAGAGAAATAAACACAGTGGAAACAAACTTGCGACAATATTTTACTCAATCTCTATGTCACAAACTCTCGGCACGTTCATAATAAATGATTATTACCTGCCTATCGTTGACGTAATGATACGTCCCACCTTGATCACGCACAATAACATAATGTTCGGGAAAGTTCGATAGCCCTGCATTGTTCTACGGGCTTTTGGAAGGTTTTCGACTTATTGAATAATGTTTTTGGTTCTTTCGAAGAATATAGTAGAACGTTGTGAGATTTGTTTTAGAAATTTTCAGGCTCAAATGCCAGCAGCTTATTCAAGGTTCCTACAATCTCCACTCTATTTTTCTCTGTCCTTTCATCTGACTGTAGTCATATCAACAAAAGTGTTAGGTTCTTGTGTTAAATGTTTCAAGAAATATGTGTTATTGGTATAGATTTTTCTTTATTAATACAACCAAAACTAAGATGGGTCTAATGTTTATAAGTGGTTACCGTAACCTACAAACATGCTTGTTCTCTAAGAAAAATAATGCTAAAAATTCTAAGAGAGAAAATAATATGATATGAAAAGGAAAAAGTAGAGGACCGAGGAAGTAATAAGATTACGCCCTTAATATCTAGTGCAGTGCTTTCTTTTTGTATCTACTTAAAGTACATGGTGGCGTTGGCAGCCAAAATCTTTTTGTTTACTGGCAAATTACCGTGCGTTTTTGATAGCCTAACAAAAATTTGAATGAAAAATAAACAACTTTCTGAGTGTTTACTTTGAGAACTAAACTTTGACAGCTTGATTAAAAATACACAGCGTCTCTAGTGTTTAATTTAAGCACTAATTTTTCCATACAAAATTACTACTCTATATATACTACACTAACATAAGTGTTAGAACTGTAATGTTTTTAATATAAAACAACTTAATAAAGTGATAATATTATCACTGACTGTGATAATATTAATAGAAACGAACGTTATCTCTTAAGAAATAAATACGATATTTATTCAATCAAGCTACTTCTACAATTTTAAAAAAAGTTGTAGAGCTTCCGTTCTTAAGTAGATAACTTAAAAATACACTTTGTAAACACATTAACCCTTAACCTAACTTTACAATAGTAACACTTAAATCTTTAACTATGTTTGTTGTGTACAGAGTGGCCAAATAAGGACTATCATACACACCTTTTAGTAGTAGAGAGTTATAAGAAGAAGTATGCCTCTACGGAAACACCTACTGTGTCTTGATTGCAATAAAGTTTAAAATTGCCAAATTGAACTGCTCTTTTTAAAGGCTTTTGATCTGTGGTTCTGATTTGGAGCTCTAAACAGTAAACAAATTTGGCCGACCACACACGATGTGAGGCAGCACATGTATCAGTGCAAGGACAGGTGTAACTTTAGTAATAAGATTTATCTTTTTCTTTTTATTTCTAACTCCTTCTTTTTACTTCTGATTAAATTTGTTGCAGGGTCCAAGACAGTAGGTTTAGCAGTTCCCGGGACTCCCGAGTGTCAAAGCTCGGTGTTCCATATTGGGTATCACTGTTAATGCTGGCTTACAGGAGAAACAGTGAGGGGCATGTTGGTGGGATTGTCCTGATAATAAGATTTATCTATTGTTAGTTAGCTGGCACACGATCTAGAATAGTCCATTGCCATTAATGATGGTCACCATAGTTGCTATTGCAGCAAATTAATGTTTAATAAAAATAATAATTTAGTATAATACTATTTTGTTATACTTTATCCGTCTATTGTGCATGAGGAGTTAGCCAGTAAGTGGTTGTTACACATGTAAATGTATTTTAGCAATTAAGTTTAAATGTATTTGTGTAAACAATCGTTGGTTAACCCAATAAATAAATAAATAATAAATAAATAAATAAATTACTTTGAGGGTCTTGTAAGATGCTGTTATAAGACTCAGGATCGAAATTAAATGAACATCTACATCAATCTATCTGACAAATGAGTGCTCGTATTATAAGGCCTGACAACATAAGTATAAAAAACATAACTAAGATCGTGGTTTTATAGCCCAAGCCAGGCCTGGTGATTTTGCTAAGCCTCTAATGGAGAGATCTGCATCAAACAATGTACGACCTAAAAAAATTTAGTATGAGTGAATACTACCAAATGATCGTCCTTTCCTTCTATTTTCCATTCACCTTTACCTACACAGTCAGCAACATCTATATTTATACTATTGTATAAAGCGGACGAGTTTTATTTTTTGAACGCGCTATTCTCTGAAACTACCAGTCGGATTTCAAAAACTATTTTTGCATATGCTCTTATATGCTATGGAACATCACGCTTCTGGCGACGGGAGCAGAGCAGTAAGTAAAGTATACTTAACGCGGGTGAAACCGCTTTGCTTAAATTTGCATAGTATTGTTTTTTCAATGCTTAGAGAACATAGCTGTGATGTCTTTATAAAAAAAAATGTGAAAAAAAATATGTTAGAGACCACAGCAGTTTCAATTATTGTGATTTAATAATTTAATACCAAAATTTTAATATCTTAGTCTACACCTAAATTTAAAAATAATAATTCTATAATTTTAATCAAATAACCCGCCCCTGGTTGCTCCCGGTGCAAAGGTGCCCATAACACTTGCCGCGTTCCCGCGCTGAATGGCAATGGCCAACCTTTGCACCAGGAACGACCCAGAGCGGGAGTCACCACACACATTATTGAGTCTGCGCCCTAATTCTTGAACGAAGTTCTTTGCCTCTGTGCCCCAACTGCCCATGGTCTCTACTGCTATGGGTACAAAATTGTATAAAGGCTCTAATGCCGAATACTTAAGCTTCTTTTTTAAAGAAGCATCTTCCGCAGCGGCTGACGGGAAGCGGACGGTCCGACTCAGGTGGCTGGCGGCAACGGTGCTGACGCACGTGGCGTCCCAAATTAGGCACTTGCCATTTTTCCAAGGTACCAGAGTCAGCCCGTCCGGCCTCTTCCCGTCAGATCTGCTCAGACCTGGAGGCTCGAGCATGCACGGGACGTTGGCCGATACGAGGGCTCTACGAACTATGTCGTTGAGACCGTGATGTCGTGGAAACCTCCCTGAGCAGCGACGACAACTCAGAGCATGATAGCCATCGGCTTCCACCATGGAACCGCAGGTGCATATATGGGGTTCACACACTCTGCAGCCCAGGCGGAAGGCCACCGCCACCCGCAAAGAGTCATCGTCCAGTAAGGTGCCCAGGTGAGGCGACGGCAGTGCGTGCAGCCACGCTCCCGATTCGGATTGCGACACAGCTCGTAGTCTAGCCATATCAGCCCCCGAAGCCTCCTCTAATAATCTCCCCTGGATTTTCCTCGCTCCTTCGTCATCCCACGCCCGCTGTTCGTGCACTGCAACAGGGATAGTTGCACTCGGGTTGCGGGCCGACCAAGCTGATACCGCACTTGACACAAACGGTATGCCCACCTCATCACCATTGGGATTTAATAGGACAGTGACAAGACTGGCAACACCGTGCGCCGACGCCAGAAAGGCTGGCAGGCCCACATCACAAGCACGACGCACCCCAAGACCACCGCACCGAACAGGGAGAACCGCCTGAGTCCACTGGGTCTCATCTAAGGAGACATTGATGACAGACTCCACAACCGATTTCAAGGTCTTGTCAAAAGAGGAAACTTCCTCGGGGCAAAGCCAAGTAGGAGTGGTTCTCAGCAGGTAAGATATTTTCGGGAGGGCAAAGCACATACGCAACAAGACAATTGCAACGTGTGCGGAAAGATCTTTGAGACGTTCGTTCGACGTAGTTTCAATTTAATATTATTTATTTATGTATTTGCATTGTGTCTCATTGCTCTCATTTGCGTTTGAAATCGCCAAATTGAACCGTCTTAAGTAACCAAGGCGATCAATGCTCATGCCTTTTCTGTATGAGAAGAGGCCTTCCTCTGCAGTGATCCGATATGATGATGTATTTGCCTAATAATTCTGTGGCTATGCTTCATTTTAGTATAACTAACTAACTGACAAAGAAGGAAGAACATACTCCCAAAAACCTACCTAGTGATGCCTAATAATTTCACACGTTATAGCCCATTTAAAGTGTTGACGGTACTAATTATGGTGATGTGGTACTGTGGGGGTACCACTCTATTATGGTGAGTACTAATGCTCTGAGTAAACTGCATCGACCACACGCAGCCATCACCTGCGGTTTTGGGCGGTAAAGCGGACTGTGAATGAAATCCTGGAAAGTTAGTATATATTATTTTACAATCAAGGTAGGAACAGCGATTATTCAATATATTATTTTATGAAAACCCAAAATTGCACATCCGGTTTGAGTACCAAGCGGACCAGAATTATTAACATAAGTAAATAATAACAATCAATGGTCAATTCCGTGTGGTCAATCTCTTCTCAGTGGGTGTCATATCAAAAACAGGCAGCAGTGTTAAACAGGTATTAAATATTAACGTGGTTACCAACCTACCTGGCAAGCGTGACACCACCGTTCTCCTTATTGCAACCTATTTTTACTTTTATTTAAATTAGCAAAAAAAGTTCTTAGTCTAAAACTCTAAATGAAATCCATGAATAGCCAGCTTTAAAGTTATTGTCCAATTAATATGACTCGTTGTTAAAGAGAAGTGTTAATGAAGCGAGTCGAGTGGACTGATCAAACAACCATATTTGATCAAGGAGTGGACTCGCGCCAGTACAATATGCTGGTGTTGTACCTACACATAATGTACTTGATGGGTAGTCAACGGCGCAAAGGTGTTAACTTCACGTGAACTGCTGGCTCCTTTGATACCATTGACTTTATTCCACCATTGATTGTTTTCTTTTTGTTTTTAATAATTGTTTGACGACTTACACCAGGCAACAAGCCCGTTATCGCTAGTGACTACTTACTAACTACCTACACACAGAATTAACGGACGCAAATCAGAAAACGGGCAAATAAATTGATGTATAACACAAGGTTTTAAAATTATTCCCAGTTATTTTAGGGTATATGGATCACACAAAATTTTGTTCCGTTCATGAGTCAATTCCAAAACAAAATACAAAAGTCGATTACATAAAAAGGCGCAAAATTATAATTGGTTATTCGGTTTAGATGGATAAGTACTTAGGACTAGTCAAGTGGAGGTCATTGGGAAAGTCCTACGTGTAAAACAGACATAGGTATCGACGGGGGAGATAGAGTATTGATTATCATGTATCAACTTAGTTGTGGTAGGTAGGAAACTACTTCTGGCAAAAGCAAAATCGCCTCATACCTACATACAAACTGTATCAATCGACCTAATATATTTCATAGCCAAATAATAAAAACTGAAATCCATAATGTTTGAAGTATCTATTACACTATTATATAATTTACAAGTAAAATATAAAGTAAGACATATTTCCAAGGCGTTATAAATATTGCTCGTATGATACGTTAGGCGTTTGCGGGCTTGTTACAAAGCATGACTACGTTACGTCGGATAGCGCATGCGGCTCGATGTCATAAATACTTATAAATCGAACTATAAATATAAGAAACAAAGCGGTACAAACGTATAAACGACCCAACATCTCTTAATGATATGTAGATTCTCTGCATTAGTTACATGACTGTGTTCTCAGTGAAAACATCTCGCAAACTACTTCCTTAGCCTCTGCCCTTATATCCCGATTACACTTCAAACCACAATAATCCCTACGCCTAAGCTTTAAAGTTGGAATTATAATGACTACTAAACGCACTCACGACATCTCAGTTCGGACAGAGTATCGACTCATTAAACAAGACATAATTTAAACGTATCCTGTAGCTACACTCAATTTAATGTTTCAGTCAGAACAATACAAGTTTCAATTTCCTTTGTAAACAATTGTTCAAGATACTGCATTTAAGAATTGAAACTTTATACTCGTGTATTTTATAGTGCGAAGGAATTCAGACTGAATGGTTTTGTAATAAAGCTGATATTAAATTAAGTGAATGTTGAAATTGAGACATTAGAAATCTTCGAGCGACTATTACCGTGTTCTTTTAACAAATGCACGACGGCGTACAGAGTAAGATGTAAGTTTAAGCAGCGTGCATAAATAAGTCTCGAAGAAATATTGGTTATTTTAATACTGGAGCCCCAGGGGGGCGTGGACCCATCATATATCATCGCCAACAATTATTAAATTATCTTTTTCGTTGACATTAAGTAATTGTTTCGGTTGGTTCACGTTCATAACTGGCGCGCCAACCAATGAGATATGGTTTTTAAATGGTCGTTTTAACTTGTGCTTAAATTCCTTTCTTTTTATTATATTTTTATTAGTAAATGATGACATTATCGACAAAAAAATATCGATATATTATTATAAAAGCGATGTAACGTGAAAGTTAGTTAAAATTAAAACGTCGTAAATCACTTGGAATTTTTGATTTTACCTGTTGTTAATTCCGCATTGAGTTGTCATGATAACGACACTAAATTATGAGTTTAAAAGTCGATAATCGATAAGTATCAACAGTTCTGCAATAGATACGATAATTGCGGTGTATAAGCAATTACGTTTGAATACGAAATGTTGTATTTAGTTGGAGCATTAATCATGCACGGCAGTGTAATCGGGTCAGTTACTGTAATGAATCAAGGGGGTAATTAACTAACTAATACACTTATCACGACATGAAGTGTACATGTTGAACTGGAGCGGAATCGGGGTTGTAGAGGCTGTAACATAGTGAATTGAGCGCGGGTTAGAGAAGGATTAAATGACTGAGGTTATCATTTGGATCTACTTTAATTGTTTATCTTGGAGATGTGTGTTCTCTAGTCTAGTATGTAGAATCACCCCAAAGTCCTCCGTGGAGACTAAAAGAACACTAGAAAACAGGCAGCAGAGTTTCTGGAATATTAAGTAAGCATTTTTTGCATTCATAAAGTTGCCTGTCAAGTGTAATAATTATGTTTAACCCTGTATTTTGTCGGCAGTCGACGTCTTTGGACTGGTGATCTTTATTTTATCATAATTCTGACTTGTAACCAAATAACCACTGGGTAAAAGAGTTAGGTAAATATGAGTTGTTTTCTAAAATAAATCGAGACTCATATTTGCGTCTTCATGAGCTTTCTCGATTAAGTTCTGTTCTTTTTTGAATTGAGCTACATTTTCTGTACATTTTTTTATAGATGTCAAATTATTTTTATTGTAAAAATCACTGTTCATTCTGTAAATATTGTATGTTGATAACTATAAACTAACTGCAGAGTAAGTTTAGATTACTACTGTTTTTAAAAGTTTCTAGCTGATACTGAGTTGCATCCTACGTACCCTAATTCCCGAATCTTCTTATTGACGATATAGACCAGAACTTTTACAAGCTTTGAACCCAGTCTTTGTCAGCTAGATTATACTAGACAATATTTTGCTATACCTAGTAGTATTTATTAAATAGGTAGGTACACATAATACACATCTATACTATTATATAAAACGGAAGAGTTTGTATGTTTGTGTAAACGCGCTAATCTCTGAAACTATCAGTCGGTTTTTTAAATTTTTTTGCGTATCATAGCCCAGTTTTTGAGAAAGGCTATAAGCTATGTAACATCACGCTACTGGCGATGGGAGCTGAGCAGTAAGCAAAGATGCGAAACCGCGCCGCGGCAAGCTAATGGTGTATATCACTTTACCCGACCCGGGGATCAAATTTGAAATCTTTGCGTTACGTGCGAACCAATGAACCGCTGAGACAGACTATAAATATTTTATATATTATAGAATAGTAATTACGATTTCATATAATTGCGTATAACTTAATCTTAACAAGTAGTGTTGCGTGATAGATCTAAGATAACTGAACGCAATTATTGGTATGTGCATACCATACCTGCCATTGGTATACCGGTACCGATTTAATTGGATTACACTAGACTGATGAAAGCTATCGATATACTATTGAATGCAGTAGAAGTTTCTCGTTAAAAACGAAAGTGTTTGCATAATAGTGATAAGGAGTAGGAGGTCTCAAGTTTGATTCCTGGTTTAGATATAGTGATATGAAAATGTCACGCCTTTTCCTCGAAGGTGTAGGCAGCGAGAAATCTAAATTTTCTGTTATTTTTAATTTTAAGCCTATTCAAATTTGCTTTTCTGTTATTTGTTTTGTAACAGGTATGTGGTGTGCACAATTGTAAACTCCGGGCTAATACAAAAAATATTCCTCGATAAAATCCAATATCACTTTAAATCTGATAGAATCTGAGACCTCTCTGAGGCTTTCCGTACACAGCACCACTAAACCACTAGTAAGGCATAACTCATCATAATTATATTTGACTTTTATAATCGCATCATTCATATAATCTTTAAAACCGAGTCCAATTCGCATCGAGCAGTCTATAAGTACACATCGAGCCGTCGGCATCGCTGCATCGGTAATACTAATGTACTTACTCTGTGGGTAATACTGACATCATTGAATGGAATGCTTGGATACAATGAAGGCAGCTATTTGTGGTATGTGCCCTTATTACGAGCCGTCTGAATAAGTACCATACAATACCATAAATGTTTAACTGTAATGATCGACGCGTAACTCGTACCTCTATTGCAAGGAAGGCTTTGATTATGTCAGAGTTTGTGAGTTCAGTTGTAAAACGGGACAAACTTTGGGTGTTTTTAATAGTTGTTCTGAGTTTGTACTTTGTGTCCGTTTATGTTTGTAAAGTCCTTCGCAAAGGGCTTGTTCCATTCTATGGGTATTTCATTTTGTATTAAAGTATTTTCTAAGATAATTTTGAGCATTGCTTACATTATGAAATCCTAGACTAAAGCAAGAAGACAACACAAAAAGCACACAAAAATGTAAAAATACTACGTAAAAATTTAAGCGACCGAATACACGTTAGGAATTTATATGAAGGCAAAATCGAACAATACAATTAGATACCTACTATATTACTTAGATATCTTAAGCACGTGAAAACTAAGCTTTCTTTTTGCTAACTATATCCCACTTAACTAAGTTTAACCACGAACAATCCGCTTTAATGCCATTCCACACTTGCGGAGTTTAACTAGCGATTGCGAATGCTAAAGATATTATCTTAGCGAACCACATTATTGTTTTAATTGATACGTTTAATTCCAGTAGATTAAAATAGTTTAAATCACTAATTCGTTGATTCAGTGTTGTGAGAGTAACGAGATCGAAGATTACGTAAGATTTATTGCAAGCTATGTGCTGGTAACACACTGGGCTTAAGTTTTAAGGTTGGAACTGACAGTAGGCGGGACGGAGACGTAACGTGAGTGGTTGTAAGTGTACTATAATTTTTTGACATAGAAGACGAACTCGATTATTACAAGCTATGTGCTAGTAACACACTGGGCTTAAGCTTAAGGCTGGAACTGACAGTATGCGGGACGGCGACGCAACGTGAGTGGTTATAAGTGTACTATAATTTTTTGACATAGAAGATGAACTCGATTATTGCAAGCTATGTGCTGGTAACACACTGGGCTTTAGCTTAAGGCTGGAACTGACAGTATGCGGGACGGCGACGCAACGTGAGTGGTTGTAAGTGTACTATAATTTTTTGACATAGAAGACGTCACGTCGAGCGCTGTGTATCATCACTAAATACATAGTCATATAAAATATATATACGCTCGAATTGAGAAACCTCCTTTTTTTGAAGTCGTTTAATAAAGCATTGTACGTCACTGTTTTCTTTTGTTATATTCTCCGCTAACTTCTTTGTAAACCACTCAACGGATTGTGATATAGTTTTCTTTAGATTTTCTTTATAAGTATAACAGATGCATATAATTCAAAAGATTGGTAATGATGTCGCAAAAACTTAAAGTAGTGTGAAGTCGAGAATCGGCTAGTCTTCTATAATAATTAGTATATTACAACTACTTACTTCACGTCGCGTCGCCGTCTCGCCCGCTGTCTGTCCCGACCTTTGAATAAACTGACGCGAATTTCGTACGACACAGTACAAATCGATCGAATAGTCGTGCCAATTGCGTCAATCAATGTATAAATGTATTCAAATTGGTGTTGTTTGTATCAATAGCAGTAAACTGACGTGAAATGCGCAAACAACATCATGACGTGAAAAAAGGTTAGGGTTAAAGCTTGCTACATAGTTAGCAACGTGTAAGTAATACTCCTAGTATTGCAAGCGCTGTATGCTTGTTTGTTATCTTAGTTGTAAAAAAGAAGTTTATATTTGACATTACGAACATATGGTAAAGAAAACCATTGTGAAGAAACTTGGATCACAAATATAGCATAAAGTATCTCCAGCATAAAATTGTACCTTAACTTTTTTCGAAGGGATTCATTTCATCAATTACTTTAATATGGATTTATCCTTATAGATCCAATTTTCGCAATGAAAATAAATTTAAATCGATTAAACAAGGTTTTCTATACCAAGCATTAGAGTAATATCTATTTAGGCACAAGTGTTTCACAGTCGTGATACTTTGAGGCGAAATACGTGTGCACGGAAACTTTGCATGGATGTGTTTTATATAAAGTCTACGTAATTATATCAATTGCTAACAAAAGACGATGGCGACTTTGTAAGATAGGTTTTTACGCACTTCTTAAAATATTAGATGATAACTAGTTTCAAGTTTTAATTGATCACATGGGTACCAATCTATGTGCCGAACAGTTTAGTTCAGAACCTATAAATTTCCACTATGAATGGTCGTACTACAACCCTGCACTTGTCATTTATGACGGAAGGGGCAGGACACTTGAAGCACCAAGTATAAATGCCGAAATTAAGATTTGACTGACTGTCTTTGATATTTTTTTATTTACAAAAAGTAAACACTGATTTTTACCATTTATTTTGCAGTATTTCGAACTTTCTCACACTCCGCTCACCAAATGTCAAGCTTACAAAATATGAAGACGGTTAAAACAATAACACGAAACTATTAATCGTGTTACACAGAACACATCGGGATGGCAGAAATGGCGTCTGCTCGCAGCGTACGTCATAAATTTGAATATTGTGGAGAGCATAATATAGTGGTGTATTGTCATGGCGCGGCGCGACGGCCACCAGAAATAAAACATAGGAAAAAATCGCGGATTTTGTGTACCATCTACATGGTACAGAGTAGAGATGATACAGAGATCTTGAGACGTGAAAATTTATATGCAATTTTTGTGTAGTGGTCAACGAGGTAGCGGGTTTCTGATAGTATGTAGCAATCACCATATAAGTAGTCTAGTTCTCATCGTTCCAGCCGATAGACGTCTATTGCTCGAGGAGGGGCTTCTATCTCACTTGATGAGTTTTTGTCACAATCGTCGCGCTTATCAGTTAGATTGACCATTGCCATGAAGGTTTTCTTACTTTCTGCCGCTTGCGAAAAGCCGCTAAATGTAATATTTATGTTATTGTAGCGTTAGCTTGAGACCGGTAACAGTAAAGTTGCTCAAGAGGGTCTAGTAGAGCTAAATTAATGATAATGATGAACGTAAAAGGACAAATTCATCATAGTGTTAATGCAGCATTCGATTATACGTGTCATAAACAAAGAACAGGTCACAATTATTTACTTATTTTTGAAAAATTACAAAAGTAAAACTGTTATATACTGAAAAACAGCTTCATTACTCTGTACCAAGATTAAGACATCTCGGACAGCGAGGCAGCCGAGGTAGGTGAGGTAGGGGTAGGAAAGGTAGAGGTAGGCGAGATGCACGAGCGCCGCCGCACTCTCGCCTGGAATGTTAATATGCAAACTCAAGCCAAGCTCCCGGCAATAAATACTGCTCATTTCTCAGCAGCATTTTTGTGTTTTCGTTATGAGACAAACTAACAATGCTAATGATTTGCTCCTATTGTAGTGTTTCATATTATATGTTAAATGAAACCTACAGCTCATTTGTTCATTTTAAAAAAAGGCTCGCGTTATTGGATTATGGAGGTACCTTCTAGCTGTTTCCAGCGACTTCGCCCGCAATAAATGGTGGGTAGCGTAAAAAGTGGGTAGAATAAAAATATAGCCTATGTTTCTCGCTGATATAGTAGCTTTCTTATGTAAAAGTATTTTTCAAATTACATAAATTTGAGATTATTCATGACAAACAAACATACAGACGAACATACATTTTGTTGGGTGCTGTGTCCGTCAATTGTTTTTTTTGCGGTCTCTCAATGATTGTGCCTAGTACGGTAGAAGTTGAGAAATAGACACTCATTATAGCTATTAGTAGATCAATTTTATTTTGTTTATTACTTAAATTTGTTAAATTATGTTGAGAAAACGATCAATCTTTTAGAATTATCAAATGGAATATAGCATTAAAGTTGCCCTAATATAACCTAATATACATAGCTTGAATGTAACAATTCTGCTTACCCCTTCGGCTAATAGGTACGACGCGCACTGTGCTATATAAGTAAAGTAACACAACATACGTTATAAAATTTCCTTTTTTGATAAATATATGGATCGTTTACAATCAAGCGAATATGAATGGAGGCATAATTAATTCAAATTCATTGATTAAGGTTATGAACCGCCGGAAATCACTTAAAAGGACGGTAGTCACGCATTATGTTCGTTATTACAACTATAAATAAAGAAATTATCATCAAATCGACAATAAAAACTAAATCCAATTAATTTTATCTCGAATAGGATCATGAATTTGTTTTATTCATAAATAAACGGGAGAGTAATCTTTACTTTAAATCTGTCCTCGGCCTTTTTTGATTGAAAACTATGTTTTGAAATACCATTTTACGAACACAACCACTGAATTATAATGCAATGTAAATTAAACCATAGGGTCTTGAAATAAGGTGCTTTGGTTGTATTTTTGTATGAAGTGTGTGTGGTAGAGTAGTTTGCATTGTTATTTCCATACGTCACATCAATGGTGGATGAAGGGAGCGCAGTTTACTATAATTAGTTTGTTTGTTATCTCGATCAGGATTATTCGCGATTCAGTTATAGAGCTGTTTATGTGTGACAATATAAATTTTACTGAGTCTAATTAAATACACAAATTAAGTGATTTTAAATCTAAATGACACATATTGAAATGACACATATTAATATTTTTATTAATTTTTCCATAGAAAAATTATTAAAAATATTAATAATTGATTTATTTTTATTTAATATAATGATAAGTTCCGCACGTGCAATTATCTAAATCAAAGTACCTTATAAAAACAAACATATTTTGTGGATCGCACTAATATTTACCTGCAGTGGTTATCAAATGCTTACCAACCACCTAGGTGACCACCTACATCAAATGTGCCATATCATGCATTAATAATGTTATTTATCTGCAAGAAATGTTTTGGTAATAGATCAAACTATCAATAAGCTTTACAGAAAACTACTACGCTCAATTATTTGTTTTTCCAATTAATGTATTTATAACTCAAAACCACTTATTTTGACATACCATTCCAGTTACATTGTATCTACCAAAAATAAATATTAAACAAATGTCGTAACAGCTCTATAAATTCCTCAGTTATCAAGCCTACAATCACGTCGCTTGATGTTCTGATGAATGAACGTTTTGTGATGTTAATACACAGATTATGTATTAAAACTACTGTTCTAACTGTCACACAAACAAAAGACTTAAACGATACACACGCACATTTAAAACTCAACCATATGTTGATACCTTATAGTTGCTTTTGTAATGTGTTTGTTATGGTTTTTAATAGTTTTATTGTACGTTAAATGTAATGAGGTATAGGCTGTACACGTGTTTTGTTATCTCAGATTAGTGCTAAGGACTGAAGGGTTGTTGTAAATTGACTGTGAATGATTTATTAGTGACGTTGATACTGATTTGTGATTAGGGATTCTGATTGGTTGAGTAAATATCGCTTATTTTTATGAATTGGCAATGGAATTTAATATTATAAGAGTTACACAAATTGTGAATATAAAAATGAGGTGTTTATTTGTTTTAAATCAGATGATTGACGTATGTTATTATGATTTCCTGTGAATGAAAGAACATAATCTTTTAAAGAAAGTAAAACGGTAGGTACTAACTAAAAGAAATAAAAACTCTTTAGTTTGGTTTAAACTTTGTATACAGTGTAATGTACATCATTATTTACACACTAATTTATTCTAAATGACTAATAACTTAACCTTTGCATCAATTTGATAAATCAATACCTATTAAACTAATTTAAAAATACATTTATATAGAAAATGTCGTTGGGTCCGCTCAGCATCTGATGAGGCCATACATCACGATATCTGATCTACCCACCGATTGATTTTCGGAAATCGCCTCCGAATAACCCTCGCGATAAAGTGATTTACGTTTGTGACACACGGTTTGTTAGTTCAGCAAATCAAACAGCAAGTTGGAGGTCAAATAGTTCAAATGAATTTTTCTACAAATTAACATCATGATATGTCTACAATAGACATTATGCTAGTGAAGCTAGTAGCTAGTGGTAACGAGCTAGATTTCAATTTGCAGCCGTTTCTAAACCTAACACCACTACATTTACACTAACTGATCAACGAAAAATTAACTAATCACCCGTTAAATCTCATGCTTAATTTGATCTAATTAGTTACTAATTAAATCAAATTAAACTAATAATCCATGCTTTTAGCATGCTTTTAGGTATTTAACAGGTAATTAGTTATTTTTCGTTAATCAGCCTTTTTAAAACTGGATGTAAGCGTAGGTATAATAATAGTTGACCGTACATTCAGAACCTGTGGTTATAAAATCTACTATGTCTGGTTGTTATAGGATTTTCCACAGATAAGATACTGCAATTTAAACGAGTAATCATTTATGAGTCTCTCTTACCTCTCTTTCTTTCCACAACGTTGTTTCTGCATTACCAAGAGAACACAGCTTGCTTAGAATAAAGGTTGTAACTACAGGTTCTGAATGTACGGCAACTATAGTACTTCAATACAACCCGTGTTCTTCCTAGCGAATAGCAGATTCAGTACTATTAATAATGCAAGTACAGTGTAACCTTTTTTTGACTTTTTTCATGACAGTGATAATTAAACGCGGCGATACTGTTGCCTACAAGATCCATGTTCGCACATGGATCTTCATCAGATTAGCTCGTCCGTCCAATTCAAAAATAAAAATATTTCGCAAATTGGAAGCTCACAATTCTTATTGCTAGTGTGTTCAGTAATTTTATCGATATCGAATCAGCGCCACCGATTGGTCCGGTAATGGCACGATTATCGTATTAGGGCGAGCTGATTATTTTCCACTTTTCCTTTTCTCTTTTTCACATTACACAAATTGTTTATTTGAGCTAATGACATATTTTTTATAGAGGTTTGGATGTGGTCCGCCTTGTCTAGTATCGTCTATTACGGTGATCATGTCATCATTATAACATTTGAGTATATTTCAATTGCGAAGTGACTAGGAATCGGTTAATTTTTTTTCTTTTTCTCCCAAAATCTACATTATATTGCAGGAAAATATAGATTTTCAGTTTTAGTCACCGGAAAGATAGAAACTAGTGTCGAATTGGTAATACAATAGCGAATAAAATAGTTAAAAATCTACTGTAATTTTAGGTAGATATTTCCTTCAGCTTCTCTTAATTTTAAATGACAAGATCATCAACATTTTCAACAGAGTAAAAAATGCACCAATATTCAGGGTTTATCTTCGTAATAAAAAAATCGTAAACATAACTTGATAAATTCAGGCATAGTTAGCACAATAAGCAATTGTGTGCGGCAAAAGACTATAAAGTAGTAAAAAGGCAGTGAAAATGGCACCAGTTATTAGTTGAAAATTACCGAGCGTCCTCCCTGTGTAATGTCGCCTGAAATAAAGGTTGCTGCCGGCCGAGGGTAGTCATGAATCTAAAGTAACTAGATGTACTTTTTTTCATGTCTGCGTGTGATCTTCTACACTTATTAGTTTGAAGAAAACTTTATTATTCTTCGTTCAAAATCATTATTCCATTTTTGGTGATGTAATTCGCAATTATTAGGTAATCTATTTATTTAGTTCGACTAATGCTATAGGTATCTACTTTGTTTGCCGTTAAGCTACTAAATAAAATTTAGGTATATTTAGGAGGGATTTACCGAAACACGATCTCGTCTAGCACGGTTCGTTTCCAGCATTCATTTCTCCCACGTACGTGCAGGCTTTGAAACGAATTGGCAACTGTGGTGTTGCCCGAGCTCTATGACACGTCCTTCTTCAAACAAGGTTTAAAGAGAACGTTAATATCACGGTAGTATGGCTTTGCAGAAGTTCGTGACCCTGTTGGTTCGTCTGCCAATGTAATAAAAAAAAACGCGTTCCACAAAGTAAATAATCACATTATCTACATTCTTACTACAGAATGTTTCTTTCCGTCCTGTGTGATTGATGTGGCCCGTTAATGTAGTGATTTGATCGTTTCCCTTTAATTAGGTTTTTTTCTTAATATGTGTTGAGACTTAGGTATCTTAGAAGCACTAAAAGCACAATTTATCATATTATTTTCTAGAATGTGTTAAATTCGAACTGTACACTTGATTAATAAAAATTAGGTACCACACTTGCGCCTTCCAGTTCTCAAACATCATTCATTGTCATTGTAGAGGGTGGTTGTGGAGTCTAAACCCAGCCTCCTTTGGGGCCGGAAAGGGGGAGGGTTGCAGCGGGAGGGGTACGGCCTTAATTACCGCCGCTTTTATAGTTTTAATGAGTTCATTTTGGACCGGGGCTAACAAGCGACGTAATACCTATTTAAACCAATTTTGAAATTAATATCATAAAGTGATGGCGAATGGTGTTGTCGATGTTTGTTTTTTATATTTTAAGTGTTTGTTTTGTTGTGAAATGTGTAAGAATGTTTAATTACAATTAGGCGTTTAACCGGTTTTATTCTAGAAATGCACATTGTAAGGCAATTAAAATATACAACAAATTTACCATTAGAAATCAAGGAATCGTCAACAAAAAATTTTCAAAAAATGTATTTAATTGGCTGCTAGGAAAATGCTTACTGTTAAAGAATGGCAATGGAATGTACAAATATGGTATAGGTAACGTTTAGATAATTATTAAATTGTCATTTTTCTATTTCCATTAATTTGTTTGACATCGTTATTATCTCTTTGGACATTGCATTGTATAATTAGCTGACATTAAGATCATTAATGTTGAAAACGAGATCATTAAATGCATTAAGTAATTTTTTTTTTACTTTTATTATATTCCACTTGTAACATAATATTTTGAAATTTTGTATTCTACTGTAATCTATTATTATTGACTGGTTTGCTACTAAATAATATTAATTGAATGTTTCTGCACCGACTGTCGCATTTCGGTAGAATATGTGAGACTTTGTATGTACTAAGTGCTCCATGTACCATTTATTCTTGGAAATAAATTAATATTCTATTCCATTCTATTTTAACATACTACAATTACATGGCAAATTACGCCATTTCTAGGATTTTTAATTATATTCATTTACCAAAATTACTCTTCGTAGTCAGTAGTATACAGGGCCTAGACAAGTGGCATAGATTTCTATTCTATTTATAGAATAGAGTAAAAAAAATTTGGGATTGACATAAGCTTCTATACATAAAATATAAATCTATGGCAGTTGATAAGACCCTCAGGTGTAGTAGTTGCTATTAGAGTACCAACTGATACCTTGTCACATGGGTACCATGGTGAGATACTATTTTTCTAGGTTAAAAGAAAAGGAATCAAAATGAAAAGACTCTGATTTCCCAGTTTTAATTGGTCGATTATTGAATTGTTTGATTAGAGCCTCTCAGTTTATACAACAATTCCTGGACTTCACTGATAGCTTACTAGCAAACAGAGTGGAGTTAGTTACTAAAATATTATCAACTATATTAAAAAAAAATTTATCGTTAAACTCTCAACACTAGAAACTTTTATCAGGAGCTCACAACTCGCGGTCGCGTCGACTATTTTGTCGATATTAATTAAAAAGGGGGTCCGTACAAGTTTATATTAAAGAAAATTAAGCAATCCCTTCTAAAGTTGGTAATGAATTTTAACAATAAAGCCTGATGTTGGATCGTAAACCGCTTGATGTTATTCTCTTACTTTGTTCGATAAAAGCCTCATTTTGAGACTAAATTGAGTTTTGCTACAATTTGTGTACGTTGATTGTGTAGCGGTTATTTCAACTTGTGTTTAATTTAAGTTAATGTTATTATAAAGGCGTTGCATGATTAAAACGATTTCATTTATGCTTTGAAATTTTAGTTAATTTATTAATTTTACTTTATAACTCGTCAGTTTCTTCATCTTGTAGCAATTCTTGTAATTTAATACAGTAAATTACTATTTTAAAAACCTTATGAGCAATTGCCGTGCTCAAAACTTGTTTTTCGAAGAATATATCATAACGATGTGTTTTTTAAAGAAGTACAGTAATTTGTCCTTTCAAGAATCTGCTATTTCAAAGTTAATCTTTTCTACATTTTCTTTTTACTTAGTAGCTACCTAACAAATGGAGAACAACGAGACATAACTTAGTAAATTTTATTACTATTATTTACCTACTATATTCATGCATAAACGTATTTAACAGCTTTCAACACAATCAAAACTAATTAGACTCTACAAACCACTAATAATTTCTAACTAATATCCATCAAAATCTATATTAAATATTTCCTTTTAACTTAATTAAAAGCCATAAAAGTAGACCGTACATGTGGAATAGCACCTTTGTACAACCCAACCACCCTCGTAGTGTGAGGAGGGGAACAGTAATATCGCCTCAATTATCGCCCTATTAAGTAGTTTGGGACCACCATTCTACCCTGTGGGACACCTTACACCTCGGGTATAATATTATAAGCTCGTAAGTATATAATGTTTTAATATATTATGTGATATGGTTAGCAATTAGCTACTTGAAGTATTGTTATTAGTTTTTTTAGTTAATGGGTTAAAGTCACACTTCGCACGTAAGTAGCATAAGTATATAATGATATTTTAATATTACACTCGGTCGAAGACTTAAGCCTAGTCCAGTATTTTAAGTTGTGACGTTTGATGGATTATTACCTGTATCGTAATGATCTAATCTACAATATTGTTATGAACGAAATTGAGGATTCGAAACTAGGAAACAAGTACTTACCTACCAATAAAACGTTCCAAATTTAGCCTCGGATATTTATGTCTCCAACGGTGAAATCTGTTGTGTGCTGGAACCATGGAATAACAAAAATTGCACAGAGCTTAAATTAAAAATATCCATAACCTAAATTATATTTTACATCACATCAAAATAGCATAGAAACGTACGAGTAATAACACAATTCTAATGACTTATTCTGTTTTACTAAGAAAAATACCGCACAAGCCACGAAACTTCTAAAGGATTTCAACATTAGATGTGCTCTTCCAAAACTTGTGATATATGTTGCTGGGACAAGCACTGAATCAAATACAATAACTACTACTCACCCGAATGACAGCGATTTATCATAGTCTGCGAGATAATATATAAAATAGAGATAATTACAGAATCAACTTTGGTTCAAATAGGTGCAAGCTTAAAGTCTACTCTGCAGAGCTATTTCAACTATTTAATATTATATTCTTGCAAGAGGGAGAAAATGAAAATTGTCAGCAAAAAGGTTACCTTCTTGTACTCCAAATTGTAGTCTCAAATTATACTGTAACATCATATTAATAAGGTCAATTTTTGATTATGCTTTACTGAGTTATGTTACCTTTTGTAAATAAAAATATATTGCCATTGTTATGACTTCATTTGCTCCCGCCATCGGTTTGTTCTTTTTCGCATATTGATTCAAAGTGGGCTGTAAGTAGGAATGTGAAGAATTTTTACGATTTGCCACCATGATATGAGCAAAAAGTATTATTTATATTGTCAATTGTTTTGTAGTAAATATTACAAAGAAACCAATAAATGAACAATTTTTGTTGCATAGTTTTTCTATTGTATAAAATTTTAAACAAAATGTAACGAACGTTTTACAATAAAGTTACTTATTATTTATTTTCTTACAAATTATTAACTTTATTGGGCATACCTACATTTTGAATATTGGATTAAGTAAGTTTAGTTGTTTCTGTGTTCGCCTCTAAAACAAAACGTTGAGGAAACCATGAAATATGACTTTTTCTAGGTCATGTCATCTAAACTTCAGCTTTAGGTAATATCTACGTACATTTTCCTAATCATCAGTTTGCCCTATTGAAGAGGTTTATCATAAGCGCAGTCTTTAATAGAACAGTTGTTGATATTATTATGTAGATGTTGTCCATGTTCAGCTCCTTACGGCACCTTTTGAAAGAGACGATGTTCTAAAGACCAAAGTCCACAGTCAATATTCACCAAACCAAAAACATACAACTATAGCAACTTGAGATATCTGCAAATTGCGTGGGTCAGTAAGTAATAAACTTAATGTGTTAGTGATTCGTGCAGCGGGGGTCCAACGGTAGGAGCCCCGTGGCTAATGGGGCTCTACCATTATGCTATTAGCTATAAACGCGTTATGAGTAGATTGCTTTTATATTGATATATTATGTCAAGTAATTTTTTGGTGCTTGAGTGATTTGACTATAGTTTTATCAGAAGTTTACTTGTTTTTAAAAAATATTACAATTTAAAATTCTATTCTTCTTCTTATTTTTTTATTCAGTAGCTAGACCTAGTGTCAGGATTTGTTTAGGTCATCCGACTTGACCTAACGAAAGTTATCAAAATGGTAACCGTTAATTATATGTTTGTCCACAGCAACACAGAGCTTTTACTTTTCTAATAAAATAAAACATGTACATTGTACATTGAAGTGCGTTATTAGCTCACCAATTTCTATTTTCTTTTGCCAATTTATGTAATCTCAAGTTAATGAAGTGATTCAGTCTAGCTAAGTTACCGTTTTAAGCCTTTTAGCTTTACGATGTGTTACATAATGAGTATTGTTTCCCTTCTCCAAGTTTTGTCAGTCATCAAAATTTATCAAGACTTTTAGACTGCAGGAAAATATTTGCTATTATGCAGCCAAAGGTTTCTCTCTGGCCTCATATTCTGTTAAACCGTTATTAGACATACCTACGTAGTACCTGTAAGTATGACATTATAATTGCAACACGACGTAGCCAATCAGGCAACACTGAATAGTAGCTCATTTGACACACATTACTTGTTGCCAAATATCTCATCAAAATTGCAGTGTCCATGTCTGACTGAACAATATTTTGTTAACCCCACATCAATGGCTATAATAACAATTTAATAGATACCAATTCATCTCTATGAAATACAACCTTAATTCATCTATACAAAGGAAATATTTTTGATTTTAAACCTTATGTCGAAGCATTGAGTGTTACGATAGAGTTAGAAACATGTCGATTAATGTTGTATGTCGTTATAAGAGTCATATCATCGTCATATTTGAATCGCGTGCCGTGATTCGGCAGATTGTTCAAAGAAACGCCGGACCACCTGAGTGAGTCATGTTTTTAGAGTTTGTTCTAAATTTTATCGATAGGTTTGCTTTTTGTTTACCATATGTGGTGTAAAAAATGTTTATTAAGCTGTACTTAGTTAATAATATTATACACTTTAAATTAAGTATAAAATTATTTTTAAGTTTTGAGATATGGGTTGTGAGTACAATCAATATATTTTAATCGAAACTATAAAATAGAAGGTAAAGCTTAAAAAGAAGATTAAACAGAAGATTTACTAACTTTTGATACAGCTCTCAAGAGCTACTTTATTTAAGGTAATTTACTTTGAATGCATCCGCACTATTTTATTTACTTACGAATTACAATTATTGTAATATTTATATTTACTCTTAAATAGGCAATAGAATTCACATTCACATCGATGTTAACTAAAGTTAGGTATACAATGCACAATAACAAATATAACAAGCTCTGTATCTAATAATTTACACGAGCTTACTTTAAACTAAAAATATATAAATAAACCGTTACTCATCGATATCAAACCCTTTGCACCACTATTACTAAAAGCGTTCTCAAGAGGCACAATCAACACACATTGAATATTTCTTTGTTACGCCGAGTGATTTATTGATTGCGTCTCTGTCAACACTGGCTCGCATTTTACACCAAGCTGAATACTTCATTTGATCCGGATTTTTATCGATAATAAAACCCGATCATGATTCACATCACTCGTTAAGTGTATTTAGTATACAAATGATATGATCGGTCGGTACTTTCCAATTTTTATAAATGGTGTCTCTCTTTCTATTAGTGATGATTTCACGTTTTATTGTTGTTAGTACTGTAAGAGAATAGTTATTAATTTTATAGAAGTACCGTAAATTGAGGAAGTTTACCGTGAGGCAAAATGAAATCAACAATATATATTTCAAATAGCAAATTATCGCGTGCTGGTATCATGTATCATTTCTTCTATATATGATAAGAAGCTAAGCAATGTCCGTACTAGAAAACAAACTGACAAGCTAACACTAAACTTGACGAAATAAGTCATTAGTGTTATCAAGCACTGAACTAGACTATTATAATAGACACAAAGTACAAACAGGCAACTACAACGCGCCTCTTGCCTTGTGGCGATTTAAAATTGAGGATGCTGTGCGTATTGAAGGTTTTATTAAGTATAAATTAATGTACATTAAAAATAAGGGTCTACTCATAATCATCTAATCGATACGACCTTTAACTTAGACTGAATTTTAACTTTAACTCTACTGACGTACGGATCCGCAACCAAAAGAACAATATCTTTTGTTATTTGACCAAATCTTTAGGCCCATTAAAGCTGTTAGTAATGAATAGTATCACACCGCACAACACTATCAAAAGTAAATACTAGTCATCTAATTACTACCTATACGATGAAGATATTCGCCAGTTGGGTTGCAGAAGTATCTTGCAAGCAAAAGGTTTACATCCTTTATTCGCGTCAATAAGTATGGTATAACCAAAATAGATCATGCCAACAATGCTGTTTAATTTTAAATAATATCAACGGTTTAACACCCATAAAAGTAAAGATAAAATACTTATTATAATGTCGTCAAATGTTTTTCCGTACTGAAAGTTGAAAGAAAATACAATTAACACAATAGGTGGTCTTGTATTGTAGGAAAGAATTGCATTCTTAGTTAGCAGCTCATTAATTTTATATGTATTGACACCAAACTTTGTGAAAAATGTTAGACTGTCTTTTAGTTCGACTTGTTGACGCAGTGGAAGTACGACTGCTTTGCAAAAGGTTGTGAGTTTTGTATGACTCATAAGTATTAAGACAACAACTTAGATATTTTTAATACATCACTTCCCAAGTTCAAACGCCTCGTTATAACGCATTTAAGCTAATTTTGTATATAAATTATTTTTTAGTGCCAATTTTCGAATTACTGTTGTTAGTTTCTATATAATATTTTATTTTTTATTCCATGTAACCTTAAATTTAATTCAATTGTAATGGTTGTTGTTAATTTGATTTTTATGTCCTTTTCGTTTAATGCTGTTCTTTTTTAATTTGTCTTCATTTGTATATTTGATTAATTCTATATTAGTTATTAGTTTTATTTTAACATTTGTATAAGTTTTAATTGATAATAATTGATAATGTTATTAATAATGTTATTGCATGCTGTGATCTTCTGTAATTGAAGAAGCACTTGAATTATTTGAATAATTATTATTTATTATTATGCCTGTGAAGTGTATTCTTTGTTGAAGATCCTAAAGAAATAAATAAATAAATAAATAAGTATTTGTCTCAGAGAATACTTTTATCCATTTATTGTACGTTCATAAATTACTTACCCCGTGAGACAAAGACTTCTCCGTTATCCGTAAGTGCGTGAGCTGTGTTTTTTTAAAAAGGGAAAAAGTAAAGCTTTGGTTTAATACTAGTTAATTATTTGATGGACATAACTCAGTTTTATACTGTTAATCCTAGCTTTCTTCTAAGCAGAATTAATAGTGAAACCCGTACTTAGTAGAATATTTTTTGTCGTAATGTATTTAAATTAGTTAAGATAATTACGTACATAGCTATCAGGGCTGATAAAGTAATTAAAGGATCACCTGCCGCGACTGACGACGTGACTAAATGTCGTATGTAAGATGTCTATCTATATACTAGTACGATTTGCAAAGATTATAATAAAATGAAGTTTAATTTTATTATTGTTTTATTGATGATGAAAGTGTAGTAAAACTTGTTTTATATTTGTGTGCATGAACATGGCTATTAGCATTGTTCTGGATGTTTCTGTGTATAATTTGTATTATTTACAAAAAAAAGAATATTATTTATGGTTGTTTATCCGCATTCTAGAACCCATATCACAAGCTATTATATATGCTTACTTTGGGTCTAGATGGCGTTGTGTGGTTGTTGTGGTATTATTTTTATATAAACATAACGTACTAGCGAACTTGGCTTAAATGGGTGTAGTTACTAATGTTTTTACAACATAATTACAATTTTTTAAATTTCTTTGCTTGTATTTACTGTAATATGCATTTATTAACCTCTAGCAATTTATTAGACGATAATGAAAACAGCATCAAAGTCCGTTTCGTAGGTGATAAAAAGTTAACGAAGAAATAGAAGAAAACAGAGACAGAAAAGTGCTAGTGCCACAATATATTCAAAATTTACTTATATCTGTACATAGCCGAAAGTTTCTGACAACCGCTGGTGATAGGTAGTAGATCCACGCTGGTTTCAGCATGAATGGGTCGGATCGTCCGGGGAAGTACTATCCTCTCATAGAAGATCAACGTAAGAGTAGTAGTATCCGTATTACTGCGTTACGTTCGGTGAGTGAGAGCGCCGGAGGCCCAATTTTCCCCCTTTCCTCTTTTCTCACTTCCCTAATTCCCTTTCCCTAACTCCATGCCCAGCCGCCATAGTGGAGGCCACCATACCAGCAGTTTAAGACGAGGCTTTTGGTATAGTGGCTACTACTTCTGGATTCTACTGACTGCTTACCATCAGGCGGGGTAGGCTAATATAAAAAAAAGAAAGGATAAAGGTATACAGAAGTAAAAAAAATGACTAAGAACACAGGTAATTGCCAAATTTTGTAATAAAGTAAAAATAACCTTTACTTAGGACGGAATGTATAATAATAATATAATACATAACCTTTTTAATTTGTATATCATGGCTACCCTACTACCACGTAACGGTCGCTCCCACGTCTCGCAATAATTATTATTTACTGTGTGTTAATTGTTAGTTTTTACAAGAATACATTACATGTCACACTACTTTGTAGCCGACCATTGATTGGTGTCAGACTAATGTACGAGTACTACGGAAAATAATACGTTTACGTCTTGTGTTTTAGCCTCTGTCAATGGCTGATTGCATAATTAGGCTATCCGTTTATAAGCTCCTGAGGTATCTACCATTATAATTAGTGCATGGAATTAACAGCTGGTTTTTATACAACGTTTCCTATAGAATTAATGGTAACTTACTCTTGTCTGCGAATTGTAAGTTGGGGATGCTTCGTATGCCAGTAATGTCTAATAAACAGATAGGCATATATGCTCTAAAGCTTTAAACCAGAAGACTTAGACTTAGTCCTCTTTTCCTTCGTCATCCTTTTCTTCAACAGATTCAACAGCAGGTGAGTAGATCTCTCTGCAATGTTGCTCAGCGAAATCTGCAGTGCCATCAATTTTTTAAATTTCGTTTTAAAAAGGAATTGTCAAAGCGCTCAGGAAACACCGCAGTAGGCATTTGTTCTAAAGCTTACACATAGGAGTAGGAGATATTACATATATTAAGCGATAGAGTTTATTTGTTTGTTTGTTGGTTTGTATGTTTGTTTGTTTGAACGCGCTAATCTCTCGAACTGCCAGTCGGATTTGAAAAATATTTTTCGTATGATAGCCCAGTTCTAGCGAAAGGTTAGCTATAGAATATAACGCTACTGGTGACGGGAGCAGAGTAGTTGCTTACTAAACGTGGATGAAACTGCGCCGCGGAAAGTTAGTAGGAGATATGAACGCTGGAACTACCTATCTAGGTATCGTATTATGAAATACTCTCACCCAAATTCTTTATCTTGAACATAATGCTAGAAGCATTATGTCAAAGATAAAGAAATAACTTCACTATGGGAGTTCCCGTTAATAAGTGCGCTAAACCTAAGTCTGTTTTAGTCACTTTGTAGTAACTACAATGGGCTGCCATAATTGTTTGTTCACACATCAATTACAGCCGTTTTTCTTCTCTGTTATAGTGCGAATACCGAGAATTTATGGGTTATTAAATTGGGATCAGTTTAGTAGGTATTGTGGATTAAGTAATAATTATGTAATTAAAATACATAATTATATCGGACTGGTAATAATAGAACTTCTAAGTTTATATTACACATTACACACATACAATACGATAAAAGACGACTATGAAAAAAAAAGCTCATCGAGAAAGAGCTTTGTCCCATTAATAAAAATTAACCAAACCATTATAAATGGTGAGAAAATAATGAAATAGAAACCTAAAAAAACCTAATGTACTATTAAGTATTTTATTGTTACAGTCCTCAAATGTTCACGCCATACGTCGCGTCGCAGAGGCAGAACGGCCTTTGAAATAGGTTAGAAAGTATTCCCAAGACCAGTGAAATACTTTCTGCTAAAATGATAATATTGATAAACCATTTATAGATTTATACACCAAATCGAATAAACCGGGTTGGTTTGACATCAAACGGAGTCCTCTTCAAAGTACAAAATTTCATCCACTCCATTTACACTATACACTTTACCCAATTACGCATAAAGTTTGGAGTGGCACCATTGACAGTGTGATGGTGTGATTGGTGCATTGTGCCCACCCGGCGAGATGAAGCTGTCACTCATATAAACATGGGTTTACTTGTAAACAATACGGTGATCGTGCTTTTGTCACTCTGGATACAAAAAGGGATGTAAGTATGGAATTTAAAGTTATGAAGTTTTTAAAAGGTGGGTAGATTTTAAGTGATACTTCTGATGTTGCAAGCGTCTATTGAGATTAATAAATGCTTACAGGGGAGTCATAACATGCTATTTGCTATGTAGAAAAATCTGAAATTATCTGTCGAATAATATGCTTGAGGGTGAAACAAGAATACCTAAATGAGTGGTACAATCAATATCTAAGTATTTTTAGGCTATGAACACTGGAAAGACTGGGTTCTTCAGTACAAGTAGTTACTATTATCAGCTTATAAGCATTAACTGCTGCACATAGCCTCTTCTGAAGGTCAGTTTTTGTCATAACGCTTACGTTTGGCTAGCGGGTTAGTGTCCATAATTGATATTTGAATTTCATTAAATAGGTAGCAAAAAAATTAGCTAAGACCATTTTGTTTCTCACCTAATTAAGTTAACTTATTTTGTTGTTTAAAAGCAAAATAAATGTATTTTTTTACTTTCTTTCTTTTATATTTTGTACGCATTAAGAGTCCGTTTTCTTTGTAATCCCTTAATCTCTTTTAACCCAAGCAAGAACTAGGTTACTTCTATCTGAAGACCGCACGGTGTGATCAAAATAAATTAATTGAATACAATTAACTCATTTCTACGCTTGAACACACCGGCACAGATAATGGCATCACGCAATTTTAATGGATAATTGAAAAACTAAGGGTAGTATAATACGAAGATATATTACTTACTTGTACTTAAATAACATAACAACGTTTCAATTTATTGCTACATAATCGCAAAATTTAAATAATTCCAATTGCGCTATAAGATAACATAAACGCAATGGTGAAGAAAAAGTTAATATATTTTACCTCAGCAATGTTCGCTTAGGTTAATATAAGCATTATGCCTTTTCGCAATGGGATAGGCAAAGGTGTATTTTAACTCTCACATTTTGTCAACTATGTTGGTCTTATAGCGGAGGGCAAGTCTTTCTAAATCGGAACAAAGTATGTAAGTTCCTTGCCTTTAAATACAGCTACATCTACTCTCAGTTAAGTACTACGTATAATATTTATTATTTTAGATAATTGCTTCATACTTAGTATTTTTATACAATGAAAAAAAACCGGAATCACATAAATTTTACGGTTTAACTATTCTTAATAAACTAGTCAATCATTATCAAGGTATAATAAACATATAATTAACATTTTCATACTTATACCATTTTGTGAACAGACTCCCCCGCCTACACAGTCTCTAAAATTATCCAATAAAATTGGATTTTGTCCGGAACAGTGCATTCTGTGACGGACAATGACGAGTCAATCATTTTAACATTATGGACCGAGTACAAAGCGCTTAGTTCCTCGAATGACAGACAAATTTTAATCTCCAAATGAAGGATTTATTGCAAAAAAAATTATGACTAAGGGCTGTTACAGACTGAATTTGTTTTTAATGGATTTTTCTATTATACTGATAGCACAATTGGAGAAACGGTTAAAGTGGTCGATTTGCTATGTGTACATGCTGAGAGTCATAAACTAAGTCCGATTGCTAACCGAGATAATTATTCCTAGGACTAAAGTTATAAAACTTTAACTTACTCCAATCGAACCGTGAGTATAGCATGCATTTTGTCCCTCATGGTTTGAGGATTCAAGTAACTTGGTAAGTCAAAGCTTAAGTTTTCTTTTAGATAAATTTCTTAGAGCCTTCAGTAGTATCCACTATTATATAGAACGGCTAGGCGGCTGTAGGAATATTTCAGGCTCCAATGAATACATTACAGCTCTCTATTAGTCGAAGGCTTCTCATAACTTATGAATTTACTCCCACTCCTCTGTTCTTCATACCCAGACTACTTCATTTAGCTTCATCAGATTGTTATTTAGACTCAGAGCCATTTTATCTTGTAAAGCCACAAAATTAAGCAACACACAACGCCTTGTATCAAATTCAGCACGAAAGATACTTAATCTGTACACATCCTTACTTCTGAGGTTAAGCAGGTGTTGTTTTGGAAGGATTACCACTTGTCAAATTTTTTTGAGCCAATCTTGATGGATTGTGAGAGAATTGTATGGAAGTATTGAATTACTAATATAAACATGTAATGGATATTGTGGGAATTGAAATCAAATGATTTTGGAATTCGTATTTCTGACTTTATAGTGAACTCAATTATACCATTGCAATCATAAATCTTCCACATCAACGTGTAAATAGTTTAGGTAGTAGTAGATACTTGCTGATCCGAATTAACCATGAAATAAATTTACTATACATATTTTAACTTTGCATCACCTATATTTATCTTGGCTGAGAGAAAATACACTTGGCATTAGTCCTTCTCTTTATAATGGGAATTAGGACCAATGAAAGACGTGAATTCATAAACTAATTTGTATATTATAGTTATTATTTAATAGGAGAGGTGTGTATTCACTCTCGCTCAATACAGACGGGATACTAACTACTAACCGAAAAGTTATTTGTGTAAAAAGGTTCTTATGAAAGAACTTTAAACCACTTAAGTAAGACGGATATATTATTGTTTATTCCAACACGATGTTATACGTGTATAAAGCTTAAAGTAGGTAAACTATTTTCTCATAAATAATTTTTTTTGCCATAGTGTTGATCATCTTCTCGTTTATACAGTGGTAATGTATACATACGCCACGTAGAGGTCTTTAATTCGATCACCAGTTGAGGTAAAATTATTGGGTATTTCTGTCGTGTTATTCTTAGTATCCGTATTCTTATGTCCATTAAATTGCAACAAACTCGCTCTCTGATAAATGAGACTTAATACAGCTGGTGAAAAGTTTTTACTTTTCTGACTACCCTTTCGCGAAAAAAAGCAGAAAAAAAAACGTAAACTTTGTATCTTGACCTTTTATAAAACAAAAAATAAACCTGTCGTTATTACCAGCGCAATCAGTCAACCGAATGATAGCGGTCAAAACATCGCATATGAAGGCAGGAAATGTCACTCAACATGACACAGTGTTCTATGTTATTACTACCGCCAAAGTCGCCAATCCACCTGCCAAGAGTGCCGATTAAAGCAAAACTTATAACGTAGGTACTCGTATTGGTTGAGGAAGGCCTATGTTCAGTAAGAGCCATTTTACAACTAAAATGATAATTTATTTAATTTACTAGCAACTTGCCCTTTGGGTACTATTACTCTTTTACGATATGATTAGAAATCTATAAAATCCTTAAGTTTTTTTTAATATAATGTGTAATATACATAAAAACCTTTAGGAATTAATGCTCTAAGCTTATATTGGAAGCCGTCATGGTGGCCTCCAATAAAAAAGACCTAAGATCAAAATTTAATGGGAACACATACTCTGGTAAAGAGATCCAGGCTATAATTAAGCGACATAAGTATAAAGTACTGAACCGTTTGGTTCAAAACCCTTTAGTACATGCCTTTTCAAAGAAAGAGCACGATTTCTTTATTTCCAAGAACGACAAACACTTGAATCTCAAGCCCACATACATTGCACTTCAAAACAGTATTATTTAACAAAAACAAATTATTATACCCCATTCACTAAACGTCATTGTGGACCCATCACTCCCGCTGACTTGCCATTAAGTCGATTATGATCACAAAAGATTTAAAAGCTGACTTATGTATGTTTGCCACAAGGTGTGATAATCCTATTTGTTTATCGGCTTATATTTTTTCTAAGCATTAAGTGGTTTTGTCCATCGAATTGGTAATTAGGATCTTTTTTCTGTTTATTATGTTTCTTGATTGATTGTGTATTGTCCTGCTGAATATCGCTTTCATTTTAAGATTTTTCTTAATTTACGTTTAAATTTATCCTTTAGTGTTTAAACTAATGCCAAACCTTGAGTATTGCCTTCTGAAGAAAACGTCTTAGCTTGTACTATATGTAATGGTACCATAATAGGACGTTACATTTACTTATAACAAGTGCTAGGTAGGTAGGATTTAGTAAGATAGTTTTAACTACACTTTTACGTTACCGTTATACGGCTACGAGCCCATTCGACTCTAAAGATTTGACCCTTTCTTGGTTTGAGTACCCATTCGACCCCTGGGATAACAGCAGCACCCATTCGCGAGTACGTATAAAGTACAGACGGTATATAAATCTGTATCAGTATAATGTTATTTAAAATAGGCACTTAGCAATACAACCAAAAATATATTAACTGGTTACCTAATAAACATATCTAATCATCATATCGAGCTCTTTCTACAAAAGACAGTGTATAAAAATCAAAAGTATTAATCGTATTCTTTTAAAGCAAGTTAGACACTGTGAAATCTGAATACTTTTAATAAAAGTTAATTCTAAAAGTCCATGTAAACCTGACATTACATAACTGTTATCTCATCTCATCAACAACTTTATAACATTTTAAGTAATTTTAACATCAATTTAGAACAAATTGATCTTAAATCCCACGTCCACTTCCTCGTACCTAGTTAATATCGAGCCTATTTACCAATTACAGTCCACATTATCGTCTATTTATTCCAAGCTAATTAATATCGAATGCGTTATCAACATCAGCTCCTAGAATTGCGTTTCCCCTCGTAATGTACTCCATAATAAATGCATAAGACGAGATGTGCTTTTAAGGAAATGCCTGTCTTGACTTTATAGAAAAAAGGTTTAAAATTGCTAAGTTCAATTCTCGTATTATATCTCTATTCCCGATGTATGCGTTGCGATGATTCTTTTGTGCATACGTGCAACTTGCTTGTTTGTGTGTGTGTGTGTTTGTGTGTGTTGATTGAATTTAGTAACGCAATCACTTTTATTACCAGCAATTACTATTGAATATAAATGTTTGCTAAGTTGCCATTTACAACGGCTAAGCGTGAATCTTCGTCGATTCATTTTAACAAGTTGTTATTAAAGTTTTAAAATGAAACCATTTTAAGAGCAGCAAATGATTAAAAAACAAAAGCTATATATAAACTATTACGCTTTTTTCGTCAAAGTATAGGTATATATATAGTTATGTATTATGCCCGCATGTTACTAACTCAAACTTAAACAACCTTTTACGATTAGTAAAAACAGAAAAAAATGTAAATAGTCTAGGGTAGAGCTATAATAGAACTACATTTATTATATTTTACTTAAAAAAAGTTTCAAGGGTGTCTTCTAGACCGCATTTATATCTGCATTTTAGAAACCCATATAACAAGCTATAACTTAAGCCCTTTTTAATATTATAGCCTACCAAAGTGACTCCACCCCGCCTGATGGTAAGCAGTCAGTGGAATCCAGAAGTGGCGGCCACTATACCAAAAGCTTAAACTGCTGGTATGGTGGCCTCCACTATGGCGGCTGGTAATGGGGTTAGGGGAAGGGAATGAGGGAGGTGAGGAAAGAGAAAAGGGGGAAATTGGGCCTCCGGCGCTGTCACTCACCGAACTAAACGCAGTAGTATGGAAACTACTACTCTTAAGTTGATCTTCTATGAGAGGGTAGTACTTCCCCGGACGATCCGGCCCATTCATGCTAAAATCAGCGTGGATCTACTACCATATATAATAAGCCTACTTTAGGGTCTAAATAGCTTTGTGTAGTTGTTGATTACGTTATTCCTTTACCAGTAGATATAGGTATGCTAATGAATGCCATACGGAACTTACATTCTATGAAACAATATAATATAAAAATTCTATAAAATTCTTATGATCGGTTTGCAGATTACATATTACTTTCTCTACAAAGAAAAATAGTTTACAGTCAGGTGAAAACGAAATCAAAACCTTGAAAGAGTGCGCTGATCATGATTAATAATTACAGCCTATGTCTCATACATAACACCTGACACATAGCTTACGTGGTGCTTAACATGTCAAACAAATTATAATAGACTTGTTGCTTTTACAGGTACTGCATTGGCTTACATTACCTATATAATTATTATGTTAAACTGAAACAGAGGATGGGGCTGTTTGTATGTCTATTAACCAGCACAGTTGTGGTGCTGTGAAAGAAGGATGATTTACTTAAGATGCATGTCTACTAAGCAGCTCTTGTGTTATCAGTAGAAACAAACCAAAAGTGTTTATTGTAACATGCTGTGTTGCTTCATTATCATACCTATCAGCCGAACGATGTTCACTGCAGGACGGAAGAATTTTTGCCAGCTTGGCCGGTCGTGAGCCGCCCTCATCCATCGGTTGCCCGCCACCCTTATGCTGTGTTGCTTGCAGAAACAATACTTGGTATGACTTTCACTTACGGAACTTGGTCATAGGTACCAAGTTCCGTAAGTGAAAGTCATACCAACTTTTACTATCATTCAAAGAATTTTTCCAGAATGCAACATACATTACATACATTGTATACACATACGAAGCAGCACATATCGTAACTGACACTGAGTAATAGAAAAAACAACCTTCAATTATTTGTAAAAACGTAAGTATTATTAAAACTTGTCTACAATAACTTACCGTTTGTATATTTCTTCACTTAACCCTAAAAAGGCTCATTAATTGTAATTACCAATTCACGGATTAGTCGATAATGGCTCGCTGAGTGATTTTTTCCACGCAAACAATTACGCTACAGTGCAATTATTGATACGTTCGCGCCATTACTAACATTATTTATTGATGTACTTATGCATTTAGTTACAACCTGGGTTTGCCTGGGTTCAAATATTTCTTAGTTTAAAGTTACACTCCTAGTCGAGTTATATGTTAAGCTGGTTAGCTAATACGATCTAAATAAAATTTTTGGTGAGATTTTAATAAAAATAGGTAAAATAAACTTCGCAGAAGATATTATCTGATTAAAAGTGAAAATCGAATCAAAATATGTTACATGGTTTAGAAACAGATAACGGTAAAATATACAAAAGCAAACAGTGACTATATACTAAGATTGCGAGATGTGATGAAAAAGTTTGCCGTCGGATGAAAATTATCAAACGTGATAAGGAAGAAATCGTTATAAAGGAAAATAAGAGTATAGGTAAGTCATTATTACATAAATAAATTAATATCGACGAATTAGCAAGGTACTTATTTGTTTGTCTCTTTTATTTCTGTCTTTCATGAACTTTATAGAAAGAGACAAAAATCTAAATAGTTATTTCGTCGCTACTCTATTTTTATTAGGCTTTAGTATTCTTATTGCGGGTAATCTATATTTTTATATGTTAGCGAACTAAAATGGAGAGTTTGAGGAATATTTTTGGTGCGCTTCATTTAAAGTGTTTCAAATTTGGTGTGTTTCAAAGTTTGTGCGCTTTGAGGAATACTCTTCATACATTGCAAAGTACCAACGCACAGACATAATCACCATTATTGTGAACTGTACTTCTATGATAGTACTTAGTTGCGTGTAATGTTTGATTAATAGCTGTTGTAGACGTTCATTTTATACGTGAGAAGTATTTATTTGCAGAAGTTACGGCTGGCATGATGAGCATAAAGGGTTGAGCTTGATATATCTGCAGATATTTTGTTCATATTAATTATTATTTTATGCCTGCCTTGCTTGTTTTCAACCGTTCATAAAAATGCCGCGGCGTATTTGATGCCGATCCGATAATTCTGAAACACTTTCCTCTTCGGTTTGTATCTATTAAAAGTTTAAAACTTCTCCTATTTCCAAAAAAAGGCAGCAAGTTCAATTATTCGCAGGTAAAGGTACTGTTTGAGTGTGAGCAAAAAACATCTTATTACTTCTTAATTAAATGCCAAAATACGACTTCATCGGTACTGATTAATCCTAGTAATTCTAAGCCAAGGAAAAATCACTACATTACCTTTCGATTTAACCCTCTAAATACTTACGTGACCGTTATTGACATCAAACTGACAAAAAAGACCTCAGAGTCAACGTTAAAATTAAAATTCAAAAATAAAAAAGTCGCTACGAGCCTTGTTGACACAAACCACAGAAATGGGGCCAAGAGTCTCTTAACTAATTTCTTCCATCGCTACCGTATACAGAGAGTGTTAATTGCCCTGTGCGAGTGAAACCGGGGTATGAATTTTATATGCGTGCGATAGAGAGGTAAAATAACACGGCATCAAAATAAAAAGTTGTTCATACCAGTTAGAGCACTTGCACAGTAGCTATAGCTCGTTAAGTCAGTGCTTTTAACCCTTTAATGAGTGTTTATGTTTGATTAAAAACATGATTTTAGTGTAACTGTTTATTTTACTGTCTATAAATTGTAAGTTAAGTGGTGAATTTTAATAATTTGTTTAATTGCATGATAATTTTGCAATGGGAATTTAAAAACCGTTTTGTGTTTGTTGATATATTTGTTTAATTTTATTAAAGTGAACAGTAGCGGCTTGGAAATTGAATGTTATTATTATCAGGAACAGGTTATTTTCCTGTTGTTATTGCTCATTGACAGTTAGTAATTTGCATGCTTCATTGGGATGTATGTTATACCCGAGGAACCTATAAATATAGGTTTTATTTTATTAATTCGTAAATAGTTACACTGTTATTTATTATATGATTCTGAATCCCGAATTAGAATATGTCGCAGAATCTAGTCTTTTTAAATACTAAGAGATACTTAAAAGGAACATTGCCAATATCTTAAAACATATGAAATACTTAAAATAAAAGTTTAGGTTTATATTAAGTATTTTATATAAAGTTTCACAAAAGGTTTTGATTGCTATTGTTTAACATCACAATATTAGCAGGTCAACTTGCAGTGCCAACTTTTATTTTATATTATTTAGTATTGGCAATGTTCCGTATTAAAACATGACAAATTGTAACATTGTCAAAATTGAAAATACCTGGTGATTTAAAACAGTAAAAGAGTTTCTTGCCAGTTTTTTTTTCATATTTGTCTTTTGCTAAGAAAGGTGTTTCAAAACTGCCAGCAAGTAATCTTTATATTATTATTATATGATGACAACAAAACAGTGACAAATTCAAAATTACCATCGGTTCAAAAAGGCCCCACTCGCGCTTAAGTGTTACGTCAATCCCTTGACAAGTTGAAGGCGATTGGCACGGCACACCGGCATCCGCGATATGGTTAATTAGTAATAAAACCCTGCCTTGTTGGGTCACAACGACCGTAGCGCGCGCAGGGTTATCTCGCTACTTTGTTACAGATAAACGTGTGTAATAAACTAATAACACCATAAATGTAGATCTCGATTAGGATGACTCATGTTGGTTTTGATTGATTAATATAAGGTTGTATTAAAAAACAAATGGCCGATGCGCTAAGATTGACTGATATATGGTGTCCGAGAATTGTATGTTTCTAGGTATAGTCTCGTGACAAAAATTTTAAGAGCGAGAGTTGCATGTAAAAAATGTATTCAAAAATATTATCAAATTTAACATTTTCACAAACACATTGAGATCATATTTTACAAAAGACAATCAATTTGACAGATTGATAAGTATAAAATTATCGACACGTTTCTAGTGAGGTAACTTTGGCAATTGCCGTCCGTCTATTTTCTGTCAAAAATAAATAATAACATACCCAAAAATAAGTAATAGAATCAGTTTGCTCACTTTATATGATTAAAATTACATAATCTACAACTATTACTTCTATAAAATTTATCAATTAAAAACAAATTCCCATTAGCTTGTACCAGGTTACCTACCCTAAAAAATTATTACTTTGCACCATATACCAAAAAAAAAATTCTTAACTTAGTTTAGTTTTTGCTTCATCCGTGGCGCCAATAAAGTGATCACGGAAGTCACTTGATTAAAGAAAATGATTGATTTCAGCAAAATATATTATAATATACTATAACTAACATTATATCTACTACTACATGAAATACAATATATTAATGTCAATAGTATAGTTGCGGCCTAACATTGCCGTCTCTTTCCAACAATATTATATGGAATACATACGAGTGTAAAAAGGACAGCAGAATCATGCCACCGTGAACTACTCCACTTCGTATTAGCCGCAGCATAAATTTATTCCAGACTAGCTGTGCCCGCGACTTCGTCCGCGTGGAATAGTGATTTTGGGCAGCATTTTTTGGATATATCTTTTGGTTTGTTTTGAATTATAAACATCTTCGTTTAGGTGAATAAGAAAAATCTTTACAGTAAATGCTTCTCTATCTACGATATTAGACGTATAGCCATCGCGGATCAAAGCCATACAGGCTGCTAGGATTACTTACACGTGGCAAATCCACATAAAACTGACCATGCGAAAAACAGTTAATATTTAGATCCACACTCATTAATTGTCATCGCGAAACATAGGCTCACTGGAAACTGAACTCGTTTAAAACTAAACGGGAAATTGTTTGGAATGAAAGGAATCCGAGGAATAAAAACGCTATAAGTTTTTTTTTTATATTAGCCTGCCAAAGTGCCTCTACTCTGGCTGATGGTAAGCAGTCAGTGGAATTCAGAAGTAGTGGACACCATTCCAAAAGCCAAACTACTGGTATGGTGGCCTCCACTATGGCGGCTTAGTGAGATGCTTCTTCACGCCTCGCTTAAAAGTCCCAGGATGAAAGTTAGGTAGGAACACATGCGCTGGTAAAGAGTTCCAGGCTTTAATTGAGCGACAAAAGTATAAAGTGCTGAACCGTTTGGTTCGAGACCCTTTAGATTGCACTGTGAAAGGGTAGCACTTCAGTCCCGCACGTGTCGTTCTGGATAAAAAGGGAGAGGGTAGAATTAATTTAAAGAGCTGTTGAGAAGACTCTCCGTGGTAAAGGCGATAGAAGACGGCCGTTGAGGAGGCGATGTCTCTTCGCAGCTGTAAAGGCTCAAGGGTCTTAGGCCTCCGGGCTTCCATGATACGGACTGCTCGCACTCGACTTCGTTCGCGTGAAAATTCAGATGTGAGCCTGTATGAGAATATTTCTTACCTAATCTTACGGCAATCGTACATTGTATATTAGTAATAAATATCAGTATAATCCGTCTCTAAGGCGAATCCGATTAAAAATCTATTCACCCGCTACCCCTAAAACAGACGAAATTTTGCGATATTTAACGAAACTTGGCACTCCTATTTTCAAAAACTATAGAAGCTCCATACAAATTTTGTTCCCCTTTATACTCCAGGGAAATAAATTTCGCAAAATCCTGTCTTAGAGAGCACCTATTTCCAAAATTTGAAACTCCTAGCACTTGTAGTTTTTGAGATTTCGTGATGAGATGAGTGAGTGAGTGAGTGACCTTTCGTTTTTATATATGTATAGCTTTTGCCCGCGGCTTCGCTCGCATGAATATCGTTTTTCAATAGACATTTTTATATTGTTTAAATACTGTTTTGCATACTATTTCTAATCTCATCATCATCACCATTCGTACAAACCCTCTTTCACCTACCTAAAGATATCCCCCGTAAAACAACATACAATACACAAAGGCAAATTTTCACTACAATAACTTTCCCCTTCCCCTCCCTTCCTCTCCCTTCCCCTCCCCTCCCCTCCCCTTCCTTCCCCTCCCGTCTCCCTCCCATCTCCCTCACTTTCCCTCACTTCCCACTCACTGACCACCACTTCTGACTACTCACTTTCCCTCACTTCCCTCACTTTCCCTTACGTCCCCTTCACTTGTCCTTCACTTGCCCTTCACTTGCCCCTCACTTGCCCTTCACTGCCTCCTCACACCCCCTAAGTTCCCTCTTCCTTTTTTATTTTTACACAACGCCATCTAGACCCAAAGTAAGCATATTATATGCTTGTATTATGGGTTCTAGAATACGGATAAACATACTTAAATACTTTTATTTTTGTAAATAGATACATATTATACATATAAACACCCAGACCAATGCAAATAGACATGTTCATGCTACAAATATTTGCACTGAGCGGGAATCGAACCCGCGACCTCACAGTCCATACACAGTACCACCGAAATACAGAGGCAGTCGATTTCCCCCTGACTTTCCCCTCCCTTTCCCCTGACTTCTCCCTAACTACCCCCGCACTTTCCCCTCACTTCTCACTTCTCCCTTCCTTTCCTCTTCCTCCCCCTCCCTTCCCCCTCCCTCCAAATTTCAAGCCGCCAACTTCAAAAGCAAAGATCTTTCCATACAATATTTCATCCCTTATTTCACTCCTATAAATCCACCCCAGTAAAAAAAAAATTATGAGCGTATTTTTATTTAAATAAAAGTATTCCAAAACAAAATTTCAAAGCTGTAACTTAAAAAATGAAGACGTTTCATACAATCGATTTCATCCCTTTTCATACACTTAAGGGTTGAATTTTTAATAACCCTTTCTTTGTACACTTCTAGACATTAAGACAAACACACCCTCCAAATTTCAAGTCGCTACGACCAGCGGTTTAGGCTTTACGTTGTCTGTCAGTCAGTCAGTCAGTCAGGACAAAGCCTTTTATAATATTTATGGATGTATGGATTAGACGTATAGCCATCAGGGATCAAAGCATACAGACTGCTAGTAATGCTAACACGTGATAGAGCCACATAAAGCTGACCGAAAAACAGCTAATACTTAGATCCACACCCACAACTTTTAGTGTCTTACCTTTACTTTAATTACTTAATTAATTAATTACTTTAATTAGTCATCGCAAAACATAGGCTCACTGGAAACTGGACTCGTTTAAAACTAAATGAAAGACTGTTTAGAATGACAGGAATCCGAGGAATAAAAACACTATCAGCTATTCCGCAACCTGTTAAAATATCTGCTTCTATATGATTTCGTAGTAAATTAACGAATGTTCGATGTGATTCTTTAAATTGGCATAACTTTTTTATTTATGAACCGATTGACATGAAACAAACACTAAATGTTAAGTGAAGCTTACCACAATATATTAGTGAAAACCATATTTAAATCGGATAAGCCGTTTCTGAGATTAGCGTGCACAAACGCACAGACAAACAGACAAACAGACAAACAGACAAAAATTTTAAAAATCATTGTTTTGGGTTCTATTTGCGTTGATATAGGTCCCAATAGTATTTTTTCTCATATATCTTCCATGTACAGACAGCGATCGGTTACATTTTTATTATATGTATAGATTAAATAGTATCCATTATATTTTAATTAAGTATATTTATTGATTTTATTTCTTAATTTATTGATCGAAATTAGCACAACTTAATTATAATTTGTTGCCTAATTAATTATGTTTTTATATAGCTAATTTTGTTGTTTCATAATTGTTAATGGCCGTTTTAATGATGAAAATCGCATTGCCATGTTTTGTAGAATTGAAAATGAATTATAATTCCGGCTTAAATAATTATTTGTAACCTGTTTTCATTACGGATGCACTCATTATATTAACTAGTATCGCCATTTGGTTGTAACTCAACAATTACATTATTGAGATATCATAAGGTTAAAAATAACCTTAATATTGTTGAAAATATCCTACACAATACTTATAAACAAAATAATAAAAAGCCGCACATTGTGGATTGGGAAAGGCATAAGTTTAGCAGTAGACGCTAATGATGATGACGATGATAAGGTATATTATTGTCGTCATATTTATTATTGTTTATGAAATCTCGACTATCTACGAAATCCAGGCATTCATTTTTACCACTGTTTTTAAAAATATGTAATTAAAAAAGCAGTTACCGTATATGCTGTTCCCTGTGTATACGTCATATCTTTGGATTGTGATTGAAATTTTATATAGTCGGGCTAGGCCTTACAAATTTATCGATTACATGGCACCGGTGTCAGAGGTGACAGGATGATGGTTAATTGTGTACTTGGTACTGTGTCCGGAGTCCTTATACTTTACCTTCAGCTAAATCATTGATTAATTTATCACAAATAATTATAACATCAAATATCATCCCCAATCAAAATAAAGATACTATAAATATAAAATTAAAATATTCAGCATTTGACAACAAACATGTCCTCCCACCTTATTTTATCGATAACTATAATAATTAAACAATATTAAAAATCAAGAATCGTAAGAAACAAACAGCTACTGTTATCTTTTTAAATGTGTAATAAAACGTTAATTGTCTGCATTAATTGCAATAAAAATTAAAACTTATTGCAAAATGTTATCTGCGGGTCACGGGTACGTATTTTTGATTGGTATACTTTACATTCTTTGTATAAAATTTTATTTTAAATCATTTGATAAGTGGGTAAAGAGCCGAAATTTTGAGCTTTTAATACAAAGTTTACAATGGTCAGAAACGGTAAAACGGATATGTAACGGAATGCAAACACCTTGCAATTCGACATGGCATAATATTAAGATTCTTTAATTCTTTATTGTAAACACATAAAATTATTTATTCATAATATTTACGAATTTTTCATGTACAAAGTCGAGCTTAACTCAATAATGAGTTTTCTACCAGCAATCCCGGATTTTAAAGTTTTTTGAAAAATATTAGTGTCAGAACGAGTGAAGTGTACAAGAGAAAGAAAGATAAAAATGAAAGAGATAGAATTTATTAACCTTATACTTAACTATTTATTGTTGTATACAAAGTGTATACTTTAACAAATATACTTAAATACTAGTAATACATAAATAATAATATGGCTAAAATAAGATGGCACAATTTGATACAATATTATATAAGCACACTTGTAAAGCCAATTCTTAACTGTCGTGAATGTAGTTCTGTTTGGATGATTGATTATACATATATATTATGTAAATGAGACCTATGTCATATTATAATCTATACATATATAGTTACATGTATTGACTGACTGACGCATCAATACAGAGCCTAAACTGCTAGGGCTACAAATTAGAATTTTTTTTTTGATTTGCAGGCTTGTGTTGTATGTGATGAGTCTCTTAACTCTCGACACCTTGTTAACAGACGGACACTAATGTCAAATATGTCAATGTTTTACCTACCTGTGACAGTCATCATAGCTATCTGCCAGGGACAAAATATGGTACAAGGTGCTCCTGTTAATATGATATTGGTGTAGCAAAAAATAATGGCATGTAAACCCACAGACATGACATTTCACGCAACGAAGATAAATAAAGGCAAGTGAGAAAAATTAATTATCCACATTGTTTTCGAACTTGTATAAGTGGATATTAAAACTGAGAAATGCGTATCATAAAGTAGCGGCTCATAATCAAACCAGCCAATCAAAAAGATTAAAAGTGTACTACAAGTTTTGGAAAAATGAACCCAAATGCTGACTAGTTAACGAGTATTTTACCTGTAACTTGTTTTATTCACTTACGGCCTACTTTCGTAAATAAGAACAGCCGTGGATGAAATAATCAATATAAGTAGAGCTATTAAAGTTATAAAGGCCTCATCAGATGGGAGGTCATTGTAAGTGGTGTATTTTTTTGAAAATTCCCGCGCTAGGCGGCATGACATTTGATGAGGCACTTTACATACGTTTGAGAAAAAACAGACATACAAGGAAATAATTGCAGTTCACATAAATACTTTTATACGTCTGGTGAAAACTGAACCAGCTAAACTTAAAGCAACGCGCTGTGGTATAACAACTACATTTACTTCATTCTAAATTGTTATTATTTTGCAAGTTAGGTGACAAACCAACATAGGTACTGTGCTTATGAGTGATTCTCACATAGTAAAAGGTTACCGTAAACTATGATCATAATATAATCGTAGGTGTACTTTAACTGTTGCCGAAGTAATGAGAAGAAGACACAACTAAGCCATTGGTGATCACAATTATATTCACACGTTCCGGCTATTTACCAGAAAGTGGTATGCTTTTTAGCCACAAAGATGTAGGTACTTAAACTTACCTTGTGCGTGTTCAAATTTTTGCTCATATCTTCAGAAATAAAACCTTTATTTGTTATATTTAGCGTGCGTATTAAGTATTGATGAATGACTTCCCATACCCGCAAACATAATACTCAGCCCAGAGTCAGAACCTGTGACCTGTTTATCAGACCGATACAGATAAGTTAAAAAGTATGACTCCAACAATTTCTTCTGAACACAATTATTATTATATGTATTGATAACCTTTGGTTTATCTAGCGCTAGGAACTTTTAGACATGATCTTAAGTTTTACTGCCTTATTTTTAACTTTTTAACGCTTCCAACAGATTGGGAATCTGTTTTTGAACAAACACATTCATGATTCTCCATTTCTGATAGAATTTGTACAATTTTGAATTTCAAGTTTAACGATACTTAAATTTTCGCTCTTATTTGTATAGACCGATTCCAACTGGTAAAATAAGGTGCTATTCTAGTTTTACACTTACGGTTGTCTCAACGTTTGTGACAGCGTAAAATATTTCTAGGAGACTTCCTGTGATGTGGGACGCCACATAGCTGGCAAAAAGTTTTACACCTCTGTTTACCTCTTTAGAAGAAAAGGTGTGATGAATCATAAAAAATACTATTACTAATATATCATCATAGTGCCCGATCTACAGATTCACTAGTTCTATGTCTATACCAGTTGCCGGGCTGTTTCGTGGAAGCCCGATACTTATTATGGATCACAACGCTGATAATTATAATTTATTTCACATTACAATCACGTTAAGTACTTTCACCATATGACATTTATTATCGCGATACTGATTCGCGTTAATTTGTTATAATTTCAACAAGATTTAGTGCTTCCTTTGAGATAACATCGGTGTTACAACAGTGACAAACTTGATAAAATGTTCAGGACAGACAAACTCATCTGCTGAAACATTTCACACACTTTCCTCATCTCGCATATCTGCATCATTTAGTTTTAGGGCCCATATTATGTCTACTATCTCTTTCACTTTAATATACATTGTAGCGACAGAAATACTTTTAAGACTAATTTAATTATTTTCTGTCTGACAGGCAAGGTGTTCCAAATATCTAGTTCTTGTATCTAGTACATGTAATAGCTGTTAAGGATCACATGGTCTTTATTCTACCGTCTAGACAGCTTGTTTTTTAAGGTCATCTATACTTTTTATTTATTAGGTCATTAGATTCATCTCCTCTTGTACTTTTGTAGTTTAGTTGGTCGATCCCTTTTCTTTGCTTTTCGTTCCTTCCTTAGCATTATTACGGTTGGCAACGAATTGGGTGTATTTTCTAAGCATTATTTCTGCTTAGGAAATCAACTTCATAGGGTCTTTAACATCAAATAGACCGGATTCTTTAAACACTTCTTGTTCAAATTGAAGACTGCGAAGTTTCTCCATCCTGTACTATTTCAAATTAATTAAATCGCATAATCTTTGTTGTACTACAATTAAAGTATTGATAATTATGTAGTTAATTCTACTGCTAATACAGTGAAAAAAATCACGCGTTCAGTGATCTGGCACTAGGTTGTTGAAATCAAATACATCATTCTAACTACCTCAATCATAGAAAACATAATATATCAGTATTGTTAGAGTATTAACAAGGATTTATTACTTAGGTCACACTTGCATAAAAGTGCTTAAACTAAATAACAAAATATTAGGCGATAAACCTACAGCCAATTGTCCAATCTTTCTTTTACCTTTAATAAGTATAGGTGTTTACTACTTTTTTCTTACTTGCCTATACAAAATAATTTCATTGTACTTAGGTGCGATTAATTTATTCAGTTATTCAGAACATTCTATGATAAAAGCAGTAGACTGTTTGCTGATAACGGTGGTAGAACCATGAGAAGAATGTACAAATGAAGGCGATTATCAAATGGTTCTCAAAGTGAATGTTATCGGTAAAACAAACGTACTATACTCGAAAATAATTAAGAACCAAAATAACAATAACGAACAAGTTTTTCAGCAAACTTCTTTCTTCAGGAAGCAATTTATTTTAGATAAAAAGAGAACAAGAAGAGGTGCAGAGAACCCAAAGACAATATATTTTTTTTTATAGAAACAATACGCGTACTACTTACCAAGAAAGTTGCAAAGGACTTTATAAACATACAATGAAAGAAAACACGTACAAGCTCTCGTGCGGTAATCAAACCCACAACTTCGTCCACAGCATCACCCCGCCACTTAGTCAGCCATTTGTAATTCAATATTCATTGTATGAACAAATGATCATGTAGAGTCACACTTACCTCTACTTTCTACACATTAGTTACTACGACTTCTATGGCTAAACAAAATAATTAATTAGCAACAATGTAGATAACCAGTACGAAACACGATATCTATCAATTATTTATGCATTAAGGAGATGGAATATTATAGTAATTAGCAAATAATTTCCCAATTAGATTACTTAGATTAAATATAGCAATTATAATGTGTATAATGTAGGTCTTATTGTCTTCATCTTCATTCTTTTAATCAGGTCAAACAGTAGTGGTATCCTTCTTCAAGCATCTTCTGAACCACTTTTCTCACGTACACCCACACAGGATGGACTGAAGACCTAGGACTATTCTCACGCACTTGTGTACCGCTAGGTGTGTATATTAGTGTGTTGGAAAGCCATGAAGGCATAATACTTTTGGTAACGCATTAAGTCAAAACCTGGAAATATACCAAAATGTTATCACGGATCAAATGCAAACAATTGATTGGTCTCTTATTGACGACGACAAAATATTTGATATTAATTATTTACTAGATATAGCATCCCTCAAACCTATATTGATGCACTAGTTGTTTATACTTTCATTTATATTCATTTCACACACCGTTGGATATAAACTGACAGCAAAAGTGAAGCACTCATGCGAAGCTTGACATTTACAAGGCATTTGACAGAGTCATCTTTGGAAACCAACTATCAAAGTCCTAATGTGGAAACGATCATATTATGAAGACACTAAAAAACTATGTTTCAGCTTACTGCATGATGAGAATATTTAGGTTTGACCATGCCTCTACCCAAAATCGGAGTAAAAACAACGCTCTACTTCAGCATAATGATATCAAAACGGTTTCAACCTGTATCCAGAATTATTGGTAAAACAAGTTGTTTACTTGGAAACTAGCTCTTATGTAAAATGTAGATATGTGCTGTTAGTAAACCTTATAAAAAATAAATAAATAAGCTGTATTTTAAGAGTTCTTAAACAAACAATATTAACGTACAGAAAGTAAACCCAGATTCAGAGCAAATATTTATGGAACATGCCATGTTCAAGCTTTATACTATTATATAGCGGCAGAGTTTGTTTGTTTCTTTGAACGCGCTAATCTCTAGAACTACCAGACAGATTTAAATATTTCTTTTTTGCTTATGATAGCCCATATCTTGGGGAAAGTTATAGGCTATGTAACATCACGCTGCTGGCGACGGGAGCAGAGCAGTAAGCAAAGACGCGGGTAAATAGACGCATTCAAGAAACTTATTGAGTTCACTAAGACATATTTTACAGAAGACAACATGAAGCTAACTGTAATTGCAAAGAAATCATAGCAACACAATACTTACTACAGGAAGTATTCGAACTAACAATTACTAATAATAACACTTTATCAGATAATTACTTACCGTATAAATGCACACATTTATCTGCATTAATGCTCAGTATTAAGAAAATATACGCAACGAGACAAAACGTAAGTAAGTACACTTCGATACCTATTGCTGCTTTTGTGTAACGATGATCATACTTTTCCAAACAAAACTGGTAATGATTGATATATAACCCTTGAATGCAGTGTACACTAATGAAGTTAAGTTTAAACACTTGAACATTAATCAAATTTTAATAACAGAATACACGCTTTCACTAAGAAATGATAAAAGAAACTTATTACTTACTTACTTACTTTACTCCAATTATTATTGTAATTAGTGTTGATGTAAAGAAGCGATCTGGTAATCCTAATATGGTTTGTACTCTTCATTATTTTCCCATTATCGCAAAGCAGTTATAGTTAAATCTTTCACAAGTTTACCAGCAAGGTTACATGTATACTCTGTGGCTTGATTTGATTGATGATTCTGTTAATTATTATAGCATTTGTAAATTTTACTGCTCAACGATCAAAATTTAGAGTGTATTTGTGTGTTTAATTTTTACCAATGATGGTTGTTATTAACTTTTTAATATTGCCAATAACATTAAAATCGTCCACGAAAAAAGAAAAATTTACACTTAACGCTGTCAAAAATAACACAATCGTTGACTCAAATCTATACTACCATATAAAGCGGAAGAGTTTGTTTGTTTGTTTGAACGCGCTATTTTGCTTTTAACATAATCACTGTACTATTTTGTAATATGTGGAAACGTAGTGGATTGTACATTAACGTAAATTGTATCACTTTATGTTTTATTTAAGATTGAATGTACAGTTGTTTGTTTTCCCAAATAAAGTAAAATAAAATAAAATATCTCTGGAACTACCAGGATTTGGATAATTATTTATGTGTATGATAGCCTAGATCTTGAAGAAGATTATAGGCTATTAAACATTACGCTAATTAAAAATCATCATCACGAAAATGTAGCCATGGCCTGAAATGTCTTGGAGATAAAAACAGATTCAAGAAGTAAATACAACCAAGCCGGTGCTGACCGCGTATGCACTAAAATTTAAACTCAAAGAAAAAAAAATGAAATAAATGTCATTTTGATCATATAATATGATGCTTATGAAAAGTCAAAATTACATGAAGTCGGCTAATTAACCTACAGCCAGTTCACTGACGGGTAGAGCTGTGAGAAGAACTAGCAAGAAACTCACGTCACTCTTTTCAATTGCCAGATAATTACAGTTTTTGTAATTATCTGACGATGGATGGACTGTAGATGGAGATAATGGAGGAAATTGAAAATGACTGATGAGGTGTGTAAGCCTTCAAAGCGAACGAACGAAACATATTAGTGTCGGATCAGACCAAAAAATTAACGAGGTTCTACTTCTTCAAGTGAATTTGAATAATTATATTTGCGTGTGATAGCCCAGTTCTCGAGGAATGTTAGGCTACGTAACATCACGCTACTAGCGCCGGGAGCAGAGCTGTAAGTAAGACGCGGGTGAAACCGCGCCGCAGCAAGCTAGTGCCTCAAAAGGAGAAGAAGAAGGAGGAAAAGTCAAACATTAAAAATAAAATCTGTCTCAAATTAAGAATCTTCACATGACTCTAATAAGACACAGACAAATGAACAGGCTCTAAAAACTATTAGTTATCATCATCATATCGGTCGAAAGCCGTCCACTGCTTGACATAGGCCTACCGCAATTTTCGCTACCTTGGCCGGTCGTAATCCGCCCTCCATCTGTTGCCTGCCACCCTTATAAGGTCGTCGGTGTCGTGATTTTTCGGTTCGTGGTCGCCACTCTAAAACCCAACTATTAATACAAAGTACTAAAGCTGCTACCATCATCAGCTTACATACGTGTACTGCTACACTCAGACTTCAAGCATTACCACTATACATGCCTTTTCTCATACATCAGCTGTCACTATTATCAGTTTGTCAGGGAACCATGACCAGTTAAACGAAGAAAGTTGTCAACCTTAATTTTCTTACTAAAAGATCAACTTGTGTAGAATTCATTATGGCTATGTAAATGACTGCCTTATATGAATGTAATTAACAAAACCTTATTCGTTATCTCTATAAAAGCTTATCCTGAATGCCCAGATTTCAACATTTATTTCTTTTTTTTGACTATTTTGTAGTCAGACCTGCAAAACTTTTACCTTTAAGAATCTGCCATTGCGTAAAAACTTTAGTAAATTCATAGATTTGTAGAAACCTCATTGCTAAAAATTGCCCATTTGTATTGTTAGACTGTCTTTCGACTTATTTTTTGTTATTTAGACAACACAGAAAATAAATTGATTACCTAGCTATGTTTTAACCATTATACGCATCCAAACCACACTGGCCTACATTTCCACATTAAAAAACACTCCTCCATCTTGTTTTATAAAAGCACAACCGTAACATGTTAATTTTAAACTATCTGATAAACCAAACAACAAAATCATCTGTCGAAGCCGCTTCAGGTAATACTGGATCCCAACTCATATAAATATGAGAAAAAAACCATTCTAATGATAATGATTATGATGTCCCGAGTCCCAACAACTTCATTTCCCAAATGTATCAAGAATCAAGAGTTCAAGAAAACCTGATAGAAACGTTACAAAATAAACATTAATAAAAACCTCTTTATTTCGCTTACAAATTGTGCTCAGCTCGTCTTTATAGTTCATAAAACTAATGCGAGATAAAGTAGTGAATTTATAATTAACATTAATGGCTTTAAACTATTAACGGCTACCGGAAAAAAGCCGAATAGAGACATAAAAATAAATATATATGTAGATTTGGAGATAAAACTTTTTATACTGAATTAAGCGTCGTGACAATCAATATGGTCGCTTAAGATGAGAGTCTCTTTTGAATTCGTAGTAATTGTATTAACCTAGTTGTTACGAATTACTTATAAGTACTGAATTATTAGAGACATTTTCTATTTACGATACCTATTTATAATTTCAGTAATCATCTCCTACATAGGTCTATTGTAAGTGCTTAACATTGCTTGTAAGAAAAATGGATCACATGGGACTCTCGAGAGACTTTGATCACATTTCAAACCAGGGTGTATGAAGATTCCAATAGATGCCCGATGGGCAGAAATTCATCTACAAGATTATGTAAAAATGGTATAGTAGCAGACCATTTTTAAAGCAGACCAAATCAAAAAAGCAGCTCTTAATATACACTTTGCCCTTCTGTTGTCAATACAGTAAGACGAGATCTTTCGTTAGAAGCACTGAAAATCTAAATTATACACAACATTTAAGCCAATATTATGCTTTTTCGTTAAAACAACGATCCTGATTAAGCATGATTGATGCTTCAGATATTGCAAACGATGCGTTAATAGCTTACTTACCATCAATAGAAATATACGCTTCTATTAATAAGCATAAAAATTCTACAAACAGAAATAAATATAAAACAAAATTTCTTCTAAAAATATCGAGCCATCTAACCCTTAAGAGTCGGTGTAGATAACGCGTTTTTGAGTATATTTCTCAGTTAATTGGTATAACGAGGCTCTCGCGGCTTTCCTAGAAGGCTTTGCTTTGGGTGGGCACCCCACATGCATGCGTAATACGCATGATAACTTAACCGCATCGAGCATAGAATGCGGCAATGGTTTTTAGTAATTATTATTGAAACGATATGGAGATCGGACGACTCAATTTGGTAGCTCTACTGTTTTTTAACTTGTTTTTTCTTATTTAATTCTTTTAAATGATGCTGCATTAGACTGTAATTGGTGTATTGTGATTAGGTTTGGATCTTTATATATTAAATTTATTAACTGTACAATTTTATAAACCTGCAATTATTTATAAAATGTTTAAGTTGCCTTTGCCCTACAGTGGTACAGTAAAAGGCTGGTATTATTATTATTATTGTACTTCTGATCACAAAGTTGTCTTCATCTCTAGCGTTAGCATGTCAGCCCTGTTCATCATTATCACACCAGCCCGTTATTATCCCACTGTAGAGAAAAGTCTTTTATCATATAGGTAGAGGAGGCACGAGCTTTGATCACCACGCTTGCTCAATGCGGATTGGCGATTACAGAATTTTTTTTATTGGTCTAGGTATCCTTACGATGTTTTTCTTCACCGAAAAGCCAGTAATGTCTAAATCATAGAAAAATCCTTTATATATATTTTTTTTGAAAACTGGTACTTGCCCGGTTTCGAACTAGCGTCCTCGAGTTACGAAGAAGATGCCTTAAGCACTAAGCCATTACGATTTACCCTGTTCAATTTTTTTTTTTTTTTTTTTTACCTGGGAAATGCATTACGCATACGCTCCCGCCCGGGCAAGGCGGATTATGTCGGACTCTCCGACCGCACTCAAAGCGCGGCCGGCATACCGACTAAAACCCACGGTGTTCCTCCGGACGGCCTGAGTGACGGGGTCACGGGAGTCGCTTGCGCATTCATCCGCGACCCCGACGGGCCATGGCCCGCTCACCGCGAGCGGGCCCCGTCCGATTTAAGGGCCTAGCCCCCTCTCCTTCGAGAGGCGCGTGCGGAACACGCGCACTGCCGTCTCGGGCCCGTGCTGTTCGGGCGGCGACTGCCCGATCGCTGCCCGCAGGCCACCTCCTAACTCGGCCACAGAGGATAGGGAGAACGGCGCGTCGCAATACCGACACTCCTCTTCCCCTGCAGCCCCACCGCGTCCGCAATCTGGCGGTTGCGGCCCCGCCGAGGCCGCGGAAGATAGGGAGAGCGGCGCACCGTTATACCGGCACTCCTCTCCCGCCGCGGCCCCGCCACTCCCCAGCCGCAGTGTCGCCGAAGCAACACCGCAGCCCGACCCAGTTGCGGTGCCGCCCAAACAGCACCGCAACCCACCAGAGCCGCTCCATCGCTCATCATTACCACCAAAGCCCAGAGGAGCGGCGCCTCCTTGGGGTTCCTCTTGGTTCGCCGTGGTTCTGCGTAACCACGGTTACTAAGTCCCCCCGCCGCGACAAGGCGAGAACCCCGATCGGGGGGGACCCTGTTCAATCTGCCGCAAAGGTTTCCAAGTCACCAGCGTTTTCTAGTTATACTTAACCGATGAAGTCCTTACACACTATGAATAAACATTCTTTGTCAATTTTTATTTTTCTTATTGTCTATAAATTTTAATGTTCGGGCCAGTTCTGCCTGAACTTTTGGTTTTAAACTTTGAATTTAGTTTGGCAGCATAGATTATTACTTTTGAGGCAATTGATTCTTCTAGGGATAGAAAAATGTCTCTAATTTATCGCTTAATATTTTACCTTTAAATTAGACCAGATCCCTAAGAAAGGACCCGAAAGTTCAGCAGATTTTGCAATATTATATATGCAGTGTTTAGCTTCTACTGATCTGTAGTGACTTCGAGTATTAAGGCATTTAGTGTATTTTTCGTAATAAGTAGTATATAGTTTTTTTTTTTGATGGCAGCTGTAGGGAGTCCTCGATATTTGGGTGAGGTAAATGTCCTCAAGCGGATATCTATTGGCGGAAATAACGAAGATATGTGTGGCTTTGTAAAGTTAAAGTAAGATAACTACATACTACCTACTAACTCGTTAACCGTAAGTTTGCAAAATCTGCCACGACTGGATTTAACCTCTAGTGTTCTAAGAAGAAAAATAATCTACGTCATTTTCTTTCACCCCTGATTAAATTTACATAATTATGTCGTGCATAACTACCTTTTATTGAAAGAACAGCTCAACTACAGGGTACAATTTACAAAAATATGAGTCGAAATTATGATGACATAAAAACGTTTTATCCGTGTCGCATATTGCAGTTACCCCTTTCTTTCTTAGCAAGGAGAAGGAGAGTAGTGCCACTACACTGACTTGCTGATCAAAATAACGCAACTAAAAAATACAAGTTGCACCAATGTGAACCCACAGTATAATGCTTTTGCGATGCTTTTTCCGTATCGCATTTGGCAGTTATGCCTTTCTTTCACAGCACATTTAGCTCTCATAACGATCTCTGTCAAATACATCATACTGTTATTTCAATCGACATTTTGTTAGCATAAAAGTATAGACACGGAATCGCTTTTATTGGAACATAAGTAATTTGAATTTGAAATAATAATTACATTTTATTAGAATATAAAATCATGGCAGAAGCTTTTTGTATAGGGCTGCCAAGCACAAATTTAAAGTAACAAAACTATTTTCTTTAAATACCTCTAACATTACACACATAAAATATTCACTACTTTATTATTTAATTAAGTTTTAATAAATAAACAAATTAGTTTTCCCTTAATATCCTGATATTAATTGTATTTACGTTATGTCAGTAATATTGGGGGAGCTATGATTAGAGTGACCTATTGGTTATTTCAGCCAAAAGACGTGCCCTGCTGCACATAGGCCTCTCCAAAATATTCCCACTCCACTGCCGTGAGTCGCCCTTAATAGATTTATTGCAGCAAGCCTGCTACGATTCCATAGGCCAAACTTACACTGGTCGCATCTATAGTCTCCAGTTTAAATGACATGGTTATTGGTCATTATTTTAATTTAACATTACACAACTGACTTTGACATTATTAAGACACTAAACGATTATAATTTATCGTTAATTAAATTTTTACGTTACATTATTTGGCAATAATATTGATGCTAAATAATAATCGGATTGATAAATGAACCCGAGACTTACTGCCTAAGCGTACAATTCCCCAACAAACACTAGGTATACAATAAATCCACGTAGAACAAGAAGTGACTTAATTACTTTATTATTAATGAGCCAAGCTTATTAAAACGTAATAAAAACATAATGATTGTAATTGCTTTTATGGATAGTCGTTTCAAGCTTAGTTATGGAAAATATTATGGACCCCCTGTGGGCCACTAAAGTCTCATTTGAACCACTACACACTTGGGAATAGGTTCAATTTAGGGTAATTGGGCGACTAGGACCACAAGGAACTGGAACCGCTGTCCTAGTCGCCCAATAACATTTTTGAATGTGTCGAATGGGACCACCAACTATGTGATGTAAAATGTACCGTCGCCAGAAAAACTGGTGCAAAATTAATCTTCAGACTGATTGTTTTTTTTTACATTTTTATACAAATTATATATTTTTGATAGGTACAATATTTAGAACTTATTATATTTAGCTTTTAATACTCTTGAAACTGTGATTTTAAATACCAAATTTTATAGCTTTTAATACTCTTAAGACTGTGATTTAAAATACAAAATTTTATTATATTTTAGCTTTTAATACTTTTAAGACTGATTTAAAATACAAAAGTTTATTATTGTTTAGCTTTTCAGACTGTGATTTTAAAACCAAATATATTAGTTTTTAATACTTTTAAGACTGTGATTGAAAATACAAAAGTTTATTATATTTTAGCTTTTAATACTATTCAGACTGTGATTTTAAATACCAAATTTTAAAGCCTTTAATATTCCTATGACTGTGAATTAAAATACAAAATTTTATTATATTTTAGCTTTTGAATATAAAACCTAATTACATAAGTACATAATAGTTTCTCATTATTAAGATGACCTACATCTTAATAATCACCAAAAATATTATGCTAAGACACTTTTAAACATTATTGTAAACCATTTGGTAATCCTAATAAATAAATAAATAAATAAATTTACTTTGTGATTCTTGAAAAGCGTTGTCAGTTTGTTGTTTGATTTTATGATTTCTGTTAATTATTTACTATACTTTCTGTTATAAAAAATTAATTATTTGAATACCAATTTTTGAGTTTAATTTCGAATGTTTTTGCTGCTGACTGTACAAGGATTGAATTTAAACAATACATTTTTAATCATATTTTAAGTGGTGCCACTGACCCCGCGGTCCCACGTTTAGAACGGGTCCAGTGATGCCTCCTTACCCCAATTTAAGAGATTTTTGGTGCAAATATTGATGTTAATTAGGATGCAAAACAATAATGATTTTAATTAATTATGTGCAGAACTCGGCATTTATGAATGTCAAGGTAAGATGCTCTCAAATTGAAGCTTTTTTACTGTTTAAAAGACTACGTAGCAACATAGTTCAGGTAATTTGTATTACTATTTGTTAATTATTCTATATTGCTTAGATGACAAACAAGCACCATAGCTTATGGACATGACTGTGACATTGTAGCAATAATGATAAAAACACAAATAATGTTGTGCTGTAAAAGAACAGGGTAGGAAAAGATTCCTGTCTCTTCCCGGAGTAAGGATATTTGGGCATCCATCGCCCTCTCTTTAACAATAATACTTACATGATAATTATTATTCTAATTGGTCAATTTCTCGTCTAATAAAAAAAACTTCATTTTTACAATAGCAGCGAGTGACACCCCTAATAAATATCACGATAGCTATCATCAGCTGTTAACACAATGTCATATGCAAAGTGCACGGACGAGATTTATTATTATTGAAATAGATTATTTAACAAATTAAAAGTTTATTCTATTACATCTCAAATCACTTTAAACTGTGACGCAAGTTGACAGTCAAGGAATAATGTGTTCAACTATTAAACCCAATTTTTTTTATAAACTTATTGACTCTTTTTTGGCTATACGTTGTGTTATGTTTGAGGCTGTTATTAAAAGAACATTTTCAAAACTACTACTGCTTAAATACTCCACGAAGCTCCCTGAAAAATAAAAAGTAACATATTTAATCACCATAATATAATTAATTAATTACAAAAAGTTTACCAATAACTACTACTATTTTACGCAGTTTTCTTATGAATAAATTATTCAAAGAGTTATTTAGTTTAAAGTTTTACTACGTCATAATTATTGGTCGTATCTAAACCAGTCATAAAATAAAAATATCACACATCATAGAAAAAAATGGTTAGCCCTCGAGAAGCCATAGGTCACAGCGACCACTAAATAAAGCTCGTAAAAGTTTAGTGTCCATTTTTATGTTTGTTTGCGGCCCAATATCGGTTTAACCCTCCGAAGTAGATTTGATTGCCTGCTTGTTGACGAATGGTCATGTGGCCACAGTCGCGGCGACTACTATTTATAAATATATTTATATATAATATATTTATAAATTAATAAGACTGATATACTGAAATTAATGATGCTTACCAACCTCAAACGATACTTCTATAAACGAATGGTCTTTTCTGGAGTCTTTTTTGAAGTGGTTACTGGTAACCACGAACTATATATGCACAGATCCGAAGATCTCACAAAGAATCTGTGACTTTTCTTAGTCACCGCTTATTATATACTTACCTCAGACTTTTGTTTTTACTGTAAAAGCATGTACGTATAATATTAGTTGCAAAAACCTAGACGAACCGACACATCGGCATAGTTTCAAAAACCGATAAAAATGTCACGATCATGATCTAACCTATCTCTTATTAAATCCCTTGAACGCTACTACATTTTAGCTACACATTTTTCTTTAACCCTTCCGCGGACACAGAGACCATACCCAGTCGGTCTAAACGACCGTCATTCACGGTTGCACAAAGAAGCCGACGATCAACGTGTTAGACGTGTCGCGACTCCAAATGACGCATAAACGGTTAATAGGCCAAAAATTTTATTTAATAGTATAAATATAAACATATTGTAATTGAAATTTATAATAATAATTAAATAAGGGTTATTAGCAGTAATAAAGGTTTTATTGATCAATACCTAGGTCCGCTTAATTTTTTTTAAAGGGTCGCCATTTCCGTACACAGTTACAGATCGGTTATGTTTCCTTAGCATAGTTACTGAAAAGCTTAGAATAACTATTTACTACTAAGTTAGTCGCATAATTATATGAAGTTGTATAAAAAAAGAAATATAATTTAATCGTTAGTCACTCAGTCCACAATTTTCGACCTCTTTGACCTTGTTTTAACACATAATACTATTATTTAAATAATTAATTGATGTCACATTTAATGCTCATAAATACAATTTAATATAATAAATTATAGTTAAATAAATTAAAAAAGATAATCAAAATAAAAATAAATATTTTGTACGCATTTATTAAAATGTTAATATGGACCGATAACAAAACAAATTTAAATTTTAATGTTGTATCTATACATAAGTATATAAGTTTATATATATATATATATATATATATATATATATATATATATATAAAATATAAGTCTTTTTATAAAAACATGAGAAACTTCTTAACTTATCTCATTCTTTTGATATCTTAAATAGTAAGTACAAATAAAATCACTGTTTCGTTATTAACTTCTTCTAAACCACGCAACAATTTTGATATCATTTATAAGTACCTATAATACACACATATCATACTCGAGAAAAACAGAGAATTTCAAAGATCTGTAATCAATCATACAGTAAAATGCATAAAAATAAGCGTGCGAAACAGGAGCCGGTCGCTAGTGTGCAATAATTACAAAACTACCTTCTATCTACTGTCATTCAATTATAATATGTGAAGATAGAGCAATCATTCATTACGTTCCTTTCATTCATTCAGTAGAGTTTAAAATAACGCGTTTATCTGTCCGTCTGTCAGTCTCTATCGTCAGAGGAAGTCATAAACCACTCAAGTGCAGACTCTATCACTCATTGGGTATGTCAACTAGCCGTTTCTTTGCAATACTGAAGTATATGTAAAGAAGAGAGAATAATAATTTATTCATTGATCGATCACTATTGAGATTAGTTTTAAAAGGTCATAGCTATTGATGTAATCATTTTTATTTTTATCTATGTACTCGCTTGGTCTTTTCACTACAGTGTGAAAGCCTTAGCCCTCCTCCCTCCCGAGGTCTGCTACTATTGATACTAAATATCATCTTTTCTGTGGTCACCAATTTGCCTGTATAGCATGGTGATTATGAAAAACGTATGTCTAATATAAAGTATGATGCTTATGAAAAGTCATAATTACATGAAGTCAGCTAATTAACCTACAGCCAGTTCGCTGACGAGGTAGAGCTGTGAGAAGAACTGGCAAGAAACTCACGCCACTCTTTTCAATCGCCAGATAATTACAGTTTTTTGTATGAGTTAACAATTTTAACACATCAACGCAACCAAAGAACCGTACAAAGTAATTATTACAAAACAACCAATTAATTTAATAAATAAGATTAAAAAAGAAAAGAAAAGAAAATAGAGGATTTCAATTATTTAGTTTCATCTAGTATGGTAATTTGACTACCTACGTATTTTAATTAAAATTAAAAAAAAAGTAAATGCATTTCCCGGTAATATTGAACGACAAGGTAATACTGGATTAAGTATTAAATGTATGCCATGCCAAGATTGACCAGTCATCCCAGGTAGCACCCGTTCACGAGCATGACGCACAGACTAGCCGTCATCACCTTCGCCATATTAGAGGAAAGGTGATGACCCGGCCAGTAGTGGACGACTTACGTCTGATGATAAATAAACTAATACCTAGTTTATTTCTTATACGCGCTATTCGCTTTTAGCAACAACTTGTCAATAATATTGACGTATGTAGGTAAGTACTTACATAGCCACAGATACACAAGAGTACAGATAACATATATTATCTTAATGTGTTCTTAACGGAACAATAATTGTTACAATATAATTATTACGATACAGCCAATGAATTATTGTGTCTACCCATTCATTATTTATTTGTGATTGAGAAATATACGTTGTATGATAATAGGTATATTGTTCTTTATTTTTATTAAGAATTGAAACGATATTACTTTGTTGATATTTAATAATCATATAACAAAGTATCTAAGTATGTTTATTCGCATTTTAAAACCCATATCATAGCTATAACATAATAATTATATGCTCAACATAATATTATCTATATGGCCTAGCTAAATAGTTGCTGCTAGATAGGTGTGTATTAAAGTTATTGTGTTATTATTACCATGGAGTGATCCTGTTGTATAGCAGGTTCGATTCTCACACCGAGAACTGAAAAGTATTCCTTATTTTAACCAGTCTGAGTATGTTTATGTTAGTTTATACCAAAGGCGAAAGACAATAGAATCAATTCTTAATAGACTAACAATTAAATTACTGAAATAGCGCCTAAGTGGAACACATTAGGACAAAATAACACATTGTATTCATCACCACCTCAAATAAAAGGACCAAGACTCGTATTTGACTCTGAATAGTTCTGCTATTACATTAAACAATAAAATAACGACGTATGAGAAACATCGCTTGACAATTTTAAGCCTTATTTTTATATTGTTAAAATACAAATCGCTAAATATGGAATGTTGTTTTAGGTCTTTTTGATGGTATAGGTAACATTGTATCTAAAGTTTACTTGGTATGTCCATTAAGGTATGTAAGGTATACATACGCAGATAGAAAGCAGAAAATTAAAGTATTATTTTATTATTTGAAATTATAAAAGACTTATGTACAAACGTTTTTTTTTATTTTAGGCGTAATTAGCTTACAGATCTTATGTTAAGCGACTACCTTAAAATAACAATACGTTTTACCAAAATAGAAGTAATAAAAACGAGTCGGACTCGCATACCAAAGGTTCCGTACAAACTTACACCTAGTCAATTAAATTATCATGAACGACCGTCTATTACCTATACCTCTTTTGATTCCGTAGACATAGAACTTTGATTTTTTTTACAGTTTCAAAAGATTATACCTAGTCAAGAGTAATAGATATAAATTTAAGCTCGATACCTCCAAGCGTTACTGTGAAAAAGGTCTTGACAAACAGACAGACAGACAAGAAAGTTATCCTATGCCTCTTGAGGTATGAATCCTAAAAATCGAATGGTATGGCTACGTCCGTCCGTCCAGCGCCAGCGGTGTTGTTTTGGCACTTTCTCGTGCTTTTTCCTCGATGGATGCAATGGTAAAACACGAACTTTATTATTTATTTATTTATGTTAGTTATTTATTTGTTACTTTTTAATTTTTGTCTCTCTTCTGAAGCGAAAGGTGAGGTGGATTAAATTTGTGTGATATAGGTACGTGCACAATCGTCATTATTGTTGTGAATGTATACCTATTTAAGATTATTAAATATGTGGAAAATTAGTTATAAAGTAATCTTTTAAAGATATTGAATTACAGTATACAGTAAAACCAATGATGGTTTATGTTATACTGCTAATATTAAGCTAGCTATAAAACTCTGTATATTTTATAAATAAATAAAATTTAATGTAGAGCGAGCTTGTTAGCATTTACCGTGCATAATTTACGACTCCGTGTAGTTACTACTACCTACCTACCGAAATTTAAAGACAAATTCAATATCACTTAATCCAACCCGAAGAAGGTCGACTTCAAAATTTACAAGATTTTACATAAATAATATGATCCGTAGGATTTAACTATACCTACCTACTACTATGTTTCGGTTTGTAGAATACATTAAAATAAGCACACACGTGAGACTAAAGAACAACAAAACCGGTAATGATAACTATTGCAATAAAGAATAAAAAGTGGTTCAAGAAAAAAGATCACAAGTTACAAACACTATAAGCATTAATTAACTTTATACTAATTATCCTAATAGGTATGGCAATTGCCGAAAAATTGTTTGTTGACTTAGGTACGACTTTTTTCTATTGATAAAACGAAGCAAAGTTTTACAATTATGTCCCATAAAATTTAATTAATTCATCAATTTTAAATTTTGAACGATTATTTTCAAAATAGAAATGTATTTTTAATCATATTTAAGAAATGAGAAATAATTTTCAAGTAGATACCTAGCATTATTTTTATTTCTGTTTAATGGCTATATTTATTTTTGTTTAATGGCTGTATTTATTTTTTCATAAGAACAACAATATAATTTTCGTAAAAGCTTAGATTTTAATTTTTAATATTTTTCTGTCTGGAAGGAATAAACCTAGCAACTTTTCACAAATAAAGTGGTGATATACGAGTTATGTACTTCGGCACAGAACAAACAATATAAAATTGCTTACAAGAATAAACGGACCAATCCTTTGATCTATGTTGATTACAATTAATTGAGCTTGTGTAATGTACCGTACTCGGTTGGCATCTAATAAGCGTGCCCACACAGCCCACATAAGAGAATTAATCAAAAAGTATGAGAAAATTAGGCGATCACTTACAAAACAGTCGTGTACGCTTGGAGTACTCTTAATGAGCGTGTAGGAAGTATGGAGCCATAATAGGTAAGTAAGATTCAGAAGAACAACTCCAATACAATCACAGCTTGCTTGAGCGTTAAATTTATTTGCTAGAATTAAATAAAATTTATTTTATTTGAAAATTAGTGTGCCTGATGGCAGACATAAAAGGCTTACCTTTTTTGAAGTGGTAACTGTCGATGATGAATGCAGGTATACTATATTGTACAGTTGACTAAATTACGTATGCCGCTACGTTTTAATATACTGTTTAATTTGAACATGGAGTTTTCTGACAAATCTTACTTAGAAAAGAAATATCTGCTGCCAGCTCTTTTAAAAAGGTAATTGCCAACATTTTACCAGTATCTTAAAATTTCACAAATATTTCGAGAGTCTGTGTGCTTGGTATCCGTTACTTGTATATTTGTCCTTTTCAACACAGGGTTTGTTCATTCATCACATCACTATTACTACGACTACATTATGATTTCATGTACAGTATAGTCAGTATTCTTAAGTTCCATTCAAAATTAACCTTCTGTATTCCATCTGTACATTGTCCTACATTTGATATGAGCATAGCGCTACGAGTCGTCTGAAACAAAGCCAGCGTTGTGGCCTGAAAACGAACAGGCATGCTACATTAAAGTGATTAATTTAGGCAATTAACAAACCGCTGCGGCTCTACGGGCTAAATGAATAAGTTATTTTTAATGACAGGGTAATTGCAAGCCACGGATTAATTATGTAATACGATGAGTTTGTAATGAATGACATGTGATGGAATTAAATTAGTTTTGGTCTCGCATGGTTGTAAAATGCGAACGAATGTTTCTGTTACGGTGAAATAATTTAAATGGTAATTGTGAATAAGTACTATCATAATAGTTATAGTAATAGGTGCTTAAAGAATATTTTGTTATAGTCACTCGAAGGTTATTGTATGAGGTGCCCGCTTAAGTACGAGGTAAAGCGTAACTGTATAGCGTAATTATTCGGCTGTTTTTAATACAACTTGGGTGGCAAATAAACATACAATCCCGCTGTTAGCTAGCGTAATGGCCATCGTATATTCTTGGCATTGCGCAGGAGGAAAAAGAGTGAAGGCTAAGATAAGGTAACGAGCCGACGGGTTATTGAATCTTTGGTTCTCCCACTCACCAAAAGAAATCCAATAGTAGGAATTCTAATATTTTGTTGTTATTATTATATATAATATTTAAAGTATTATTATTATTATTATTATTATTATATTAGTCGATGCTTCCCGGGTCCATTCTGCTGTTTAGGTAACATTCTTTCTGTCATGTCTATATATTAAGCATAAGGTGTGACGTATGCTTGCTTGCCTTGCTTAGTGAGTACTGAGGCGCAGGTTGTTGGCAATTTAGGTTTTATCAGACCTATTTTAAATCATATTTTAGATCCGTATTGTAATTACGTCATGGTGGATGATAGTATGTCGTAATATAATTCTGTTTATTGTTTTGATCATTATATTTAACAAAATGTGGGCCAGCTTCGATGTAGGTAAATCGACATCGTAAATTTTAAAGATAAAAATTGTTTTCGGATACAAAGAGTTCATGTGTTTTGACAAATCAATTGATACAGGCTGTTTCAGATTTATATTGTGAAGAAAGACTGTGATAAATAAAGCGTTGGGATCAAAGTGCATCAACAAGAGTTTAAATCAAAAGATAAGATTAAACATAATATTCAAAGAGATCTCTATTCTCTTTCCAGTTTCTCTGATTTCTTACCTCTTCTGTTTTATTTAGACTGCAGACATCGTCTGTCACTCCTAAACGTCTTTCGAAAAGAAAAGTTAGTCATAGTATATATTATAGGCTCCCCGAACCCAAGTCTGCCGAAGTAAAGTGAACATGCACAGGTAGGGGGCTATAGGCAACAGCTTGTTTGTGTGGTGTCCCTCCCCAAACCATGGTACATTTATTATCCTGCCCTGTGTGCCCTGCCATCTGTACATGCATGAACCTATCCAAAGCTATATATAACGCTTTATTAGTGACAGTGTATTGGTCCTCACAGATTTGACTTGGTTTTGTCGAGACACTAAGAAGAAGAAGAAGAAGGAGAAGACTAAGCTTAGCAGGAGAATTGGTAATCGTGCGTTGAACAAGTTCAACACTAACTCACATAAAAGTCGTAAGAGTCGTTAATACCAGATCAGGCCCAATTTCTCCCCTTTTTGTTTTCCTCACCTCCCTCGATTCTTTCGCCTATCCCACTCCCTTCACTGTAGGCAGCGGCTTTGCAGAGTCTGGCATTGCAGGAGCAATGCTAGGGACTTTGGGTCGTCCATGAGCGACAGTTACCACTTACCATCACTGTTTGCTCGTCTGCCACTGTCTAATAAAAAAATAAAGGTAATAAACACTAACATAACCATGCTTACGAAATATCGTCTTAACGATTCACAATCCACCTGTTAAGCATGGTGTAGTCACCATTCTTTACACCATACAAACTACTCCCTGTACTGCAGTGGATATCTTTAAGCTGAATTATCATCATCTCCAAGCCTTCTGAAGGTGAATTGGCAATTTCAGACTTTCTTTTATGTCCAGATTTCCTCACTATGTTTTCCTTCACCGGTAGTCGGTAATATCCTTTTAAACGTAATTAGCAACTTTAACTCATACTTCTGCTTATCCTAGTTAATTGGCACTTAAATTCTTTAGAACCTGACAGCTAAATATGTGTTCTACATAAGAGAGGAAAGGTGGTTGCTTAAAACGGCGGTTATCCATTACGCTAACCAGAAAAAGTGATTTCATATTGCAAATTTATGTATTTTACGGTTGTCGTTTAGCTAAACGCCAATGGCTAATGTTGTCGATAAATTAAACAATTCAATTACTTTATTTCCTTTAAGTTAATCGATTTATTAAAATCTACCAGTCTTACTGAACACAGAGTAGCGATGAAATAACCATTCAGTGTCACTTTTATCAAGATTAAAAATGATAGAGAGGCATGAAGACTTTTGTCTCCCTTATTCTCTATAATTTTTCAAAGAGAAGCTAATTTATCGATATTTTTAATTTTAGTTTATTGGTGCAGCAGCATGTTTAAAACAAGCAGTGATATTTTATTTACATATTGATTTAGAGCGTCTACCTACTAACATACCATCGAGGGTTTCTAGAGAGACTACAGCATCAGGTTCTTCAAGAAACGAGTTAAAAAAATTACATTATAGGCTACACGCAAGTGTCGCAAGCGTGAAGCGTTCTATAGGCGCCATAAGCTGTTTGCCATCTTAGCTCCATAAGAAATATATAATTTAATTATTACATTTCGGTAATTAAACTATCAGGTTATTTATTTAGCATCTGTACAGCTATGTCATCAGGAAATCCTATAAATCAGATGTTAGCCATTAACAATATATTATAAATGGATTTGACTCATAATTTTATTTATTACATCCTTAATTAACATATTATAGATAATTAGCGAAAGTGGACATAATTTAATTTGTATTTTAGCACTACTGGTTTCCTCTTTCACTTATATCTGCTGCCTGTCTTTAATCTTCCTGTCTTAGTCTACTCTTTAGCGTTCATTTAATTTTTTACGCAGTTCACGTTATCAAAGGATGTAGGTCGACAATTTAGAAACATTATCTAAATAGTTAATTATGTTAAAAATTCTTACTGCTGCGGCTCTATGTTTGTCAGTGAAGTCATCGTACTTTTGACGGCAACGGTTTCGCAAAGTCCCTGGCGGCGGCATTGTAGAAGTCCAGAACAGTTGCTACTTACCATCAGATTGGCTGTCACTTGAGGCAATTAAAAAAACCATTTGTCTATCCATCTCATCATATTTTTTTTATTATTTGAGAATGTGAATTTTCGTAAAATTACTACTATATTATATTAAACATTTTGCAAGTGACACCGCAGGCAGTACCTATCTTTTATAAAGCTTGTTTCAGCCAGAATTAATTTCCGTAAGCTTCTTATAAAACGCCATAATCCCATACGAATTAAATTTTGCTTTTCTCTAAGTAACGGAGCGAAACCGATACAATTAATTTAACTTCTGTTTAACTTCTGATATTTTTACCTTTTTTTAATAAAAATATTTAAATTTGCTTTACCAAATGATTCCAATCTACCTGATGGTAATCAATCAGTAGAATGCATGGCTAATTCATCCGAATCGACATCATAGTAAATTAGCTTGTGTATTCTATTCATTTTATTTTCAATTTCGACAACACTCCCTGTACATACAGCTCGCTATCAATACATATCGTTGTGACCCGACCCTATACTATCAGACAATTAACTTTAATGGATAAATTTAAATTAGTGCTCCACACTCAATTGACAACTTACTATCATTCGCTATTATTAGGTATTTACGATATTAATACATAACATACGAGGCATTTTTAACTTTATCTATAAAGTTAGAAGGTTGAACATAACTTTGGTGTTTATTACTTTAGGCTTCTAGATGTTAATCAATGAAGATTATTATGGATTCGTATGTTTATATTCTACATGCTTTATCAATAAGTCGTTTTGCAAAATCATTATGTGTACGTAATCATTACGGACGTAATTATAATTATAATTACTGTTTTGTTGGCCCCAGTGACACTTGTTTGCTGATCTTTGATGTACCAAGTTTGATGGCCAAGTACCATTAAATCGTTCATTATTGTCCCACCGAGTCTCAAGAATGCAAGCGCGTTAATCCTTACAGCGCTTCTATTAAGGCTGTTTTAATTAGTTCTTTCATACAGTGTTTTACTTTGTAATTAATAAATAAATAAATTAAATAACATAGGTTTATTTAAAGGAGTTAAAAGGTTTTTACAGGGATAGTTTGAGTTGCAAGCATCAACATGGCAACTGCGTATTATCAGACAAACTGTATGCTTATTTGCTTTACTAAGGCGATCTACACACTGCCCCGCACTAAACTGTAGGATGCGTGGCGAAGGAACATCAACACACCGCGTGAATTGTATAAAAAGAGAGATACACTACGCTCCGTGATGTGGGGCAGTGTGTAAATCGTCTAAGTTACTGCTTAGCTCTTAAAACAGTATGCCAAAGATATCTAAACGTAATTGTTGAAAACTCCAAAGTACTGTCAGCAATAAAAGATTTGTCTCAATATGAAAGAAATATATTTTAGTTTTACTACAGAATAGATACAACAATGTACAAAATAAAACTCTATTTACATTAATATTACACTTAAACTGAAACGAAACATCTGGTAAACATAATTTTGTACTGGATCCACAAATAAAATTTTGGTAAAGGTAAAGTTTGCCTAAAACACAATCTTTTAAAATGACAAAACTAAATCACTTAACTAGTAGGTACACAGTCTAACCAATTATACTATATTTACATAATAATTTACAAATACTTAAGTTTTGTCCGATACACTGCACTCACAACCATTAGGTAGCGACAGCAGAAAAATAAACAATAATTTATTTTTAAATTTTCGGTACTTATATTCACAGTTCCGAATTTGAATCACGTTTTAAACGTCTTTAGTTGTTTCACTGTTGGCTAGTCGTTTGTGTACTAGGTGAAGGTGATCCACTTGACACAGGTGGTTGTACCATGCCTAAGTGTGGAGGCATGCCCATAGGTGGTAGCGGCCGTCCACCCGCCATAAGGTGGTGCGGGTGGAAGTATTGCTGCAGCGCGGGGTGTGGGTACAAATGGTGGGGGTGGCGGGAAAACTGCGCCATTTTGAGTTTCTCGATCTCCGCCTCCTGCACGCGCTTCGCCTTCGCTCTTCGGTTTTGAAACCAGATTTTTACCTGTTGAAAAAGAAAGTAAAGTTTAGTTATGGTGATCTTCTGAATTCTGAAGCATTCTTGATTAAAACTAATTAAGTTAAGTTAGGTTAAGAATAATTTTCTTACGATATTCCATTTCCTATTATTCATAAATAATGTCCTAGATAAACTTGGTACTACATAATTATGATTTTGTTCTCATTCTACGCATTTCAAACCATCTTTGTGCTTAATCGAGTTATTTTATCCATTAGGCCATCACGACACTCATAGTAAATTTAAAAACAGTTAAATGACTGATAATATTTTACTCAGTTTGTTACTAGACATAAAATGAACATACCTGTGTTTCTGATAATCCTAATGACGAAGAGAACTCAGCCCTTTCGGCAATGCTCAAGTATTGTTTCTTAGCAAACATACTCTCGAGCGAGCGCAGTTGCTGTGCAGTGAAGGGAGTGCGTGGCTTGCGGTTAGGCTTGTGCTTACGAAGGTTGCATTTCAGCTTTGCAGGCTCTCCATTAGCATCTGTGAAAGAAAGAAAGTTGTTAGTTACAGTTCATAAAACTGTAAATGACGAAATTCACCCTCGCATACGTATACGAAAGGACATAAGTCACACTAATATGTAAACTGTAATTCCTAATATAATTTTTTCTTTATAAGATGTGTAATAAAATTGATTCTAAAGATTCCACTGATGCGTTCAGTAGATAACGTCTAACAGTAAAAGTAAATAATTCAAAATGGCTTCCAAAATACAAACGCTTCTGAATTACCTTAACAAGTATTTTATAACTAATTAATAAGCAGTAAAACCTCCGACATATACATTTAATAAAAATTTCCTTGACTTGAATTTCCAAACTGCTTGTGATGGAAATCGAATGAATGTTAATAATGATAAATTAGATCGTTTATTATACCAGCAAGTATGGATACCTTGAGCTTTACTGTTACATCTCAATAACAACAAAAGCGGCCGAATGACGGTCGGAATGCCGCTTCGGTCCTACACTGGATTCATAAATCGCATAATAAAACTCATATAAAATAAACCCCAAAGGAAACGAACCGCGATCCGATCACGATAACATCTCAACGGGGTAATTTTTAAACTTATTTAGCGACGAAACAAACGTATTAGTACACAAACTGTTGGTTTAATTATTATTAACACCCACATGGTCAAGATGCGTCGATAACAATAACTGCCCTGGGTAAGCAGTCAACAGTAATGTTTAGATTTTTCAAATTTCCAAGATTACTGACTTGTTTTATCACCTACTATTTCGTTACATTAGCTCGACGTTTACGCCACCGAATCCTTGATTTAATATCGTATAATTTTACTATCAACAAATTCATCAATCAAATTAATTCTTGATTGAAGAACAAATTTATGACCCCAAGTCATTATCTGACCGTCTATTAGTGAATTCGTCAACAAATTTCTAGTTTTTATTAATAATTTGGCCATGGTTCTTTTATAACTCGCTTTTAAATTTATTAGTAATTTGGTTCTACTTTAATAGTCTCTAACCTACTTAATTATCTCAATATCAACTAATTGGTATTTAAATACTAATGAATGTTTCTGAACGTTGATAGATCGTCGAACACGTGTCGTGTAGACTTTCGTTTTATTGTGATTATGACACAATTTCGTTCACACGTCATTATAATTAATATATGACTAACTAACTGTAGTTATTGACTGCTTAAGATAATGCAGCATTCTTCAAGTTATTCTTTTTATACGCATTATCCATAAATAAACTAGTTTATTTATCACCCGCGTGATAGTGCATAGCTACTTAAGAAGCTAACCAAATAACAATTGTTTTATTATTATATAATTTGTCTTCGTCATCCTGAACACGTCCGCCTGATATTCGTCTCCTAAGCGTGAAGCGATTTGCCATAACCACCAAACTTGGCGTGCAGGTCAGTAAACTTTATTTTCATACTCAGGTAACATTTCTGGTATTACTTCTACGCCGTCGTCTTTTACTACGTCTTTTAAGATGTGGTAGTTCTTTTCTGAACTGCAGACCACACGGCGCCTGGTTATTTACATTAATAATATTAAAACATTTGTACCGCCGCGCTTAAGACATCCATCGGCATATTAATCCCAGTGTCAAACAGTATATTCGCTTAATAGCTAATGGCCCACAAAACAAGGAAAAAAAACACGTAAATTATGTGACAGTGGAAAAAAAGTTAAAGTGTATTAATGTCGTGTTTAGCAGACGTCAAAGCAAGTACCGACGACAAGACGGAAATAAAGCTAAGAGCCGATGCACACTAACGATTTAAGTGGTGCATTTTTTAACAACCACTTCAAAATAGAACGTTTAACTTACTACACATTCTAGACTCACATTTTACCTCTGATTAATCGTCTGTAACTTTGTTTAACAAACGTTACTTGTACATCGTTAAGAAATTTCTTGCATTATTAATGAGAGAGACAAAAAATATAAAGTTCAGATGTATCGTTTTAGACGCACGTGTGCAGACGCTTCTTAAAATTACACAGGAGCTGTTAAAATGCCTCCTTTAAAAATACTTATATGGGACTGTCTGCTCTCGTCCTCTTGTTAATTGTATAAAGAGATATTGACTACAGATGTTACACTGCTAAGTTATGTTCGTGTTGTTGTGACGCTGAGCGACGAGAGAAATATGAGACGTTTTAAATGCATTTAAATACATTTTCCATTGTTGTACATCGTTATAGATTTTTTTTAAAGAAATGTCTAGAGAATGAATTATGAAAAGTGCCGAGAGTTTTCTGACATTTTAAATATGGAAATCAATTCGAATCCTTGAAGCTTGTGCTGATGGTACCTAATGCTTCAGTGCGCTGCTAAAAAGACAGTTGATATATTAATGAGCATGTTTGCTTTTTGTGTGCGCACCACCATTAATCGTGCGAGGCGTGGTATGTCATTCATTCCAATATTTTAAACGGGCACCGTATACTTGACGTTTTTGTTGTCTGTACAAGAGAGGCGGACATTCTTTGCGTCTTACGGAATATTTAACATTACAAGTTTCTCTTTGATACGCAGCAATATTGAAATAAAAACATCAAATAATAAATATATCAATGAAATACTACAATTTCTTTGTAGTTCAAAGATCACGCATCATTAAAATTTATATTTCGTTAATCGTGTTGTGATATATTTATCAAAAAAAAAATGTCAATTACAGAGAGAATGATATAAACAAAATTTGTTTATCACAATTGCGGTTTTCGTAGCAATAAACAACCATAATAACATAACGTTAAAACTACAAAAAACTCATTTGCCGATTTTCACCGCATTAGAAAAATTGGTTTGAATCGAAAATAATGTTGTGTATAAAAATTAATAGGTTCTTAATGTAAGATATATATCGCGATGGGTTAAACATAAGTTATGTTAAACACAAAGAACTATTGAGGCTATTAGCTTGTATTCCCGGATTCCTTTAGAATACACCCACAATATTTATCTGGTGATCAAACGGAATCCTTAACGCTGGCCATTCATCAGCACTCAATCTTTACCTCATAAAAGGGCCATAGAAAACGCGGAAGTGAATGACTTTAAACTTTTAAGATTTATATTTGTACAACTATTAGTGATTGTCCCTATAAATTTAAGAACTATTATTTATAATCAGATAGATCTGTAAAGTAATGAATAGTTTTCCTATTTTAAATGATTTTGTTTTTAATGGTTTCCTTTCATTTTAAATTTAAAAGCGCTCAATAAACATATAAAGAAAAAGTATTTTTCTATTTTATCATTTCAAGTCGTACAACTTAGTGAATAGTACCTAGTACATATTTACATTATATGAACATATTTCATCTAAGTACCCATTTGATAGTTCCTTTATGATAAAAACTGTACGAAAAGACACTGATATTATTAGACTTTTCTATATGTGTGCTTTCACAAAATAGTTTAGATCTTTATATATGATGGAGACTGCCGTTAATAAGCTAGCGCACTTTACATTTAAGATTTTTTTTATAAGAAGATTTTTTCCTCTAACTTACTTAAATGTGCAATATTCATGGCTCAAAAAGAAGACTTGTCCAGATATTCTCATTATTGTGCATTCCCTAGGAATAAATCATACCAAACCCTTTGAGTTGAAAGTAATTTAAACCTTTTGAATCGCACAATAGAGAAGTTAAAACGACGTTCTCTCCTTTATGACAAAATTTGCAACAGTTATTAAAAAATGCTTAACAATTAACAAAATATTGTATTTTAGTATTTAGCGTGTTCCGTGGCCTCACCTAAATGATGTATTAAGAGCATCGCCGGTCGGAGCCGTGTTTATACTCGTCCCGCTCCGCACAGTTTACAAATAGCACTATTCAATGGGACATTAGTATTTTGGCTCGCAGCCAGCGACTGACAGCGTTTGACTACTTGTTAAACAAAACCGTCATTTTGCTTCAATACCAATAATACTTTATTAATATTTTATTGAAACTTTTGTAAAGTGAAATGTTTGCAATTTTGTGTTAATTTATTTTCCACGTCTAGCAAAGAAATATGCAGTATTCTTTAATTTTATTAAACTATTCTTATATGTAGTTGGCGTTTTCAATAAGATTTTTTTATGCTATTAAATATTAGTAACATGTTTTAGCGCAAAGCGTGCTTACTACGCAGCTTACTACTTCTACATTACAAATATATACATCAACAAATCACCAAGAGCGCTATCTTGGTGCCACGAAAGCGCTCTTAGAAACCTGCTATTTATTGGATTTAACAATACTATCGATTATTTGTATAAATTATAGTATAGTAAATAGTAGTTATAGCATAGCGTTACTACCGTCTAGTCTATAGCAAGAAATCTAGATTATAGCTATTTTTGGCGAATCATTTTAAAAAAAACTCTGCATTCTAATAATATATTAAAGTAACATAGTTACACATTTTTCATCATTTGTAATGAAAGCCACCCTAGTAGGTAAAGAACAGTTTTACAGTTAAGTTAACGAGGTAGGAATAAATTTCAAAATACTGTTAAACTTTCCTCACTAAGGATACAATTAGAAATGAAAGTAGTAATGAAAAAATATATAAAAAAATTATACTTTTTCTGCCGACCGTACCACAAATGAAGCGGTCGAAACAGTTTTGTTGCGAATACTCGGTAATTGATTGGGAATGCTTCTATAATTAGGAGCGTGACTTGTTGCTGACCGTACTTAAACACACATTTATATGCTTAATAAATAGATGCGTTTGTTTGTTAGTATACGTACAAATTTGACAATAGAAAATTAAGAAATGTCAAACAAAATTTACTTCAGGTTCAAATCTTCGTAATTACTAAATATTCAAGCTAAAATACAGGCGATGTGCGCTAATAAAGAATAGATTTATTGCCTCAGAACATTAGTATTAATCAGGGGCAATATGATAACAAGTACTTAAGTAATAGGTTTCTACTGTCCCATGACATGAATTTAAAAATCCACGCATTCAAATAATAATATTGTTATATCATTACATCATTACCCATAATTGTTAATAATAATATTAAATACCTAATTGAGTTTTTAAACAACAATAATAACCGAAAAAAATATGGCATGGATTTACCAGCTGATTTATTAGCTACTTAAATTGAAATTATAAAATAAAACACTTATTAGTACTTAGATACTTAATACGTGTAGACAGTTATAATAATTGCGACAGCACCGTTGGTCTAGTGGTTAGTGTAACTGACTGCGACGCCGGGTGTCGTGAGTTCGATTCCCGCGGAAGGCAAAATATTTGTGTGATGAACATTTGTATTTGCCTTCAGTTCGGTTGTTTTCTATGTTATAAGTATGTATAGTATTATACATAATATGTATTTACAAAAAAAAGTATGTATATTTTTATACATATAATAAAAATGTAACCGATCGCTGTCTGTACATGGAAGATACATGAGAAAAAAAATTTATGGGGCCTTTATCAACGCAATAGAACCCAAAACAATGATTGTTACAATTTTTGTCTGTTTGTCTGTTTGTCTGTTTGTCTGTGCGTTTGTTCACGCTAATCTCAGAAACGGCTTATCCGATTTAGATATGGTTTTCACTAATACATTGTGGTAAGCTTCACTTAACATTTAGTGTTTGTTTCATGTCAATCGGTTCATAAATAAAAAAGTTATGCCAATTTAAAGAATCACGTCGAACATTTTCTGATAGAAACAGGGACTTTAACAGGTTACAGAATAGCTAATAGCGTTTTTATTTTTCGGATTCCTCTCATTCTAAACAATCCGTTTAGTTTTAAATGAGTCCAGTTTCCAGTGAGCCTATGTTTCGGGATGACAATTAATAAAGCCCAAGGTCAGACACAACTAAAAGTTGTGGGTGTGGATCTAAGTATTAGCTGTTTTTCGCACGGTCAGCTTTATGAGGCTCTATCAAGTGTTAGCATTCCTAGCAGCCTGTATACTTTGATCCCCGATGGCTAAACGTCTAATCCATACATCCATACACCCATACATATTATATAAGGCTCTGTCCTGACTGACTGACTGACTGACTAACAGACAACACACAGCCTAAACTGCTGGTCGTAGTGACTTGAAATTTGGAGGGTGTGTTTGTCTAAATGTCTAGAGGTTGTACTAAGAAAGGGTTTTTAAAATTTAATTCGTAAATGTGTGAAAAGGGATGAAAATGATTGTATGAATCTTGTTAATTTTTTAACTTACAGTTTTGAAATTTTGTTTTGGAATACTTCTATTTAAATAAAAAATATCCTTATAATTTTTATTTTAACAGGGGTGGATTTAGAGGGGTGAAATTTTTGGTGCTTTTGAAGCTAGCGACTTGAAATTTACAGGGAGGGGGAGGGAGGGAAAGGAGGAATTGAGGGGAAGGAAGAAGGGAGGGGAAAGTGAGAGGGATGTGATGGGGAAGTGAGGGGAAAGTGACGGGAAAGTGAGGTGGAAGTGAGGGGGGAGTGAGGGGTAGTGAGGGGGAAGTGAGAGGGAAGAGAGGAGGGGAGTGTGGGGGAAGTGAGGGGTACTGAGTGGAAAGTGAGGGATGAACGAGGGGAAATGAGAGGAAAGTGATGGGGAAGTGAGGGAGAGAAAGGGAGAAGGAAGGGACGAGGAAAGAAAGGAGTCCTCGAATGGTGGAAAAAGGGAGGGGAAGGGATAGGAAGCGATAGGAAGGGAGAGGAAAGGAGAAAAAGGAAGGAGAAGGAAGGGGGAAGAGAAGGGAAAGCGAGGAGGCAAGGTAGAGGGAAGTGGAGGAAAGGGCAAGAGATGCTGGAGGAGGGGCAAGGGATGCTGAAGGAGGTGAAGAGAAGAAGGGGGAGGGGAGGAGAGGAAGGAGGAAACTGTGGAGAGTGGAGAAAAAGGGCGATAGGGAAGAAGGGGAAAGGGAAAGTTATTGTAGTGAAAATTTGCCTTTGTGTATTGTATATTGATTTACGAGGGATATCTTTAGGTAGGTGAAAGAGGATTTGTATGAATGGGAGATTTAAAATAGTATAAAAAACAATATTTAAACAATATAAAAATGTCTTTTGGAATCCCCTAAGGGGGTATAAAGGGGTGGCAAGGTTTGTACGAAACTTCTATAGTTTTTATAGTAGGATTACCAAATTACTAGAAAATACTCTTTTTTTAATATTCAGAAACCACCCTTATTATGTGGGCAAATAGGAGTCGCCGGTTTGTGTGAAAGTGGTTTGTCAGTTTTAGCGGTAGCGGGTTTAAACTGGATTCGTCATAGAGACGGATAATACTGATATTTATTACTGATACAATGTACGATTGCCGTAAAATCAGGCACACAATATTCTCATAGAGAATCCCATATGAATTTTCACGCGAACGAAGTCGCGGGCAACAGCTATGTATTATATTTCAGTTATCTAGTACCCATAACACAAGCTCTGCTTAGCTTGGGACTAGATTACGGTATGTAATAGTGTCCACATATTATTAATATTATTATTATTAATTATTATACTTATCGATTATCAATCTTATTAATTATAGTTATATATTTAGTTAGATCGAAGAAAGTAACCACCCCTTCGTAACTAGCCTTCTCAGTATGAGAAGAAGCCTTTGCCCTGCACATCCCTGTGCGTAACGGGTTGGTATTATTATTATTAAAGTTACATCTGCCTGAGTGATCTATGGTATAGAATACCATTTTTTAATGGTGACAGCAGAAAAGTAATCTGCTTATAAATATCATCTTACTGTTAATTAAACGCTCCGTGATTACTAGGCAAATATCTCCTTTTCACCTTTTGACGATATGATAAAAAAAAACATAGGTAAGTAGGTAAAACAAAGCATTCCCGTAACATACCTATCTCTGCTTTTCCCTTCTAGAAGGCAGGATATGAATAAGGATAAGGAATTAAAATAAAAAATTAAAGTTACGACTGTATTTAGAACCGGTAAATCGTAATAGTCTTTTATACATTATTGTATCGTATAAAAGGCCGGGTACGCACTATCGTGTGGTTAATTGACAAGTGGTATATTAATTAGTTGCATGTACCGTTCCACTTGACTCAAGCCACTGACTGTCTGTACGCGGCTTTATAATTTTACGATGAACACGGACCACGATCGTCACGGGGTGTCTTATGAACACAGCCTTAAAAATAATAGACTGGGCATTTAAATATCTCTAAATAGTATTTATAACACACTATCAACTGCTGCTGTCTAAATCATAAAATATCATTCAACGGTTGTCTGGCAGAAATCGCTCTAAGCTATAAGACCAAGCCAATTGTACTTACCTACTCATTTGTATATTGTCTATTTTACTTGCATTATTATAATGGTGTGTAGAATAAAGATTATTGTATTGTAAATAGTAGGTAGGTATAAACAAAGTTGCTGTTTTCTTCTGCCGGTTTTGCCGCTAATTTCTTCTAAACCACGCAACGTAATACGGTTTTTACTATCATTCAGAGTTTTTCTGGAAGGTTTTAATGATCTAAACTAATGTTATAAAGAGAAAATATTTGATTTTTTGTATGTTTGTTTGCAACGATTTAACTAAAAACTAATTTACCGATTTGAAAAATTCTTTCTCCTTTAGAAATCAAAAAGTTCAGCGGGTAACATAGACTATGTTCTATTATGTTTAACATTCTATTTTCAGTCATTTTTTGAATTACAATATTTTAAGCGCCTTCGTAAATCTAAAAATACAATACGGCACTATTGTTATGATATTTTCCGGAGGAGTTTGTTGTGAGATTGAATAAAACTTTTGATACCAAATCGAAGCGAGGGCGGACCTCTAGTATATAATAAGAATACATTGGATATTATAATAGTTACAGTTAGTATATTATAGTTAGTTTTTATTTTTCCTTTTTAAAATCAAAATATTTGCAATCTGTCTTGTTCTTTTGCCTGCTAGGTACTTGAAATTGTAACTTTCTACCAATTTTAACGATCTGGCGATCAAAAAAGGGCTTGGTTCTTTTACTAGTTCTTCTCTTGGCTCTACCTCGTCGGCGAACTGGTTGTAGGTTAATTAGCTGTCATTTTGTTTTTGTCATTTTGATTTTAAATAAGTTTTAGGTTTTTTTCACTCTATGCTTAAAGCTTATATCTTATAAGTCAAGTTTGCAATTATTTCCACACCTCCATATCTGCATTTTTTGATCTGATAAATCGTTGCAACACGGTTTTTTGTACACAATTATTAAATTTTATGCTAATTATTACAAGAAAAAGGTGTTAAAAACTTTGTTTTGTAACGGAACTGCATATACAAACTTAAATACAGAGCGACGTATTTTACTAAAAACAAAATTTTCTTAAACAAATGTTTATACAGCACTTTGATATTAAATAAGATATTAAGCCGTGGCAATTTAATAAGCTTTATTAATATTAAAATTAAATATGTAGGTTAAATTCTGGGTTGACTCACAATGCATGAAAAGGCTAAGAACTTACATATAAAAGGAAAAACTTACTTTGTACTGTCAATAAAATTATAATAGGTATGTAGGCAATCAACATTATGTGGGTATAATTTATAACTAAACTTATAAGAATTGAAACTCTTTATTAGAGAATCATAAATCTAACTGATATTTTATACATCGTATTTACTCAATCTTCGGTAAATTAGTCGTAATAATTAGTATTAAAAGGAAGATGGTCATTCTATCGTTTAAGTTTATACTGCCAAAATAATACGGCAGAATAATACGTTAAGGGAAAATAAACCAAGAATCTAACAGAGGAGAAGTTTTAATTGCGTAAATAAAGTTGTGCTATTATGTTGTTTTTGCTTAGCACATTATAAACATAAAATATATTTCAAATATCCGAAAATTTACTTAAAATTTGTTATAAAAGTGGTTTTATAAACTCGTTTTTCGAGTTGTTTAACGCGTGAGAATTAAAAAGCCCAGTAGCTAATCGATGGCGATGAATGCAGAGCTATTGGCGTAAAGTGAAAGTGTAAGTACCTTGTAATTAATCTGAGATCATTTCGTATGTCAATGACGACTCTATGGCTTAAAGACTTTCACATCTCTAAAGGTAGCATAGACACCATGCTTGGTTTGTAGAGGTGAACACAGTAACTAAGGTTTTATGTACCTATTACAGCGCTCGGAAATAAAATTCCGCATCTTACAGTTTACAATTTAACTGAATACTTTAATATAATAATTTACAGCGGCTGAGATTCAACACTCATTCTTTATTACTTTGTCTAACATTTTATTCTCACGTCTAAAAAATGAATAGAATTTACAATATCAATTAGGTAATTGTACAGTAGGTACTCTAGACCTCGTCTACGCATCCCTAACTCTACCCCGTATATTAATAAATGAACACGTTAATGCGCACGAGTCGATCACCGCGGGACGTCCGGCGGACTCCCACGCGGCTGCCGCCGCCGTGCCGGTGCCCACCTACCTTTACAATAGCGCAATGATACTAAGGAATAGCGACGCATAAGCTTCTTAGAATTTCTCCTACTATCTTCATTTGATGAACATTTTGCGTTGGATAGATTTTTGGGTCTACGTTTTAGATAAACATAATTAGACACTACAAGTTAAAAAAAATAACTGCACTGTAGAGTGTTCAAAAGATCAACGAGGTTAAGCAATCTTATCAAGGTCAGTTAATGGATGGGTGACCATTTTCTAGAATATATCGGAAATATTGATATTCAGTCGTAAAACTCTTAAAAAGTGTAGTCAAGTACCTACCTAATGAATTTGCAACTGTTAGGTAAGTACAGAAAACAGTTCTGATTAACTTATACCAATACAAACTGCCAGTTTACTTTTAAAAGAAGCGTAATAGTATTTCAGTCCCTAAAGTTGGTTAATATATAATACAGGTATGTAACAAACCCCATTAAAAAACTAAATTCATTCAAAAAACTGACAGCAATCTTCTTAAAAACCGTGAACAGTCATTGCATACATAACCGTTTAATATTTCAAATCCGTAAATTATGCGCCCAGAAGTAATTAAAAACTGCTTCAGAAATAACTAATTTAACTAATATATCTACTAATATTTCACACATATAATAATAAAACACAATCAGTTGACATTCAAATTATAGAAAATCACCATACGGTTTTAATCGGACGTACCAAACTGGTTTATAAACTTTATTACCTTAATATGTAATATGAAGATGGATATAATGATCTGGTTAAGGCTACCGTCTACCGTTATACTGGCTTTACGTGTGATACCTACAAATGTTTGTGATTCAAAAGCCAAACTAACTCTGACGAACTGATAAAGATTCTCACTTTTTCAGCGAATTCTTCTTCTTATCGAGTGGTTAGCGGTCAACCTAGTGTCAGAATTTGTTCAGGTCGTCCATAATTTATTATAGAGGCAACCTACTTGACCTAACGATGCATTGACTGTATACAAATATATTCATAAGTTTTATATATGCCACAAATGATGCGATCTTTTACAGATCATTATAACCTGTACGAATTCAGACCACTCGAAATAGACCTATTATATAGGCATATCTAATATCTATGTAAAACAATAAGTACCTTGTTAATACGGTATGTATTTCATATACTAAACATAAAATATTTTTGCACTTACACAACTATTGAAATTCAAGCTAAACAATACAATAAAAACACGATCTGTCTATCCTTTAGCATGAGCGCAATAGCCATTCAATATATCAATGGTCAATTTATTGTATAAGCTACGCGTATCTTGCATTCTTGCGCACGGTGGACTCACTCCTTTATACATTTCCAAGAAGGTTTCATACAATAATTTATGTCAGTACTAACAAAGAGGTCCTGATACCAAAACCAATGACAAATTATCAAATTCGATGCGCTCCATCATATTAATTAACTTTAAATAACTTATGTTATTAATTTTATATTTTGTAATCTGATGATCATTTTTTTATTCGACAGTCATAATAATAAAATATCTGTATGTCCGTTAGTAACATGAGATTTGTAGAAACTAATTTTCTTTTAATATCAATTATAAAGAGTATTTATTAGACCGGACATGTTCTGTGTGTTTCCCGCGCAAACGAGTTAATAAAATTTTGTAATTAGGCTATGGTTATCTAAATAGAATCTTTGAATAGTTATATAGGCGAAATTGTGTTTAATATTCTTGTTATTATCTGCTATTAAGATATTTTCTAACGGGAATGAGGGTTGGGTTTTTACTACTGAGAAAAATATGTATTAAAGAAGGATGTCCGGCAAATCTTTTATGTAGGTTCATACTAATATAACCTTTTATACAACTACGGCAAAAAACCAGCATAATTATGGTTTTATGCGTAGTAGATCCACGCTGATTTCAGCATGAATGGGCTGGATCGACCGGCGAAGTACTACCCTCTCATAGAAGATCGACGTAAGAATATTACCTTTCCTGCTAATGTGTTTCGCTTGGTAAGTGAGAGCGCCGGCAGCCCAAATACCTTCTCGGTCCTTTCCCTTTTCTTTCCTCATCCCCTTCTCCGTGGTTGGCGGCTTGGTTGTGTGTTTCTAAGTATTATTACTTCTGCGATGCTTGGAAAACACAGCCATCTCTAAAGGTTAAGGTTTCTACTTACCATCAGGTGGGCCGTATGCTTGTTTGCCACCAGAGTTGTTTAAGAAAAAAAAACCTGTCCATCTGATTGTAACAATTGAGATGGCTGTGTTCTCTTAGCATTGCTGATACAATGCTTATGCCCTGCTTCACCACTAACTGCTAAAGTGTCTGATATAATATATCTCTTTTTTTAATTAGTATACCAAAGTGACTCCACTCTGCCTCAGAAATAACTAAGTAAGCAGTCAGTGGAATCCAGAAGTGGTGGACACCATTCCAAAAGCCAGACTAATGGTATGGTGGCCTCCACTATGCGGCTTAGTAAAAGCTTTTTTAATCTGGTAAATAACAGACAAAACATCTTCTAGTTAAATCTGTCTAATATTTTTAAAGAGTTAATTTGTTAGTTAAGGTTATCAGGCACTTGCTTGCTTTTTTGAGTACCATCTGTCAGCTAAGTTTCGAATTCTTATCACGCACTTTATCAGCAAGTGGTAAAACTTAAGAAAATTAAACGAAGCCGTTGTCAACCGTGTAGGCAGAAGAGGATAAAGTAGTTTAATTATTTAAATGTTGTAATTTTTTTTTCAATTTTATATTATTTTACTGCTATTTATATTTTCCTCTATCTATACCTATATTAAGTTAATGTTGTTATTGGCAATAATATTTTATTATATCTGATATAACAGTAATTAAAATACATTGTCAACAAACTGATCAGAAACATTTGCTGTAAAACTTTCTACAAGTAGGTGTTAGATACCATCTTTATACGAAACAGTAGTCAACTTTCATTAATAGTTATCTGTTTAAGAATCAAATGTATGCCACTATAAACCTACATATTTTATCTAAATTTTTATCAAAAGTATTTAAATTAACCAAGATGGTGACATTATTGGTACAAACTGTTGTTTTATCTTTAATCTTGTTGAGGTAACTATTAGCACTGCTACTCTATGAAAGAGAATTGTACAGTAGTTGAACTTTTTTCAAATGGAGTTGGACAGAGCATCTAACAAGGTGAGGTGATGATAGGTGGAGTAAAACCATCACCGAATAGCGTTTATGAAATTAAAAGTATCGGCCGTCCAACAGCGAGAAGGGCACATGATATCACAGCCGTCGCAGGACGAACATGGATGACACTGGCATATGGCACAAGAGCGTGGAGTGTGGCACATACAATGAGAGACCCATACCCAGCAGTGGGTAGATTCGGGCTGTGGATGATGATGATGACTTTTTTCGGCTAAAACGTTTATAGGTTACGGTTACCAATTATTTTATTTAAATTTTTAATGGAGAATGCTTTGTGTATATTTTAACATACAAAAAAAAACTGTATTTCAATATTTGGAAAATGGGCCAATATGGTTGCACAAATAAAGGCACAGCCCAGCCCTATTAAATTAGTACTTACGTGTGCAGCTTTGTAGCACAGTCACGCAATCATTGTATTCCAAAAATTATGTCATTATTATTTAATATATTAATATTATTAGGCACAAGAAAAAACTGTCCACAAATTATGGCAACACAGTTGAATAAATGTTGACTTAATGACGTACCAATTTTTAGAATGCGAAATTCAATTGAAGCGTTCCATTTTCAAAAGAGCTACCGGTGGCGGCTATGTTCGGTGCAAATTGACGGATTAAATTGCATCGCTTGTTTTCGTGAAGGAATGCATGCGGCGGCAATATATGAAATATGCCGAATGTTTTAATGCGCGTTTCTAATTGGTCAACGCGTAGGTCGAGGTCAGTTACAAATTCGGCCCAAAGAAAGTGCACCGTTTTAAATAAGCGAAGTAAAATGCGTGTGGTTTACCGAGTAGAGAAATAGAACGTTTAACTCCAGTCGTAATTCTACTTGGAGTATAACTGTACGTTAACTAGGCACTTAAATATTTAAACTGTTGTTCTGTTCATTGTCTTCTCCCGTCGGAGCACCGGCGTTAACTTTTAGCGTATGTTTCTGCGAACTACTAAAAATATATTCAGTGTTCTACACCACAATCGGTTACATGCATTCATGCGACAGGTGCTCAATCTAATTTGAACCTTAACGCTTCAGTAACAAGAGCACGGTTTTAGAAATCATTAGTATCATTGTTTGTAGGTGTTTTACTAATTTGCCCGTGCAGGAAGTACGGATGGCGTGATGAGGACTCAGTACCGTATAATCTTTGCCTCTGATGTTATCTAAAGATTTATTATTTACTGTCATCGTCCGAGAGATGGCAGCACGCGTCACTGACTATGCCACTAGACTTATCTCTTTGCAAATATATATTAATGTTATTTTGAACCTTAAGCTTTGGCACTAAGACTCATATGAATCATCTGTTGAGACCGCCCAGAGCGTGAAAGGTATTAAAACTAGACCTTTTTATGCCCACACGTAATACGATAAACTTCCTGGTAAACCTTATTTAGTGGTGTATTATTACTACAAACAAGCTTAAAATGTGAATTCATTCAACTTTAATAATTAATATTAACAAAATTATACATTGTTGACTGACGCCGACATCGTAACAAATTAAAATTCAACACAACCATATTGCTACATAACCAGAATTGCAAAACGTAGCCGCACATGGTGTCCGTATTATATGTGATTATACTTCGGCAAAAACAACAAAATGCAACTAAACAAATATTTGTTCAAAAGTCGAATAATCGAGCAATTCACTCGATGGAGCGACTCGCACGCAAACGAATCGATTAATCGCTTCGTTACACCAACCGACCGCCAGGCGGAGCCACGCGTCAATAAAATACTTGTAAAACTATCGCAAAATGAATTAAAACAGATGGCGAGCCAATTAGGAGAGGCAATCGTGCGCGTACTGGGCGAAAAAAGACCTTAAACTGGCGTCAAATTGATTTCTTCCTTGCTGCTCACAACTTAAGGTGTCTATTTGGCATTCTTAAGTGGCAGTAATGGGGTTTCAGTTTACAAGCGCTAACGAGTGCATTCGGAACGATAAGCCTTTCCAGTTATACTGATAGACAAATATGGATATATTTATCATTAAGTTTACACTGAAGTGTACGCTTAGGAGCGCGTTATGTCATTATACAGCGCTAATTAGCTTAGGAAAAGACAAATTCGTGCGCCGAGATACACGACCGACCAAATAAATAATTCATTTTGTTATATTTGTTAGTAATTTCGTAATTCGAATGTTTTGGTTCGATTTCACTGTTACAAATCGATTGCTTAAACTGTGGTTTGACGTAAATGTATTGCAATCTGGCCAAGTCAAAAGCAACTTATAAAAAGGTTTTAGTTAGTTCTTTTTGTTACGAATAAATCTAATAAAAAAATGCTTTTCTTTCTCTTTTTAAAAAGGAGAACATTATTTACTAGCCAGTAATTGTCTTTATCAATTTTATTTTTAAAGTTATACATTGTGTACCGGCCAGTGACTGTCAAAAGTATAAGTTATAATTTATTGAATGCTGAATGTAGAGCTATGATATATATAAATTCAAGTAAAAGTATACCGGAAAGTAACATTAAATGCGCTCATTTTACGCTGCAAGTCTAAAGATTGTATACGTCAGTATTCAATATCTATTGCAAGCATATAACTGACCATTTACCACATAAAGGGTAAAGAAACCAATTGAAAGTTTTATTAATCTTACAATAAACGCTTAGAACGTTATCATGATCATAAAAGCACGTATCAATCACTACTGCTATGTAATAGTGGTCAATAACTGTGAAATTAAACGTTGGATACTTAATAAATGTTATAAATTCAGTTGGTATTACCATACGGGTTGTGAAATACACTAGACCGTAAGAATACGATATTGATTGGTAAGGGTATGAACTCATTTGCTGGTAAAAGTGGTAAAACGCTCGTAAGATCGTTTGTTTATACGCAATGATATTCTATTTTTTATACGTGATTTACATATTATTGATTAGTAAGTATTAGTTAGTTTACACAATATAATGGTTTCTAAATATTATTTAACTATAATATTATGATGGTCTTAATAGTTCTGTTTTAGTAACTTCATTTTTAAACACGGTTGTTTTAAATTTGCATGATGCAAATTTTCTAAATAATTCTAATGCCATTTATAATTTTGTCAGCGATGGAGACGATAAATTTTAAAAATGTAGGTAAAGCAATTAGGGTTACGTATTAGGGTATTTTTAACATAAAATACAGATGACGGTAACCTACTATTCTATACAGATACAATTTTTAACTTCATTTTATATTCCATTTTATTTTATATTTCATTTACGTAACTTTTTACATTTTACATTTTATTTACGTAACTGGTATTGCAAAAATGGTATTTTACAAAATTGACAAAATTAGTTATTATAAGACCCAGTGCTGCAATGTTCAATTTATCCCTAAAAACTATTTAATGTAATGAACAATAAGTGTATAAATGCCATTTGTCTAAATAAACATTAAATAATCTTATTGTTAATAATTTAGTAAACAGAATGTCGTTCACACGCGATCCTTCAAGTTCGTGTGATAAGGTCTGTGGCTAATTACAGTAAAATGTACACCTTTTTAATTATTCTCAGGAGTAGGTATAGATAAATATGCAAATTTCGGACGCATGACCTTACGAATATTATTTAATAGATTCCTATTAATTTGATTATAGTCAGCTGGTATACCCAAAACTAGTTGTGTCAATAGCTACACTAGTCAAGTAGTCACTAGCGTAGTGTCAAGACGAAAACGGCATGTGTAAAATGCCATTTAATTTTAAGTGGCCCATATGTTTCATGCTATCTCTGTCACTGTACTTAATATTAACTTAAATACCAAAAAAGTCTAACTTATAAGTTAACAAATTCGAAAAGTCTAAAAAAATAACGTTTCTTTAATTATCTCAAACGTTGACTATTTATTGTTTTATCTACTGTGAAAAATTTATCGTGAAAAAATTTAAACGTTCAACCCTGAAATAGTCTGCCCACATTGAACAAAATGTGGTACAAAATTCATGTATTACACTAGTAACTGAATTTCAATACTAGATACTTATATTTTGTATTACTTAGTAGGCTTTCTTAAATATTAAGAGAAACGATAATAAACACAACAATAAAAATAATTGTTAAAAAATAAAATCTAAATTCTCACACTTAAAAATTATTCATTTGTTTTTAAATTAAAAGTAAAGTATAAATTGCTTGTTTTAATTATTATATACTTACCTTTGTATTTATAATAATTTATTACCGATGGATGAGGGTGGCTCACGACCCAGTCTTTCGGCTGATATGATGATGATGATGATTCAATGAATAAATTACTAATTGTTTTAAAATTACTTTTAATTTAAAAATAAATTAATCATTTTTTCATTTTTATGCAGTCAAGAGTAAGTGTTTTCATTTGCTAACAGCTATTACCAGACAGAGAGATATCAAACTATCAGCATATTTGTAGTATTGCCTACCTGGGTACCTATTAGTTAAAGTTCTTCTGGAACGTGATTGTACTCCAGCTAGTAACGAAATACTACTAATTACTATGTGTGCTGAACACGACTATAGCAAGAACTTACTTCTCTTTATATTTCTATCTATGATTTGCCAACTTAATTTTAAATAAGAAAAAATCTTTATTCAAATTCATTAATTCGCGCTAATTTTAATGTCAATTTATAATATCAAAATGTACAATCGCTATCAGCATTAAAAAATAATTTTCATAATCAGTATAGAACGCACATTATAGCGTTAGCAATTTAACATTGTTAATAGACCATTATTTCTGGTTCGTAAACAAATAGAAAACGCATATTAATGGTATTAACGCGTATTATACTTCATAAAGCGGGCAAATACAGCCTCGAGCCCATTGTGCATTTTGTGCTCGCGATAAGGGAAACCAGTTTACTCGTACTCTTTTATTTTTCAGTGGTTAAACCTACCTTTTGTATTGTGATCGCTTTGATACGTAAGCGAACGACCCGTTCAAATATGAGCGTGCTGTGAAAACTATAAATATTTAAATATAACCCTTTATGTGGTTGGTGGTTTAATTTGTACATTGTTTTGTTAGAAATATTAGTGGGGGTATTGATACCGAATTTCTTTTATTGCTAAAGAAAAACCAACCGAACGAAGTTACATAAAAAAAGTTTTCTAGCACATTATTTTGTTGAACATCTTTTGTTATAAATTTAAATTGTTGTTTTATTTTTATTAAAGTAAGCACCTTTCATATAAGTAATATTTAGCTAAGTTTTACGATCAAAATACGAATACAACGCGATATTCCTTAATAGACGAGTAGGCCATTCATAGGTCACACGAATTCATATCTTGTTGTAGGCAGTAACGTTACCTCTGTACTTAATAATAACTGATTGATGTCAAGTGTGAAGACTATGGTAAACTCCTTTTGTTGGAAGTAGCTTATATCCAATATTGGTCGTTTACAAGGGAAAGAGAGTAGACAATGCCAGGATATTATTAACCCAATAAAGGCGAAGGCTCTTCTTATATAAAAAAGACGTTAACTAATACTATGGTTATTTAAAGCGGACTATCTATTTCAGATGTTTGTAATATATCTAAATTTGCACGCACTGTTTTTCTTCATCATATCAATAACCGTGTCAATTACTCTAGTCATGGAGAATATAAGGCTGACGTTTTTCTCTATTGTTAATGATGATTAAATTAACTAAAGGAAGCTACCAGTAAACAAAGGTGATGTGAAGACACTTTTTCTATATTATCGCAGAAGTTATAATTGCCACCATTGTTATGCTAATCTAACTAATTACGTAATAAATAAGCAGCGCTAATTATAATCTGCTTTATATATTACTTTTATAATTATTTACCTAGGTATATAGGTAATATCTACCCGAGTTCATAAATATTATGTAAGATACTGCCACTCATAATATTAACATTTTTAAATTTTATTACAGTGTAGGTAATTAGATATGCATAAAAATATATTTTTAAACAAAAATTAGATGCACAACCGAATCAAAACAACTTTTTAAATTATATTCAGCCAATTCTTTTCCTGATTTCTTTTTTAGTTTTGTATTTTATAGCTTTTCTTTTTTAAAGAATAATTACAACTATACCTATACTATCGTTACATACCCCTTTATGAACTGTTAATCGATACACTATTTTGCACGTGGTTTGTATGAAAATACAAAATTGTGACGTCATCGTTTTTGTAGTATAAAGGCATAGGTACTTTTTACAATAAATCCAGTTTTATAATTAAATGGTCGCATAATTTAATAATTCTGTATGATGGTCGTGATGTTTTAATAGTTTTATTATTCTTATTTTAATAAAAACTCGCCACATAATATCATATTTTGTTTTTAATCTTCCTTTTTCGTTTTTATTTATTTACTTTACTATTTTTCTAAGTATCGCAGGCAACGGAGCCAACGAACATGTCAGCTATTTTTGCTAGTCAAGTAGTATAAATTATTCTAACTCATGATTTTAATAATATGTACTTATAGTGAAAATATAGATTATAATTAAATGACAACCACCTTTCGTAAAACAAAAGATCGATCTTGATTTATTTACAAAAGGCAATTACAGATTAATTTTATTAAGCTTAAATTAAATGCTAAAATTTAATGCTAAAGCAATGTTGTCAACGACTGTACAGTGAACTTTTTCAAATTAAGTGCTTATGCAAGCAAAAGTAATTTATGTAAAACTTTGATTCCTGTTTAGAAGTCGTTTTGAATGCATGAGTTTTAAATTTAAAATTAAATTTTTCTATTTTTTTTGTAAGATATGACGTAATTTAAACAATGAAGTCTTATCGTGCAAGTCGCTATTGCCTTTTTTCATTGCATTCACATACTCTATTCCATTTTTAAATTCTCTGCAATGCTTTAGCTGTTTAAATTGTTCGTTCAAAATTAAGGGCGTACTTAATTATTAAGAATGTCTCTATCTTTAATTTTTTGACATAATTATAAACAGTGATATATATAATAACAATACTAGTCTGTTTCTGTCCTACTGTTGTGCAGGAATGGCCTCTTCTCGTAGAGAAGGCATGAACATTGATTGCCACGCTTGCTCAAGGCGGATTGACAATTTCAGAAAAAGTGCTATTAGATAATATTTTTAGGTATCTTAAATAAATAATAAAAATTGTCAAACGAATACATTTACAACTTTTGCAATTGTAAAATACATGGTATCAAACTCGAAACTGTAGACGCAAATAGTTATCATTATAGGTACTATTGTTATTTAATTACCTTTGATTAGGCATTCAGCCAATTGGCAACGAAGACGTAGTATCCGCCCATTTTTATTCAACTTTGAATGACTACTGAATAATATCTTATTTAATTACAGTTTGAGATAATAAAATATAATTAATTTAATAAAAAGCATTTCTGTAGTAATTAGGTAAATTTATTTAATTGTTATTGCAAGCATTGCGAATGAGAAACAAAATACTGTTTAATTGTTTCAATTTAGTCTGTCAATTACAGTCCTATTAGAATCTGATTCGTTGATCAACTAGACTGCAATCATACCTCGACTTTCAATGAGAGAAATGGTATCATATTTTGTTAAACTTAATATTTTTAACATAACAATAAGTACTCGTAGCTACACTTTTAAAACCTATTCGTGAATACGTGGTAGAAATATTAGAATTAGAAAATAGTAACGTAGCATGGCAATTTTTACTAATATGGGTGGGTTCCCTACGATGCTACCATAGTGGCAGAGACAATCGTACGTTATTGTGTATACGTATTTACGGTAGCTCTGTCACAAACCAGTAAACCACGGATACTGTTAGCTCGCATCATCTTTTCTACTCATCCTGCTATATTTTTCTTAATCTGTCTCGTCCCAGATTCGAATCATCATATGAGTAAAATTATAACCTTAGTAACATTAGGTATAAAATTAAAACAATAAAAACATTCAAATAGTTGACGACGTCACGTGTAACACTGGTTGATAAAGGCCAACTCGCATGTCAAGCAACCATGGAAACTAATATTAATTATATGTTTGTAACTCACTGCAAAAACTGCTCGTTTTTTTGCTAGTACTAAAGGGCTGGTTGCAGTGTAAGCGGAGCAGTTGCTTAAATTTCTTTTATGTAGATATTATATGGTCACGTGTAGTTTCAGCCGAAGAAACATCCAACACAGCACTCAGCGCATCGGGCATACTCTAGGAGTTGGATAATTTTGACCAGACCCCCAAACACTGGCATACTGCCTTGCCTAAGTGAGATAGATGTTTTTGACATAATCGCTAAGTTTAGCAGACGACACAGCGACGATCGCAGTCGCTTGTCTGTGTTAATTGATGTCTTTTTTATGCGATGATTTGATCGCCACAATTCGATCGATTGCATATTTGGTAGTTAAACATATAAGTCATTTTAAACTATGACATAGGTAATTTATTCTAAATAATTTGTAGAGTTAGCGTAGTTATTGCTCGATTTAAAGAATGCTTACTATTTACTATATTATATAGGTACAATCTGATAATAAACAATTCACAAGCCTAAGCTATAAATCATTCATCTCCTTTCCTTTACCTAGAGGTATCCAAAAGATGTTAAACATCTCGCAATAGAGCCCCACCCTTACAATAATGGCGTTTTACCAACGTTTGCTATAGTCGCGATATTTGTAGAGGTTAACTTTTAATTGCTTCTAATCTTCTACTTTACATTATGCATGCGCTTTACAAAAAATTGTAATGATTTAAGTATCCATAAATACTCTTTATACACGAACTTATTAGTACTAAAGAGCAGAACATCTAATATGCATAGAGTACTAACTTCGGGTCAAGTAAAAAGTAATAATGGTATTGAAACATGTAATAACATTAAAATACACTAGCAACCCACCCCGGATTCGTACGAGTGTAAAATGTAATTAATCTCTGTTTTATTACATACCTTACCTACTTAATTACATATAAATTTACCGAAAGAAATTCTTTAATAATAGTAAAAACTTATTTAAAGCGTCTTTTCTTTATACTATTTAAAGAAACTTATATATTTTTACAATACCTGTGATATTACCGCATTTTATATATTATTACTTATTAGGTATTGATATACCATTTTTGCTTGGTCCAGGCACAGCAACAAACTAAAACGGTTTAAAACATTTTTATTTGTGACCTTTTCAAGGATATATCCTTCAGTTGCACTTTGCATTTTAAATATAAAATTAATTTAAATTAAATTCAAGGTACCTACTCACTCATATGTATTTAAAATAATAATTTAAGTAAAAAAAACCCTGGTTTGATCTGTAGTAGTAATTTTTATTTAATTTATTACTTTATATTTTTTAAATTTATTAGTTTATTTAATTATTAAATAATTACTATCGTCTGTAGATCACACGTACCTATACTTACCTTTGCATATAGCACGCAGCTCCGCCCGCAATTTCAGTTATGTCGCATAATATATTATTTATATGTTAACGATTCTTCATCAGCTCTTTCAACCCCTTACAGCCATTTTTCGCGACAGAATATAGTCTATGTTGTTCCCCAAGGTCTAGTATGTCTCTATACCAAATTTCATCAAAATCGGTTCAGTGATAAGTGTGAAAGCGTAACAGAGAGACAGACAGACAGTTACTTTTGCATTTATAATATTAGTATGGATATAGAGAAGGAGTGCAGAATGCTAATATTTTTTTAAATATTGCATTAAGAAAAGAAATATGGTCGAACACTAGGCGACCACTAGTAGGTACATAATAATATAATTATACCTGTCAGCCGCTAATAGATACATAATAAAAATAAGTATATAATTATATCTCATAAGCATTCTTAAAATATTATAATTAATTAATTATACATAATGAGGTTATTTACATAAATTTTGTATAGGTACATAAACAAAATTCATGTAAAAACCTCATTATTAAATAATCATTTCGCGGTAATATAATTTAACCCTTCATATTATGGTCTATGAGAAATACTGGGTAACGGCCATTATCGTTACCTGCGCACTAATACCTACTTTACGGACACAAATCCGCCCATTGCGATTATGATGAACTCTTTTAGAAGCCCCTGGACCAGACTATGGCACATTTATTCCAGTGTCCAAGTTTCCCATTTTTACACATAGGTACAATGAAGACTACCTGAACAATGGCACTGATGGTGCAGTAGCCGTGGCTACTTACTGTGTCGAAATCATTTAGTACCATCGACTCAATAGAAGAAGAAGAAGCCTATGATCTACACCGGACGTCTTCAGGCTGTTAATGATGATTTTTCGCCAGTCATAGTAAAATAATAATGCCAATGGATTTTTACAAGCTCGTAATTGAGAGATGTCGATAATTTAGCCATCAAAATGGAAATAATGTTATTAGTACATCGCTAAAAGCTCAAATGACTGAATAGCCAATCGGGCGATTAGCTACGTTAATTGAATAATCGTGTAGGATTCGTCTCGATAGCAACCAAATGCTATTATGTGTGTGTTGCACGCAACCGTCAGCCAATCTACCGAGTAACCCAGCGGTTTTCAAAAGATATACCTACCTACAGTACCTACACATATTTTTTTTCAATTGATTATATTTATACTGGGAATAGTGCGAGTTTATTCGCCTGGTAATCAAAGTTAAATTAATTAGTAAAACACTTTTTCATCTAGAACAATTCGAGTAAGAAGAAAGAAATGTACACTATTCAGGCTTTTTTAAATATTGCGCCGAAATTTAGACAGATGACAAAATATAACATCATCCCTTATCTCAACCTGATAGGTGTTCTGAGTATCACTGCAAATAAAAACTAAACAAAACACACAATAAAAAAAATGAGGATAATAAAAAAAACATATATTATTCAATTTAATTAATTATTGTTTTTAAAACAAATTTATAATATCATTTCTTTTAAATATTTAAAAATAAGTATACTCATTAAGAGTAACCAAGTAATTATATAAGAAACTGAATATCTATTAACAATGAATAGCTTCGTAGTTCAGCAATATTAGGAATGAATCTCTCGATAGGCGTATATAGTGGTCGATTAGCTCTCCAGTAATTGAATAAGCTTGTACACCACGCGTCGGTCGTGACCGTGTCCTATGTACGACAATTGGCCGCATATATACGTGTATAGCCCCTGTCTTTGCTTGCATGCTTAACAAAATAATTAATGAAAAAGGGTTTAATCAGTGAATTATTACAAAGTGAATAATTTAAGAAGCTATTTTCCCGTTTTGGACTGTGAAAAGCACTTAGTTTGATGTTTTTGTTTTGAGGACTATATAGATACTCATTTCAAAATAAAAATTTCTACTCGTTTTTATACCACTGCAAGGAAAAGGCAAATGTTTGGCAATTTTAGACTAGACGTTTCCTATTATTTTAGAGCACTAAAACAAAATGATAGCTGTCTCACCCATATTTATTTGCCTTTTTAACGAATACAAGAAATCAGTACAGTCACTTTTGTATATTTTAAAGAGTTTAAGGAAGGAACTAAATCATTAAAATAAATTGTAGCTTTATATAATACAACAATAATATATATTTTTTAATTTGTTTCATCTATACCAATAATATTGATAACATTCTTGCCTCTGTGGGAACTTATTGAAGTCTTTTATAGCTATTATCTTACCAATTTCATGCATTTTAACCTCAAGCCTCGCCTACACATTGTACTATTATATTAATACAATAGAATAATACTTAATACTATTGTACATTTATGTCGCATTTTCAAAATCAAAAGCGTGTAAGACTTCAAGTGATGTGTTGAAAGTGTAATTCATCTGGTAGCAAGAGGGCGTAGCAACTGGTTACATTAATACCTATACTGTTATATAGCTTACGTCATACTTTGTTACTTGTATTTTACCTATTGTTACTTTATCATAATTTGACATTTATTTTATTATTGTGAAAATATATTTTATTGTAAAATATTCTGGTATGATATTTGTAGGCTATTAAATACCTAACCATCTTCTTCTAGCTTAAGTTATTTATTAATTAGTTTTAATAGTGGTTTAATAGATATACCTATTTATTAATTATGAAAAACAAATTGCCGTATACTTTGCAATTATTTCAACTACCGGCGGCAAGTTTTTCTTCTATGTAATTAGTAACCTTAAAAAACTATAAACACCACCTACTGTCGGATTTCCTGCTCCGCTTGAATCGAGTAAAAACAAATCGATTCATTAGAAACTTATAACGCTCTTAGTATTGATAATCACTCCAATTAATCGATTGCCGTATAAATCAGCCTACCAGAGCTAATTTTTATTTATATTATGAATATTCAAATGAGTGTCATACAGCCGTCATACATCATCATCATCATCAGCCTGAAGACGTCCAATGTAGAACGTAGGTCTTTTGCTATAGTCACCAAGCATGGCAGGTGAGTTTATAGACTCATTAAAGTGATATTTAGTTCCCAAGTAACACTGGTTCTGAGTTCTGCCCGTTACCTAAGCAGTGACAGTAGAAGGGACACGGAGGTACTATATTTTCATTCTAGGCCGGTGACCAACCAACCATTATATTTGAATGAATAAGCCCAAGTTAAAAATTTATTGATAAGCCTAAGTTAATGAATAAACTTGTTCGGATAAATAATAGAAATACAACCTATATAACTTAAACCATTGTTTGAATCGATGATAGTCAATTTACCAAATACGGACCTGTTTATGAATTGAAAAATGTATGAATCCAGCAATTATAACTAAGTAGCTCATACATTACGTTAATGATGATTTAAGACTTTATATTTAACGGTAAACGTTGGTCATTTTAACCAACTGCTATTACATTTAAACGGTGGTTTAACGTTATTAACTCTTTGTAATATATTTCCCGACGATTGTCATAAATTGTTTACGTTATAAAACCTTAATTATGTTTTAAATAAGTTATATTTATTTAATGATTACAGATGTTTTAATATAAGCTTGAAAGTAACAGAGATTATTAAAACTATAAAATAAAACAAGATATTATTTAAATTGTTATATTACTTATAAATAATCTGTTGAGGTTTTGTGGTACTGTGTACTCTCTGGGGTCTCCGGTTTAATAAACTGGTGCTTTCACTGCGAATTTCTGCCTAGAACAGTAACAATCCGAAGTCTGAAAAGATATTTGGTGAACGACAGCAGGCTCGCCCCCACATCGGAATCAATATAAATCACTAAACATGTTATATACCTTGCCATATTATTTAAAAAATTGTACATTACAGATTCGAATAACTTAAAAGTTTATTCATTCATTTTAACCCTTTGAATACCAAAAATATCAGTTCCTTATCCTCATGATCCGTCCCGTTGTCACTTCCTATAGCCTATTGTTTACGCGTTTCGTCTGATCCGTTATTTATGTAGGCTTTGTCCGACAACGTTACTGATACCCGGCGAAAGAAGGGTTAAGTAACGGGTTTATGGGACACCTTGTTTAGTGTAAAGATAAATCTTTGTTTTAAAGTATGTTTTGATTGATTAATGTTGGTGGTGTAATGAGTTTTTATGGGTTTAAATAGCTTGGAATACTTAATTTACTATAGGTATTTTTATACAAAAGTTTCAAATAATACTTATTAATCCCTAAATTAGAAAAGTCCTGCTTTAGAAAACTTTGACAACTTAGTCAAAGTTGACATTTTAACTACCTCGTTTTCACGTGTCAAAAGAAAATATTACTGAGAGTAAATCAAATCATCATTATCACCCTGAACATCCACTAAGGGCCTAAAGACAGGTGTTTCTCAAAGTCACATTCACCACAATTCCTTTAGTCGATGCTTACGACGGCGACGCGATACCCACGAGGCGATCGGTAGCTTCAAATAACGTTAAACACAATAAAGCCTAAATATATTTTTTATACAATACCTAATTCAAGTTTGTGTTGGAACAATTATAAATTTCCGAAACTACTTATGTTGCGTGTTCATATTAATACTCGCATTTTATACAACAAACAGATTAACAACTTCTATATATACCTATAATAAAAAGTGTATTATGTAAATACCTAAGTGGTTATGTACAAATGAGTGCAACTATGTACAATTGGAAACAATTGTATTGCTTCCGACTAGTTGTAATACATAAAGGTATATGAATATATGCATGTATAATATTTTCGTCATACTTGTACCAATCAGTCAAATGCACGTAAACATACATTTATATACCATTTAGTAGGTATAATTTTTGTTACTTATATCGCACTTGCAATGTAAAAGGAAAGTAAAAGGACAAATGCGACTTAGCCATTTTAAATCTAGTGCCAGTGAGCAAAAGAACTTTTCTGATAAGACATATTTCGTCGTATGTCCTTTGTCTACAAAAAATGCGATCCTGTATTTATATGTAATTCATTTATACCATCAATCAATCAATTTAACGATAATCACATTTATTCATTCAAACCTGAATGATACTGAACGTTATAAATAATTAAAATTACGCTCCAGTTAATTTACCTAAAAATACTTAACATTAATCACATTTACATGAATTTTCAATCAACGTTTACTGCTTGACATAACCTTCCAAACACAGTAAGATGATTTAATACACATTCAACTCCACTGCCTAGTACCTACGACACTCAGGACACGAAATGGGCTGGTTGTACACTATATTATTGCTTGAAGACTACACGGTCAACTATTATTGTACTAAATGCAGATTCAGACCTGAATGCAGATCTTCTCAACAAATTAGACCGTCTTCTTAATAACTGCATTCGATTCGTTTTTAATCTTCGTAAGTATGATCATGTATCTACTTATCGTTCTCAACTAAAATGGCTACCTATTGTCCAACGCCGTAGATTGCGTGCTCTCACTACCCTCTATTCCATCCTGACTTCGCCTACTCCTCCTACCTACTTAACGCCTTACTTTCAGTATCTTAACTCTGTTCATGAACGAAACCTTCGTTCTGCCACTACTCTCCTCCTTTTATGTCCTTCACACACTTCTAACTTTATTCACTCCTCTTTCCCTATTCAATCCATTCTTCTTTGGAACGCCCTCCCTCTTGAAATCAGGACGTCCACAAACCGTCATGCATTTAAAATAAAAGTTCGGAACTTGCTTCTGAGCAACTAAAATGGCAGTTTCGTCACAGCTCTGGTATTGTCACATCTCCTCTATATATTTGTATGTTAATTTTATTAATATGTATATAAATTGTGTTTTATTATATATTTAATGTATATATTTATATATTAGGTATATATATTATTATGTAGTTATGTGTAGTATATATTTATATATTATACAAATAATGTACTTTTTACTCAACTCAAAATTTATTTATTTGTGCACCTGCTTCGAAATATCTCTGCATCACCCTATGGTAGACTGGTAGAGAATGCCTCAGGCATTAAGTCCGCCATTACATATTGTATGTATAAAGTTGATAAATAAATAAATAAATACCTATTTAAATAAACTAGCCGTCCGCGGCGCGGTTTCACCCGCGTTAAGTTACATCTATGGTTACTGCTCCGCTCTCTTCGCCAATAGCGTAGCACCTTCAAGAACTGGGCCAATCAAAAGTAAAAGAATTATTCAAATCCCACTGGTAGTTCCAAAAGTTAGCGCGTTCAAACAAACAAACAAACAAACAAACTTTTGCGGTATCACCCGCGTCTTTGCTTACTGCTCTGCTTCTGTCGCCAGTAGCGTGATGTTACATAGTCTATATTAACCGTTCTCATGAACTGGGCTATTATCATACGCAAAAAAATTTCAAATCCAACTGGTAGTTCCATAGATTAACGCGTTCAAACAAACAAACAAACTCTGCCGCTTTGTATAAAAATATAGATAAATAAATAAATGTTTTGATATTATTAAAACATCTACACCATGTTCATATAACCCTATGCACATTTTAACCCTTTTAATAAGCATAATAATATTATTTAGCGATAATATCTATAATAGAAAAAAACATTAGGTTTTGTACTTACGTAAATAGGTAATTATCTTTATTAGAACTAATTTATGTTTCAATAATAAATATTTATTTTTATACGGACGGCACCTGCTTAATATTATAATAAATCAATAAAATTATATTGCTCTCCTAACATTAATTAAAAATACATTTTAATCAAAAACTATTTTAACTGGGAGACTAAATAGTATTTTTCTATTAATTTTATAAATGCGAAATATTATAAATGTGTGTGTTTGTTTGTCACTACTGACCGACAACTGCTGAAACGATTCTGATGAAAATTGGTATCATAGATTAGGTGCTGGTGACGGACATAGGCTTTTTATACCGATAGTTATAATCAGTCTGGTTTCCGAGGGATACAACAAAACATATTTTACGCGCGGGCGAAGCCGTGGGGCGCAGCTAGTAAATTAATACACATTATAAGGAAAATGTGATATCTAATAATATTAATTATTGTTAACTCTTATCATTAATTATAAGTTTATAACCGTATTTGTCCTGGTATTATTTAAAATTAATTAGGAATTTCCTAAATTTGTTTTGTTCGTTATTTATTCAGTAAAAAGTCTGGGGTAGGTATTTTAATTTAAATCATTGTGGTTTAAATGTAAATACTATTTATTTATCATAATTTTTACATGGCCTTGGAAATTGTTGGCCTTGGAAATAATATTATTCAAAAATCACACTGATGTCGGTTAAAAGCACCTAAGATTTTTCAACAAGAAACTCGAAATTATTAAGTATGAAAAATATTGTGCATCTAGAAGAAAAGTTAACGTAATACGCGTAAATACTTCGATATATATTAATAAAAACTAGTGTCCACCCGATAACTAATTTCGCCAAAGCCGAAACCGGATATTCAGCTTTAGACGAAACCGAAACCACAGCTTATTAACTTGTTACCTAAGTATATACCTATTGCAGTCAACTTATATATTACAAAAAGTTTTATAACAGAAAATATTATAGTTAAACAGAAAAAAGTCGTAGGTAGTAGTAATTATGTATTAATATACCTAAAATGTGTTGTAGGTATATTATATGTTTAACAGATGATATTGTATCTCATTTAATAATTTTCTTTGGATATAGAATTTCATAAATATATAACTACAAAACTGATCATATAAATATAAGCAAATCTAGGTACTAAAGAAAACTACAAAAATATTTTATGAATAATATTTACAAATACTTGGGTAGATATAGGTTTAAGTACATGATACTATCAAAAGCAATTCAGAAGCGTCCTATTTAAAATCTATTAAAAATACTACTACTAATATTTTTGAAAACACACAAACCAAAGGTATATCTACCTAAAACCTTTAAAAATTCCACGACACTACACTATAAAAAATTACTATTAAATATAGGAAAAACTAACCTGTGATGCCAACAGGGAAATGTGACTGGAACAGTGGGCCGAAGGAAGGCACGACAGGAGGAGGCCCTGGCCAGGCCAGCCCATACGCCGCCGCCGCTAGTGCGCTGAATGGCGTCGGCCTCACCAGTCTCGACTTCAAAGTAGGCCGTTCTTCGTCCTCACTCGGCACATCATGCTGCAAATCTTCCACATCTACAATACTATTCTCCTGATTCAAATCTTCGTATTCATCGTCCGATGACGCGACTGTCGCTGACACGTTAAGATTTAACGGTGGGGTTTGAGATGACGGTCTTGGAGACACTGAATTGTCTCCAGGCAGTTCTGGTTGAGCAGAAGGAGACTGCCTTAAAGGTGACTCAGGAATCGTTCTGTGATGTCTCAGAATCTCGGCCGTTTCGTCCACCTGACTCGCCTTGGTATCTGCCAGGATTGATGCCACACTGAAGCTGATTCGTGATGTCTTCGGCGGCTCTGTGGCCTCCGCGGGGCTGCTCGGGTATCTTGACACACTCTGTATCGCCATATTCACTTCCTTGTCCTCGTAGCTTTGTTTCTTTAACATTGAACGCTGGTCAGTTCCATTTAGCACAGTGGTACCGGTTACGGGGCGCGATCGACGGATCGTGTACGCATGCGGGCGCAGTCGGAGGTTGACTGGCGGAGCGCCGCTCGCCGGGGACCTCGGTGGCGTACGAGGCGTGGCGCCGAGACTCCGCCCAAGCCGGAGCCTCCCGCTCCACCAATCGACCGCCGCGGGGCGATTGATCCGTGCGGGCCGAGAGGGGTGCGATTTAGCACGCTCTTATCTCGTTAGTCTCCTTTGTGATACTCGATTTTTTTTGTAGGAATCAAAACATAATTACCTTTTGTAAGGGTTCGCGCGTTTTGATCGTGCACTTTATGCGCGCCACCAGAGGTATAAAATATAAAAATATAATGAGCAGTCGTGAATGCCGCTTGTTAAATCCTTTTGAGTCGTCTGTTGGTCCCTTTGTGAGATTAGCGCCGAGGGCCCGTTTGATGAATTCTGCTCCGTGTTTACGGATCCGTTTCAAATTAGTACAAGTGATTTACAACGGCAGTACTCACTGTTATTTATATTATGATTTATATCGGTCCCACTCTAAGAATGCGTTATGTTAGGTATAAATAAATTATTTTATACTAAACATCTTCAATTTTATCCGAAGTCGTGATGGTATTTAAAAGAAAATATCTAAAGATTTGCCATCGTTAATAGTATGTCAATATTCAGACCTCTCCTAAAAGTAGGCGTTTCAACAATGCGCCAATTCAAAAGAAGACTGTAAAATGTCAAGAAGAAAGACGGTAATAATAATAACAGAAATATTGTCATTAGAAAAACAGAAGCTACTAAAATATGAAGATCAGGTTAAATTAAAATACAAATACAATAACAAAAGGGAAGGAAACTAAGCTACAAATCAATAATTCTTTTTAAAAACAAAATTTTATATCATGATATTGATATTAAATATAAGTTTATTTACGTTGCCTAACTTGCTATAACCATAGCTATATTAATAATTGGCGCATAGATACACCTATAAAAATTATTTAGTCATAGAAAGTTAGCACCCTACATAAAACTTAACTGTGTGAAAATAATGAAGTGTCCCATTGCTACCGATAGCTAAACTAAATCAAATTTCGATAAGGGTTGTTCAAAAATAAACAGAACGCATCTTCACAGGCGGTTAAATGATCTAACAGAGGGACAATTCTGCCCACCCTTCGTCAAAATCAAGCGTGAAACGGGACGATATCTATTACATCAATCCTCTCTTTCTATCTTGTTGAAATACGCTATTACCGTCTCATTGTAACCAGGATACTCGGTACTAAATAGGTATTTAGTATTCGGAAGGGAAGATAGTTAATTATGTGGGGCGAATAGGGAAAAAAATGTCTGCTGTACTGTGATAAATCAGTCAAATATAGGTTTTATTACGTAGAGTTAAGGCTATTTTTAGATTGTGTAGGATAAAGGGATGTGTTGTATGAATTCTCTAAGAATTGGCGCCGATTTTCCTTATTAAATGTGTGTGATATAAATATTAATGTTATTAATTATTATTGGCTTCATTGATTTTAGCTTAGTATGAGATTGTTGTAAGATTCGTTATTATGACTTTCACCTAACTTACAGTATTTGAGATTCATGTTTTCATCATATCATCAGCTTGAAGCCATCTTGTGCATAACGGTTTGCTGACTTACCAGGTGGATTGCTGACCGCAATGACTTGGAAGTTTAGTTTGATCGCAAGTAAAGTTGCAGGCCGTTCCCAAGTAATATTTTAATTGTCTCTTTTGATACCACGACAAAATATACCATTTCCCTTTGTTTTATACCAATGATCACAGAACGACGCTCACTTTTAGTGCAATATGATTTAATTGAGCATAATAATATACTTAGTCTATTTTACCAAAAATCCAGGGGCTCACAAAAAATACAAACTTAGCTAATTAAAACCAAAAATTTGTAACCTTTCACTAATGATATGACAGCTTTCTTGTATCGCTATACAAATGATGCGGCATTCTGAACATCGATGCCAATGTGGCATCTACACTCAAAAATATTAGACGCAAAGAAACGAAACAAAAAACACAGTATTTATACCACAAGGTACAAGAAGAATTTTAGGAATCTGACTTTATGATTTAGTTCCTATTCCAAAAATGTTTGAAATATTTAAGTTACTTATGTTTTTACATCTTCGTGTCTCGGAGAACAGTTATTATAGAAAGTGGGTTCCGATTAACATACAAAAATCCATGAAAATCGTTTACGGTTAGACGTCTGAAACAAGTCTGAATATAAGCTAACCATAGAATACTTGTATGGTGCAGCCGACCCAGTCTGTAAGACACGACTCGTCGAAGAATACAATAAAAAAATATAATACAATATCTAAGGTTTTTAGTTAATGTTTCGTCAGATTCATATTTCTTTGATATTTCGGTTTGGTTCATCTCTATTTCATCGTCATACAGTTAAATATTTAATAATCTCTATAGATTTAGTAGACGAGTCAAGGGTACGAGTAAATGAACTCCAAGCTAAAGTTGGTTAAAATACAAAATAAAAATCGATGAAAACACTCTTCCTTCTTTACCTTACCTTTTGCCATTCTATGAAGTTTAATAACGACTAGTAGTATTTAGTATTTCCTAGCATTACTTTTGCAATACCAAATACCAAAGCTATGTTGCTTATTGTTTACGGAAACTACTTTTTAATCCCGCCACTACTAAAATAAAGACTTTTTGGTAGTAGCACTAAAGAAAAATTAAAACATACTGTGATTTACCTATTCATGAATATATATATTCATTTACTACCTCCCTCAACACAAATTATTCATTCGATAAGATAGTAAAAAATTTAATTATTTATAAGTAAGTACAGAATCTATTACACGTGATTATGTGGAAGAGTGGGCATTTATATCTTTAAAAAGAGATTCCCACCACTTTCTACTACCGTAAGAACTCTTGCATGTTTATAAGTTAGTGTTATTATATTACATATCTATACCAATTTAAATTTTAAAATTTCAATCCTGATCGATTGATATAATTTTACTACTTACATACGAGGACCTACAACACAAGCTCATTTTAGCATTAATACACAAGTATATGCCTAATGCTGTATCATTATTGCCAGTTTAATTGATAAATAACATTAATATTTTGCGATCATAAAATTACCTAAGTCCGGTTTCTGTTTTAATTTTGGTCGAGACTGTAACCATAATCTTTTTTCAAAGGCCGAATCTTAAATCGTCACTATTACCTAATAAATTATGTTAAGTTAAATCAAATATTATTATGACCTACATGTTCAGTTGTGTATCAGTTTGTAATAATGTTTTAACGTTTGTTGTTCTTTTAAAAGTAAACTGTTAAAAGAAACTTAACAAAAAGAGAGATTACAAAAAATAATATTTTCTACGTTTTATCCCGGTCGATAGTGTTTTTGTGTCGTAACTAGCGATCTGCTTCGGATTCGCACGTAGGTATTAATGCTTAAACGACATGATTACAAGTTAAAAATCTCGTTTAATAAAGTTGAGGACTACTACTACTACTAAAACCGATGACATTCTCTAAACGATAGAGAAAATCGTATTAAAACCCGTTGCTTGATTTAAAAACTAGCGAAGAAACAAACAGACAAAAATGTCGACATTACTATACTATAAATATAGAGTTATCACTAGGTGGCGCTTCAATAAGAAGCCGCTCCTAGACGCCAGTTTAATTATGTAAATTACTATTATGTATATAATTTATTTATAAAATATAATTTATGTAATTATATGTCGAATATAAATTATCGTTTAATATAAAAAAAGAGGGAAAAAACACTAATTATGCAAAGTCTAAATGGCGGCTTTTTACTTTACTTTTTTGATTCTATACGCTAATTATATTATAAATTGCACTTATTAGTATATTTTATAGAACTTAAACAAGTATAAAATCACGTGATAATAAATTGCTACCTATTTTTGTAGCTTTTGCACATGAATTATTTACATTGTAAAACAATGCTATGAAAACACAACGAATCCTTAGCCGACCACCGTGAGCAGAAGGAATAAGGAAAGAATAGAAAAAGGAATAGGTGCTAGGTAGTAATTAGAGGGTTCCAAACGTACTTACGTTTATATTAGGTAGACACTTCCTCAGACAACTCATCCATACTAAAATTACATACAAAATGAGTACATAGGTAAGACAATAATATTTACTTATACAAAGGTACATCGTTACAACAGACAAAAATCCTCAACAAAAGAGTACTATAACACCACGTCATAAAATTGCTAAAAAATTAAACCGCAATTCATAGATACGAGTAGGTGTGTGTAATAAATAGACTAAAACCGCAGTGTACTTACACATCTATTTAAATTGACTTATAATTATTTAAATAAATGGAATCCTGTGTTGTTTGTGAAACCGGTAATTCCGTTTAATATAAGCTATTTTTGTAAAATATACTTTATGTTCAGGCTGTCAAAGACTATGTTTAATAATAGAATTAGAGCTACAGCTATTAAATAGACATTTTATTTTATGTCTAAATTAAAAAGTGGTAAAGGTATACCTAATTTTTGTCTCATTGTATGACAATAAAGTCTATTCTCAATCAGAGAAGGCATAACTGAATGATTTTAACTTATAACTTAATGAGTATGAGTTTAAAGTCCAGATTTCTTTACGATGTTTACCTTCACCTCGTAAGTAGTACTTGCGGTCTATGGAACTAAAAACTTTCGTGCATAAAGTAGGGTGATTTATCTACTAGTCTATCACTATCCTACTGTAGCCAAGGCAAACAAGTAGATTATAATAAAACAAAAAGAAGAGATTTATTGACATGTTTAGCAAGTGGTCTATAAAATTTTCATACCAATTCATTTGTTTATGTTCATAATATAGTCCAGCTCATAGCTGGTTAAAATATTTATAAGCTTTTTGCTAAATGAAATAAGTATTTCTTTATCTTCGTTTCCACCATAGGTGAATTAAATATGAAAACTCTGGTGATACGGTAGGCTCATAAAAATATCAACCAAACCATTTATTTGTGTGAGCAGCAACTCGAGTAAATTAAAATAGATGTATAAATCACGCTTGTTGTGCCACTGTGCTAGCGTAGGCGATATGCATAGAGCAATGTAGTAAGAGGAGATGGTGCAGTTCTTTGAAGATGTAATAAAATATAGGTATTTGTATAATTTCAAGTGCAAACAAAAGGGCCGGACAAGCCTGAATACGTCCACTGTGGGATATTAGGCCTCTACCAAAGGAAGGTTTTTGTCATAATCACCATGTATGCAGGTGGATTGGTGATCGCCGCAGGATGATGTTTAGTACGCAAGTAGGTGCTACCGTTACGGGTGGCAGTATTATCGCCTTAGTCACCTCGGAAGAGGCTGCTTAAAACGCAGACCGCACCGTACAACTACATTTATGACGATAATAAAGTAGTCGTTTTAGGGATGTAAAGACACTGTTGAACTGAATTAATAGATGGAGGGTCTAAGGTTTTATCACGAACTCGGATGGAGAATTATAAAACTGTGAAAATTAAATGAGTAAAAAATTATCACTTTGTGTTGATAACGACAAAGTTTACAATTTTAAATTACATTTCTGATTTTATATCACTTTGTGTGTCAATATGTGTTGGTCTAAAATAGAATATCGCGAATACATTTTAATCTATGTCCAATCGTTGATGACCGCATACCTACGATATAATGAGACTAATGAAACCAGGAACACGTCAATTAGCAGACATTTTGCCGTTTACGCTTTTTGCCGCCAAAAAAATATGATTTATGAACGAACCTCGTAACATGACACTCGTTATAACCGTTACTAATTGTCTATGGGCTTAGTTGTTATGATTGTTTAAATGTGGAATTAGTTAACTGTGTTCCGATTTTGAATTTAGACGCATAGTTAGGGTAGTTTTAAAAATAACGTGTATGAAATTTTATAGTCGTAAGTTGGATCTGCTTACCAACACATGTATCTTACCAATATTAATTCGAGGTTGAGCAAGGCGTGAGCTGATATAGAGGTGTCTTCCATGCAAACAGTTTACTACGATGGCAATTGAAATGGTGTCGACCACTCTTGGATCCTATTAACAGCTTTTTAGTCGAAATCGAAAAAATAAATATTAAGACATTGAAATAAACATGAGAAATTTGAAACTCCAGTTTCCCACATATTAATAAACCAGCTTTAATTTTGATTAAGTCACAACTGCTCTTAAAAACTTAAGTAATTACATTTAATTCGATAAAATCACTAAGTAGTCCTTTTACAACCAATCAACATAATAATACCATTAGTCGATTAATCGAATCGATACAATTAAAGAAAAGTCGAGTTATCGATATCTTTTAGACTAAACTATACATACGCCTTCACTAGTAATTAAGTCACCAAGTTAAAGCGTTTTGCATCTGTATTAGAGAAAGATAATGCCATTGGAAAATATACTTTATTTTGAATGCAAGAGGGTGTTAATTCTTTAATAAAATGGTAATGTTTTTGTGGTACAATCATGTCTCCTGGTTAATTTAGTACGGGAAGGAAATATTTAAGTTCAGATACTATTTTGACATTCTTGTTAATCGTCCGCAGGTGTGTGTTTAGAGAATGTGACATTGATACTTTTGGGTATTGAAGCATCCATCATTTCAGGATAATTTTGAAACATATTTCATTTAGAGAGGTGAGGGTGAAAGATTTCCTAGAGATTGGAACCTCTTCAAATACCTCTTCATTTTACTTATTATTTAGACTCCTCAGTACGTGCCTGGAGTGTTCTGGTTGTAGTGAGTATGTTACGTGAGTATGCAAGTCCCAAAAAGCGTTTTTTTTTATATTAATTGAAATAGCCTATTGACTATAGTTTATAGTACACACTACACACATAAAAAGACATGATAAAAGTAGATTTTTCCTAATCTCATTATAATAAATACAAGCCTTATAATTCGTCATGACAATTTGAATATAATCGGCTATCTGTCTGAAAAAAAGTACCTACAGTATGTTGTAAATGTAAGGTAACATAATAATATAAAACAATACCTCGTTCCATTCAAGTGATTCATTCACTGCATAACGTCCAATCAAGTAAACAATAAAATCTCTCAGAAAACCTCATTCGACTTAAAACAATCACCTAATTTCCGCGATCCCTCAACATGTCAAGCCGCCATATTGGTGGCCATTAAAAAAGTGTCGCCATCACCGCGCAGGCGTAGTTCGACAAAAAGCACCTATTTGTTCGATTTTCAAACGGAATTTTAATCGACGCGAGATAAAACTTTTTGCGCGCCAGTCGCTGCCTGCTTGCCCTTAAAATATTCCGTGAAAGCCCTTTATCGTTCCAATTAAAATTTCAAACGCAAAATGGTTCCTTTCATCCGCCATTTTAATGTCGTAGAAAAAAATTGGCGCGCTTTTTTTACAAATATAGTTATAATTTGGTTCTTGTATTGTTAAACGAACTAAATAATGTTTCAAGTACTAGCTTATTTAGAAGTTTCAAGTAGTTATATCTAACTGTATTAGAAGACTTTGTTTTGTTGTGTTTTGTCAACAATGTCAGAGATAAAGTCAAAACCCTGCCTTCCATAGAAACAGACTGTCATTAAACTTTGTTTGAAGAAGAACATTAATTCCTTCGAAAATTACCATTGCACTTGTACCGTGATCTTTGGTCTAAAATATGTGGAACCATCCGATTTCTTCTCGTGGGTGTCGTAAGAGGCAGCAGCGTTATTTTTAAATCGGTATCACACTGTGGTCATTATACCAATCTTTTTTTCCTTTAGGAAAGTTATTCAGACGTGATTTCAGATGCAGAAGCAGTTTCGAGGTTAATAAATGATACGACGATGATTGCCGCGCTATATCGTATATCCATTACATGCATTTCATTATCAGATCAGCCAAAAGACATTCCCTGCTGAAACAGGCCGCCCCCAATTTTCCCCACCTTGGCCGGTCGAGAGTCGTGAGCTCCCCTTATCTATTAGTTGTCCGCAATACTATATTTACTGTTACGCAAAATTACTTTGTAGATAACATTCGCAAACAAAAAACCAAAAAAAATTTGTTACTTATTGTTAAAGCTTTTTCAAACTATTGTTAAATTAGGTTGAATAGAGCACAAAATAATGTGTCGGAACAATGATATTACTTTCAGTAGTCATTAGGATCTATGGGCGTGAAATGGTCCGAAATGGGTCAAATTTTCTGTCATAATTCATTGCAAGCGTGAAGTAGGCGCCATGTGGTGGTCTTGTGTCCTGTTCTGGTTGTTGTAGTATATGTTAGAGCTATAGATAAATGTTAATAAGAAACGAGAATTATCTTATTTTAGGAATCTTTTCTCTGTCGAGCAATCCAATTGATGAAGTAATGTCACTCTATAAAAGGTCGTATGACTTAATTATGATAGTGGTTCTGCTGGTAGGTAGTTGGTCTAGAATTCCTAAAGGTGGCACTAATTTGGCAGTAGAATAGATCGATTGCGAGTATAGAATCTAATATTAGTATAGAATGACCTAAACAATATGAGAGGTCCTTAAACGCTGGGTTATCTACCTATCACTTAGGCCGTTCGGCTAGGCCATTTGTTCTTTTGCTACTGTTGACCAATTATAATGTTCAAAGCTTTATTTCTATAAAGAAGGATAAACAACTTAAAATAAGAAAAGAAGAAGAAGAAAATAGCTCATGAATTTCCTAAGTAAATAACTCCTTCTGCTGCCTCCTTTTTTCATAAGTTATTTTCACAAAACTGCTTAATTAATAATGAATAATGTTTTATTTCATCTGCATTTTTACATATACTACATTTTATAGTTCAAGTGGCCGTGGGCTAGACAGAGCGGCGATCACAGACTGGACCAAGAAACGAACAATACACGAATTTGTTTCAAATGAATAGCCCACACGCCCCCGCTCCTTTGTCAAAGCCGACGAACACCATTCAAAACACATAAAACTGTAATGTCCACCGTTTTTGGGAACATAAACACTTTCGGTTTAGATTTTAGAGGGCTCAATTGTACTGGTTTTGTAATTGTTGACCACAAACAAGGATTACAGTAAAATGTTATTGTTTATTAACGGGCCGGACACGAGCTCAGTGAGTTTTTTGTAAGGTAAACTAATAATTATTGCAAAAATAATCAGTCTTGTTAGGAAACAATCTTAGTAAAACTCTTTTTCAAACGAAAATCAGGATACCGATAATAGCTAGACCATCTTAACTATAGAGTAGCAGGACCTTAACGCTAGTTGAGGCATACAGAACAGACAGATCAATATATACGTACTTAATCTCAATACTTCTCTATACATTTCTCTTTGAAGGTAAAAAGCCACACAACTAAAGTAAGCTTGTATGGACAAAAGCTTTGTAGGAATACACTCGTAACGAGCGTGTGCCTTTGAAAGCAAACTTTTGTAACAAATACATGGTAAAGAGGCTTTTAATGATATCTTTATGTTTCATTCTGCCTTCTGTGTTTTTGTTTGCGTTCCATTTATTGTGCAATATTGTGTATAAGAAATAAGTCTAATAATATATAGCATATACTGTCTGTGCTGTTTTAGCTATTTCAGTGGTGCAGCGGTGTATCTGTATGGATTAAAATAGCTCCGCAATGAGTTCAAACACAGAAGATGTTTGCCAGAATGATTATGCCTTCAAATGTAAGTACAACGCTTTTCTTTTTTGGTTTCTAAATCGATTAGTGCTAACTGTTGCTTATGAGGTTCATAAGCAACAGTTAGCACTAATCATCAAGTGAAATGCTTGCTCATCTATCATAAAATTATGATCAGCCACAACGGTTTGCCCCGTGGTTCTGCCGGTAGAGCCAGTAGTCGAACTACGCTACAACAGCCATCATACAAAAACTACAATCTATTTTCAACTTCCAAGAAGGTAGCAAAAACTGCAATCAAATATTTAATTGACTGAACAGCTGCTGGCTCTCGAAATAATATGAAACCTATTGCGACAAATACAATTACAGAAAAAATACTATTCAAAACCACAATTGTATATTTTGGTGTTAGTTTCAAGGTGGTCCTATTGTTACTTTAGACTACAGGATGAAGTATTACCATGCAATATAAGTCAAATTAGCAGCCTTTGTGTGATGCAGGTGACACAAGCACGGGTCATTCTTGGACTTTTTTTTTTAGTAGAATGAAGAAGTGTTTTGAAAAGCAATTCGGAGACATATTTTATGAAGCTTTTGTTATTATATTTTAGAGTTTCATCAATTTCTGTGATATGGTAGATGATTTTGGGCGGTTTCAGCATAAATAGGTCGGATCGCTTGAGGAAGTAGATACTCTAGATTATGGACGTACAGTAAGTAATAGTTTCAGTACTAAATCGTCTCTATTGACGAGTCTCGGTCTTCTTCCTTTTCCTCTCACATTCCATTCCGAGATTTTTTATTACATTATTTTAAATTGTTGTTATTTATTAGATTTGGTTCCTTTACGCCGTGTCGCCACTTCTCGATGTAACACAATTCGAAACAGGAACCAAACCATTTATTACCACAGCATAATATTATGTTAGACTAAACAATTCTTTATATATTAATACAATTGGTAATGTGATGTTTTAACTATCTGTAAATAAATAATTCTAATCTAATAAACGTAATCTTTATAATTAATTTTTTTAACACAAAAGCTTAATAATTTATCACAAAACACAAGTATAATTTTATGTAGAAACTCTCGATCAATATCAGAATGAGATTAAACAACGAGAACTAGTTATATAAAGGTTATGTTATCTTTGAATAAGTTTGACATTAATAATTAAGTTCTATTTGTTCTCAGCTTTTACCGACTACTAACGAGGTATGCTTGGTGTTTCTTTGTAAAACATGATATGTGATTATCGCAATGCAACATGAACATGAACTTCAGGTTTAGGCGAGCCATATTATTATATTATATAAACAAGCTCTAAATTGGGGACAGATAGCCTGCTCTGGAGAGCATAAAGTTAGCCGGAATGACCCAGTTGCCTACTATACCATCTACTATACTGCTCTGCGGTAAAAAGGAACAAAATTTGTATCTTCTACGCCAAGCACAAAATTTTAAACATAGATTAAATCCTTCGATGTATCTTCGTGTAACATAGAGGTGCAAAGCGATTGCATCACATAAGTGCATGCACACACGAGTACTATCTTCAAACAAACGAAGCGAGATCGGTTATTAGTGCCTCGTAGACGAGCCGGCCGAGCTCTATAGACGGCTATTTGTCCTACCTCTCTAGATTAGTCAGCATCATATGTAGAGTTATTGTAAGATAGTACTTAATGTAGTTTGAAAGATTTGCAAAACACATTGCTTCACACGTTAATAAATAGCACCTATTTGATTTTATTCTAAACAAAGACGTACTTAATCAATTGATGAAACACCTTTGCGAGATGCTGGTGTTTGGTCCGTATTGAGCGAACCCTGTAATGTAACAATAAATACAAGCCCTTCTATAGGTACTTAATTTGGCTTAAAATATTTCGACCATAAACAGCTATGTTTAGTCTTCAACTTTATTATAAAGTAGCAAGTACATCATGTTATTTGTAATTTTTCCATTACACTTTTTGGTTTTTAACAGCAGTTTGTAGTATTTTAGAGTTTACAAGAACCTCACAACAAAAATAGTTTATCTTATAGCTGATAAGTGTGTAGGTGAGATTGTTAAAAAGCAGAACTTGACTCAACCTTTACTTATTTCAATGACACGTTGCTACAGCAGCATAAAAAACTTAAACAAAGCCTTAAACCTTAAGGCCAACAACCAACAGCCAACACAAGAGCACTTACGCATCACAGCAACTTGGCTGACGCCGCCAAACAAACGCGGCACCAAAAGGGCCAATAATTAAAAAATGTTGGTATTTAATTGATGACAAATATTGGCCGTCACGGCAATTAGTTGGAGGGAGACGGCGTGACATGACGACGCCACTGACTTACGTCGATGACACCACTGATGAAATGGACATTAGTCTTTTTATATTGGCCTACCAAAGTAACTTTACTCTGCCTAATAATATGCAGTAACTGGGATTCAGAATAGTGTTCAGAATGGTGCTCACCATTCCAAAAGTCATCGTCCCAAACTGCGTTGTTCTTTATATGAGAAATCGCAGTACCTATTATATTGCCATGGTCTGGATAGTTCGTGCGTCTTACCTGTGAACGTCACGTAATTAATTCAATCAATCTTTATATAGTGTGTATCTATTAAAAAGTGTGACTTATTTTTCTTACTTTACACACTATGTTCATTATTTTCACCCTTCACTTTAGCTAGCGAATTTTCTGTAGATAAAGCCGTCTTATTCTGGTTATTAGGTATAATGTTTATTTATTTATTCATATGATAAACGAGTTAAACTGAATGTTCTCATGAAATCCCCTTTGGACAAAATCCCTTTCAGAAGTTGAAGACACGACACTTCCCTATTTCTCATGTTTGACAAATTCTTCTAAGTCTATAGTTTAAGTGGTGCTATAATGATGTAGTTTCGACTAATGAATGTGTTTCGTAATCAATTTGACAGTTAAATATTCGGGTACACGTTCTGTTATCTCACTAGACAAACCCGATTTTAGTCAATGTACCGACCTACTAAAACTGTAAATTAGCACTACAAGGAAGCTGCAAGGCCTTCAATATCTCATTTATTACGTGAGATTATTAAGGGAGAGAGAAGTTCTTAGTAAAGGTAATCTGCAGTTCCTTTTTACATTTTTACATGTTCACCTACTACGTTTTTCTTTGCATTACCCAAAGGTAGCCAGGTAGAAAAAGCCAAAGGCATTACGCCCAATGTATCATTGCGCACAAATAAATACGTTCTTTCTCCTTAAAGCCGAGGTTCATGATAACAAGCCATAACTAGAATAAAGTGAGTGTTACACACCTCGTCTTGAACTAGAAAAGTGGCTGATATGTTACATCCAAGTAGAGTCGCCGACCAATCATTATCATTATCTTATTGAAGGGAACCATTTTGTCAATCAAAGTATTTAATACTAGATGTTGCCTTACAAACTTTCATCCCCTATTTCAACCCCTTTAAGCCATTTTATCGCAATGAAAGAAAAAGAAAGTCTATGTTGTTTTAAGGTACAGACATACAGACAGAGTGACGCAACTGTATGGATTATGGATGTATGTTATGTATTGTGTACACTCGGTTTAGTTTTGTCGGCACTATTTAAAGAGTGTTTGTCAGTTTATTTGTTTACCGGCGCCCGCGTACCGGTCAGACGTCCCAGCCATTTCGGTAGCCACCTTTTACATCTTTGTATCTAGTTTCTTTTAATCTTTAATTATTTACACAAGCTCAATAATGTAATTTGAATGAGTTTCCGGCAAAAAGTACAAAACATTCGTTGTGGGCCAGCGTTAGGTAAAAATCTCTTCTCATATAGAGAAGGCATAGGTAGGCAGGCGTTGTTCACCCACACTTGCTTGAAAAGAATTGGTAAATTTAGACTGATATTTTTATATAACTTAAGTTTTCATTTTTGTTATTCATTAAAAAAAACTCAATAATGAAATTCACGATATGAAAATTTCATATGACTTTTCTTTTGCTAATCAGATAGCGTCAATCAACCAACTCAATTATAGTCTACATTTTTCTAAAAAAAACGAAAGGCAATATTTATTTTAATAAAGGCATTAACAATTACGTTACATACCAATTTTTTTATTAAAAAATCATGATCACTTACAAACTCAATTTCATTAAACCATAAACCTGCTAAACAAACATTAATGTGTTTAAAATAACAGTACTAAGCGTGGGGTATGATGGTTCACCCCACCATAAACTCTGAACCTATGGTGTGATATATAATTATAGCCCCATGAGGAAGCCACGCACGACTAAATTGATCACTTAATACTACCCATTATGTGGGTAAGGATATGGCTACACTGGTTTGAGAAATTCTCGTAACAGAAGGGCGAATCACGACCGGATAAGGTAGCGAAAATTGGTGAAGACCTATGTCCAGCAGTGGACGTCTTTTAGCTGATATGATGATGATAATGATGACACTGTCATCTGGTCGATGGTAAACAACAACAACTTTAGAGGTCATCTTCGCTTGGCTACATTATTAGCCTGAAAACTGCTTCGTTTCTGCAAGGTGATATTAAGAATGAAAGAAAAAGTATTTATTTACTGCCTAGAGACGACATACAAAAAATTACAAATAACAAGATCAAAAATCCTTACTTAATCCAGACTCTTTGCACTAGTAACATTTAAAATAGCTAAGCTTGTTGGATTTTTATAGGCATGTTTGCACATCAGATGAGGAAATTTGGCCTAACCCAGCATAATGCTGGGGTGCTAGCAACGGCGGCTGCTAGTTCACCTAACAGCGCTGGTTTTCAGTGGGACAGTGGCATTTTAAGTACACTAGTAACGCTTACACTTAAGAAATAAAGTGGTTTTCATTCATACTGAAGACCACATACCACATGAGAGGACGTTTAGTTCAGCAACACTTCGAAAACAATAAACAGATACAATATGATCTAGTAGGTCTCTTGCCGCTAAAATAATTTTACTGTTTCTTTCAGTTCCGTACCTCAATAGGCGAAACGGAACCCTTAAAGGACCACTTTGTTGTCCATCTCTCTATCAAGGGTTTTTTTTCAGTAACGCGTAGTTTTTAGTTCATCAATCTAAATAACGATTGGATAAACTATACATATCCACCATATGGTCATCATATCAGACGAAAGACTAGAAAAAAAAGGAAAGACTATTACTATTACTATTGGACATAAGGACAGATTAAAAAAAAATACTGCCTTGGCCGATCGCGGCCTCATCCATCGGTCAGCCATCACCATCCTTATCGGTCGCCAGTCCACCTTGTGATGGGTCTGCCCATGCTGTGTATGCCCTAACGATCATCACTTTTGCGAGTTATGTGTCCCACCTATTGCCACTTCAGTAAAACCACATCTAGTAAATTATTTAAAGAAGTTGTTCATAAAACCTTATTTAAATATCCATAACCGCAATAAACCTAAACCTAATACCTAGGTATGGTTTTAATGATATAGGAGACGTATTATAGTTATAACATTATTAGAGTTATTATAAATTTATGATATATGAATAAAGCAATTTAGATATATGAATAAAGTGTTATAAATGTGCACACACACAATTATTTTACTAATTTTCATCATGGTTACCTACTTATTTTATTATTTATTTAGATTCAATAAATTAAAACAATTCATTTTTCTATAAGTTTTTAGCCGAGAAATTTTAGGTAGCCGAAGTCTGAAATTACGCACGACAACAAACACGCCCTTTGTGATATGATGAAGATAAATATAACTGGAAAAACGCGATACACAGCTCTACCTACCTCTTGCGAAGGAAAAGGTCATTGCCTTTGCCTACCTCTTAGAGAAAATGTTTGAATTTTGATTACGAGCAACTAAGTATAATGTAAAGTGTTGAGCTAGGTTCTAAGTATAGTTAAATAAGGCTAATTGCCAATCTACTTCAATGTTTTCTTCATCTCATTTCTAATATTTTCACTAGAAACATGTAGATAGCTTTATTTAAAACATGGTATAAAGAGTGCACTAACTTTAGTAGTGACTTCACTGAGCACCTGACATTGCAGAATATTCTAAACGGCGGTTACCATGAGATGGGCGATATCTACTCTAAAACCAGCTGATTTCTTTCCGTGTAAAACAAACTTTATTCTATAATAAACACAGTAACCTTTGTGCTCTAACCCTATCTAAACGTCCAATATTACGATATTCAACTCAAATTGTTGATCAGTGCGAGCGCATCGAATTTTATACTCCATAACAATCTACGTCGAGGACATAATGTTACTAGCTATATCTACAAGCATTAGCAATAGATTAAAGCCAACACTTAGTTTTATAGCTCAAAGGGGTCAGGCTGATGAGAATCGGACAAATTCTATTCTGTAAAGATGATGGCGTATTGAACAATGCAACTTCAATATCGATGTAGAGAAAACAGAGTTTAAAACATACATAAAAAAGAGAAAAATAAATAAAACAAAGCTTGGTGAATAAGTCAAGTCCTCTCTTTGGTAAGATCTTTGTGTGCAGTGGACGTTAATAAACTAATGACGTGAAGAAAAATATAAATTGAAAAATAAAACTAATATTTAATAAGTTTTTTTTCATATTTATTTTACGAAACGTTACTAAGAAATAATTTTGCCACAGGTCAGGCAAAATAGCCCGGAATGGTAATAAAACAAACCAAATCAAAGTATTAAATATCACAAACACATTTTCGTAAGCACTAATTTAATTCTACTACAGAATTTATTATCATTTATAAACACTAATTAACAGAAACCTTTATCACGCTCTAAGCATCACAACGGTGTATAACAATTTTCTCACGGCATCAGACATTACATCAAGAATGACAGCTTAAAGGCATGATGGTCTAATTTCCCTAACAGGTGTTAATGGTCAAAGGGCTATCGGTCTCACAACAATGTAGGATGTGCTGTTAGTATAGTTATCACTAGCGATGGGAAACAGCGTCTTCACATACATTGATGATTTTTTAATGTTATTAGTCCTACTGGCTTTGTTAGGTGGCAAGCAATCATACGTGCCACCTGATTGTACTATGTTTACCATAATCTATGGATTTGACTATGTTAGACCGAACGTCGGGGTAATTAGGCCTCTGGTGATCACACTTACAAATAGTTGACTGCCTCCGTGAAGCAGTAGGAGCGCAAGCGACTGCTGTGCACGAAGTTGTAAGTTCGTTCCCCACACGGGACAAAGCTTTGTGTAATCCATAAATAATTGTGTTCGTTAAATCCATGTTTGTAAAGTTACCCGCGACGCAGGGCTTGTTACCTAGTGCTAGATTTGTCTTTTTATACAAAAAAAAACACTATAGAATCTAATATTGTACGCCGATATTCAGTGAGAGGTTAGTTGGTAATATGATCTGGCCCATTCATGTTGAAACCAGCAAGATAGGCAGTGCAAAAAACCGTAGACATAACAAAAATATCAACAATAACATGATCTAAGTTTTGTAGTTCCGTCGGTATGTAGGCATTGGTTTCCAGCTCTCCTAAGGTAAAACGGAATATTACGGCTTAAGATGAAACTTTTATGAGCTGCAAACAAAGTGATTTCTTTTTCTGTTACTGTCGGACTCCCTCTTACTCTCTCAGGCGAGTTCTATGAGATTTGACTATCATTTACCATCAGGTAGACCGTTATCTGGTCTGCCATATTTTCAATAAACCACACTGTACTGTTAGCTCATAACCGGGATCAAAGTATCAATTCATAGCCTACACGAACAACAAAACCTTTCTTAAAACACTTTTAAACCTTACTTTCCCACCGTTTCAAAGAAAAGCCGCCTAGAAAGTCTAAGACGTATATTAGAAAAATAAATATAAATCTTTGTGTAGTAGTATAATGTGGGAAAACTATCGGCTTAAACAAGGGAACTTAGTAACGACTAATGTTCGCTGTTGGTTATTCGCATGCATCCCGTACTAGTAATAGAGTACTTCCTATTGGTCAGAAATCACAACTGTGGACTTAGCAAATAATTTGTTGCAGACTGTTTGCTTTGTGGTATACAATGTGCCTATAACAGTAATAGTTTCAGCAATTTGGTTTCTGCATAATGGGGTGGGATCAACCGCTGTAGTATATACCCTCTCACAGAATATCAGCGTAAAGTATTAGGTGTGTGAGATCACCGGCGGCGATGATACATTTACATACGCTTCTCTTCTCTTCTTATAATTTGTTTCCGCAATGCGTCGATTCTATACCACTGGCTTTCCGCAGAGCCGTTTTACCCGCGCTAAGTTACATCCTTGGATACTGCTGCGCTCCCGTCGCTCGTAGCGTGATATTACATAGCCATCTTTATCAAGAACTGGGCTTTCAAACGCAAAAACAATTTTTCTAAATCGGTTCAGGAGGTTCAGAGCTTACAGCCTTACAAACTCACAAAACTTTACCTCTTTATAATATTACTAGCCTCCCGCTGCGCTAAAATGGCGGGTTATGTTACATCTTTGGTTACGGCTCTGCTCCCGTCACCAGTAGCGTGATGTTACAAAGTTTATAACACTCTTCAAGAACTGGGCAATCAAAACCCAAAAAAAAAATTTAATCTTACTGGTAGTTCCAGAGATAAAGGCGTTTAAACAAACAAACAAACTCTTACAATAGTATAGATTATAGATGTGCTGCATAAATGTATTATCCATTTAATTTTTCAGCAGTCGAATAAAAAATATTAACTTATCACGTAGGATTTACGGTTATTGTTTTATAATATCCAATTAATTTTATAAACTTAAAGTTTGCCACAAACAATTAGCTGCAAACACTTTGCTTAATTTGAAAAGTATTTCACGTAAGTAAACATAGGTACGTAGGTAGTAGGTACCGTGGATTCTAGTTAAGTAAACTCGTAGTAAATTATATTAGCAAATTATTGCGTGTGAAGGTTCATGGGAATTATGTTCGAAGTTAGTTGATTAATAGGAAAAATTAACATCAATCAAGTCTGATAAAATTTACAGTAACATTATCATTTTCATAGTTAAGTTTGTAAGTACTATATGGTTTGTTGTTTTCGTGATTTTTCATTGTTCTTCCTAATAAATCATGTCTGATTGGCCCTAATTTTTTAAACAAATGTTTGTAAATCATACTAATATTTTGGTCTTGGGTACCTAAAAATAAGATTCACGGTATACTAGAGTATACTTTATTATGTACCATAATATAGGGCATACTGGAGTATACCTTATTCGAGCATAGATACGCATGTTATTAAGAGAGTGCGTTTATTGTAAGTTTAGAGAAATGGAGACGGATGAAGCCGTTTTGAGGGTCAAACCGTTCGCAACAGAATCTAAAGGGTCTTGAACCAAACTACTCAGTAGGTACTACATGTAACTATTTCTGTTCCCAAACTGTTCAGTACTTCATACTAATGTCATTATCTGCAATTCTTTACTAGAGCATGTGTTTCCTTCCAATTGAATAATAACGCGAGAATAATACGGCAAAATTCAATAAGTCCAAACAACAGATTGTAGCTATTCTAACCAGTTTAATCTTCACAGCAAACGATAATATTCGCTAATTATTTGTACCATTAGTAATTCTAAAGAAATCTTGATCACCGCAAACAGGCAGTGTTGGTGAGTCAAAACAGATAATTTGTGCTATATGCTGTGTCTTGGCGCTAATGAGTTATAATAATAAGTGCCACCCACGGTACTAGCATGTATACGCATAGTATGGAGAAGGCTTAGGTAGTAGTTCAGTTAGCTGAAAAAATACGGGAACTAAGACTATATTCAATACACGAAAACATACTTCTCAATACCAGGAAATTTTGTAAGTTAGAGGAAACTTTAATCAGTAAACTAATTATAATATGTATTGGATTTTCTACAGCAGCATTTATTAAAAAAGATATAACTTGATTAGCATAGTAAAATTATATTGGGTCTTACTGACAAGATATTCAAAGTATTAGCCACGAGGAAACAGTGATCGATGTCATTTGTGATATGAATCAGATGCCACCACATCGAATCGAAATCACCCGAATTTCGAATCGAAAAACCACATCGAAATCGAGATTAACTTTATACCAAACGATTCAGTTAATTCTGCTGTATATTTTATCAAAAAAGGCACCTGAATTTTATATCACCTTGAAGATAGAACATTATTGAAGCCTACTCCATTCTACAAAGCGAACAAGTCGATGTGTGTGAGCCGGCCAGGTCTTACGACTTCATTAGAGCGCGTCAACCGGCCAGTCACGACTGGGCCTAACCGCGACACTATCCACAACACCCAACAACCTTAAAACAACCTTATTTTCACAGACATACCACTCTTTTTACAATAAACTGATATAGACAATTTTGAAAATATGAGCGTAGAAAATTGAATTTTATACCAAAGTGTGAAGGTGGATTTTACATTGTGTTAAGTAATAATGCATTTTGATCATATTGAGATTCGAATGTAGCAAGATGGAATCGCTTCCCTGAGTTGCAAGTTCGAATATGTGCACGATAATTGTTGGATTTTGTCGCACAATGCAATGATAGGTTTTGTTTTAAGTTTATCTTATGACATAAACCTATATTGGGTAACAAGTAAAGACTTAATAGCTGCTAGATAGAAAAATTGCTATATTAAAGAATAAAGAACATTGATTCCAAAATTAAAATTAGTGTCAGTTTTAAATTACTTATTATGTATTATTTGTTCATATGTAATATTTTAGAAATAAGATATTTTTGTGTCGTGATTACGCTATAAATGTTTTTCTTTCTTCTTTCTTTCTTTTTTTAGAGATAGGTAGCTGATATACTCGTATTTCGCTGATGGCGTGTAGCGTAGTGGGCCACGCACACTCAAGTGGCGTTTGACTTTGCCTTCTTCTTCTTCTATCGTGTCGACGGCTTGTCGCCCGTTTATTAAAATTTACATTTTTGGCCCAATAAGTCGCCACTCATGACTTGCCTTGATTAGAGATATTAACTATGGTGTGATATTACTAACAGCGCAAATTCTTCTTATCGTGTGGTTAGTGGTCAACCTGGTGTCAGGATTTGTTCAGATCGCACATAATTTATTATAGAAGCATCAGACTTGACCTAACGACTGTTAGACTGACTTTAAACGTTCCTCCGAGCACTTTAATACTAACACCTGAGTAACAGCGCTCAACGACTCGTTAGTGCGCTGCTAAGTACTTACCCATGACAGTATCCGTTGTGTACTAAACAGTGTTAAGAATTAGCTCCACCATCTGTTTTTGTGCTTATTATTGCCGTAACAGACGAGTCAATGACACACCTTGTGATAAGGCTCATGTCATGGCAGCGTTAAGCACCCAGTTAAATAATAGGGAGTCTTCCGCCTGCCCTGCCACAAATATAAAAAAAACTTTGAATGTAATTGAGGGTATGGATTCTACCTACTCCCATCATTATTATCATCAGCTAAAAGTCGTCCATTGCTGGACATAGGCCTTCCCCAATTTTCACCACCTTGGTCGGTCGTGAGCCGCCCTCATCCATCGGTTGCCCGCCACCCTTGTAAGGTCGTCAGTCCACCTTGTGAGGGGTCTGCCCACGCTGCGTTTTCCCATACCTGGTAATAAGACATTACACTTGTTACTCTGCCTAGTTAAAGTTAATAAGACTGTGGTCAGTTGGGCCTCTTCAACTTTACGGAGGTCTCCTAACAGTCAACGGTAATTTGTCAACTGTGCGTTTGTGTGCATTGCTGACTAACCCTCGGCCTCTGTATTATATCGTGAATTCACTACCACTAGATTTCGTTTTCGAAATTTCGTTCTCATATTATAATTACATCGCTTCTAATAAACGTATGTGAACAGTCATAAACATTAATTACTACATACTACACTATCCTAGTATCCTCAATAACTACACGGAGTTACCTAATCCATTAAAAATAATAACATTACACTTACTATAATCTGTTTAGAAGCCTTTAGCTCTATAAAATCTTATTTTTCTGAGAAACTTTCAAACAAAATACTTGAATAAGTGGTGCATGTAGTCGTTGGCGGAGTTAACGCATTGTCGCGCCGGTAATAACTTAATAAACGCCATCTAGTGGCGTAATTACAAATTAGATGAGGCGCGCGAGACTAGCGCTTGCTAGATCATTCCACAGATACTGAGGACTATTCCGCAAACTTGTGTAAGCTTGTTTTATTATAATTTTTATTGCAAAACTCTAACTTGTAACATTTTTATCCAATAGTAATATGTAGAATTTTTTTTTTCGATTAAAGAATGAAACTATCTTATGTGAACGTATTAAAAAAATACTATTACGATTACCTGATCTGGTATAAGTATAGGATATCTTATCTTGACTCTACCCTGTTCAGATTATTAAAGTCACAATCATCATTATAGGCAAACAACGTCTACTTCTAATCATAGGTCACTTCCTAGAATCTTCCCTTTGACAGAACCATAGAAAATTCTATCGAAAGCGTTAGCGCCTAGACGACTTTAAAAACCATTACTCACACGTGCTAAAGGTGGTACGTACATAGATTATACACAGAACGTACTTCCAATCTCGCAAAAATATCTTTACTTAACTACGACCTTTCCTTTTTTATATTAGTCTATCAATGTGACTCCACTCTGCCTGATAATAAACTGAAAATTTAACACAAAAATAGTATTAAATATCTTTTATCAGAATAGCCCGAGGTCCTAACCCCTTAACGTGCACGCTCAAGAGAAATCCTTAATGGGTTTAGTACCCTGCCCTTATCGATCTTTACACAACTAAACTTGTTAATAACATTACGAACAATATCGAGGATTGGCCAATTTCTTATTTATATCGAGTTCAGATGTTGGTGGTATTGGTACAGCTTGGGGTGAGCAGAGGTCTTGGGTATATTAAATAGAATGTTACGAAATGTGTATCTGTCTATACTTATATAATGCACAAGAGTTTGCTGGTTTGTCTGTTTGACCGCGCTAACCTCTGAAACTATCAATCAGTTTGAATAATTTGTTTTTACGTATGATGGCCCAGTTCTTAAGAGGCTATGTAACATCAAGCTAATCAAGAATCATCATCACGAAAATGTAGCCACGGCGTAAAAATGTCGTCGAGATAAGAACAGATTCAAGAAGTAAATACAACCAAGCTGATACTGATCGCGTATGGAGATGGAGATTAGAGAGGAATTAGAAAAGGACTGAGGTATGTAAGCCTTCGAAGTTCTTACCGAACGAAACACATTAGTGTCGGATCAAACCAAAAATCCAAAGAAGTTCTACTGCTTAACTTACTACGAATACTAGATAGCGCAGTTTGGTTACTTCCATACTTAATCGCTTTTCTATGTTTACCAATCCGCCAGTAAAATGTGGTAGTAATTCCTCCATCGAATACAGCACCTCATGTCCTACCGAAAGAAAATACTTTAGTGAAATCTGCAAATAAGTAGGTGGATAACCTTAATAACTAATTAACGCTAATTTAACATAGTATGTCAATAGCCATAATTTGGGCAAGAATAAACTTTATTCGTATTAAAATAAATATCAAAATATTTTTTTCTTGAACTAAAGATTAATCACAAGTACATAATCAAATATTTAAGTGTTAGTTATTAGCGTGTATATCGTGTAGGTATGTATGTGTATGTTTTGTAATGTCACAAACGAATATGAGGCGGATATTGCCAATGAAGTGTAAATTAATAGAATGAAATGTTTTTTGCACGTTATGCAAGACTACGTAGTAGGTACGTTTAGATTTCTCTTGGTTGTTTCATTCAACATGCAATATCGATCAGGCAGAGTACCTCTACTCTTTCAGAGAAATACATAGTTCGGTGAGTAAAAGGGACAAACTTTGACTTTTTTTTTAAATGGGTTTAGTTGTGTTCTCTCTTCATTGCAGACACAATGCTTGGTTACAGACGTCATTAATGACAGTCGGAAATAATGAATTAAAGAAAGACGCGAGTCCATCTTTTGTTTTCACGGAAGATGGTTGTCATTTAATTTCATCCACATTTTTTCTATTTTATCATTGTAATATACCATTAATATCATCAACAAGAATATTATTCTACACTTGACACTGGCAGAAATAGCTGACACAATCGTCAGCTCTGTTGCCACAAAAAAAGGAGAAGAAGAAGAAGAAGAAGAAAGCAAGACGATTCTTTATTGCTTCCAGTGCTCTTTGCCTTCTTGAACTGTGCGTGTTTGACTTTATACGTGTTTGACTTTACACATACTTGACTTTATGCGAGTTTTGACTTTATGATCCAGATGGGCCAGTTTCCAGTCCAACAATAAAAAGTACGGACACTATCGGATAACTTTAGGTATGTATTGTAGTGATATATTACTACCATCTGGTAAAACATGATGTAATTTCATTCTAACTTAACTCTGTACCTACATTTGTTACATTGATGACGACATTCCCGATGTCATAATAATGCATGCTATTAATATTATTCTAAGTACTGATTCAAGTTGTTTGTCTACAAAATGTTATTAATTGTACTAATTGACGTTCATTTGATTGATTTATTGGATAGTTCGTAGAAATATTAAGTCTTTATTATGCTTATCGATAACTAACCTTAACCTATTTGTTGTTACTCAAATGACTTCTTGACCTACGTTACATATATTATAATGGAGGATTTTGGCTTTTTTAAAGTTACCGTTTAAGTTTTTTAAGTTCGTATACAAAAGGGGTAACGAGAATACTCGTACCTACTACAGCTACGCCTGTCTGTCCGTCTGTTAGCAAGCTGTATCTCTTGAACTATAATAGTAGTAAATAAAATTGTCGCCGCTATTACCTACAACAAAAAAACATGAAGTAGATATAATATTTATTTAGTTAGGCTCACGAAGTGTACGATAGTTCTCTTGTGATCATAACAATTGTCAGTACGGAAACCTTAGTTTTAACTTGCACTGGGCAGGTTTTTTATATAGTCTAGCATTTTTTTAGCTCTTATCGTATTAATTGCAATAAGTGTGTTTCTTTTTAGAACGTGCGAATTTTTGATGTTTTAATAAAGTCCACATACAACATTGTAAGTTGTTTATATATATTATATATTATTTAACCTAACCTTACTGTAGCCTCAATTCTTGGCGGTTTGGTGTTTTTCCACTTTTTCCTCATGATGGTCAACCGAAACTCTTTCTACTTATAGTCAATGGGTAACAAAATACATTTTGGTCAAAATTGAGGTTTTATATTGACGATTCAAAATTTTATTCTAAATAAAGAATTGAGTAAATCGATTGATATAGCGATAGACAAATTATAAATCTAATCGAAATCATAATCATCATATCAGCCGAAAGACGTCAACTGCTGGACATAGGCCCCCTCCCCCCCTTTCCCCCGATTTTCGCCACATTGGCCGGTCGTGAGCCGCCCTCATCCATCGGTTGTTCGCCACTCTAAGGTCGTCGGTCCACCTTGTGAAGAGTCTGACCAAGCTGCGACTTCCAGTTCATGGTCGCCACTCTAGAAACTTTCTGCCCTAACGACCATCGGTTCAATATTCTGTCATAATTTCAGAAATCATTTTGTACAAACACTGCAATGGGCGACATTTTAATCTAAGTATACTATTATACAAAATCGGAAGAGTTTGTTTGTTTGTTTGAACGCGCTAATCTCTGACACTACCATTAAGATTTCAAAATTCTTTTTGCGTATGAATCTTACTCGAGAAGTGGGCTCTCGAGTAAGATTATAGGGTAGTTTATAGGTTATAGACATCAAGCTACTGGCGAGCAGTAAGCAAAGACGCAGGTGAAACCGCGCCGCGGAAAGCTAGTATTGTATAACGACGCGGTAGTCCACGTTCCAATAAAGAAAAAAAAAACATTTGATATTCAAAGTTCATTAATATAACGTCAACAAAGGCCGCTAATGCGCGGCACACGTCCACAGACGGCAGCTAAAAAAGAAATTATTCTTAATTCAAAATAAATATCCCGCATTCGATTACGAAAAAGGTACGTCCATCGGCAGTCACAATGGAATCGGCTTCACGAGAGGCTGTCTCGCAGTCATTTAAAATATATTGAGTCGAGCGACAAAAGAACGATTGTCCAGCTGGCTATAAACCCGAGGTTTTTCTACGGTGAATTAGTTGAGATTATGTTCGAATAGGGACTAATAAATCTTTGCTACGACCGAAGCTTGAGTGTCTATTGATTTCTTGAGAGTAGGCGTGATTGTCGGTGGTAATCTTCATAAATTTTACAAGTTAAATCGATAAGTCAAAAGGTAAAAGAAAGGCGTTTGTAAAGAGCGAAATGTCCGTTTCATTTCGCTAACAATCAGTCGTTTGTGTGGACATGGTATCAATTATGAGTTATAGCCGTGTGCCTAATAGAAATTATTGTTCGTCTTTCTATAGGATATTGGAGCCAGAGTCTGTATGAACGATGTCATACTTTAATAGCTAATAGTAACGGTAAATCTGTTCATAATGTTTTGACAAGTGGTATTAATCGTAAATTAAAAGTCACTTTAGTGTGTGACCTGACTAGAGTTAATTTAAAATGATTGCACCTCATTTGTAAGGTGTTTATTGTGAATCGATAAAGCAGATATATTGTCGCGGTCTTGCGGCAATATTTATACACCTTTTGTGCGCGAGGTTAAGGATTCGAAACCGGCAAAGTAACAACGTTTCTTTCAAAGTTAACTGTGTTAGATAGGGCGTACGATAGATCAAATCGTATAAGTAGTTAAGAAACCAGGAAAAAAACCTTATATCACAATAGATCCATAAGGCCGTAGTGATAATCTAACTCCATCCCTTCTTTCCTTATATTTTTTTTCCTTTTTTTTTTTGGAATATCAAAGTGACTCCACCCCGCCTGACGGTAAGCAGTCAGTGGAATTCAGAAGTGGTGGCCACCATACCAAAAGTCATAGTCTTAAACTGCTGGTATGGTGGCCTCCACTGTGGCGGCTGGAAATGGGGTTAGGGGAAGGGAATGAGGGAGGTGGAAAAGAGGAAAGGGGGAAATTGGGCCTCCGGCGCTCTCACTCACCGAACAAAACGCAGTAGTACGGATACTACTACTCTTACGTCGATCTTCTATGAGAGGGTAGTACTTGCCCGGACGATCCGACCCATTCATGCTGAAACCAGCGTGAATCTACTACTGTAAACCTTCCTTTTTTAATATAAGCCTAATAAAGTGATATAACCATGTCTGATGGTAAACAGTCAGTGGTGTCAAGAGTGATGGACACTTTCCAAAAGCCATCGTCTGACACGGCTAGCATAATGTTTGTATTAACTATGTCAGACATATGATCCTACTTTTAGATATAATATACATATTAACGGTAACAATATATCTACCATCAGATAGTAGCTTCCAAGTGAAAACAGTAGCTATTTTGAAATTACATCTGATAGGATAAAACCTTGTGGTTTCTAGTTAATTGGCTATTTAGCTAACAAATCTAATTTCAAGTCTATTAATTATGGACCACCAAGTACACCGGACAGCGAGCGATGCCGCGTATTAGCATAAGTGTTGACTTACAATAAATGCGCTTATCTCGCCTCTGAGATTACTCTCAACACCGAGCTTAATTGCTCATCAATATTCGACCTAATAATGTTGTATGGGTGCAAGAAAGTACGCAACTATTTTTATTTTATTTTTTCTTACTTAATTGGGTCAAGCCAACAGTATAAGTGCATGCGAATGAATATATCTATATTATTACTTGGAGCGATAATAAGATCGCTAAAAAATAAATAAAAACAATGTTTTATTTCTTATCAGCCAGGTATAGATAATCCCTTCAAAGGCCCACTAATCTCACATAGAGAAGGCATGTGCAATGACCACTACGCTTGCTCTAGGTGAAAACATGTCATCCTCTTTAGATGGCGCACATATTTAGGTTTGCTGGAGTTTATTATTGTGTAGAAAATAATAAATAAAATAAATACCGAATATCTACTCACTCAGGCAAGTATTGTTAAATAATGGAAAATTACATGAATGTCTTAATCGCTATCCTTTTGTTACATTAAGAGGCCAACGCTTTTCTTGCCTAATCACGAAGTCACAACCTCAAGAGAAATGAATATGAAAGCTTTATACCAAAGCTCTTTGAGTCAATGAAACTCGCCGTACTTACTTACAACCGTACCGAATACCGTAAGTCCTTAATTAAGATGTTGGTAGTATGCTTGTTCTCTAACGAGCGGCTCGCACATCTGCCTGCGGAACCCAACTTACACATCTACACTGAACCCTGTACTTTAGTATCCAACCCATACAAAAAGACAATCCAATTTAATGAAAAGATTCTTATGTACAACGTACATTAAAGGTTTACTACTGTAGTAATGTAATTTTATGACTTAAAAGTCGTCAATGTATACAAAAATAAAGTTAAAAGTGATTTAAAGTGTTGTGATTTAAACTGGTTGTGGGATTAAACCAGTGACTTCTTGGCTTTAATTTAGAGAATTTCATGTAATTAGACATAGGTTTTTACTCAATAATGAGGACTGATAATGTTGTAACTTGTAAATAATGGGAGTTGGATAATAATCTATGAGTTAATATTTTTATCTATGCTCGTTCTTAACTTATAGGTGGTAGAAATTAATTTTAAACTACCTACGATTTAATCTTGAGTTTTTTTAATAGGCAACTTTCTCAGTAGGTAGGGAATAAGGTCTGCGTTGCTTACTTTACTACAACATGGACAGAATACAATAAAGACTCGCAAGAAACATTTGTGGATTTCTTAAATGTTTTTCTGGTATGATTCATACTTGGCATAACGGCGACAAGCAAGTGCAGGATTTTGATCCTACTTATCGCTATGCTTAGCAGACAGAATGGATTATTCCCAGACTGCAGTTGCGCAGTAGCGGCAGTTTTAGATATTACAACCAGCACGTTGCTCTTACGGAGTTAAATATTTTTTTCAGAATGGCTTTAAAGTCTCCTTTTTTGCTCTTTGTTATTTTATTTTTAATAGTACTTACAACCAGCAAAGCATTTGGCATTTTTTAAGTTCACATGCAACAGTGGCTAACAGGTAGACCTCATGTTCATCTGCCATCACAAACTTTAAAAAAAAGTAATACATCCCTCAAAGCTGGCAGTCATAATAATAATATTTAGTCTAATAATATTTTTTTGTATAAAATAAAATATATATTATTATTATTGAAGTCGAAATGGTCCAGTGGATACGGCACGCGCTTCGTAAACACGAGGTTGGAGTGGGTTGGAATCCGGGCAAGTGCCAATGTGAATTTTCAAATCATATGTAGTGTATGTCTTTCTAAGTTTATGTTGGACATTTCCGACTGACGGTGAAGGAAAACATCGTGAGAAAAATTGATGAATTAAAAATCTGAAATTTCCAATCCGCCATAACCAAGCGTGGTGATTAATGCTCAACCTTCTCTATATGAGAAGAGGCCTTTGCCCTGCAGTGGGACAGTAAACAGACTGGTATTATTATTATATTATTAAAATACAAAAAGCCCGCCTGCAACAAAGTGAAACGAAAGAAATCCATTTTTATTTTCGTGCTGACGCTACATAAATTATTATGTACCCTATGTTACTCCCACAATTAATACGAATCTAATGACACCTCATATGTTAAAATTCATTAAAACATTTAGGCTGTAAAGCATACCAAAGAAACAGACATGACATACATACTCACATACATACATAATGATATACATACATACGTAGTACTTCATATATACATACACATACGCTCGAAGAAGATCACCCTCCTTGACTGCGGCAGTCAGGAGTACTATAAAGTTATTCATTAGCGCTTCAGTACAATTTAAAATAAGAATACAATAGTTGAAGTACGGGTCTTTCAATAACCGAATAAAAGAGTTTGTTTTATAAATCAATCGATTCGTGCCGAGTCGGTGATGAATTAAATCAACTCGATGCGGTGTGGTCTCGATAATCGCTAGATTACTATTGTCAAGTGAGATGTTTTTAAGGTACCGATGTTGATAATCGTTTATCAATTTAACCGATTGCTTTTGAATGTTGGTATTTTACACGAAGTAACCAAAGTCCTATTACTCCGACAGGCTTAGTTGGCGTTCCGATCCGGTCGATACAGAAATTTCATTATAATTAATATTTTTAAGTGGTGTTTTGGACGAATCTTTTTCAGGGCCAAAGTAACGTCAGAAACATAAACACGGTAAATGAAATAAATCCAAGAATAAAAGTTTGCCGCCATATTGTTAGCGGTCACGATTTTAGCAGTTTACCACGAGCTGCTAACATCCGGCAGAGTATTTTTTTTAAATTAGGAAAAGTTCAGCACATCGAGGAGACCTAGCGAATACAGGGGTCTACCAATAAATAAAAAGAAAAACGATAGATGTATCTAATTATAAAAGTAAGTAAAACAAAATAAGAAATAAAACTGATATACAGAACCGCTATTTTATAGGCATGTGTTCACATTGCTCATCTTGTATTTGAGGTTACTGTGTTACCAGTTACCACTGACAAAAGTAACATGCAAAATATCATTAAATATTTACTCTAATGAACCTAGACTGTGTGGTGGTATAATGTTGATTAGACAGTTATTGATTTCAACAATACGTACCTATATTATGAATATAATTAATAAATATATTGCCTTTTTTAACATATCTAAATCTCTAAATTCATTTTAGAGTAGCAATATTTTTTAATACATTACAATTGAATATTTAAATGACAAGTAAAGTCGGCAAAGGCACAGTGCCATACAGTCTCATTAACCGCACATTAATCTTAGGAATCACTTAACGAGGCAAGGATTAGCTTCCTTTGGCGAAAATGTAATAAAAAAGTTTTCGGGTCGTTAGCAAAACGCGGCAACCCTTTTGTGAGTGAAAATTAAATATTATGGAGGTGAGGTTATACTGTCAGCGAGAAAACGCTAATAATTTTATATAAAGTGCAATAAATGTACGTGATGTTTAAAAATATGAATATAAAAGATACAAATAGTATTTAAATTAAGAAAATGCTTAAATGGCAGTGACAAAACTTACCTACTTTGACACAAGACTTTGAAAATCTTTAAATTTGTAGTTTGACCCAATGGCAAAAAAATACTATAATTATAAATATGAGCCGGCAGTTTAAATGTAATTATCGTTTATATTAATAATTTAATATAAACGATTATTACATTTTATCTATATATTATTACATTATTTAAAGAATATGTAAGTCCACATTTAGAAATATTAACCCTAAGTAATATGAGATAATCCAAAGCCTGTTTTCCCAGCAAGCCGCTACCAGTCGTACAGACCCCACAAGTCATAAATATCGCTGAACACGTTAAATATTGAGGCGGTGGTCGATCCAACCGACTAACCCTTTGCCGCCGATCGCCAGTGAATGGGTGAAAAATGACCTCGAGCCAAATATTAATAAGTTATTCTATTCAGTGGCTCGTCGATATAAAGTTTACATTTCAACGACAATTTGTTATCTGGCAACACTGATGATGTGCAGATAAATAAGGCTACTTTAGATTTATTTTTAAAATATGGTTTTTGAATTTGGAATTTATTGTCGTTTTTCTGATTTTGAATAAGTCTGGTTAAGGTTCACCGTCAGATGATGCCTAAAAGGCCTAACTTTCGAATGAACAAATAATTTTAATTTGAAAAAGTAAATTCGATTGTTTTCTAAAAAAGATCTACAAAATAACAGTTTCTTACCATACATAGATAGATAGCAGGTTTATGTGTTTTTTATTGTTGCCCGAATACGCGTACAAGTTCTCAAAAACAAAGCTTTAACCTCATTAGTCAATTGATTGCAACATTAACGTACATAACAAAATGTATAAGTAATACATAATGTACAAAGTAAACAGCTCATATTGCATGTAACTAGTAGCGGTATGTGCTCGCAAATTGTGCAGGTAGCACAATCGCATGCGCACCCGACACACTTCGTTATTGGATTTGCGCCCGCGCCGATTCCAAATTTGAATTATTGCCCGTTACGTTCCACGTACGGCGTTCGGACTCTTTCGGTATACCGTTTGAATGTTATTACCGATTTAAATATAAGTTCGAAAGCCGTTCAGTTTAGTTTGTTAAACATTTTGCCGTGTTTGGAAAGAATAATTAGAATTATCAAAATAGTTAGCTAATAGTGTTGACAAGTCATCTCAAGTTATAAAAGCTTAGGAGCGCTAGAAACATAAATTCCTGCGCCATGCCAAGCCAGGCTTTTTCAATTTAGTACACAAGTCTACTACACAAATCTTTGCCTAAAAATCTCTCGTTATAATAAAATTGTACCTAAGTATATTAAAAATAAATAGCAACATTGAAAAAGTACTTTAAAATTGTTTAGAAAATTAAACTACCAAACTACACTAGGCTAACCGTATTACCTACCGTATAAAACGAACAAACCAATTTCGTCACTAATTATACAAAATTCATTATCATGAAACATCAAAGCGCCGGGTTTTACCAGAAATCGATATAGTTACGGATACATGTGACCGCAGGATGTGGCCCGGTCATGGTTCATTAGATCGGCTTTATTGACAGAGCCTGAAGGCGTTGCTGCTGACCTGTGACCGTGGCGCCAGTAGTTGTTTTTATTCGTCTCTCTTTCATAATGAAATGACATGTTTTTGTGCCGTATCCGTCGTATAATTTGTTATTATAACCTAGTTCTAAAAATAGAGAATGCTTTTCAGTAGACTTAAATATTAAATCGTAAGTATTATAGATTATTAAGGTCTAGGTATTACTGGGAGTTACATATAAGTAAGTATAATGTTATTATTTTGAATAAAATAAATACCTAAATATAGTAATATAAAAATAATACCGAAATAAATACATGGGTGGACAAAATAAAACGTCTTTAACTTTTAATTTCAGAATTCATCCCACAAAATTTTAAATTTAGACTTTTTAAAACGAAATTTTTGGTCACTGGCTTTTACGCTTAATCCCAGGATAATAATAAAGTAAAACATAATATATATTTTTTTTTGTTATTGTTCTTACGAATCAGGCAAAGGTGTCAAACTTCGAAGACGGGTGATTAGCGACGGGACACATTTTCATAATTAGGCCGAAGTTTTAAGGTCCCATAATATTTTTTATCGTCTGTGTCACGCTTTAATTTATTGCCTTATATTTGTTTCAAATAGTTTTGCTTTTAGAACTCATAAATCGGTTTAAATGTTGTGTAAAATGGTCGAATTTCTGAAATGCCAGCCATTATTTGCGAACCTATTTAAACGTACAAATATGGAACGGCGTGTACAAAATTTTGTTTTTAAATTTTATTAGGTAGGTAGTGTTTTTTTTGAAATTAATTGTGTAGTTTTCCATGACTGTAGGTAAGTATACATGTGATCTATTAGTGAAAGTACAAGTCATGTTGCATACTATCAAGTACGTCATTGTATGTCGCATTTAAAGTGTGCTAGAAGGAGCAATGTAGAACTTGCATTGCTCCTAGCACAAGCTTTTTGTTTTACTTTTTTAGAATTTATAGAAGACCACATCTAGGTAATCTTTTGTGTTATATTTGTTATAATTTAGATTTTCTTACAATTTTTTTCGTGTGCGTACGTTTTTAACGTTCAAATAAGTCTTACTTATTCTTTTTCTAAAATCTAAGCTTCTACTAATCTGTGCCTATAACTTCTTTCTTCTTTCAATAAAAATATTAATCCCTACAATAAAATTTTATTAATTTCTTTAAAAAGATTCTCAAAATGTATATCCAGTGAATTATGAATATCAATAAAGTGTTATCACAATAAACACGGAAGCTGGAGAATCTCAAGACATAATGGAAGTACACATAAAGTTTGACAACTTCTGGCCGAGCTAATAAACTAGCTCGATTCTACGGTAGCACAATGGCTAACGTTCTATAAACTATAAAATATTGTCAACTGATGCAGTATATGCTAAATATTCGGATAAAACACAACTGGACCGTTTCAGCCGGTAAGGATAAAAATATGAGAAAGGAAAAGGGAAAAAGATCCGAGGAGGTAATTGAGCTGCGCGACGGCACTCCCACTCACCGACCAAAATACATTACCGTAAATTCTTAATCAGATAAATACTGGGAATAATAGATTTATGTGCGTAACTAGGTAGTTACAATTGATGAATTATTCTTCTTTAAAGAAACTGCGATTTTGTACAAGTAATTAGGACTTCACATATGGTAAGAAATCAGTATTATTTAGTATGATAAATTGGTATTTAATTACTTTGCAAAAGTTTTTGGTCCTATATTTAAGTTTATCTTCCCTTTCCCCTTCGTGTTTTGTGTGAAATCCTTACATATACTACACAACAGATGCGTACAAATAAAAAAAGTCACACAATGCGCCTAAGTGGAGTCAGTTACTAAATAATAAACTTTAATGACACCTTATTAAGGATTTATTTGTTGGTACACAAGAATTATACCATAATTTATTACAAATAACATTCTAACCACTAAAATGTTTTATAATACGAGTCATGATTCGTTACAGGATTTGATTTTAATGACGCCATTCAGTTAAAGCTGGCCATTCATACAACTTGTTGTATATTGGGTAATTTTTAATGGTATCTCTTAGATTTATTTCCATTTTTAAATCGATATTTTATATTGAATAACTTTTATTGATGATAATGACGTACCGGACCACCACAGAAATACTAAAGTACCTATATATCACTTTCATTTGAATTTATAATATAACTTCGTAATTTTTAAGACTATCTTCGCACTCGAGGTCCTATAATTATGTTGAGACTATAAAGTCTCAACATAATTATAAGTTTTGACGAACTTTACAAATACCCAGACATTCTAAACAAATGTTTGATTAGATCAATATTTCTTGGGTGAAAATCAAGATACTAGCTGCTAGATTCATAACCTGCTAGCACCATAACAGCTAGATCAGACATGCACTCGTATTACTCGATTCCTTGCCAAGTCTCTCCTCTCAATGCGCATTTTAGGGTAGGGATGGATGGCCGCATGTTCTAAACCACACGACCAATATGCACTTAAAATCAAGGTAACTTATTCTCAGGTATTATTTAAACTAATAATAACTTAATAATACAATTATTCACTTACAACTTGACAAAACCTGCTTCTCCGAAACGCCAACTATATAATTTGTTAAAAATAAAATAGATTTTCATTCACTATATAAACAGAATTTATTGCAAATTCAAAAAGATATTTCGGCAAATTCAATATAAATAACATGTAAAATGACATTTAATAGTTATAAAAACTGGTGTGAAATTATCAATGGACGTTCTCAAGAGACAACCCTTTAATGTTCAATGAGTTTTAAAACATCATTATTCTAAACGTTTGTAGTAACCGAAATCAATAACACTATTTCACACCAATGATAGACATGCCGACGCCGTATTCCAAATTCGAACTTCAATAATTGCAATTCATTCTCCATTCATTCAACAACTGTAAAATTCAAAATCGGAAACATAATTAATCATTAATTGTATCATTAGCCGTATCGTATTTACTCTTGTGACGAGCCATCACTTCATTTTCTCTCTCTTTAAGTCTCATTTTAATGATTGATGATAGACAGAGATAGAATAATGATAAATGGTGTGTGAGGCGATGAAAAGGCTAGCAACCATGTGTTGCGCGCATTTCTCTATGATCGTCAGATGTTTGGGTGTCCTATACAATTTTAGGCGGTCATTCATAACCCGTTATTAATGATTTGTAGATTGTGCGATAATAGATTTAAGAGTGGAGCTATTAGTAGAGTAAAGCAACTGTTCATCATAATGAAAATGACAAGAGAAATATGTTTTAATCGTAGAGTGTGGTATTTCTTGCGTAAGCACCAAGAAAAAGCACAGACACTGAAATAAATCTTGTTTCAAAAGCGTGAAATCTCATAAAAGATTTACAATAAGAGCGAAACAGCCTAACATACCTAAATACTTACTTGACCTATACAGGTGTGTACCTGCTTGTGAGTATTTGTTGGGTTGTGAGAAGCATTACCGTACTTTTTCTATCAGTTGAAGACGTTGACTGCTGGATGCAAATCTCTAAAGCATACTCCATAAAATGTACAGAAAAAAATCTTGTAAGTATATTTACCTACTCTAAAAAAAGTTCGGTCTCTCAAATCTCTCTCAATTTATACCGTTATCGTGCAGAATCAAATTTTGTTCCCTCGGCTAAATCAGTAGCGGAAATTAAGAAAAAATCACTATATCCCTCCCCCAATAACGCAATATATGAGTTTATGACAAATGCATTAATGAGTGAATGAATTCGGTGGGGTGCCATATTTATTATGTTCTCTCCGTTAAGCTAGTTAAGCTTGATGTTTTGGATGGTGTTATCTGACAGTTGTAAAGCCACAATTATGTTTTATTTTTTACATTTTATATTTGTAAAGTAGCAAGTGTAAGCAAGAAGTCACTGCAATTCAGGAAACGTGCATCATACCATAATGGCTACTTTTATAATGGATTTTATTAAGTCTTCCTAAGACTAGAAAGCAAAAAAATCCATAATTATACGAATTTCAAATACTTGTGAAACAGTGTTTTTTGTAATGGCACAAAATGATACCGGTCCTTAAATGAAACGTTACTTGCCTACTAATATGAAGAAATAATAAAAACTATCGTATGGCTTGTATTTGTGCAATACATTATGTAGGTATTTCAAAACGCCTTTTCACAAGATTTCTCGTAAAAATTATAAAATATTATAAAAAAATACCCAATCCAAAACTACAATGTATGGATAGATAAGTATACATTAAAATCTTCCAATAATCCGTTGACTTCTTTAACATAACTCAATCCGCTCCCCCAATCCCGCACAATGATATGGAAAAATATCATATTTAATACCGAGGTAACTAAACGGGAGTCGAACCGCACTATGAGGGTGCTTTATTAAATATGTTCCCGACACATATTTACATATGGTTATAACCCTCTGTGACTGATCGGATTTTACGGATCTAATATAGCCGGAGAACTTTTAATACCGGGTTTGAAATATCGTGTGTAACTTTTCCAGTTCCGTTTAAAGCAGGGTTAGTATTAAGATGTAATGATATTTCAAGGTTATTAGAAAAGCGATTGCGTTAATACATTTGTGTGATCCTTAGAAAGCTGTTTTCAGTATTTGAAATCATTTTTTGAATAGGCAGAGATTGTAAAACAGACGCATGGTCACTATGGACTATAGACCGCCAACTTGCCAACCCTGATTTTGCTCTAAAGACTCTCTGTCTACTTTCATTAGAAAATATTCTCTGATATCTTATATTATTTTATAGTATTATCTTATCTGTGCTTTTAGACTGCAAACCTTGGCCACTGGTTAAGATGTTCGCCACTCGAAGTATCGTAGTTTCTATCTTACAGCAAATATTTGTTAATACACTCAATATTGTTTCGAAAGTCTGAGCGCGGATGTCGACTGTAAAGTAAAACTAGGTAGATATTGATTGACTCCAGGTTTTTGTCTTAACATCAACTGCACATGATACAAATTCTATCGTTACATGTCCCATCACTATACTAGCAACGAGTATCTAGCATTAAACAATTTAATTCAATAAATTCACAATTTAATTGTCGCATCATTGTGTACATTTGTGTCGACCCTAGTTATTTGTGTGCGTACTCTATAATATACACAATCAGTGTACAGTCGGCCCCTACTAATATAATAGGGTTGGCATTTAATAATAAAAATAACGAAACCATTTTTTTTAAGATTGTCATAAATCTTACGCTTCGACTAATCTAGCTTTTGAAGCCCACTGACTGCTGAACAAGCAAAATGAATCTTTGACAGCAAGCGATATGCACACGACATGCGGCTTATAGCTAAAGCAGTTGCCTCAACACTACTGCTTTACTGGTTGTGAGTCCTGTTGACTTTTTCTTCTGAAAATATTGTAAAGTACTTATATTAACAGCAATCATGCATTAAAATTTATACATTTATAATCTTATCGCAAAATCAAATCAATAGCACAACCCTATATATAGATCGTTTTCTATTTGTGAGTCGCGTCAACCCTAAGCTAGCCGATTGTATAGGGGTGCCAAAGTGGCCTATAATAGCCCAGACATAATGTGTTTAAACGGATCATCATCGAATGTGACTCGATACGTTCCACGGCTTTTATTACATTTATATTTGGAACGTTGCATTTTTTTTCAAAATATAGGGTTATTCGTGACCAGCTTTTTATAAAATAAAAGCTTTTTTGTAGACTTATTTAAATCCTATTTTTGTCTGTGGCCATTTTGTTTTTCTGTTTATTTTTCTTAATTCAGTACCTCATCAATATTTTATCTGATCTCACTAAACCAACATCTTATTCATCATCATCGTCGTCTCAGCCGTAAGACATCCACTGCTGAACATAGGCTGCCATCGATTTCTAAAAGCAGCTTAAGTCACAACACTATGTTACAAAAATAATAATCGTTTTCTATTTTGTCAACTTCCAACCCACGAAACGGATTTTGATACGGACTCATGGACGCTATCAGAAATACTTTCAGAGGAATGCAACTGATTTTCAGGGGGGTGCAACATAAGTGCATGCTCAGTAATTGCTGTGTTAATAAAAATGTATAGGACAATCAGTTTATTGGCAAAGTTGGGGAACAAGTTTTGGAGAGCAACCTTACGACGACTTAGACGCTTTAACCCAAAGACCAACTTATAAAAATTCTTAATAATTTCCATGTACCTAATTTTTCTTGACAGAGGGTGCAAGTGCACCCTCTTGCATCTCACTTCCGGCGCCCATGTATGGACTGTAATTGTATAAAAAAAAATTGCCAAAAGGTTTATAATTATGTAAATATAGGTAATATAACAATGTATAAGCTCCCTTAAAAATGAGACTGGTAAGAGACATCAATGTAGACGAAAGATTTGGGATATTTGTACCAAATTTTATTAATCACCTTATTCATCCAAAACAAGCATAACTTATGATTGTCCTGATACCATACCTCCTATCACTGACCATGAAGTGCATACAGCTGTCAAAATGTTGAAATACAACATAGTACCGGGTGCTGAAGGTATTTGTACTGAAGTATTAAAAATTAGTAAACCTATACTTCTACCACGCATAAAACATTTACTGAATCTTATACTAAAAACAGGAACTTTTCCAGGCCGATTCTGTCATTCCAAAATGATACTACTGCACAAATAGGGTGACAAATCAGATCTTAATAACTATAGATCCATAAGTTTAATATCCCATTTATACAAGCTTTTCATAAAAAAAATATTTTTAGAAAAAAAAATAAAAACCGACTTTTAGTGGTAATTAATTGTGTATAAATATATTCAATATGGGTAGACCTACTAAACGTGCTGCGCAAATGAGACAGCGCCGCGCCGTTTGAAAGAAATTAGAGACGAGAGGTAAGATTGTAAATAGAGATATAAGGTCTTTGTCAACACTTTCGCGATCGCTAAACCCTGAATCCCAGAAACCACAAATCAAAACAAAAAAGTGATGATCTACCAACAATAAAGAATCATCAAAAATCATAATTTAACTGACCGAGCAATCGCTTAACAGATATACAAAAAATAAACAGCGTGTAAAGGCAGGTTTAAGGCCGCCCGTTGCTGTTGTAATTTCTCACGACCATAAGACCTCTAACTTGGCTTTAACGACTACCAAATTATATTGATAACCATAGTCCCCTGCTTCTAAAGAATGAAGACGCTGAAAATGAAATGACACAAATGGTCACCCATCCAGGGCCACTTCGTTTCTAACAAAAAAATAATTTTGAAAATCACTTCGCACTTGTAGCATGGACATGTCAATGTCAGAAAATTCGTCGCAAAAGGCATCGACGTGTTGCTTTACACGTCTACACTCCTTGCATACGTTTTATTACAAAATATAAAATTGAAGCCAAACCACTAAACCATTCTTTATAAAAAAACATAGGACCCGATTTCAGAGTATACCTTTTCAAATAAAAGAAGAATTTTTCTAATTGGTTTATAAATGACCGAGTTCTGTTGTAACAAACATACAACTACTGAACTATATCTGATAATAAATAAATGGCACCAATTTCAGAATATACCCTTTCAAATAAAAAAAAAATTTTTCAAATCGGATCATAAATGACCGAGATACGAGGTAACAAACATACAAAAAAAAAAAAAACATACGACCCGAATTGATAACCTTCTCCTTTTTGAAGTCGGTTAAAAATATAGACAACCGAATCTTGCCTTAATTAGATAGACACCAACCACCAGAACAAGCTGGTTTTCGCCCAGGACTCTCAACAACCGATCACCTTATAGTTCATAATTCAAATTATATAAAAACACAAAAAAACACAACATTTCTATATATTTAGCATTCATAAATTACTCAAAAGCTTTTGATAACCTGAAACATTCTGCTATATTTGATGCATTGAAAAACTAGCAAATAGAACCCACATAATATGTAAATCTTATTCGTTCCATATATTCCCAAAGTACAGCTTCAATAAAATTACATACAACAGGACCATCATTCGCTATCCGAAAAGGTGTTAAAGATGGACTCTCACCAAAGCTTTTTAATTGCACTGCAAGGAATCTTTGAAAATCTTGAGCCTAGCTAGAAGGAGAACAGCTTTTGAGTTGGCAAAGTGAGTTTTGCAGAGATATTGTCCTATTTTCTTCCACAACCAAAGAACTTGAGCTCATGCTACAACAACTCAGCGATTCAAGCCTGGACATTGGACTGATGATGACATGTCAGAGAGACGAATAGCACTGAAACTAGGCTAAAGCTGAATGGTGAAGAACTTCAATTCATTAATTCAAGAGACGCACCGAAAATGCCTGGAAGGGCTTTTGGGAACTAAAAGACCAATTGAAAGAAGATCTCCCCCTATCACTGAAACGGAGACTCATGGATATGTGCATTCTTCCCATATTGACCTATGGAGCTCAAACTTAGTCTTCGACAGGCATACAAAGATCCAAGCTCGGGGTTCATCAGCGTGCCATGGAGCGAAGTATAATAAGTGTCTTATCCGAAAAACGGAACTGCGCTCCAAGACACAGATCGCTGATGTTGTTCATAAGATTGCAAAGCTTAATTGGGATTGGGCTGGACATGTCTGCCGGATGCCTGATGAGTTGTGGGTCAAAATTACTACCATGTGGTGCCCTGAGACAACAAAGAGGCGTCGCGGTAGACCAAGTAAAAATGGCGAGACGAATTGGACAAAATAAATAAATCGTGGTCCACACTTGTTATAGATGAGGAGAATGAAGGCCTTTGCCCAGCAGTGGGATGGTTTGAGATGGGCTGACAGTTACGGTTACAGTTATAAATATATATACTATTATAGAAAGCGGAAGAGTTTGTTTGTTTGTTCGCATGCGCTAATTAATCTCTTAGAACTATCAGTCGGATTTGAAAAATTCTTTTTGCGTATGACAGCCCAGTTCTCGAGGAAGGTTATACGCTATGTAACATCTCATGCTACTGGCGAGGGGAGCAGAGCAGTAAGTAAGTAGTACTTAATATAGGTAGTAGAAGCTGTTAAGTAATTTCGAAGATTTCAAATAAAAAAGTATAAATACATTAGTACCCACGTGAGCCACTGGAGTCGCTAGTACAATAATAAGCCTTTTAAGTAGCACCTAATTTGATAAAATTAATCACGATTATATAATTTTCCTGTACCAATTAAGTATACCATAGTCGAAATTTAGCTCATTAACCCACAAATAAAAGCCCATACATTATTATAATTATACTATTGTAACTAAATAGAACAGTTATTATTAAGTAAAAATTATAACAACAATTATTTCTGTATATTAAAAATTTTCCTCTAATTAATTTAAACCAATTATTTATTATCGTGCAGTGTAATAACTAATTAATTTCCTGTTCTGATAATATGGCATTTATGTAACGGATTTTATTATTTAAATTATTTGTAGTATGGTTGTAAATGTACATATAAACATGTAATTAAGTGAAGAATTAAGTACTTAAGTACTTAATTCTTCACTTAATTCGGGAGCAAAACTATTGCTAACTTAAGTTAGCAATAGTTTTGCTCCCGAATCGAAAAGATTAGGCTGTGACCTGTGAATTGTGAACACTATGACCAACAGAATTCTCTCCGATAGTATAATATTTACATGAAAAACACTTAAGCATAAACAATTATTGATATGTATCCATATAGGTATAGGTATAGGTTAATTCCCTATATACTTAGGAGCTTTGTATGTGGCTCAAAATAGTACCTAGGTACCTATTTTTTATGTTGTTTGATGGCCAACGCAACGCACGCGCAGTAAGTCTTCACTATTCATATGAAACTCTTTATAAAACTACTTTTTATCATCAATCACATTTGAATTTCAAAAATATTCCCTTCACAGATAACTCACAACAGCTAATACAAAATCGGAACGTATCAGATAGTGAATGAGCGAATGATTGTTTAATGTAGCAGAAGTGAGCAAATTCGTTTATAAACGGCTATCAGCCGGTCATTATGACGGCTGTGAATGTTACGTACGTCACTCGCGTTTTGGAAGTAGGGTGGCTATTTGATAGGCAGTATTTTCTTGTGTCTTGATTTATCAATTTAATCTAAGTTTAGTTATGTAAAATAATATTATTATATTGAAAGATTTCTTTTGATATGTAGTGGTTGCTTCAAAATCGCGAACGAGCAGGCAATTTTTTGTAATGAGTTTTATTAAATTAATATAACACATTTTAATTATCTTACATAAAGCCTAAATTCGCATTCATATTTAAAAACTTAATTACAAATTGTATATAAAATGTTACTTACCTTTGCATAAACCAAAATACATTCGTTGTATGCAAAATTATAATTATATCATATTTTATGAAATCAACGTAAACACTCTAAACCACTTCACTTTGCCCCACATAACTTATTGACACCCTACAGTAAGTATATTAAGTAGTTTTAATAATGAGACAGTCCTACAATAGGTGTGCGTTTGTCATTGTACACAATGAACTCACAAGAAGCCTCGGCCGATTGTTGTTTGGGCATCTGGGGTTTCTAGTCGCCATGAATTACTGCCACCCTAACTATTCTATTTTTGAATTTAGCTACGTCATTTCGCAACTTAAGAATACGCACGTTCTACGTTCTGTGATAAACATAAAAACAAATTAGCATCAATTTATTCGTTTTTAAACATAAAATTATTAATATTCTTGTTGTGGTTTTCTTTTTTATTTGAATTCTATAAATGCTATTAAATAAAAAAATATATAATAGATTTGTAGTTTCTGTTTCGAGTGCCAAATAATGAAAAACCTAAGTGTTATTAACTATGTTGACACAAATTAGTTTGGTGACCTTAGTATCTATGCCTGGGATTGCAACAGTGATACATATTCTGAAACATAACTTACTACATAACAATAACATCGATATACCTACTTATCACCCAATTTCCAAACTTGTACAACACAAACTCGCTAAACGAGAAACGGGCATTAAATTTGAACAGGCCAGTAATCATACGAACACTTTAAAACACCCCACCTTTAATAATTATCCATTTAAAATAGAACCTTCAAAATACCATTATTTACCCAGCACTCTATGAATAATTACGTCTAAAGAGAAGGCGAGTAGGTCATTTTAAAATGGCAGTAGGGTAAGCTCCCCCGTTCTTGCTACCCTATTAAGTGATGGGTAATTTAGGAATACATAAAGTACATAATAGGGTCCTTAACTTGGGCTTAATGAGGTGAAAACGGGACCGTTTACCCTGTTGGTGTGGCATTAATGTTCGTTCAATCGTTCAATGTGCCAAATATAGAGCATTCGGCAGTTCACGTGATATTTCAAATCGATAATTCGAATCGATAATGTTGTAACGCGAGCTGAATTCAATGACATTCGAACTGCGAATATAGAGGAATGTAGAGTTAATTAATTGAAATGTGGCAATAATAGGGTATTGCTAGCCTAAAAGGAATGGAATCGACGAATACAACATGCCTGTAGATAATTATATTTCTGAAACGCCAATTTTATTATCAATATTCGAAATGTAACGGCATTTTTGAAACATTACCTAATCTAGCTCTATAAAAAGGGTCTAGTAACTTTAACGACTCTACTAGGGAAAGATTTCATATTACGAGTACTTACATGATTCAAATAAGAATAATCAAGATTTTATTGAAAATTATGAATAGCAATTTTTAGTTTTATTATTAAAAGTACAAACTATAATTTCTTATTTTTTTGCCTTAAAGTCAGACCCAGAGAGGTAAAACAAAAACAACCTACTCATTGCTTAGTTGATGTAATTTAATTTTTTTGAATTTTTTGTTCTATTTATAAAGTTTATGGAGAAATATTATTTTCCATATTTCTGACATTTTTAAATAGATTATTTTATTAAGAGAGGCAAGGTCCGGCTAAAGTGCCTTATGCATTAAAGTATTAGAATAAAACTAAAAACTGCCATAAAAAAATTTGTGTCTACCTAACCCTTTATTTTTTTTAACACAAACCTAAGAAAACGATCAAAGCGTCACCGTGCAGATGTTCACAACGTTTTATTACGATTTAATGCCATAAATAATTTGATTAGTCGCGTATTTATCAACTAAGAAGCATCTTCACGGAAAAACGTCAGCCATTCATGACCTCTCCTGCTCTAAAGACTTTTATATGGCACTGTGGAACCCATTCAAACGAATGAACAACCGTTTATAAGCCACTAATGTTATCTAGACATCTTCACGGGAAAGAAGATGTCTGTCATATAAAACATTTTACCAACATCAATCTACAATCCAAACTATAAAACTTAATATATTTTAGCACTTATTTACTTATAAATAAAGTCGATTTAACCATTTGTGGTACCCATATATTTTAATTTTGTTGTATCATTGATATTTTTTTCCGTTTTGAAAAGAGTGTTCGGATATTAAAAGGTGTAATGACGTCTTTTGTTGACAAAAAATGTTTTTTGCACATGTCCCACAGAGCACGCGTTGAAAATTGACTCGATCAATGCTATTTTAAAAACTGCTCGGATTATCTTGTCGCCTTTTGTATAAATATTTATGGAATTGCTTTTTTTTTAAAAATACTTTTGTCGGAATTTTTAAAAGGTATGCCATGCCATCTTTTTTGGGAAATATAAGTTAATATTTTCGTTGTGTGTGTTCAGTCGATTGAATTAATATTTATTTAATTTATTACTACACACGATAAAAGATTAAAGAATCCCATCAGGCAGACATGATAATTCAGTGTTTAGAAAGTAACAGTTCACGTAACAATAAATAATTTAATAAACAAATAAAATCAGAATCTCCATATAAATCTACAAACAAAATTACTCAATCGAGTGAGGAGCGCACTTTGCGTCTCGATAATCAGTCGCCGACCACACACGACGCTTCCGAACGAACATACTAAAAGGTGCTAACTTTTAAACATCACACCGTTCCATTTTCGAACACAACAAACACAAAATGGCGCTTAAAACGCTATAATCTCTTTTACCTAATGGCGCCTCGACTATTTGAAAATCAAACTAGTTACACTTCCCTATTTTTATTTTAAAAATTGTTACACGTTCTTTGTTCGGACAATATTTGTTGGGCGTATAATGCACCCAAATTATTTGGAGCTTAGCTCTTTAGAGCGTTGCCATTAAAACGTAAGAACCGTAGATATCTTGTAAAATTGGTTTTACTAAGTGATGTGGTTAAGTGGCGACTTGATGTTTGGTTGTTTTAGGGTACGCTGTTTGTTTTCGGGCTTTAAACACGACTCGTCTTAACAAGGTGTGGTTTATTTTTATCTGTTCGAAAACAAAGCAGTGGCAGCAGATTTTTTTGTCGTTTGGTACCGTCTACATCCTTTACCTTAATGCTACGTGTACTTACACGGTTTTGTAAATTGTCAAGTTTAAGTGTTGTTTTTGACTCATAAAGCTGGCAATTTATGTTTATTTGTGTATTTATTTCGCGTTAGAATATTTCAATGAGTTTAATATTTGCCCTGCAATTTGGACAGTCATAAATGTCATAATTGAAATAAATATAAATGAATAAGTACTTAATATATTTCTAAATAAAAAATGAATAAGTATAGGTAAGTACATCATAGTTTTATTTATCGCCAAAAATAGCAATGTAACACATTTTTTATAACATCAACAAATTTTTATAAAATTGGAATTAAAACAATAAATTCAAGTCATAAAATATGGCGACATCGCTTCACGAGCGAAATGGCGGCAAAATGTTCAGAATCACTTCCCCTCCGAATTATTGTTCGCATTTATCATCATAAACTTAGCAATAACAATCATTATTACTCTTCTAATAAAAACCCATTATTATTGTTTTGTAATGTTTTTAGCTATTAATAATAATTATGAATGTCACAGATTTAGTAATATTACAGTATATCTGCGGCTCTACCTAATAATGATTGTAAAAAACAGGCATATTCACTTTGTAGATTGTGTAAACGAACACAAAACAAGCTAGTTTGAAAAGCTAAAATAACAAAACCAGGTTACTGAAACTATATATCAGCCTGAAGTCTCGTTCAAAAGGTGGAGAAGGAAAATATATATCACATAGTAAATTAAGTACTTACTTAATAAATTACTCGTTAAGTTTTTTGATGATTATCTAACATGTTCAACGCCCACCTGGTCAGTAGTACTCTTTGTTCATTGCAGAATCGATGTTAACAAAACAAACATATCGTTACTAAACATGTGGGGAAAAGGTGATTAAGGAGAAAAAGCAAGAGCACCGTAGAGGTAATTACTGAGTCTAAGACTGGCTTCACACCTTGGTTTTAACGCGACACTCGTCGAACGTGAGGATCTAGAAAATAGCATTGGCTCCAACGTTAAGCAAACGTTTTACTGCTATTTTCTAGATACACACGAAGGACGAGCGTCGTTAAGACCACGTTAGGAATAACATGTGGAAATTAGTATGGAAACTAATAGGTAGATATACTTTTATTCTATGATAGTAGATGGTAGTAGTACCTCCTCGAATCGAACTAATTCATTGCTATTAAAACCAAGAATAATCTGCTACTGTAAAAAAAAATGTCGTTTATAATGAAATCTGTGCATTATGTAAGCACTATATTATCCTTACGCAAGACCTTAGGATTTTACTCGTAAACAAAAACAGTAGCGTACGGATATCGATGTCATTTCTATGGTATTCTCCCTTCACGGTTATGGTATGCAAACAATGGTTCTGTCAAAACGTCATACATCTATGATTATAGATTACATTCAGTACCATTCGTAATATTAAACTTAATTTGGTATGTTGCTTAATAGAATTTAGTGGTCTAAAATCTTCACAGTCTACTAAGCTGCCTATTAAACCTATTTGTGCTAAAAACGGAACTTTTTAACGAATAGTATCCGACAAAAATACGATCTATCTGGTGGTGGGTAAGTGGTAATCGCTGCCAAAAGTTATAAAGCACTAGCCGACCTAGCCGATCTATCACTAGCTATCTGAGCTTTAGCACAGATATGCAACAACGACTATTATCTTTTTTTTTGTTAAAACAACTTTTAGTGCAATCTTGTTTCCGATACATGTGAATAGATTTAAAACTTTAAACAACGAATAAGTATATACAATTTTTTTAGAGCATATTTCAGGCCAGTTGGTTGTGGCACATTTCTACTATCACATAGGAACTTATTCTGATCAACATCATAGTTTAGGGCGTTTTGCTGAACATATATTTCAAAAACTTTCAGACTACAACCACCATTTACTTCTCAATGCCTACCAAATATTAGTAAAAAAAAATTAACAATCAAGTCTTTAACCAATACTAATGTCAAATTACACTGACAATAACATCACAGCACCTTCAGAGGTTATATACCAGAAATGACAATTGTACAATATTAAAGCTTGAATGTTTTTATGATGACAGCGGTAACGGTAAGCGTAACACCTCTCGTTTTATTGCTTCACCGCTTCTAGTAAAGGCTGCTCCAATTGCCGCGAAATTATCATTTTATTTTGTACGCTGGTTGAATTTTAGTTTTAGTAGGTAAAGCATTTAGGTATAGAATAACTTAAAATACTTTTGGGCAACACCAATACATAAGGTATTGGTTTTTATTTTATTTTTAAAGCTGTTAGAGACCAGCTAACGTGGGCTACGGATGGCAGAAAGTAATCGTCTCCAATAGGCAGTAATTAAGTAAAGCATTATTGAAATTTGAAATTTGAATTTGATTTTTTTATTTTCATTTTTTTTTATTTTAAATAATTTATAGATAATAAGTTATAATTTTATCAACTACATATTATTATAACTAAGTATAAGTGACGCGTACAGTATTCGTGTATTTGCTGCATTTAAATTATAACCACAAACTGATGATAGGCCGTCGCTGTGACACCGACATTACCAACGGATGAAATTTGAAGTACCATCGTGTAAACCTGGGGAGTATTTTACTTATTAACCTTATTATAACTCCACAGCAATTGCACTCACTTATCTTGTACCGGATCAGTAAATATTTGACCATATTACCGTTCATCAGGCTACATAATTATAACATTTACTTGACAATGTTTTGATTATATTTCTAAATATTATTTTATTACAAGCAAATATTACAATACATTGTACAATAATCTTATCATAGCTATAAGTCCTGAAGAATTCAGCATATTCTAACTTTTATTTCCCACACTTGTTGCAAATTTTAAAATTATTAGTTTACCCTCCCATTAGAAATATTCACCTTACTTGAACTTTTAATTTTTCCTAATATTGATTAATCTAACTTTTTTTTTTTTTTTCTTTTTTACTTTGTATCGTTGTATCCCTTTTTTTTTTCCTCTCCCTGCCACATTTTCTTGTTATCTTTACACCGCTCAGCTATCTCATTTCTTTTAAGGTGTTTGAAGATATTGAAGGCCTCAAGTGTACAATGAGTGCTCAACATATCATGACCCGTAAAGCAAAGTCCAAGGAAACTGAAACCCAGCTCAAGTTAGCACTACTGGAGCTGAAAAAATACAAGGAGGATAACAGTTTGCTGCTGAAGGAGCGCACTGAGTGTGAAGAAGAAATAAATGTTGTCAACAATAGAGTAGCTGAGTTGAAGGTAGAACTATCATCACTTCATACAAAGTACCTGGATGTTCTAGATCAAAATGAGAAACTACAATTTGAAGTGGAGTCTTTCGGCAACTGTCAAGATACATATTTAAGTTCTCTGAGTCGCATTACAGAATTGGAATCAAGCCTGAATAAGGCCTGCTTAAAAATAGTTTCACTAGAAGACACAATACTGGCTCTCAACAGTACTGCTACTCAGAATCTCTTTTCTGACCTCATAGGTGGTAAAATAGGTATACCAGATATTCTGAAGTGTACATGTAAAAAATCTTTTATTACCAATAGTAAAAATAAATCTAAGAAGCATTACAAATTAAGGAAATTAATAAAAAATCTTAAGGCAAACATAAAAAAATCAACAAACATAAAAAAATTATCACAAATTAATGGTAAATTGATAACAGAGCGTGTGACATTACTTTCAGAGCTAGAAAACTATAGCGAACAGGTAGAAAGCAGTAGGCTTATGTATGAGAAACATACACAGGAGCTAGAGACACAAATTTCTGATTTACAGTCACAGCTAACTAGGGTTATTTTTGATCATGAGAAGGAAACACGTGAGTATATTATGAAATATGATGAAATTGCAAGGGTCGGTAAAGAGAACTTAGAACAGGTCATTACCCTTAGCAAGAGTATGTCGTGCTCATCATGTTCACAGCCTACACCGATCAGTAAAGTGTCACTTGTGTCTGTTACTGAATCTGCCAATAGAGATTCAGAGCTTCAGTCGCTTACTCATAGTAGTTCTGTCCCCTGTCACACCTCTTCTTGTTATTATCATAAAAAACTTACTGTTAAAAATGTAATTATGTACACTGATCAGATTGGAATAGGTTTAGGCAGTTTAATTAATAGTAACTATGAGCATCCAATCACAAATATCTGTTCACCAGGAGCCAAATTAAGTAGTATAATTAGTAATATCAAAAATACTAGATTTAACAAAGAATCAACAGTTATAGTTTTATATGGTAACAGTTTATATGCTACAAAAAAAGACATATTGCAGTTAACTGAAGTAATGACTTCACTTTATGATAGTTTAGGGTGTAAATTTATTTTTTGTGCTTTACCATATTCATATGCTTTATCAGATATACAAAATAAGCATATTGAAAAATTGAATTTATTAATTTATAATACTACAAGTCGCCTTAGTGACTTCATGACATTTTTTGACATAAATATATTTATTAGTAAATTTTTATTGACAAAAGATACTATGTATCTGCCAACATTTTACAAAAAACAAATTGCTAAATTGTTAGCATATAATTTATTTACTGACACAGATACCTGTAGGGTATTGAAGAATTTAGTAGGACAAAGTAGTGAAACTACTGATATCAATACATCTAATAGTTTAAACTAGTAGATGAGACAAAGGATAAGGAGTCATTTTATTTGAACTTGGTTCACCAAAATATTCAGGGCTTATCCGGCAAGGAACTAGAAATAGAATTATTTTTAAGATTACTTAATATTCATATTTTCTGTGTCACTGAACATTGGCTGAAATGTGACCAACTTATAATGAACAATGAGTACTACAGTATTGGTAGTGCATTTGCTAGGAAGAAAGCTATACATGGGGGCTCTTTAGTATATGTTTGTAATAGTATAAAATATAAGGAGCGTAAGGATATAGTACAGCTTTCCATTGAGCGCACAATTGAAATATCTTGTGTGGAGCTTGAGCAACATATTGTTGTATGTGTATACAGACCGCCACAGAGTGACTTCACCTTGTTTGAAACTGTAATGGAAGATGTACTGAAACGCTTGAGCATTTGTAACAGGCATGTGGTTGTGTGTGGTGATTTTAATGTAAACTTACTTGAGGAATCAGCTATATGTAGTAGATTAATTAGCTTGTTTACCTCATTTGACTTACATTATTTATTCTATGAACCTACTAGAGTTACTACTCATTCTGCTACATGCCTAGATAATATTTTCTGCAACTGTCAGTCTTTAAATAGTTCTATATTGAATGATTTAACATCTGATCACTATGGGCAAAAGGTTGAATTGCCTGTAATTAAAATACCTAAAGTTAATTATAAGATCACATGTAGGCCAGTGACCTCTGAACGCCTGAAACACTTTAGCGAGAACATTAGTACTAAAGTTACCAATATAGATCTTAGTCGCGACGATCCTGACAGCCTCTACCTATCTTTGTTTAATTTAATTAAGGTAGAATATGAAAATATTTTTAAACCCAAGACTTTCAATAAAAATATTAAAATTAAATTTTGTGACTGGGCAACAACAGGCATCTATAAAAGTAGAACTAAACTGTTTGAACTATATGGTATGAAAAAATATAATACAAATCCGAACTTTGTAGATTACGTTAGGAATTATTCAAAAATTTTTAAAAAGGCTTGTACCACATCCAAATCTTTATACATAAGTAATAAAATTAAAGAATCTGACAATAAAATCAAAACAACTTGGAGTATCATTAACAATGAAACTGGACGAACCACATTGCGGGATACTAACTTTGAACTTAACGTAAATAATAAAATTATTTCAGATAATTTAGATGTAGCACAAACATTTAATAATTTCTTTATAAACATACCTGTTAATGCAACCAGGTCCTTAGATTCTTGCCCAGTCAAAGCCGAAACTTTAGCTAGGGTTAGCGTGGGAGAGTGCAGCGTTTTATTTAGTTTCAAGTATATTAACCCCAATGATGTGATAAAAGTGTTTAAGTCACTTAACTCAAAAAGAACTGCTGACTTATGGGGTATTTCAACGAATCTAATTAATAATATAATATCTAGTATAGCTCCACACCTTGCCACAATATTTAATAGATGTGTGGACACAGGCGTGTTTCCTGATCTGATGAAACACAGTAAAGTAATACCTTTTTTCAAAAATGGATCAAAAAGTGACGCAACTAACTTTAGACCGATTTCCATATTGCCAGCTATTAGCAAAGTGTTTGAGAAAATAATTTTGCAGCAATTAGAAAGTCACTTTGTCTCAAATAAATTGTTACACAAAGAGCAATATGGCTTTACTAAAGGTCGTTCTACAATTGATGCAGGTATTACATTGATTAAGCATATTTATAGTGCCTGGGAAAATTCGATGGATGCTATTGGTGTCTTCTGTGACCTTTCAAAAGCCTTTGATTGCGTCGAACACAATACGCTTCTACGAAAACTCAGTCTTTATGGTATTAGGGATGCTGCACTCAATCTAGTTGCCACTTACTTAAGCAATAGAATACAATATGTTGATATAAACGGAAGTAGGTCTACCGGATTACCTGTAGCTATGGGCGTGCCACAGGGTTCCATTTTAGGCCCTTTTCTTTTTCTGATTTATATCAATGATTTGCCATTCCATATTCAGAATTTTTGCGACATTGTACTGTTCGCTGATGACACATCACTTTTATTTAAAGTGGATCGTAAGGAAACTAACATTGATAAAGTGAATAGCTCACTAGTGAAAGTTCTGGACTGGTTTAGTGTGAATAACCTACTGCTTAATTCAAAGAAAACTAAATGTGTTAAATTTACTATGCCCAATACTAAAAGCCTAGCTATTAATATAAGTTTAAATAATGAAACTTTGAGCTTTGTTGAGTCTACAGTTTTTTTGGGTTTAACTTTAGATAACAAGCTTCAATGGGGTACCCAAATATCGTGTCTTGCTGGTAAACTCAGTTCCGCAGCCTTTGCGATAAGAAAGGTAAGACAGTTTACCGACATAGAAACAGCTAGACTTGTCTATTTCAGCTATTTCCATAGCGTGATGTCATACGGTATACTGCTCTGGGGCAAGTCTGCGGATATTGAGTCAATTTTTATAATTCAAAAACGAGCAGTGCGATCTATTTACAATTTGGGCCCTAGGGTTTCACTAAGAGAGATTTTTAAAGAAATAGGTATTCTGACGGTGGCGTCTCAGTATATCTTCGCCAATATTATGTTTATCAAGAAAAATATAGACTTGTATTCCAGAAACTGTGACATGCACTCTGTGAATACTCGAGGTAAACATAAATTAGTTGGTACATATTATCGCCTACATAAAGTAAACAACTCATTTGCGGGTCTAGGTGTACGTTTCTATAACAAATTACCCATTGACATTATGAATCTACCCCTACAAAAATTCAAACAAACTGTTAAAAACCGCCTTATTCTAAAGGGTTATTATACTATTAATGATTATTTAAATGATAAAGCAGCATGGGTATAGTTGCTCGTTTAATGCAAGATTAATGTTATATTGATTATTATTGTTGTAGCTTTATTGACTATTATTATCATTAAGTATATTGATATTTTTATTATTGTACTTATATTGACTATTATTATCATTCAGTATATTGATTATTATTATAGTAATTATATTGACTATTATTGTAATTATGTTGACTATTGTAGTAAAAGTTTAATGTGAAGTGGATGCTTATCATGATCATTACGAGTTCGTAAGGCATAATACATTTTATTAGGGTACTTTTACCACCCATGCCCTGCATTGTCATGCTCACTAAAATGTCATTGCTTGTGGTGTCGTATTGGCCGGGTCATCACCTTCCCTCTAATATGGCGAGGGTGATGATGGCTGGCCCGTGCGTCATGCTCGTGAACGGGTGCTACTTGGGATGACTGGTCAATCTTGGCATGGCTTACATTTAATATTCAATCCAGTATTACCTTGTCGTTCAATGTGACCAGGGGGTGCATTTACCAGTTTAATTAAAATACGTAGTCAAATTACCATACTAGTTGAAACTAAATAATTGAATTCCTTGTTTTCTTTCTTTAATCTTAGTATTATATTAATTAGTTAATTTGTAATAATTACTTTGTATGGTTCTTTGGTTGCGTTGAGTGTTTAAATTGTAACTCATTCAAATAACTGTAATTATCTGGCGATTGAAAAGAGTGGCGTGAGTTTCTTGCCAGTTCTTCTCACAGCTCTACCTCGTCAGCGAACTGGCTGTAGGTCAATTGGCTGACAAAATGTAATGTTGACTTTTCATAAGCATCATACTTTATGATCTAAATGAAATAAATGCTTTGACTTTGACTTTGACTTTGAAAAGAAATACTGCTATTAGCACATTATAATATTGAATCAATAAAACATTAAAGCGTGCTAATTGTAAAACAATCGCAAATAATGCCAGTCAACCGGCACCTACGGCTTGCAAATAAAAAAGTTATATTTAGCATACGATAAACAGTGGCTTAAAGTGGTCATAGCCGAAGGTTGCATCATGTTTATTGCTTTTAGGTACTTTGGAATAATTTTACAAGGAATATTCTGCCAATCGTGACGATTAGTTGCAAGAGTTCCGTACCATGTGGTCTGACACATAGCACGTGGGATTCAACGCCAGGATTCTATATAATAATAATAAATAATAATAATAAATTTATTTTATTTTCCTTCACAAATTGTCTGGCTTATGCTAAAATACAGGTAGTAGAACTAGGATAATTTGCAAAGGACTGGTGCCTGAAATGGGTTTGTTAAACCTGTGCTACAGGTCACCAGGCCCCCGAAGTGACGACACAATTGCTAAGGCGAAAGTGGTAGGATGGTTGATCTCTAGTTTCAGTTACAACAGTATTATCAGGCATCTAAAAAAAACTAAAACTAAATAAAATAAAAACTTAAATAACTAGTAAAATTTAAATGTAAAATAACTTGTATACTTATATGCATTGATATACTTATATGATATTGATTTTATTAAAATGACCGGTGAAAAAATATTTATTGCCAATTATATAGCATTTAAGCAATGACACGAAAGAACCTAGAAGTACCGAGCTTAATTTAAGAACTTCAAACTTAATTTAAGATTTCATTTTTATTTGAGTAACGAAGGCTATTGAAATCAATTTCGTAAATAGGTATTTGCCATAGGAAAAATATTTATTATAATAAACACAAATAAATATCAGCCTGTATGCAACAACAGAAAAACACCAAACTGAAAACTCATTTCGTGAAGTAATGGCCGGTCCCCCACTTACTATCGTTGTCATCGCGGCGAGTTTTTAATAAAAAAATAATAAAAAAAAACGTAGAACCCCTCATCTCCTCTAAATTGTCCTCCCCACAATATGAAGACCGTTTATTTAAAAAGATGGCGGTTTCCGCGTATTATTTCAGTGTAAATTTCACTTAAGCCTCACGAAAGGTTGTTGAGAGATCTTTCCTTTTATTACGTACCCCGTAGATTCTTACTTACAATTTATTTATGCTAATATAAACGTTAATTAAGTGCGTCTTAAATTATCGAGATGTCCGCCTTTTGTGAAAATTGAGAAAAGTTTTCTTTTTTATTGAAATTATAATAGAGAGTTTTTTACAAAATAGCAAAATATTTGGAAATAATAAAAGTCAACAGTCATGTATTGTATATTTAAAAAAATATATATGTATAAGTAGTACCGATTTATTAGTTGTTTAGTACCCATAACACAAGCAAATATAATTGCTTCATTTGGGGCTAGATGGCGCTGTGTGATGTGGTAGAATATTATTATTATATTATTCAATCGGTGCCGGCAGCGTATATGTTGCTATCTAAATTTGTTCATATGCACTCCCTTAAAAGTGAGATGTAAGTGCTAATTGTTGTCCCTAAAAATAAGGTTTGTTCGGTTCTTGCCTTCTTTTCTACTTAGTCCCAAATTTGAGGTTTCCTTAGTATTTCAACTGATTTGCTTTTTTTTTTATACCTTGCTTTTGATTTGCATTTTGCCCACTTTATGCCTTTGCCCCCTTATTCTAACGATTCGGCCTATTTTTAATGTTCTCGTTATGAAAATCCTAGCGGCGCCCATGTATTAAACACAAACTCATGATTTCAAACGAATAAATGTCCAATGCTCATCATGCATGTTAATTTTTTGTTTTGAAGTCGACGATTCTGAAATACCAAAACGAATTCTTCTCCATTAATAGATGATCAATTTTGTCAGTAAACATATATCTATTATGTTACTTTTAACAACATTGCACATATAAATAAATAACTGAAAAATAATTTGATTAATACTCATTTACTTACATAATGTCCATAACAAATAGGTATTTATTATAATCGCCAAATCGACCAAAATTTTTCGAATAATAAACAAATAGGGAGAGGGCTGACTTGTCATAAATATCAAAATATCGCATATTATCAACTACGAGTCCCTCAAAGCAAATCGTACAAAAATATCCTTCTTAATTGGCAATTTAACTAGGTTTAAGTTACGATACGATATCTTTGTACGATCTAATCTTATACCTATTAAAATAATACATCTACTGAAAGATACCGCCAAAAAACAGCCACTCGCATTATATTCGAGGACGCAAACTTTAAAGGATTTTACTCACTGTCATAGAGTCTTTTGTGTGCGTCTTTTCTATAGGGAGCTCTGTATTAACTGTTACACTAAATGCAATCATCACCGTTTTATCATTACACTACTCGACACTCTGTAAAGTTCCCATATTACCTAATTATTTGTTTCGTAGGTACTTTCTTAGCGTTCTTATCGCCCGCGTATGTAAGTTTTGGAGTTAACTGCTGTGCTGATTGATTCCTGGACTCTATAACATATCGAAAAAGAGGTTTTAAGAGAGCACTGACTTCATGGTAGTTAGTTTCTTTGTATACTACTAAAGTAAAGCTCGGCTTGCACACGTTACCGTAGCTTTTAATCGTTTGAAATACCAGGGTGTACCTATCACTCGTTGCCGATCTTGTCAAAATATACTACCATCCTGCATGGACTGATGGCTTATAATTAATTACGAGAGACAGTATCATTTGACAATAACTGTTGGATCTTTACCCTCGACCCTCAACGTTGTCTTATAAACATTGTGTGTCTGATTATATGATCATGTTTTAAGTATTTTTACGTAAATCGCGGGATAAACTGTGTGTTTAATTACGGAACATACTTATGTTACGTTATGTTTAAGAAGTTGCTTGTTATAGGTAGAGTTCTAGGGATTTGTTTAAAATAATTTGTGTCAGAATTACTTTTTACAAAAAATATTTTTAAACAAACTACTAGAACTCCTAGAAATTTTAGAATTTCGAATACCTACACAGGTACTCAGTAACTACACTATTATATTGCTTCTTATATTCTCTCGTAATAACTGTCTTTGACTAATAATTTAATGTAAAACTGTCTCAGTATGTACTCTTTTATTATTTATTTATTTATTTATTTAACAACTTCATATACAAAGTATATAGGCGGACTTAATGCCAAAGGCATTCTCTACCAGTCAACCTAACAGGGTGATGCAGAGATAAGATAAAGTAGGTGCATTTGAAGTAGAAATCTAACAACTAAAAATATTTATAAGTAGATACATGATACATAAAAGTATAAGATAAACATAATATACATATATATAAAAACATACAAACATTTAAAGGGAGTAAAAAAATACATAATCATAACGCAGAGTAATTAAATATTTATCAATATATACATACATAAATAAATACTTACTAAGCTATTGTGATGATTCTGCCAAATTTTTTGCAAGGAGCTGTTTTACCTTCATCTTGAATGTCAAACGGTTTGTGGACATCCTGATCTCGGGAGGGAGCGCATTCCATAGAAGAACAGATTGAACACGGAAGGAGGAACCAACGAAATTAGAGTTATGTGAAGGGCATAGGAGTATTTGATTATTTGAAGAGCGAAGATTGCGATCGTGGGTCATATGTAAATATTCAAAATAGTGCGTTAAGTATGAAGGAGAATAGGAAGACTTAAGTAATGAAAAGAGAGTAGTAAGAGTACGTAAACAACGACGCTGACGTATAGGCAACCAATTTATTTGTGAGCGAAATGTAGACACATGGTCGTACTTGCGAATGTTGAAAATGAATCGAATGCAGTTATTAAGAAGACGATCTAGCTTATTAAGAAGGTCTGCATTCAGGTCAAGATAGCACACATCACCATAGTCAATTATTGGTAAAACTAAAGTTTGTACAAGCATAACCTTGATTTTGATTGGAAGGAAGTTTTTCAAGCGATAGAGAGCACGAAGGGTACCGGTGACTCGTTGGCTAACATTTGTTATATGCGCTTGCCAGTTCAGTGTTGAGTCAATGTAAAGACCAAGGTTTTTGACCGCTGGACTCAGTGCTATTACTGAACTGTCAAATACTACAGGTGGAATTGCAGATAAATCTAGTCTACCAATCATGCGTTGGCTGCCTACAATGATAGCCTGACATTTATTAGGATTAACCATCAAGCCAAACCTATCCGACCAAGCTTTGATGGTATTTAGGTCACTGTTTATTTTGCTAACAGCCAGGTGTACTCTATCAACACTCTCTTGTGCGTAAAGCTGCAAGTCGTCGGCGTACAAATGATACGAGCACTGAAGGTTTAGGGTTACAAGATTTATAAACATTGAAAACAGTAAAGGAGAGAGAATACCGCCTTGAGGAACGCCTGAGCAGAGATTCCGCCAGTTTGATGAAGACTCACCAATGCGAACAGACTGCTGGCGTCCCTGAAGATAATTCGAGAACCATTCCAGTGCTTCGGTTGAGATCATAAAATAGGAAAGGACGGACAGTAGGATATCGTAACCGACGGTGTTGAAGGCATTTGTAAAATCAATCGCCGGTCACTTTTAGGAGTGCAGAGGTTGTACTGTGGCCTGGCCTGAAACCAGATTGTAAAGGACTTAACAGGTTATAGTGGTTTACAAAGTATGCCAACTGTTTGTGGGCACAGGCCTCCAGTACCTTGGAGAGGAACGGTAGAATGGATATGGAACGAAAATAATTGGGTTGTGTAGGATTCTGTGTCTTGGGTAAGGGAATAACATAGGCTTTCCGCCACAAGGATGGAAAATTACCTGTGAGGAAAGAAAAGTTAATAATGTGGGTGATAGCAGGAAGAAGGTATTCAAGGATGAGTAATATCATGCGGCGACTAATATTATCGCAACCAACTGCATTTGATTTAATGGATAGGATTATTTTCTTGATCTCCCCCGAAGCAACTGGAGAAAATTTAAAGGGATCTATGCTAGGGTGTGGCAAACTATCAACATATTCCAGAGTGCGACATCTGGTCTGGTGATTAATCAAAATTGAAGAAGTGAAGTGACAGTTGATATCATCCAAACCAATTGTCTCACCCAGGTCTAACTGACGCTGCTTACCTATGCCTAAAGTTCCAAGGAACTTCCAAATGTTGGCAGGAGATGAGGTAGCAATATTATCGAGAATATGGCGGCGTTTTGCATTACGAATCATTTGATTACACCGGTTCCTTGCAGCCTTAAAGAGGTTCCAATTGTCATCGGTACGGTCTTTCTTATATTTGCGAAACATCCGGTCCCTTCGTCTCATCGCCATTTGAACACCCTCTGTCATCCACGGTGCAGGCAACCTTTTCATTTTTACCCTCTTAACAGGCGCATGAACATCGTACAGACAAATTACACTTTCATTAAATATGTGCAGTTTTTCATCGAGTGTAGAGGCTGACTCCAGTTTTTTCCAGTCAATTGTTGCTGCATCACTATGTAGTTTATCTATGTCCATGCGTCCAAAGCAACGCTTATACAAAACTTTAGGCGGGGATTTGGGAGACTTTAGGACATAGGACATAAATAAAAGGTCATGATGGGAAAAGGCAGGCGCTGGATGTTGACCATGACTGGCAACAAGGGATGGATTGGAGGTGAGGATTAGATCTAGCCAGGTGTCATGACCATCAGTATTATGATGAGTGGCCTGTAGTGGTAGCAAGTGCAAGCTGGTAGACCTAATGATATCAAGGAGTTTCCGGGAACTAATATGTTTCCCGTCTTTCTACATCACCACATTTCAAAAACCTACAACCTATTCTCTCTTGTTAAGTAGCTGAATTAGATAGAGCCCTTAATTATTTGGCTTATTTGCTTTAAGGTAGATCCGCATTAGGACTTTAGGACAGATTCGGGATACGACAGAACGGTCTTAAAATAATCTGTACATAATAGTTGTAAATAAATGATTATTGATTTGATTCTATCACAACGCGAGTCTGTCTCAACGTGCATCAGTCTTTAAGCAAATAAACCAATTATTTTGTGTCTACCTTTCGACGCTAATATATATAAATATCACAACAACTACGCACAATGCCATTTTACCCAAAGTAAGCATATATTATATAGCTTGTGTTATGGGTTCTAATATCATGTTCTTTGTTTTCTTTCCTTTTTTTTACATTTTTTTTCTTCCACCAACTACAGTATTATTAGGCACAAACTGTGCACCAACAGTCATTTTGCATAATATCATTAACAAAAGTTTCATAATTAAGATGTTACGTAATTTTATAAGACGTCATCTGCTGAATATTAGATCGTTCTCATCGATTTTCTTTTTCTCATCATTTTCGATTTCAAGAGCCCTACTGGAAGCAGCCTACAGCCAACTTTTTTCGGTAGCCTTACCTATCTTGTAGGTGGTCAAGTGCTCATTCTACTGCACTTTCTATTCGAGAACTTTCGACCCCATCGGTCACCAGAACGTAGGTTGAGAAAGCGATTACCTAATGTTTTAGGTAATTATAGCTAGAACTTCGAATTATTATTTTAAACTATATAATCTTTTGATAAATAAATATTAACAAATTATAATGGTCGTCTATGATGTCTAGCAACGCAACGTAATTATGTCTTTATACTCTTTCAATTAAGCCAAACGTTAATCTCTCTGTGCTATTAAATTACATTAATTGGGTGAGGGGACTTACGTCTACACACAAACATATACACGTTCTATTTCTATACTCATAGAGCACATTTCCCTTTGACAAATTTGAGAGACACATCGTATTCTGTTAATATTTGCGAATTGACGCTGTCAATTATTTAGAACAATGGAATTTCAATCTAATACAGTTGGCATAGAGTGTATAATTGTTTGGAATGGTGAGGAAAATCTTTTTTGGATGCACAAAGAGATTGTAGATATTTGTGTAATGCGATTAACTGTTAAGTGACATGGCGCTAATGATTTGATTTTGGATTATTTCTTTTTATTATTGTAATCATCGATTTTTTAAATATTTCTCTTCCTTTTCTTGTTTTACTTAACTTTGAGTGGGTAGTTAACCGAAATTATAAAAATAATGGAAATTGAAAATAGAAAAATAAGTAGAGTTACATTTAGTTTTGTTAATATTTTGTGATAAGATTATTACCTTTGTACTGCTATATGTAGGTACCTACCTACAGCGAATTCGTTAGTTTCATATAGATATTACAATGGATTAATCAAGATCAAAACCAGTCTGGGATATTTTCATATAAGATTGATCGGTAGATACAAGAAATAATTATATCTTCAAAAGTAAATCAGAATTTATAATCAGAACATGCAGATTCATGTTCCAGTGAACACATTTGAAGTCGGAATGGAGCGACATGTAAAACAGAGTGATGTTGTTCGTATTAAACTAATTTAGTATTGCAGCGTCGGGTGCTCTGAATCTCCGTTTCGGAACTTGCCAACAAAACCTCACGTCTCCTCACCTACTCGGCCCGTGTCATAAACAAATCAACATGGCCGCCCCGCCCGAGATATTAATGAGACAATGAGACATTAGCTCGCTACAAAATGCCTCCGCATTCGCGAATAATTAAATCGTAAAGTCCCCTCTACGCCGCCTACAGCACCCGTCTATTTACTCCTTTTTCATTCAACACAATAGCCGCTGCAATCCAACTCTCTCAATTCCGTTACGTCAGTTTATTATTCATCAATACAAGCGGAAATATACTCTAACACACAATAACACATTTCAATTTAGCTTGTAATGCAAGAATTGTATAAGGCGTACTCTGTATTATTAATTTGAGCGCGACGGACCCCGCCTACTCAATATCGCGTTTACACACATGTCGGATTGTATCGTCGTCCCGTTCGCTCCGCGCCGCTTATTAAAATTCCTCGGTTGGTAGCTGCATCTCTGTCGCTGTGCCGGGAGGAGAGGCGGTCCGCCGCCGACTGCGCCCCAATACTGGCGCGATTTCCACCGCGCTTCCACGCGAATCATTACGCGGAGATATCGCTCGTTTCTGAACACATTCGCAAGTTTACAAACGCGCCGCACTCCGCGACAACACGCTCTAATTTCAAATCGCACTCCAATTTCAAATTTTACGAGTGCCATACACATTGTGCTAATTCTTTAACTCAACTAGTGATGTACTGACTCGATAAGTATCGAAACTAATTACGTGAACAGTGTGAATACGTGCAATAATCGAAATACATTCATTAAATCAGACGACAACTTACGAAAAAATAGCGGCAAAGAATTGATTATCTACTTATGACCCTACAGTGGTAAAACACAATGGGACGAATTAACAAATACAAATTACTTACATAAGTAATTGTCAGTGAGACATATGAACTTAATTACCGTGCGTATTTAAATTGCTGATTCTGACCGAAAAAGTAATTGTGGACTTGAAAAATACAAAATGGCGTTCTGACCGTTGGTGTAAGCGTAATGTCATCGAGCTGATGAAATGAAGACGTCGCTCGAATGCGAGCGAGCCGAGACCGCCGACAGCGGCGGGAAAGGCAGGATATCGTTCAGCGTAGACTCGCTCCTAGGTAGCAAGACAGACATTCCTCCTAAAGAGGCCGTTGATACTAATAGTAATGATGCGGAGAGTACGGATGCGGCACCTGAGAGTGACGACAGTGATGTTGACATTGAAGACGTCGACTCTAATGTCGATGACAGAGAGGAGAGAGACATTGTCGGTGACGGCGAAGAGTTGGAGACCAGGGCTGGCGTGGTCGTTCCTCAGCCGCTGCTGCCTAGACTGTACCAAGGTCCGCCACCGCCCTCGTGGCCGTTTGGAGCTTTCCCTTGGATGGCACCGAATCCCATGTTCAGAGCGGGATCACCTAACAGTAAGTTTAACCTTTATCAACTAATTACCTATCTAATTAACATTCACTTTAGAAAAATTCTGGGATAATTCTTAATAATGCATTTAATCGAGATATTCTAGATATTAAATGCAGTCATTAGACAAACAACAATAAATTATTGTTTATATGCTCTAGTGAACAATTTAATTATGCACATTAATATGCGTAGCATACGTTTACGAGTAGGTATCTGCGCTGAGAAAAACATGTTATCGGATAAGAATCTTGTTATTTTAAGATGAACTTGAAGTATAATAAATGGTTATAAAAGCTGCAATTTATTATTTCGTATATTTATTTAATTCATAGTCTAATTGAAGAATTGATTGTCTTGAACATTCAATATTAAAATTTGTAAGTATATTTTGACTTATTGCACAAACCAAATAAGTTTTGCTGACTTTTGAGACTTTGGCGATCATGTCTAATTAAGATTTATTAAACATTTGTCTACTAAACTAATACACACGCTAAAAAAATATTGTATAACTAAAAATATTCTAAAAATAATCAAAATAAAAAAATATTAATAAAACTTGCTTACTTTGGGTCAGCATAGAAACGTACATATTCATATATGTTTGTTAATTTTATTTTAAAACTTAATTAGTAACACAAATTAATATTCAAAATAGGACCCGTGCAATAACAATAATACCTACAATAGTAATAGATACCTATTGAACTGTTACCTAAGTAGGTACTCATCAAACATTAAATATTATCATCTTTCAAAAAAAGAACGTGCGTTGTGGATGTGCGAACTATTTTAAGTATTTTTGGGCCTCAAAAATTCAATTGATCCACCAATTAGAATCTGATTGGACATCAAGGTGACATTGCGTTTCTGAATTTAAATTTGTCAATAAATTAATTTAGGAGTACTAATTTATTTATTCTATTCTACAACTTTTGGAGCTCTTGGGAATAAATGTGAGAAAATCTTTTTTTCGGAGAACAATAACAGATTTAGAGCGCATGTGAATAACCCTTTGTTTCCTACATTATGTGTCTAATTTACTAATATAAAATTATACATTACGTGCTGGCATTCATGGTAATTTGTTCAGATGGTTCTGCTCATACATTGAAAATAGATCTCAAGCTGTTGCTGTAAATGTAGCAATGTCTATGTGGCATAACATATCTTCTGGAGTCCCCCAAGGCTTATTGATGGGCCTATTATTATTTAACTGGTTCATCAATGATATTAAGCCCTGTATTCTCCATTCACAATTATTACTGTACCCTGACGATATGAAGATTTTCAAATGAATCAGAAATCTCTCTGACCACCAACTTTTGCAAGAAGACCTCCTACGATTTGAGACTTGTCAATCTAATAACCTAGATTTAAACGTTGATAAATGTTACACAATTACCTTCTCTCGTAACCCAAGACGCACGATTTTAACTATAGCCTAAAATGGGTTCTACTAAAGCGAGTTGATGAAATTCGTGACCTAGGTGTAATATACGATTCCAAGTTAACCTACGAAAAACATGTAGACCACATTGCTAACAAAGCCAATAAAATGCTGGGGTTTGTTATGAGAACATGTTCACAGTTTTCAAGTGTAAAAGTAATCAAAATTCTTTACTGTTCATATGTTCGCAGCATCCTTGAACATTGTTCTGTATTATGGAACCCACAATATGATGTTTACGTAAATAGGTTAGAGTCAATACAACATAAACTTTGCAGGTATCTGCAATATAAGTGCAACTCACACAATGACAGCTATGAAACAAGATGTTAGAGACAACATTTACTGCCGCTTTATTAATGGTGGAAATTTGCAGATGTCACTTTCTTAGTAAAGTTGGCGCAATCTAAAATATACACGCAAATATATTTAGCGGAACATAAAAAAAGACCAAATATTCTTTTTGTGCCACATTGCTGGCTAATTTTATTTAATTTAAATTTAGAACAACGTGTTTTCAAATTGAAAAGCAATTGAATCGAAGCAATTGCTTTTGTTTTATTTAAACGTACACTAAATTGAGCTAATTTTCTAAATTCGTTATTTTATGCTTTAATTTAGGAAATTTGTAGAATTTACATTAAGATACAGTTTTGTTCGTTATTTTTTTAAGTTGTATTTCTTTGCGAACATCAAGGACATCATTATGCCCGATTTGACCCAACCGAGATTGCCAGGGCACTTGAGATGAGAAGTAATGGTCAAAGCTACAGAATGAGAGAGAGTGACGACTTCACTTTAATGCAAGATAATGCTCGACCACATACTGCTCAATCAACTCGTGCATACCTAAATGATGTAAATATCAGAGTAATGGAGTGGCCGGCGAGATCACCGGATATGAATCCGATCGAGGATGTGTGGGACTTGTTAAAAAGAAAAGTTAAATCCAGATTCCAGCTCCAGGCAACATCAATGATCTGCAAACCGCCGTAGTCGAAGAATGGCAAAGACGTTATTAAAATTTAGTTATTTTACCTTACAAACAGTTTTCAACTTACTTTTCCCATTTACATTAATTACCTTCAGTAACCTTGAAATGTACATTTTTACTAAATATGATTTTAATTACAAAATGTGGACCACGTATGATCTTATTTTGATTTTAAAAGGTATAATTTTTAAACAGTAAAATATTTATATATATTTATTTTTGAAATAATACTATAATTTTATAAAATCTGAGCTTTTTTTGTGTTCCGCTAAGTAGTTTTATTTCAGTGACGGCTAAGTAGGACTGTACATTATTTTTTTTATTCCTTAAAATAAAATGTGTGCCAGTAGCCTAATACATATTTTTGAAAGTGACAATTCACACGCCAATAAATTAACTTAGTGCGAATCGCCTACAGAAAAAATAGTATTATTTAAAGTAGTCGATTCGCACGTTTTGTGTGAGTTCAATTCGTGCGAATCGTCCAATAAGCCTATCAGATACTGTTTGTTTTCAAAATAAAATAAAATTACTAGCGACCCGCTTCCGCTTTGTACGTATTTTATGTTTTAAACGACAAAATTACAAATGCATGTATTTTGAACTGCAAAATTCTCTAAACAGTGAAAATCGCATTAAATTGCATCTAGTGATTTAGAAGTAAGCGCAGAAACAGATAGAAAAACAGCTAATATGCTTTATACTCTTTAGTTTATGTTGTGTTTTTCCTAAAACCTAAAAGTCTTAAAGGCCCTGTATGCCTATACTAAATTATATCTTCAGTCTTAAATACAGAATTCAAATTAAATAGGCAAGCGGAGGTCCATGAACTTTGTTAAGCACATTTTTCTTTGGCAATTAAAATATTCTTACTAAAATACTACGTGTATGTGACCAAATGTATATTAAGTAATTATACATTTGGTCATTACTCAACACATTTAGTAATAACAATACGAATTAAATTAACTAGGTACAATCGAACCAACTAATTCATGACCCATTTTACTGATAATTTCCTAAAAATTGTCAAACCTGTAAGATCTACCATGTTAATTCACTAAGGACGTTTTTAATACTAAAATAACAACAGTGTACCTTCTTGACTTAACAGCTCTAACTATTAATAGATTCCGCATTACTCGCAACCATTTTAGAGTTTCTTAATAAATAAATTGTTACCTATCTATTAACGGTAGTAGATCCACGCTGATTTCAGCATGAATGGGTCGGATCGTCCGGGGAAGTACTACCCTCTCATAGAAGATCGACTTAAGAGTAGTAGTATGAGTACTACTGCGTTTCGTTCGGTGAGTGAGAGTGCCGGAGGCCCAATTTCCCCCTTTCCTCTTTCCTCACCTCCCTCATTCCCTTCCCTTAACCCCATTCCCAGCCGCCATAGTGGAGGCCACCATACCAGCAGTTTAAGACGATGGCTTTTAGTATAGTGGCCGCCACTTCTGGATTCCACTTACTGCTTACCATCAGGTGGGGTGGAGTCATTTTGGTAGGCTATAATATAAAAAAAAAAAAAAAAAATATCTGCAACACAATCATATAGGTAATAAAAAGGAACGATTTGTACTTATATCCGAGATAAAAATTAACCAAATAAAGATTTTAATAAAGGAATGGTGATTCTTCCCAAAAAGATCGATAAGCTAAGCTGATGAATCGATTCACAAAAAAATCCCAATTTGTACCAAGTTTGTATGTAAATATGAATCCAAAAGAAGCTCACGCCGTCGCCGTGTCACGAGTTTTATAGCAATTATTTTCAAAAAACATCGATTTTGCCGTTGAATCAAATCTCGTCATCTCGCGAGTTTTAAAGTAAACACCGTAATGTTACAGATACATTCGACTAATTGTAAATAATTTTCTGATTTTATTATTATTTATGGTTTACCAAAACAAAAAAAAAACCGAATGGTGGTTTTCAAAAGTGAAATAGGTATCGATTCACTGCTGGATATCGATTTAAAAAATCGATCTTTTGGGCTTGAAAAATCGATTTCAGATTGCCATCCCTATTTTATTATACTATTGAAAAATATCGCATTTCCAAAAGAACAAAAGCAATAGTTAACTTCAAGGCTAATTGTCACAAGATCAAAAATTAAAAATTGCCGAAGACATGTAGGCACTCGTATTTTAGCTTAAGATCTATTTTGTTTTGTGTGCTGTATCACCTATGCAAATAGAATCAATCATTAAATCGCATGATTGATTTTGTTACTGCGTTACATTATATAACTATTCTAGGTCTAATTAATTTCTTATTAAGGTAATTACGACTACTTTGTAAGAAACACGTTTTATTGTTCTGTATTTTTCTCTATTGTAGCAGATGTGTCCTTAGCAAACTATGGCCGTTAGAGGTAACCAGAGTCCTAGTGGACCATCTACAACTATAAAACTCACTTTCTCTTGTTAGTGCAATACTTTTCATCAGCAGAAATATTATCTGCTCTGGCAACGGTGATTTTGACACACTTACACACGGAAATTTACTTTAACATTTGTTGAAAATGAAAATATATTTATTCATATAGGTTAATTAAATTAACACTTATGACTTATGAACGTTAAAATTTACAAAATTTCAGCCAATTAACCTACAGCCAGTTCGCTGACGAGGTAGAGCCATGAGAAGAACTGGCAAGAAAATCAGGCCACTTTTGAATCGCCAGGTTATTACAATTTTTGTAATTTACAATTTAATTTCAAGTAGCATGCAAAGTGGCACAGGCAATACACTTAGCTCTATAGGTAATTAATTACAGCTTTCTATGTCGTAAAGAAAAATAAAAAGTAAAATATGTGCTTTACAGGCTGCCTCAATTTACATATTGCTACAAAAAGGTAAAGGCAACATGTGTTACTTAACAAGCTATAATTATGATGAATTTTACTAGAATGATAAATTGTTTTATTTTGGCGATTTGATTTCCCGCTTTCTCATTCGATAGTTTGATCGATATGAAAATAAATACACTCGTTAAAACTACTACTACTTCTCTAAATTGTTTAAGTAAAGTCACTGTTTTTTCCTGTCTATTTCTCTGTTGTTCGAAACCAATTAATTATGTTAATAACAGTGAAATCTGTATCAAAATTCATTGAGCGGTTTTCGGGTTTTTTTTTTTTTTTTTTATTGCTTATAGTGGCAGACGAGCAAATAGCCCACGTAATGGTAAGTGGTAAATGTCGCTCATGGACGACTCAGAGTACATGGCATTGCAATGCCAGGGAGTATCCAAAGCAGCTGCGTAAAGGGAGTGGGGTAGGTAACGGGATTAGGAAGGTGACGAAAAAGGAAAAGAGTTGCCCCTTTTTCTTTTTCCTTGCCTTGGGTCTCTGGCGCTCTCGCGCGTGCTAAGATTAATGTATAACAGACAGACAACCACGCTTTCCAGCGACTTCCTTTTATGCTTTAGGGAAGCGTAGAGGTTTATGAAGACTATATGAAACGTCAAAAGAATTGTCAAAACAAAATGGGATCACCTTAACCTTGACAGTTTGAACTCTTATGCATAAATCAAATGTGTTCAATACAATTTAATTAGTTAATTAATGGCTACATGAGTATGTTTCAATTATTTATTAGTATACATAGCTACAGTGTCATGAATTTGGACAGTAATTATGTTAAGTAAAATACTTTTAACTCCTTTCTTGAAGAGCTGCATGTTGTAGTCTCTTGAGAAAACCTCGACAAAGAGCTTATGCCACAACTTTATCGTACGAGTAGGAAATTTCTCTAAAACCTAACAGTACCAGATTTAAGAGGTTCGAAGGTGTGATAATGAATTCCCCGCCGAAGACGAGACAGACGTTAACTCAGCGCGAATTTTCATTTTTATACTTCCAAAGCCATGTTTCTTCACGATTCCCTAATCGTCTGTAACGTCCAATATTACCTTAGAATTAAAAAAAAAAACATTTTATTATTTATGCTCGGTTTCAAACCCTCAATTACTTCTTGTATAAAGGCTGGTGCAGATTACCTCCTGTTAGATACCGCATTAGCATTTATTCCTTTTTAAGCTCACAAGAATAAGGAGCAATAGCGGGATGCAGAAAACGTCAAAACTGCTGGTAAAAAGTGCTGTGATTGGCCATTTCAAGGTCAAGCATTCTAATGCACTGAAATGCACCAATTGTAGTGTCCGTAGTGAGTTCTGATGCTTACGAATGCAAGTATGAGTTGTGCATTTGTTGTCTTGTATTCTAAATTTATTAGGGAGTTATCTGTGTATAATACAGACAGTGGTAAGCATTATTCATAAGCGTATCATCGTTTTAAAACCAAGGCAAGTAGGCGCTATAATAAATATGCCAAATTCTTAAATAACAATTCAATGTCATAGGTAAATGTTGAGTAAGTAATTTATTTATTGGCAATAAATAAATAAAAAAATTGAGTTCTGCAGTTAAACAATATAGCTTGTAACAAAATAATTCTAACTTAAACTCATTTAAATAAAATTGATATATATTTTTAAGATACCTAAGTGATAGGTTAGACTTAGGTTCAAGCTAATTATTTTGAGCATTATAATGGTTTTAACAATAAATTTGGGTAAATTAGAATAAGTTTATTAAATCACTAACGCCGCATGGAAGTACTTTTATGTTTTACTATAATATATAACGAACCTTTGAAATTTTCGAATTCTCTGCACTTATTTAGTTACTGGGATTTATTTTTTAAATTTGTCGTATATAAACTATTAGATATTTTTTTAATGATAGTAGACCGTTTTGTTATGGTTTTCACTACATGTTGACAGTTGCATGGTTTAGGCAGTCTTATTATTACTAACAGTCAACCGACTCATGTACTTGCGCGGGGCAACGATGAGTGGGATACGGAAAGTGAGCGGCAGGGTCGATGAGCGCAATCTCACTTAGTTTGCGCTCTCTTATCATAAGGGGTATCAGTGTAACGAGTTTAATAAAAGTACGCTTCCAACTACGCCGAAGAATTGACATTAAATAACTTATATTTGCGCGGACGAGTATGTAACACTAGTCGTGATACGTTTGGTGGATTGCGGGTGCCTCCAGCATATTTCGTTAACTTAGTATTGCGATAAACTGGAAGCAAATTTGATGCAACATTTCAGATCGTTTGTTGGGAACAATATTCACATAAAATTGTATGATGTTTTACAATAGGTTGAGTTTAAAACACGATCCCGCGTTTGTTTCTCATTAGAGTTTCTATTGAAATTGTATATTCGCATGAGAATCCATTACATAGTAAAATTTAATAACAGAACTCCAAAAACTTCTAAAAATAAAATAAGCTGAAATATTAAGGCGGCTGGGAATGAGGTTAGGGGAAAGGATTGAGGGTAGGTGTGAAAAGAGAAAAGGGTGGAAATTGGGCCTCCGGCACTCTCACTCACCGAATGAAACGCAGTAGTACGGATACTACTACTCTTATGTCGATCTTCTATTAGAGGGTAGTAACGGGTGGCGCAAAAGTAAAGACCCTATTTGGTTCAGCTATAACATTTTTTCTAAATTAGAAAACTAGATTTAGATTTTTTTAAATGTGTATTTGTGCCATTAAATTTCGTACCATTAGGATTTAAAGATAATGTCTTTTAAATGGTGACCTCCAGAGTTGATACACATTTGAGCCCTATTTATGACATTTTGCATAACTTGCCGTAACACTTCCTGCGATATGTTCGTTATTTCTTGACGAATGTTTTCTTTTAGAGCTGCGAGAGTCTGTGGCTTGTTCACATACACCCGAGATTTCAAAAAACCCCAAAGAAAGAAGTCTGGACTGGTCAGATCGGGTGATCTTGCAGGCCAAGGCAAATCGCCAAAACGAGAGATAACTCGGCCTGAAAAAGCGTCCCTCACTAAGTCCATAGTGTCGCGCGCTGTGTGTGCCGTAGCGCCGTCTTGTTGAAACCAGATGTGCTCCAGCCCCAATTCGTCCAAACTGGGTATCAAAAACTCACGTAACATGGTTCTGTAGCGTTCTCCAGTGACAGTAATCGCATTGCCTCCAGCGTCTTCGAAAAAATAGGGTCCGATCACTCTGTCAACACAGATGCCACACCATACAGTAACTTTTAGTGGGTGTAGAGGTGTTTCTTGAATAATGCGCGGATTATCAGTGCCCCAGAACCGAGTATTCTGCTTATTGACATGCCCTGAGAGATGGAAATGCGCTTCGTCACTCATAACCAATTTTGAAGGAAAATCATCCTCTTCAAGGTTGAGGTTTATGACGCGCTGGCAGTAATCTAGACGAGCTCGGTGGTCAGCAGGCAGCAGCTGATGAGTCATTTGAGTTTTATACGGGAACATCTTTAAGTCTTTCACCAAAATACGCTGCAGGGTCCGTCTGGAAATGCCCAATTTCGTGGCACGTCGCCTCGTTGATGTTTCTGGACACTCTTCCACATCTTCGCGCACAGCATCGATATTTTCAGCTGAACGGCCTGTTCTTGGTCTCCCAGACTTAGGTCTATCCAATGTTGAGCCAGTTGCTTCAAGGCGTGTGGCAAAGCGTCGAATTGTGCGACCAATCGGTGCCGGACGGTGGGGAAATCGTCGACGAAATTCACGTTGTGTTCTTATCACTGATGAATTATTCCGTAAGAACATTGACACAATTATTCCACGTTCTTGGGGAGTAAAACGGTCCATGTTTATTTTCAGTGTATTTTACATTTGTTCTCTACACAATTTTCAACAACAGAATGACAGAAAATGTCATATATAAAAAAAAAAGTATTTTCTTTAGTGCCAGTACTTTTGCGCCACCCAGTACTTCCCCGAACGATCCGGCCCATTCATGATGAAATCAGCGTGGATCTACTACCGTACAAATGTCCATGTCCATACAATGTTCGTCTCCGAATCCATTTACATATCAATTTTCATCGAAATCGGTTCAGCCGGTTCAGGCGCTAAGTGGTAACAAACACACACACACACACAAACTGTCGCATTTATAACATTAATATGATTGTTACTAGTAGCTATATAAGTAAGTAGCTACTGAGATAGGGAATGTTTTTTTGCTCGACTGACGCAGTCAAGAAGGGTAATGTTTTTCGAGCATATGTATGTAGGTAGTTTTTGTTGCGACAACCCTGACCCTCGACTGAGTTTCTGTGCGTGAGTATACGCAATGGCGGCACGTAATCAACAACAAAGGAGTCGGACTACTGGTAGGTGCATATTAATACTGTAATTTAGGGTAAATCAGCTGACAAACAAACACACAAAAACAGGAACTTTTATACTATTGACTGTATATTAACGGCAGTAATAAATCAATGGAGAAAAGTGCAGTGGGACAAAACAGAACAAATATTTTAGGTACCTTCGAGTAAAACCCGGGATCCACACATTGGCCCCAACGTTGTTGTGTCTGGAAAATAGCATTGGCTTCATTGTGTCTGGCAAATAGCATTGGCTCCAACGTTAGGGCAGCGTTAGTAATGCTATTTCCTATGGACGAGTGCCGTTAACAATAAAAAAATTGAATCACCCTGGCTACTATAGTAGCGTATGAGCTATAAAATTAAACAAATTTAAATTTTCACGTATTTTATGTTATTAGTTAAATAAATTCAATCAATGAACTCTATTGTATTTAAATTGTAGTGTCTATTGATATAATAATCTATACTAATATTATATAGAGAAAAGATTTAATTTTTTTATGTTTGTTTGTTTGTTTGCAACGATTTAATTAATAATGTACGTTACCGATTTGAAAAATTTTTTCACCTTTAGAAATTAAAATATTAAACGGGTAAATAGTCTATATTTTATTATGTTTCACAAATATTTTCATTCATTTTCAGAATTTTAATATTTTAGCGCCTTCATAAATCTGAATGATGCTATACGACACTATTGCTATGATATTTTTCATAGGAGTTTATTGTGAGATCAAATTAAACTTACCGAAATATTATGACATATACCGACGCGAAGCGAGGACGGACCTCTAGTTAATTAATAATGCCAACGCCGCTTCAATGAATAGTCATTGTTTGTAATAATCATTATTAATTTATCCATTTTCTGTATTTAACTAATGTATTTCCTACACACATTGTTTTTAAATATTCAAACTGCTTCAGATTAATACAGTCAAGGACAATGTTAATTTACAAATCAATTTATTATAAATTCTAGCGTAGCGACCCACCACGACTTTGCATATAAGAGTGCGTAAAAGAAATATAAAAAATACATTGTATTATCGATGTAAAAATCAATGTTTGTATGTTTGTTCTCTATGCGTGCCGAAACCATTAATCGGATTGTAAGTTGGCAAAGCAACGCACTGAATCATGTACCATTTTGCTGATAATTTGCATAAAACTGTCATACTTGTAAGATCTATCGTGTATTCAGTAAAATGTCAGTGCTTAATAAAATGATAACAAGCTCATTGCCAAAGAAATCTATCTTCAGTCGAATTTCGACCTACTTGCATTTAGATGGATTGACAAAATGGTTTATGGTGGTTCATACTCATGATTCACTTGGTCCGATAGTGCCTACCTAATAAACCGTTCGAAAATAAATCTTTGAATAATATTGAAAATAGGTAAGAAGAAAATAGTCGGCGTTAGTCAGCCTTCTTCTGCCTGTCTGACATTTTCTTATTATGTGGTGTGGGTTGCCACACAAAAGTGACTTCGCTTTATACTATTTAAAGATGAGCAGCGCCCCTTCTGTAAGATAGGTTATCGGTGAGATAAAAAACCATAAATGGTTTATTCCTACTTGTTCTACTGAATAGTTCTACGGTAGATGTAAATAAATACGTTAACTGTTGGTAGAGCTGCATATTTACTTTGTTAAGACCAACCATTTTATTATTATTATCGAGGTTACAATCAAAACCTATAATAACTAGACACAAACACAAAATACTTATTTATGGTTATATCTTGATGAACTGCTCAGAATATTTTATCTAAATAGTTCTGTGCAAATCACTATGTCGCAGACTCAAGTTTACAAGAAACACTACCTTAATTCTCAGCGTAGCAATTCACGGAGCCGTAAAAATTTGAGCGTGTGAGTAAAAATAGAAATACGCACGCGTGAACTTTGCCTATGTTTTCATAGTGGACTAACTCTATTTCAAGACATTTGAAAGAAGAAAGACACAGCTTGGGCAGGTATATAAAGATGAAACGATATCTGGTAAAGGCGAGCAACCTATAAAGACGTCTGTCGAATAGTATTGCAGAATAGTCTTATATTTATTTATTGAGTTAACCAACTATTGTTTCCAAAGTTAATTTTAACTTAATTCCTAAAGTAGATACCTTCGTTTACGTTATTTATCTATGTGGAACAACTAGGTACTTACTTTTAGCTAGAATGACGAAAGAAATATGAAATATATATTTTTAACTGCCTTGGCTTCAATGCTGCTAAGTACTGCCATGCAGAGAGAAGCCTCGTTCGAACTTTATTTCAGTTCTAGGTTGGGGTGAAACAATGTTTGATTTTTCTATCCAGGTTTACTTTAAAAGATATTAGCCAAAATCTTGCAATCGTCCAATAAATAACAAAAGACTCACTCTTTGTTACATAGGATCCAACACAGATGGGAAAAAACCGGCTGTTATGTTGTTTTTTATCAACACCTAGGTACCATTATTAAAATTTTCGCGTATGTTAAATGGCACATATTATAAGCACGGAACAAAATCGCTCAGATTTTATTTTACTTAAACATTTCTACATAAAGTACCTAGAACCGTAAACATAGTTGGTTATAATAAATATTATGCTCGAGTACATATTACTGATTTGTAAAATGGAACAAAACTATTATATATATATAAAAAATATAACGTTTTTAGTATAACTAATCAGTGGTCACGGCTGGACGGCTTTGTTATAATATTGTCGCATATGCATTCGTTTAATTGAATCCAATCACATTGTGTTTGCCGATAATATTTAATATTATACACTGGTTGTTTTATTAACTTATGTAAGATTTTTATCATGTACATACATCTACCTACAAGGAACTACTATTTTCCTATGCCAGAAGTCGGACTCAGGGAGATTATTTATTCTGTTTGCACTCTAAAATTGCATCTGTTTTTTTTACAATAGATATTTGCAGAATTCAAATGAATGAGCTAGATCAACCGGGGTAGTATCTAACCTCAAACAGAATATTGGCATAAAATATTAGTTTCTATACTATTGGTGGATGGGAGCGCAGATGAAAATCTTTTGTCGGCTGTACCATATTTATAATAAATCTACTTTGTAAATTTATATTGGATACTGTTGCCGTACAGTAAAAATAATTAAATAATGAAGTAAATTTAACAATGTCATATTTATAGAAAACAAACCTAATGAGATGGAAATATAGTTCATTTCTATCAAAAAATGTTTCTCAAGATTACTTCTATTACCAAACACGAACAGTCATTAGTACATAAAGGCGCGGACTCAACCGCATCACTATTCCAAATACAATATTTAAAAACTGTCCTAACGGTACTAAATGATGTTTGTTTTTACAGTTCAGAAATTTGATAAACGCATATGAAGTTACGTTCAGAAATAAGGTTGTGTTATTTGTTAATTGTTGTGATGATTAACGAGGCTGTGTCAACATCTACCGACGCTGTATTAATAATAGCACTTTGTAACAGTAGGATGACCATTAATTTTTATATTTATCCTGAGTTAGGGGTTGTTTTTAACTCTATGCATATAATTTACTATTTTTCTTTTTAGTAAAAAGTTTGAATCCCATCGTTTTTTGACCTTTACCAATTGCATAGGATCACACAGGGTAGTTTTAGTTTAGTAGACAAATATAATTACCGTTTAAAGTTGATTATGTGTGTATATATATTTATTAAGAATACATAATTGTATACTACAACCGATAGATAAGCATGAGTAGGAAATACATGGAGAACCAGGACAAAATACGTTTTCCCTGGTTATAACTCCGCCTGCGAAAACAGTTGTCTGTGGTCGTTTTTTGCTTGAATTGATCGATCAATAGTATATTGACATGAACTTTCTTCAAGTCAACGATTTGTAGTTCCGTATTTAAAGTATTTATAACCTGGTCACCCTACAAGAATGACACGCGCGCCGACATGCGTATGCGCATACTCGCTCACACTAACGATCACTTTGGGACGTGTTAAATTGGAAAACATAATTAATAGACGCAAATGTCGAACTGTGTCGCCGAAAAATTTGTTTGATCTCAGTAAGAATGGCGTAGGTACGAAGATATCTAATGTACCTACTAGGATACTGAAAACCATTGCGACTTTTTAAAGTCAATTTTATCTTAGACAGTAGCTGCCTACCTGACGTACGGTAAAGAAAACATCGTAAGAAATTTCTGGACTAAAACAAAAAATAGGAAATCCATCCAAGTGTGAGTTTAAATTCTCTAAACATGTTTAGTCTCTCACGGGCAACCAAATAATTGATATAGAGGTGTATGAATGAATGGCAGGTGGAAAAGTTTAGCGACGAAGACCTATATCTAGCAGTAGACACCTTTTACTCATATGATAAAAATACAATACAGGGATTCTTAAAGCTAGAGATTCCTTTTTAAGAGTCAAAGAAAATTTAAAAATCATTGAAAACCTTCGCATAACAGTATACATCGATAACATCACCACTGATGCATGTCGCAGCACGCCAATTATATTATGTGAACCAATGGACGATGCAGATTGCCTCTTACCATACAATTTACGCTGCTTAAACGATAAGAATACTATTTTTTTTATTATAGTCAATTGTTCCGAGAACCATTGCGATTAAAAATAAAAATTAAATCGCTTAATCTGTAAACACACATAATTATAAAGTGATGAATATCAAATAGGTGTACCTATGTTAATAATGTTAAGATGGTATCATTTATAGTACTCGTATGACTAGGTGCGCCTCGCGGATTCATCCGCGCTTAAAATGTGTTTTGTCTCCCTCGACAACCAGACCGATTTTCCGGATTAAAAAATCTATGTCCGTCTCCAGTACAGAGTCTATTTACACACCAATTTTCATAGAGATCGGTTCAGCCGTTTAGGCGCTAAGTGGTAACAAACAAACACATACACACACAAACTATCACTTTAATAATATTAGTAGGATAGTAAGACAGTAAGATATGGTGGATCTGCCGTGAGGTTGAGCTTTCAAAACTGGACAGTTGTCAGCTCTTCAAGTTTATTGGAGAAGGAAAATCCTAAACTATAACTAAAGTGCTGCTACATGCTATATTAACAGTAAAGCCCTAAAAAATAGAAGAAGATAAAGTTATAACAGTTCACCATTCTGAAACTTGCGACGACGACCTAAAATAGATGGGTAGGTGGTTGGGGAGCCACCGATAAATAAAGGCGGTTTACGGTATTTGCCTTAAACCGTAAACGAATGGCAATACCTGAAGGAGAAGGACAGAAAAATGATATGACTTCGATGTGTTTGTCATAAATATATAATAGCTGTAGAGCGTTGCAAAATTTCTCTAGTATTTTTACCATTTTGAGTTTTATATAAATAATTAAATTATCAGCATTGTCTCAGCTGTAGGACGTTTAAACATAGACCTTGCCCACCGGTTATTAAAATGGCCGCTTGGAAGGCTGTATCCAGCGTTATTCACCAAGCCGTCATCACAAGTCAATAATGTTAGGCCATTAATGTTCGAGGTAGTGTTAAAAAATACATAGGACTTTGAGAAAGTTACATTGGTACTTGTCCAGTAACCCACGAACATTTGTCCAAAGGGTAACTTAACCACTAAACTAACAATACTGAATCTACCTTACGCGTTTAAAAATATAATAATCTTACAAAAACAACCAACATTAGTAACAAACGCATAGAACATAATTATATTTAACTAGCTGTTGCTTGCAGCTCCGCCCGGGTAAATGTCGTTTATATCTCTCAAATTTTCAAATTCAAATTTATTTATTCAAATAGTAATTTTACATAGTTTTTTTACAATATAAGCTTAATCTAACATGTAAGGACAATATATTATGGGTATATATATATAAAATTATATTGCAAACTTTCATCCTCTATTTCAACCCTTATAAGCCATTTTTACGCGATAGAAGATAGCCTATGTCATTCCTCGAGGTCAAATCTATCTCTATATTAAATTTCATTAAAATTGGTTTAGTGGTTAAAGCGTGAAAGCGTAACAGACAGACAGACATACAGACTGAGTTACTTTCGCATTTATAATATTAGTATAGATTTCATAAACAAGTGATAAAACATGTAAAACCTCTATTCGCCATTGAATATCAAGGCATAAAGTTAATCATAAAATCATACTAATGTCGCAAGCCACTCAGCCGATTTATATTCATATGCGTTAACATTGTTTACTTTACAGATTACTTTTCACAAATGAAAAATATATAAAGTTAGATTTTGTTTTTTCTTACGTAATGAGCACGTGGTACGCAATGTTATATTTTTGTATTATTATCAAGCCTAACGCAAATTAAGGCGAGCCGCACTGCATCGCATAACAAAAGTCCACCTACATCACTTTAGTACATTTTATATGACTAAAGGCGGACCGTACCGCATCGCAACGCACTGCTACGCTACGACTACTAATGTGCTTTGACGCAATTTCAATCATTAAATTTAATCAATAGTTATTATAATCGATTAATTGTAAACCGTGGAAGTAAGATTAGCAGTAATTATCTGATTGGTCGCCCAATGTAACAGACGAGTGCTATTGAGTAGCTTCGTCACGGACACGGCGAATACACTGTGAAGTATGTTTTGTATTGAATTACTAGTTTATGTATTTAATAACTACAAATTTTCTAGATATATTTGTTTAAGTCAAAGGAGTATTAATTTATTCTAAAGTGTTTGTCCAAGGCCAACTTGCTAACAATTTTAGAGCTAAGAGAATAATTGACAAGACACTTAATCTATAGATATGAGAACTTTAAACAAATCTTTCATTTTGCAAAAAGAGAATAAAGGCAGAAGCCTACATCTGGCAAGTAGTAACAACCACTTACTTATTTCAAGAACGCCGAATCGTATGAACTGCTTTATATGATTTTGATAATGTCACATCTCTTCTAAATCAGTCTCAAACCGTGTAGTTAGCAAGCCTCTAGTCTAGAAAATGAAAATCTCTTTGCGTTGGAAAAAGGAAAGGAAAAAATTGGGCCTCTGGCGCTCTCACTCACCGAACGAGACGCAGTAGTACGGATACTACTACTCTTACGTCGATCTTCTATGAGAGGGTAGTACTTCCCCGGACGATCCGACCCATATATGCTGAAATCAGCGCGGATCTACTACTAACACTGTGTCAGGGCTTTTGGCAAACATTCTTTTGGAAATTGTTTAAAGAAATGGACGATAAGGGAAATGGACGTCTTGGGAAGTTAGTCCTTATGAGTCAAAAGGGTCATAAAATAATACTATAATATGTAGGTATATATGGAGAGAATGACAGGTAAAGCGCCGGAGGCCCAACTTCCCCCTTTTCTCTTTTCCTTACCTTCCCTCATTTCCTTCCCCTAACCCCATTGCCAGCCGCCATAGTGGAGGCCATCATACCAGAAGTTTAAGACTATGGCTTTTGGTATGGTGGCAACCACTTCTGGATTCCACTGACTGCTTACCATCAGGCGGGGTGAAGTCACTTTGGTAGGCTAATATAAAAAAAAAAAAAAAAATCTGCAACAATCTGTGTTCCTCGGCCCTATTTCTTTTTCCTTCTCCTTCCTGACCTTCTTATAAGGATCCCACACGGTCAACACAATCAAGTCATTGACGACCATGTAGGAACACGATTATCAACGACTTGGTTGTGTTTTTTAGCAATGTTTTTTACAATGCTTGGGAACACAGCCTTATTCATAGTTTACAGTTACAACTTTCCATCAGGTGGACCGTAGATATGCTTGTTTGCCATCGAAGTTGCGTTTCAGTACCGTCATCACTGCAATTTACTAATCTGTGCAAATTGTTTTCTTAAAAACTCTTTCCATTATATTACTGTAATTCTCGAAGATAGTAAAAAGCGAATTGGTGCCATCAGTTAATAATGATCATCCGGTTTGGCTACGTGATTCGATATCGTGATCGATTCAAACGATTATAATATAATCGAGAGGCATTGTTTACATGCAGGATCTTAATCGAACAATTACTTAAATAACTAATTGCGTCTTGATATTTTGTTGAATGTTGTAGATGTACTCTGAACTACAATGTTGTTTGACATTTCGGAATTTTGTAATATTTAGCTACAATATTGAACCTTTCACGTATACATACATAAAATAGAAAGAATATTAGTTTATTTTTACATAGATGTGGCTTGGAGTAGTAAAAACTTTAATCTTTACAAAAACGGATCAAAATGGGCGACATGACATTTCCGTTAAAAAATTTAGTTTTCAAAATAAACACTAGAGGTGCTGCTACTGATGACAGAAATATGTACTAGCTCATGATATAGCTATAAAACGTAGGATTATCATTATTCAGACTATAATAAGGCAATAAATATGTAGCTCAGAGACAGTTTAATGCCAAACTATTGCTAGTTTATCACTTCTATTTCGTAAGGTAAATCTGTTATAATCCAGTATGTAACCGTAGCTTTATTTGCCTCCGTCACTCCTTCTTTGGAAGGGACATATACCCAATAGTTGACATCTTCAGACTGACACATTTTTCTGTAATGGTTTCTTTTGTTGAACAAGGATGGAAATACTTTAATTTAATTCACGTAGCTGATTTGGGGAGGACCTCAATCATATTTTTTTACGGGACAATCCCACCCTCATGCCTATGACTGTGCCTCCTGTAAACCAGAATTAACAGTGATAACTAATACGAAACACCGAGCTTTGACACTCGGGAGTCCCGAGGACTGCTAAACCTACTGTCTTGGACCCCGCAACGAATTTAATTAGAAGTAAAACCTCAGTCATATTATCTACTAACACTATTTAAGGTTTCTCTTAATAATAGCGATTCTCAGTAACTACTCTTCAAAAGTGTATTTATTGGCAGCTGGAAAAATAGTGCCTATGGTAGCTATAGACGGAGGCGTCATAGACTTGGCCATATTACATTTGACATTACTGAAGTCAGTGACTGCCGGCTGGCTACTTCTACCATCTGGTAAGCTATAAATTGGCAATAAAGACGCATATTAATATTAAAACAAACAACACAAACATGATATTTGCTTAAAATTTCGCAACAATGTAACCAGTCAGGAAAAGAAAGACATACTATACACTAATCGCAAATTTCAACCCTGCCATGATCACAATAAAGCTTAAAATCGCAAATATAACATTACATTTTACACCACCTTTCTGTGGTAGGTATACTTATTACCCCTAATGGACGTATGTACGTGCTTCAAGTTTCAACCCATTCATCAACTAAAGGAAGATTACAAACAACTTAAATTGAGTTTCTTTATGAGCTTTGTCTGTCGGTATTGCCTTAATTGTATGTTAAAAGTGCTAAAGTTAAAGCACTTACAAGGCAGAGGCAAAATTTTGAAGTCAAGATATTTATTTATTTAAATCTTATGAATCAGTCTTAAATTTTCAAACTGCCTAATTATTCATGGACTACTTCAACAATTAGCATCCAACTCTCAACACCTTTATTTAATTGAACAATTTTTATAAGCCTGGGAACACCATGTGATAGGCAAGTGGTTATGACTTTTGCTTATAAGCAGCTAGTATTGGATATAACTGACATGGTGGCTCATCTGTTGGTTAGTGCTGACCGCAGCTCATGGATCTCAATAGCACTAGACACAGTTGACTTTGCCAGTGACGTAGATGTCTATCGCTTACCCCCAGGTAACCTGAACTTTACAAAATATACTAAAAGAATTCTTTGGGCCTATTCATTGCAACGACATTAAAAATAAAATAAATATCTGTTAATGTACTTCTACCAAGCTCAACTTCAAGCATATATTATAATATTAATATTATAATTTGTATGAAAAACGTTAGTTTTCAAAATAAACACTAGGGGCGCTGTTTATTTTTTTACCACGCTGTCAAATTTAGTTCTCTGAGCAAACACTAGGGTCGCTGTTCATTTCTCGTTAGAATATTTTAACGCTATAGGAAACGCACGTGAATTTGCTAGTCTAACTGTTAGCACATATTAATACTAGTTAAAAAAAGCAATTATGTAAGTCGATAAAATTCTGTATTAGATTTCACTGTCCTTATTCGAAGGAAACAGCAATTTTTCATAATAGTGTACATTAAGAGTTAAATGTTACAATTATATGAATTATATACCTAGCTAATATTTACTTATTAAATCTAATTGCTTATATTAGGCTGGTATTACAAGGTAGTTATGAATGAAGCGGAGGGATTTATAGCCGTTTTTAGTGTAAATGAAAAATAGCCATAAATTAAACACAGGTGGAGTGTTGTTTTGTTTGTTTCTCGGGCTCATTAAAGTATTTTGAAGACTTTTCGATCAAGTAATCAGCTCACATTCTGTATAGCTTTGCCATAAATTTATTGTTGTGTGATTTCGTGTCACCGGTGACAGCGTTCAATATTTAGTTTTCAGAGTAAACACTAGAGGCACTGATCACTTTATATTAACTATTTTACAAACAGCACAAGGTGGACCACGACTCCACGTTAACTCATAATAAAGCTACTTGATGTGACTATGAACAAGTGAAACGTGTTAAGACTACACTAATTAAAAACATATGTTTTAGCACATAAATGACACCAAACAGTAGTGCTTACTACTAAGCAAAGCGCTACAATCGCTCAAGTGACGTGTGACTTTGATTGACCCTTTAAAAATATAAAGTACTGGGGCCCTACGACTAGCTCTTATAGATTTTAAACTTACTTTGTGTTTTGTCTTTTTCGTTTGTACTATTAAAAACAAGGATAGAGACAAAATAAGGTTATAATAAGATTGCTTTAAGAGGTTGTGGCAGGGCCCCAGAAATAATACCACAACAACCACACAATGCTATCGAGACCCAAAGTAAGCATATATTAATAGCTTGTCATATGACAAGGATGCGGATAAAAATACTTACATACTTTTTTTGTAAATACATACAATATATATAATATACATATAAATAGCAAGACCAATGCAAATAGCCATATTCATGCACACAAATATTGGCACTGAGCGGGAATCGAACCGGCGACCTCTGCGTGGCAGTCCATACACTGGACCACCGAAACACAGAGGTTGTCAATTAATTTGGAGACGTTAGATTTTTGTCCAGCAATGAAAATTTTTCAGCTGAAAGCAGATGATGAGAATAATTAAAATATTTTTTTTATATTAGCCTATCAAAGTGATTCCACCCCGCCTGATGGTAAGCAGTCAGCGGAATCCAGAAGTGGTGGCAACCATACCAAAAGCTCTCGTCTTAAACTGCTGGTATGCTGGTTTTCACTATGGCAGCTGGGAATTAGGTTAGGGGAAGGGAATGAGAGAGGTGAGGAAAGAGGAAAAGGGGAAAACTGGGCCTCCGGCGCTCTCACTCACCGAACGAAACGCAGTAGTACGGATACTCTTACGTCGATCTTCTATGAGAGGGTAGTACCTCCCCGGACGATCCGGCACATTCATGCTGAAACCAGCGTGGATCTACTACCGACAAAATTATGTATTTTCTAAAGCAATATATTTCTTTTTCCGCAGTAACATAAACACAACCTTAGTGTAACAGATCAAGCTGCCAATTATAGTGATTAGAAATCGCAACATATTACTGATAACCAATTACAGATGCCAGCTAATGACGAATGCAGTCGCAATCTGACTGGTTCATACAAATATTTTAAGGATCCGTGTGAACTGGGTCTTGACTTAACAGTTGTGTTGGGTCAAATGTATTGTGAGGACTTTGGGAAATATTATAATGATATACTAGCTTGCCAGTAGCGTAATGTGAACCTAAAACCTTCCTCGAAAATTTTCAAATCCGACTGGTAGTTCCAGACAACAACAAACAAACAGAAACAAACTGTCGCTTTATATAATAGTATAGATTAGAATATGTAGGTATTAGAGAGTGAGAGAGATAGCAATAAACAAACAGTGAGAAAGAGAAATTAGGAAATTGGAGTAACCGTGTTGGAGAAAGACTCGGACACTGATTCTACAGGAGGTGATTGTACTAGTGATGTGTATGTTATTGACAACATTATTGAAATACCTTTTAATAGTAGGTCTTATTTAAAAATAAATTAGCTATTCTGGTAGTTGCATAAGATAAATCCTTGGATTTATGATGGAAATTACTTATTCTTAATAGACCAAATTATTTGACTCTTGAAACCTATTGTGCTTCTATATTTTCTTCACAATATCAACCACAGTATCAATCAACTCGAAAAAAGAAGAAGGCTGTATCAATAATGTACACAATTAACTAAGTAGGTATATACGACTTTCACATATAACTTAGGTATCACAAGTCCCGATTTCGAACAATCGAGTAGATACATAAACAGTAGGTAAAATTACAATTAAGTACCAACTTACTACCATCACACTACCAAAACTGTGAAAAAAACAGATGATTAAAATAAAATAATAGCTGAAACTTAACAAAACAGAAAACAAGCACATGTTAACCTTATCAATTACAACACTTTGATGGTATATATGAAGAAACCGATGTGCGTGATGCAGGCCACAAAGCCACCGGTGTTACGTGTACATAATACCAAGTAGATAATAATGACACCCAATTACTGTATGTCAATCTTATTTTGAAGCTTATCTGTATACCTTTAAAGTTCACTTACAGTTAACTGTAAATTATGTTATTATTTTATTGTTTCGAAGAAATTTATGGTAAATGTCAAACAATCGTCAATTAATTGGCGGTAGACCTAAAATGCTAAGTGCTTTGGTCGAATATTACCATCCTATGCAAGAAAGTCTTACGCGACGTAATCTCTCATAAAGCCAGACAGAAGATCACCACTTATGCTGGCAACCATTCTCACAAAGTTTGTAACTGCAAATATGAATACATCTGCCAAGTTGAAACCAACTGTGATACCAGCCCGTAAATGGGCAAATTAAGATTTCGATTTGAATATGTTCTTAATTAAACACATTAAAAACATAATTTGTCGCACCCAAAATTGTAACTTAATACCTAATTTTAGGATCTGTAGAACATTATAGAGTGCAATAAACTTGAGTTAATAAAATTCTTCAATGTCTCGAACAACACGTTAAATATGCGAACAGTCGTTACAACTAGTTAGAAAGAAACTTATAAAGCCTATGGAATACCGTTTATGCTAAAACTGGAAAAAGGAGACAAAGCATGATGTTCAAATTTACTTACATAAAAATATGCTAATATCAGATTGCTGACCGTTTTCTTCTAAATATATATTAAGGTTGTTTACGATGTACTACTAAACATATAATTTGAAGTGATTGGTATTTTCGTTCCGTGACAATACCATCTTTGGATTACATATTCGTAGATATACCTTGCTTTTGTCGCCGTCAGAAGCGAAGCCAGTTTTGGAGTGCCGTACTATTTTGGTTATATTTTATTGGCATTTTTTGTGTGATCTACTTTATTTTATTTCTTTTTCTATGCATAACGCCATTACTTCATATTTGACAAATTGTATCGTCATTTTTCGATACAACAAAAACAAAATAGAAGAGTTACTCTTTAATTTCGTCTTTGACGTAATTATATTTATATGAGGTTATGTGGATATCATCATTTGAACTTGAACACTAGTTCAGCAGTAGACGTAGGACATCCTCAAGCATATATGCTTTTTAACCAGTCGTGAGCAGCTTTCATTCATTATTATCCATACTAATATTATAAATGTGAAACTCCGTCTGCGAAAAAATTGCTTAATGGGGTTGAAACAGGTGATGAAAGTTTGTATGAAAAATCGTCAATGTAATCAGATATATAACCGAAATTCACGCGGGCAGAGCTGCGGGCAACAGCTAGTTTCGATATAAATTTAACCCTACTGCAAAATTCGTCGCTAACCATTATTGCCAGCATAGTAAATATGACTCACGTCAATCTTGATCCGTGACTTCAATCAGGTCAGCAACACTATGTATTACACAAACTTATAAATAAAGACAGTTATCCACCCCCCATACAGAGATATTGAAATTCACCAATTAAAGTGAACAGTAAAGCTTAATAAATTTCAACAAAAAAATGTCCGACATGTTTCCGGATATCATCAGCGAGTCATTACCGTATTTATTAGCTGCGGAGAAGCATTAAACCATCCTTAACACTCAACAGAAATGGCGACCGAAAAACATTTAATGTGGTATGTGAATTGTGCCCAAATGCGTACATATGCGAACGATATTAAATAAATAATTACACATTTGTCAGATAGTCCAAAAAAGCAAAATGTCCGCGACGGGCGGGTTGCCATATTTGGCTCGTCGTGGCGGCCGCTGCGTCCGCGCAGGTGAGCGCCAATTACCGCGGAGCGTAAAAAGCGCGCGGGGACAAATTGTGAAATTGTAAGCACGTTGAGCTTAGCCAAGCCTTTGATACGTTCTTCTATTATGCACAAGATGAACGCACCACCGTTGTAACTATGTTTGTAAACAACATTCTGGTAAGTTTTAGGTATACCTAGTACATTTTTATCATTAAGACGATGAACTTTTAGATAGGATTGTTATAATAAACACTATAAAGTATTTACTGAGAACTTAAATAAGAACAATAAAAAACTTCTTCGATAATGGTTGAGACACAGAGTAGATATACCGTACTACTTTGTGGTTGGGGTAAGTATGTCTTGTTGACATTTACTAAACTTTGGTTATAAAACTTAATATTGCCAAATAAAATGAAAATTTCAATAAATGTAGGAATATCTTAATTTTACATAATATAATAATAATGTAAATATTTATTATTTGACCTAGTAATGTCTTGACGGCCTGATTACTATGGCAACAGCATCTCATACACGAGATTGGAGAGTTAGAAATCTTTTAAGTACCAAGTTTTTTTTTTTATTAAATTAAATTAAATATAGACTAGTAGTTCCCTCTGTTTATTCCCGTAACAAAAATATGTTAGCAGGATAAATTGCTTTTGCGGTGATGACATCGTGTGACACTAAAGCATCAAGGGTACAGTTACTATTGAGAGGCAAAGCGAAAGGCAAAGACATACAGCGAAGGAAAACATCGTGACGCAACCTCGGCTAGAACAAAAAATATTTCACACAAACGTGCAAAACTCAAATACAACCTAATAAATAAAAAAACTATAATTACAAAACATTTTTATTGATTTAACTTTTGGGGAGGCAGATTTAGGTACTATTAGGATAATTTTTTCAAAAGTCAAACTTGCAAAACTCGCTTTACTTAGTTTTAAGTATTTTAACGTGCTGACTTATCGAGAAAACATAATTTAATATAAATATAACAAACGCTGCTTATGTAAAAATGCCGACTAATTAGGAACAAACCAACAATTACAATGTCCATTAGTCTAGATTTCATGTTAAATTGAACTAGAATTAACAAACTTCGGACACTATAATTCGAGTAAAAGATGTGCATAAACTCGGCAATTTTCTTACTGCCACTTAAGTGTATTGGTAGTAGTTCTGAGAAATATTTTATGTCTTCATTATCTCCGTCCGATCGTAAACCATCTCTGGTGTAAGCCCGCAGAACAACAAACAATAATACTGTAATAAATTAAAATTAATATTTTTGTATAAACAATTTCGTTGTTTGCTAATTAAGAGTTTATGGTTGACTTCAGAGAGTGAATTGTCAGTAAATTTATTACGATTATTCGTTTAAAAAAAAGGTTTGTATTTTCCCGCGCGTGGAATAATCTGTTGAAAAATAATTACTAGTTTATTTTTACATAAGGGTTTACAGTTTTAAAAATATTGTAACCTATAGCGAGAATTTTATCATTTAATGATTACATTGATTACCTACATTTCATTTGTTTCGGTTATCAAAGAGACAACGGCCCAAGTAATCAATATTGTACTTACTCTCAGTTAAATAAATTTTCAAGTCTGCGACAAATTTTATTAGTCCAATTCAAAATATGATGACAAATACTTGTTTACTTTGAGTATTTTTATTCGTGTGTTTGTATATTTATTAGACTCTTTACTATAAATTATTTAAATATATATATATATATATATATATGTAGCTATGTATTCTAAATTGCCATAGAATACTTATTCTAATTATAAGTAACTTATAATTAGAATAAGTATTCAATATGCAAACTAATAAGCGTTTTTTTATATATTAGCCTACCAAAGTGACTCCACTCTGCCTGATGGTAAGCAGTCAGTGGAATCCAAAAGTGGTAGACACCATTCCAAAAGCCAGACTACTGGTATGGTGGCCTCCACTATCTTTTCACGCCCTACTTAATAGACCTAGGATCATAATTAGATGGGAACACATGCGCTGGTAGACAAAGAGTAAACGCGTTAAGCACATATTAGAGCCTATCTAACTTTAAATATTGAGTAATTGCGTAAATGCCAGGAATCTAAAACGATAGACGTACTACACTTAGTAATAATAGGTAATTAGTGTCACTCTTCACTTAGACTTTTACAAAGTAAGCGACTTTTTGTTGCGAAATTATAAGCAAAGTTGTCAATTTACACACAATGGTGCGGGTAACATCACTAAAGCGTTAACATAAACTCGAAACTATTTATTTCGATTACTTTTTATAAATTACATTAAAACTAGCTGACAGTCCATCAACATTACTTTATTTTACTGAAATAAAAATTTTTTTCTAAAATAAACGTAGCCTTAGTTACTTCTTATTACGTCAGCTACCTGCCGATAAAAGTCCCGTCAAAATTGGTCCAGCCATTTCAGAGATTAGCCGGAACAAACAGACAGACAGACAGACAGACAGACAAAAATTGTAAAAAGAGATATTTTGGTGTATGTACCGTAATATATTCATATAAATGTAGTAAAGACGGTTATTTCAATATTACAAACAGACACTCCAATTTTATTCTACATATAAGATTACCTTAGTCGTTGATGTCTTTTCTTCTGATTTTTTTTTATAATTTTAGTTGAGATTTTGTGTATAGGTTTTTTAACTCAAATGTATCAATTTGAAGTAAAGAAATTCATCAACATTAACGAGTAACGCTTTCTTCCACAACTAATACTTTACGCGGACGGTCCGATCCATTCATACTGAAACAACTAAGGAACTAGTACCATGAATTTGTGAAGAGTATATTAATTTAATGAAAGTGTAAGTAGGTACTGTTCCTTGTATATTGTTTATTTTTTAAATAATAAAAGTACATCACATTCGTCCGATATTATACTGCGTTAATTCCCCTGTAGTGTACCTATTACAGGTTTAGACTATCGTAATCCTGTATTATTTTAATAAAGTCTCTCAATGTGGTTTCTTAATTTTCAACAAAAAGTGTCCAGCTTATTGGTTGCTTGACAGGCATTGTAACCTTAACATTACACGGTAATTAGCCATCGAACGCTTCAAACTCATTCAATTCAAATTCGATGTAAATAATATTTTTTATACTGGCAAGCTTTTAATTGCAATGACAGCTCGAGGCGGCCATTTTGTTCTTACCTTCTATTGGGTTGCTAGAACAATAAAATAACCAAGTCGATCGAGTGTGAACAGTTTTTATTTAAGTTTTTGGTGCTTCTAATCATAACTGACATTTTATGATGATAGAATACTATCTAGAACAATTTTTTTATTAACATTATAAGAAGGCATGAATGGACTAAACAACTATATGTAGAGTACCTCTTAACAATTACTGGTAGATCAAGTGAAAAATTGTATTGTAAATCGAAAGACAAATTAAAATTTTTTATAGGTTAAGCACACTTATTAGTCCGTGTATGACCGTGACTGTTTTCTAAAAACAATTTTTTTTTAATTTTGAAAATTCTATCTTCTACCCATATGTCAGTCTATGTGTCCACACATTTTTCTGTCATTTTGAAAACTCGTCTCAGCATCAGCAGTGGATAATTAATGCGGTATTGCGTTCATAGATAATAATAACTGCTAATTTTCAAACCTGTTATTAATATACTTACTGAAATACGAATAAAACACACACACACATACATACATACACGACGCGACGCATTACCTTCACACACAAACTCTCATGCATAAACACGTTCACACACACAAAAAAGGGATCTTTCGCAGGTCGTACATACACATAGCTTCTTCAACAACCTACCGTACATTTGCTAATTAATGTAGGTATTACCTATTATTATGTATATGTCACCAAACATGCAATGTGTTAATTACTAGCAATCTGCCCCGGCATCGCACGATGTTAGGTACTTATATATTTTTACGAAATAATTACAAATATTTGCAATTGTTGACCTCTATGTTATGCATGTGTTATGCATATAAACCTCCTAGGAAAAAATTTTGAACGATACCGAAAAGCGCATCAACGTCCGTTGACTGGTTTAAAAGTTAGTAAGAAAAATTGGTCGAAGAAAACAGTGGCTGCTTGCCAGTAGCAACAGAATACACACTCGGTATAAATACCAACTGTCTGTTTATTATGGTTTATGAAATGCTGCTGACAGACGGACAGACAGCGATAGCTGTAACAAAAAAAAAATGTTTCGTTGGCATCCTTTTAGTACAGAACCCTAAAAATCGTTCAGCATCTTTTTACATACACAAGTCTGTTTACAAAGTAAACAAATACAACTACTTACTCCAAATACAGAATACCTAATTATATAACGAATAATTGATTAAAATACTAACTATTGTTTTTATCGATATAACCATATAAGTGAAATAGCTCGTTAAAACTACCTGTAATGTAGAAAAATGGAATGTCTAATACTGTAAAGTATGCTTTTCTAAGAAATGTAAAAACAACTATCCAGCTACTCAAGTAGTGAATCGATAATACTTATTTACCGGAAAATGGTTAGAGATCGCATTTTCTTGCTAATTAATCAATCGTTTGTAATTTTAAAACGATTATCGATCACTAACTCGCGTGTTGTAAATCGTATATCCCCTTTCAAACGTTAAATTGTAGTTTTATCTGACACTAAACGTTTATTTAATTGTTCTGTCAGTTATAACTGTCCTATTGTTCTATGGCACGAAGGTCCCTACATTGAATAGCTATACAAGTCAAAAAGTATATAAAGTTTATCAAATTTAAGGCATTTTTAAAATACTTTATCCTATTTTATTGAAGTGTAAACTCTTTTTTATTTGCTACGAATGCAAACTACATACGAGTACATATCGATTTGCCTGATGGTATGTAGTAACCGGTGTCGGTCAGTGACATACATTGATTTTTTAAACATATAAAGCGGGAGACGGCCATGCATGAACGTTGCCCTGCAATAGGACAGTATTAAGCTGTTATTTTTATTATTTTAGGCTAACTATAAATCTGTTAAATGTGAATGTTCAAAAGCAAAATCTTCTAAGTTTTCTAATGGCTCCACCTGACCAGCGAAATATAGATTAATTAACTGACATTTTGTTATATTATTTTGACGTTCATAAGTGTCACTCACGTGATCTAAATGAATACATGAGTGAGTAACAATAACATTCTTCACGCATTTTAAACAGATGAATACAAATTAACAAATAAATAATTATTATAATTAGGGCAGCTGTAACAATGTTTCTTGTTTGTTAGTAGGGACAAGTCGTCAATTACGTTTTATGAATAGATATTATATAGCTTGTGAACTAAAGGGCGGCGGGAAATCGTTGAATTAGGGCGGCTCACGACCGGCCAAGGTGGCGAAACTGGGAGAGGACTGGGAGAGCAATGGACGTTTTTCGGCTGATTTGATGATGATAAACTAAAGGAGTCACGAAGTATACACACACTATAATTAAATATTTTACGCAAATCACTCTCAAATTGCTCACTAAAGCAAATTAAGAAAATATGTCACTTCACTAAAAGGACTGCACTTGGCGGAAAATTGGAAAACATGTGCTGGTAAAGAGTGCCAAGTTTTAATTGAACGATAGGTATAAGTTTGAAGGTTTGAACTGTTTAAGACCCTGTAGATTTCACTGTTTATGTTTTAAATGGCCACTATTTATTGCTATAGCCGTTAAAACAGCCAAAGAAAAAGAAAGCGTACACACAATAATTACCGACAATTAACTAATACATACAAAGTAAGCAAAAGCGATGTTTTTTTAATCTATGTATTGCTTGTTAATGGTTGATAGTACTACTTAGAAACCGATAAGGGCTGTTGGTTTTCAACCGATAAAAAGTATCTTTTTTAAGTTATACACGTTATTGGTACAATTAAACATAGAGAGATAAATATGTATCTGATCCATTTTTATACCAGTTGTTTCAAATAGAAACAATTGAGTTGTGTTTATAACATGTATTATGACATGTCTAAAGAAAGACAAGATTCAAAGTACCTAACAGAAATTCTAAAGTAAGCAAATTTCACATACATCACATAGCATCAAGCCATTTTGCCACAAAAGTGTACGCAGGGGGTGTTGAACATCCATGTTTCACTAGCTACATTGCGTACAAGGGCTCACCCAATTACATTTTCCAGTTACGAGGCAAAGAAGAAAAACCAATTCACTTTTCTCCATCCGGGAACCGAACTCTGCAAATCAGTTCTCACATATTACCACTGAAGAACCAAAGCAGAACTGCTAACTTAAACTGCTTGTTCATGGATATTAGCACATGCTATAGTATTTTACTTTTTAGTTTCAACGTCGTCAGTGCACGTTAGGTACTTTAAATCATTCATTTTTTGTTTTGTGGACTTTCTCACTAATTTCTTACTGTGGCTCTACCATGCTCAGTGAACTGTAGGCAAATTAATTAATAATAATCTTCTCGACAGCGAACATAGACGTTCTTTTGTTACCTAAGCTGGGTAAGGTAGGAACAGTCAATATTACAATTATAGAGCCAAATTAGAAGGCACATAACACTTTTATAGCTACTTAAACATAGGAGTAGTACCTACGATCTACATACACTAGTCTATCTCAGTAACATATTACTACGAGCATTAAAAGCAATTTATCCGACATAAAAACGAAACCTCCAACAGAAACATTCAGTAATTTATTCAATAACAAACAGAGATTACAACAATCCAATTAAATAGCGACATTGACAACTAAATCCTATTAAGTAGCCCAAACGGCGCTCTTAATTGGCGGCCATTACACAAAATGCTCTATGGTCTGTCATCGCTGCACAAAATGGCGCGCTGGAAAATAAATACGTTTAGAGATGGATATTATATCTTCATTAACGTTCGGTAGCGCGCATTGATATGTCGGCAGGTGGGGCCATTGAAATTGTTGTATTTTATCACCGCTGCGCTGCGGATAGGCATTCGCGGGATAGTCTTCGCCTTATTGCTTTATGTACTGTATTGAGACGTTGAAGGTCGAATGCGAGAAATATTATATTTTTGTTTTTTGTATGAAATGTATAATAATAGATACATACACATACATCTCACTTTAAAAATTTTCTGCTTTGCTATTACTTCTAAAATCAAGGAAGTTTATTATGGGTAAGAATATTATAATCAAAGTTTTCTCACGCCAAACCAGACATAGCAAATATGTATATACTTATTTTGTTTTAACATAGCGATTGCTTTATTTTCGACACAGTTCATAGTAACAACGTTTTGTATGTAAATAAAGGTTTGTTCATAATTAAAGGTCGGACATATTACATTCATGATATTCAAACGATCCCAAAGGAAATTGAAATATTATTATTCAAAGATTAATTTACGTATCAACAATGAACATTTGCGTATTAATTAACATTTAAGTAAGTATATTTAATTATATTATTGTATTCATTTATTTAGTTTTATATATTTATTTTATATGGCAATTGCTTAGTCTATGGTAACATTTGCATAGTCGTCTATGGTAACATTTTCAAAAGGCAACATTTAACTAAAAGGAAAATTTTAAACAGAGATTCTTAAGAAACTAATGTCTTAAAAAATACTAGCTTCAATGAAAACGTATAAGCAGACTTATTGTCAAATTGTTACTAACCCAAAGATTGAAGTCAAGGCAAATTTAAATCTTAACACCTTGATTCCTAAAATAAATTCAGTTGATATTGACTTCATTATTTAGCAATTCCAAGCCTAGAGTAACGTAGTGTCAGAAGGCTCAAAGTCGCTCAGAGGGCCATAGAGCGGGTAGGCGTCTCAATGCGCGATCGTTTGAGAAACGAAAAAATCCGCAAGAGAGCCGCAGTAACTGACGTAGCTCGCAAAGTTGCCTCTCTGCAGTGGCAATGGGTAGGACACATAGCTCGCAGGACTGACGGTCGTAGGAACAAAAGGGTTCTAGAGTGTCGAGAGAGGGCAGACGCCTTACAAGGTGGACCGACGACCATGTGACACACGATCGGCCACGGTGGCGAAAATTGGGAGAGGTCTATGTCCAGCAGTGGACGTCTTTGACTCTATGATGATTAGAGTAACAACATAGTCATTAACTCATTCTTACAAAGGTGTCTTATCATATAGATAAAGCATAACTATCATTACCGCTTACTTCTTCAGCTCACCTGATAGTAAGTAATTACTGAATCCTATTGGCTTTTGCTGCCTTTCTTAATCGTTTGTAAAGTTTAAAAGTCGTATTTGACATTTTGCATGCCGATTACTGATTCGTTAAATTCAAAAATATCTGTTACAGTTAAACTCGTGTCTTCATTTTAGATAGAACTGTCAGAAGTTTTATATTTTAGCTTTAGGAATAGCGTTTGCTACTGATGTGTAAACATTATTTTTATTTTTAAAAAGTGTTGTTTTCAATAGTAGAGAATAGAAATTGCAATCCCAATATCTAATAAAGGAGGCAGGCTACAAATGATGAGAATGGCTTGCAACCGGGTCAAGTAAAAATGCTTGAAAATACCTATGTCCAGCAGCGGACGTCTTTTGGCAGAAACTACGATGATTATGAATACCATAATACCGCCCAAGTAGCACTCGGAGTTCTACAAAGAATATATAAGCTTGTACAGTAGATGTAAACCATTAGACATCCCTTATAGAGCCCTGTATGCTACTTGGGATATATCTAGTCTGAATCTTTTTTAAACCTCATTGCTGTCATTACAACCTAGAAGGTTTAGGACAAAAGTTGCAATCTATAATATTATATAAAGCGGAAGAGTTTGTTTGTTTGCTTGAACGCGCTAATCTCAGGAACTACCAGTCGAATTTGAAAAATTCTTTTTGCCCATGATAGCCCAGTTCTCGAGTAAGGTTATAACATCGACGCTACCGGCGACGGGAGCAAAGTAGTAAGCAAAGACGCGGGTGAAACCGCGCCGCGGAATGGTAGTAAATACATAAAAGAGGCAAATTAATCTCACAGCGATACACTATCGGTAAACAAACATTAAAATGCACAATATTAGTTTACATTACCATATATAACGACCACCCTTTGTTATCATCATTAATTAAACCCGAACGCGGTCATTAGCTGGATAGTATCGATGCATCGATGCTGAATCAAGTCAATCGATTTGAATAATAAAACATCGAATCATCGGACTGTATAATCACTAACCGGTACGCTATTGTCTCACTTCCGTCCGGCACGAATAGCCTATTAACTGCCAAATCAATCGATTAATTCAAACTTTAATTACATTTTATGAATATACATCGATTTTCGGTTAGTTTACTTAATTTTGTATGGTAATACGTTTTAATGCTTGGTTTTGTTTTGCATAATGTAGTATCACGCCTCTATTTTCAATGGGAACAGGTAAACAATCACAGTTATCTGATTGCTTATTTGTACCTCATCTGCCTGAAGACAATTACGGATTTACGATGAGACATAGGCCTCGTTTAAAGGCTAAGGTTTGCCACAGTCACTACGCCTGGTGGGTAAATTAGTGCCACAGATACAGTAACCACAGTAAGATGATCTTTAACAGACAGGCAACGCTGCTGCCTGCGACCTGGAATTTCCTAAATCACCTTACAGGACCTACTCTAAGAGATACATTGTTGAGATACATTGCTTCCATATTCTAAGGCAAAAGACCACACAGCTAAACAAACAGTTGCCAAACCATTAAAGCTACAATTTTACATCAAAAAGCGGGACAAATGTGAGCTAGCTTCCTTGCTAGGTTCTAATTATACCGAATGTATGTCAACTATCGTAACTAGGTGTTAGTTCCAGCGTTGTGAAAGTAATAGCTGAATTTCATGGTGAAAACGGATGTTTACTGGTCAATGGTTTAAGGTCTGTTATTTTAGACAAAGCTTGATATGGTGGATTTGTCGGGCTGTTAGAAATGTGACTGCAGTTTGTAGTAGGTAGAAAGAGCTTTAATAACATTTGGCGTTTTATTAATATGGTAGGTATCATAATTTAAAATGAAGAAATTCATAGGCTTTATTTAAAATTCAAAATAGATGCGTTGCTTAGTTTGGGAAGTAGTATTAGTACCGTCTGTGTAACACTTTTATATTGACACATTTATTCTGACATATACCTACTGTTGTACATTTTTGTGTCAATAAAGATTTGTTAATTTAAAGACTGCGTTTTAATTATTAAACAATGCAGACAAAAGGTACACAGACTGCACGAGCAGTTAGCATAACAAAACTTAAAAAACAAATCTGTTCTGATTATTTTTCTAAATTTTCTTCATTATGGATATGTTAATTATTTTTAATTAAGTATCTCTATAACAAAGAAAATTACCTAACTACACTTCTCACTAACTATACCTTAATAAAGCCTTTTTCGTAAAGTTCTGTTATGTGTTGTAAGTAAACCATCGTTAATGGGTGTTGATGTCATAGAAGTCGTAATGGCATTGCTGTAGACGTGACATGTTTACTTATCATTTAGGCACGTCTTCTTCAACTGGCTCAGGATGTCCACTGCTGGACACATAACCTTCTCCCAACGGTAGGAGTTTGTTTGTATACGCTTGCCAAGCGTATTATTGACCGTATTATGTGATAACGATAGGCATTATTTAATATCCGGATATTCACGTAGTCGCCTATCATGACACCACCACAACTGATTGACACAAAACCGTACCTACTGAAATTTCCTTATCACATAAATTTCAAGTTGTTTGTCTGCAAAAACTTTGAGTAATTAGATTATTCGATTGTTTATATTATTCTTTTTTTTTAATTTTTATTCAAATAAATATTGAAATACTTAATTTTAATCATTGTTAAAATTATCCTATCAATATACCCTTTTCTAGAGCGTTTTTAAACCAACATCTATATTGTCTGAAATTGTGAGTCATGCACAACACGTTCTCCATAGAAACAGCTAAGGGTTCATAATTAACACTTGATTCATTTGACATTTAACTCTTATAAACTTTATGGTATGGCGTTTGAAGAAATTGAGTATAATAGGCAATCATGCAAATGGAAACCACGTGAAGTTATAGTCTTCTAAGGTAAGGTTCTATTGAATTAAGAGGCGAAAGAAATAGAAAGTTTTGAAATGGCAACCGAGAACTAAAACGACCTGCGTGGACAAGACAAGACGATGAAGGTGTCTCAAAACCGTTAGAAATTATGATAGGTACTAGAAAGGTCTATTTATAGGACTCCTCCAAACATTCCCAAAGTTGACATGATGATAAGTGTAAACCGCTGGCTTACCTACGACGATTGTTAATACAAAAAAACATGATGTAATTAGCGCAGATAAAAAATAAATACAAAATTATGTCCCTTCCTTCCTTTCTTCACTAACAATGCAATTTGTCGAAAACTTATGCATAAGTATATCTATATCTCTAAATAAAGTCTTGATACCAGCTAATGTTCGTAAATCTAAAGACTCATTCTTCTTCAGCAGGTTCTCCATCAGGTCCTCCAGTGGTCCGCTGCCAGCTGCGCAAACACAAGCCGAATAGAAAGCCTCGGACGCCGTTCACCACGCAGCAACTCCTCGCTCTGGAGAAGAAGTTTCGAGATAAGCAGTACTTGAGCATCGCGGAGAGAGCTGAGTTCTCCTCCTCGTTGAGGCTTACTGAGACACAGGTAAGGTGCTACTGTCCGGTTGTCTGATATAGGTACCCGTATTGCTCATAGATTGTTTCGAGAAAAGCATGACGAAGTAAAGAAAACACTAAAGCTTTAATTTGTACAGCATTCGTAATTTTGTGACTAAAAAACCACGAATTAAAATTAACTTAATAAAGCAATTTCAAGTTACACTTAAAATTTTTCAATGTGACAATCACTAAGCACACTTTTTGGGGCGTTCAATCGCTGACATAATAGGGCTGCGATTCTACAATATTAATAATATTTAAAACCTACTTAATTACATTATTAATAAATATAAACTAATAAAGTCTTCTATTTCAGGTTAAAATATGGTTTCAAAATCGACGCGCAAAAGCAAAAAGACTGCAAGAGGCTGAAATTGAAAAGCTACGGCTATCTGCGCGGCCGCTTTTGCCGCCGTCCTTTGCCTTATTCGGCGGGGCAGGTGCGCCACCACTATTTGCGGCCATGGCAGCTGCCTCCAGACCACAACTGAGCTTCCTCGGAGGTCCCCCTAGCCACCAACATGCGATAAACATGAATATATTGAACTCTTTACAACCGCATTGACGAATAGACAACGCGGCTCGTGACGAACAGCCGCCATCTTGAAACGGTGTTCCAAATTTGAAAATGCCTATTGCATTGTAGATTTGTGATGCGTAAAAAATATTAAATATATTTATTAAAAACTGAATAGACTCGTTAATTAATAAATTTATTTAAATCATCACAAATCTCAAGAAAAATGTTTGTGTTTGGATATCAAATTGGCTGACTTTGAAGTGAACTATAGACATTAAATTTTAAAACAAAACGGTGTTCTAATTTTAAAATAAATGTAATGTTTATTTTGATTAAACGGTGACAGAGCGTTCTAGAACTTCGTGTAATCGAATATTTAATACCAATTTATTTAAATGTGTCTTGCATGAACCTTTTGTCTACACTATTTTAACTTAGAACTTATAAATTGGAGGCTGGGCACTTATTTCACTTTATGTATAACGCAAAATAAATATTTCTGTAAAAGCAATTAATCTATCAATTGATAGACAATAGGTTGATTGATTGATTGAAAAATTTTGCAAATAAAATTGTATGACTGCATTTTTTAAACATAAAACTGACATAGCAGAATATCATAAATCGGTAAGTGCAATTTGTCAAATGAAAAAATGTTAAATGGATTGTAAATAATTTTTAGAATATTTATCATAGGTTTAATTATTATTTTTTGTTACAACTAAAGACTTCATTCCCAAAATGTTTGCGGCGTGAGTGTAATTAAGATTATTCTTAATGTACTGAAATGCCATGTTTTGTATATCATGGAATGTTACAGATTAATTAATACACTTAAATCAATAGCACATGAAATGATCATCTTCATTATATCACCCAAAAGACGTCCACTGCTGTCCAGCAGTAGGTATAGGCCTCCCCTTACTTTCGCCACCTTGGCCGGTCGTGAGCCGCCCTTATTCATCGGCTGCCCACCACCTAGTGAGAATTCCGACCTAAGAATGACAGCTGTATAAAATTTTGCTCAAGTTCTTTCTCAACAGAAAACCTCAATACCACTTTAACCAACTCGGGGATTGAACTCGAGAGCTGTGCATGATGGTTCGTACACAACAATTAACAATTTAGGCAGCAAATAAACTTCTATGTGTTATTATTTTAACATAAAATATACAATATCAAATAGATTCCGAGTTGCTTGATATTTCACTAGTTTAACCATTGTTATTTTATTTCTAACGTCCACGCCTACACTTAATCTAACATAGGTAATATTATATTCTTATAGCACGAACTTACGCCTATACATGTACATGTACTTACCTACAGTATAGTATAATATAGTCCATAATAGTTTATGTGTATTATGTCTTCAGTTCCTAAAGCTAAAAGATTTTATTTATTAAATTTATAAATAAATCAAAATTGTGTTATTAGTAAAATATGTTTTTATTTTCACACATCGAATCATAAGTAAAAATTAAAAAATCATGTTATTTTCTACTTTTAATAGCCACCCAAATTTTGAGCTTTATTTTCTACAGGTACAATTAGTAAAACAAATTGTATTTTAAATAAATAAAATATTTTAGCGACCTTTTTCTATTACGTTCTTTGTACTTAGTATTTAAGTAATTATAACGATGTGCAAATAGTTATTAATAATGTAAATAATATTTAAATAAATTATTGTATATTAAGTTCGAGTTTACATAATTATATTTTAAAATAAGTGGTACTTTTAAAGTGTTAGATTTTTTATTACGATTCCTCGATCTACTACAGACTATTATTAAGCTATAGTTATCAAAATAAAAACTTGAAAATATTAATTTAATCGCTTTGTGTCATAAAATAAAAAGCATAATTATTTACCGATAACTGGTTTGTTGCCAGCAACGAATAATTAATTAAATATGTGCAATTTTTTATATTGGTCACTTTATCTAAATCGAATCTATAGCATAGGCAACAGAACCAATCAGGCTGTCTTGTATAAAAATGGCGGGATTTAAAACGTTTTATTTTAAATTAAATTATTCGTTGTTTATAACAGACAATTTTAACATTATATTACTGTACAAATCTAGCAAATTAACAGTAATCTGGAATAATTTTGATCTATGTTATAATCCTTAATAGTTAAACATAGAAGACATGAAAACATTTGTAAATTATTGATTAAATTATAAATTCGTTACTAGTACAAAAGATGGATTTTATTTCTTAACATCATAATGATCGTCAGCAACGTACTTAAGAACTTTACGGGACATACGGTTCTCCTAAAGAGAGGTAAGTACCTATTGGCCATAGTGACTTAGCTTGAAAGGTGGACTGATGACCGTAGCTAATTACCTGAAACTATCTTACAGTGGATTTTTATAAACGATCTTTATTTCAAAACCTTATTTTAATCGTTCAGCGCTGAATCGCTTTTACAATAAATCGATTTATCTGTATTAACAGCGCTTTAGCGTCGAACGAAAGGTCGGGATTTTCAAGAATCTTGGATTAAAGTTTGTATTTATAAAGCCAATTTATTCGTCGTAAAAACGGTACCCTTGGTAAGAAAGGACTAAGCTTCATATTCCAGTCAGTGAGTCTACAATAGATTAAAAAATGTATGGGATTGACATAAGGTAACGAAAATGTTGGCGTTAGCCCTTTGGACTCTATACGCAAAATGTAATCACGTGGTCAAATCACAAAAGCCTACAGGATTGATTGATCCCCTTTACGACATGATATGCAATTATCAAATGCTCAGACATTTCTTCATAAACCTCATGCCTCATGCATGACAAATATAATATAACGTGCAGGTTTGTGTCTATATTTTGTGTAATAAGTAAGTTAACAGATTCTTGCTGTAAAGCAAACCAGTAGGTAGGTACCTTAAAAAAATACAATCTACTACGGTATAGGTAACTATGAAAAAGTCACAGCAGCAAAGCAAAATATGCATGATATTTTGCTTGGTGTATCTTTGAAGGATAGAAATGTTGCCAGGGTTACCGATATAGCTCAGGACTAAACATGATACAGTGGCAAAGGACCACATCTACCGTAAACTTTCGCCCTCGTACGATAAGGTTGTGGAATGAGCTCCCCTTCGAGGTTTTCCCGAGAGACTCCAACATGGAGTTCTTCAAGAAAGGAGTTAAAAAGTTCAAAGTCAAAGTATTTATTTCATTTTGATCATAAAGTATGATGCTTATGAAAAGTCAAAATTACATGAAGTCAGCTAATTAACCTACAGCCAGTTTGCTGACGAAGTAGAGCTGTGAGAAGAACTGGCAAGAAACTCACGCCACTCTTTTCAATCTCGCCAGATAATTACAGTTTTTTTGTATGAGTTAACAATTTTAACACATCAACGCAACCAAAGAACCATACAAAGTAATTATTACAAGACAACCAATTAATTTAATAACTAAAATTTAAAAAAAAGAAAAGAAACGAAAATAGAGGATTTCAATTTTTTTGTTTCATCTAGTATGGTAATTTGACTACGTATTTTAATTAAAACTAAAAAAAAAAGTAAAAAAAGTAAATGAATTTCCCAATCATGTTGAACGACAAGGTAATACTGGAGTCTAGCCCCAAAGAAGCATATACGAGTATTTATAGTATATGCTTGTGATTTATAATGTAATATATGTATTTAATACTAGACGTCTCTTCGCTTCGGTATCAAAAGTTTCATTCAGTCTCCCAACAAACGCTTTCAGAAAACATCATAGCAATAGTGAGGTATTGTATCATTTAGATTTACAAAGGCGCTTAAAATATTGTCATTTTGAAAATGACTGAATAATATGTTAAACAATATAGCCTATGTCACTATTTGTAGCTGTTTAAAGATGAATTATTTGTTTTAAATCTGTTATTTAGATCTTGAGTTAAATCAGAACAAACAAACAAACATTCTACATAAAATCAAATCTTTTATCTTTATAATATTTGTTTAGATATCATATTTCTTGCAATATCTTAATAAATACATTTCAGTACAAAACAGCCAGTTCAATACATTTCAGTACAATACAGCCAGTTAATAATAACCTAATTAACAATATCTTACAATAACCCATTAAGAATTGTTATCCTAATAAAATATCTGCAGATGCGTAAAATAAATACAATTTCTGACTACCTATTGAAAGTCTATGAAGACATCGTGATAAAATTTATTATTCATGCCATATAAGCGTTTATGTTATAGCCAACGGGCAGCCATGGCCAGGGCTTCCTGTACACTCACTAATTGGTGTCCAGGACTAAAAACTGACTTGATATAAACAACGTTAATACTTTTAAATGCAGTGATTTGTATGCCGCGTCTGCACAGCATATGTACATTAATTACTCATTAATTTAAAGACAACCAGCTGCCTGCAGCGTTGCCTGGGGTGAAGGTTTGTTAATTTATCTTAAGTACAATAAATTATTTAAAAAAAGAAACATTTTTTTGTTGAATGACAAACAAACAAGCAAGCAGTTTGCGAATGCGACACAAAAAATAGCACTCGTTTTATCGTCTCGTACCTACACTAACAAAAACTTTTTACACCATTTTATTACATTTGACAGTCTTCTAAAGCGTAATCGACGGCCTTATCGCTAAAAGCAAATTATTTCAAACAAACTTAATAAGTAAATGTCATAGAAAAAATATTGTTATCTTTACTTTTAATACATGCTCATATATTTATTAATACTTAACAAGTTCAGACATTAGTGATCATATAATTTTCAATTTAGAGATTGAAACACGACAAAATAGTTATTCGAAATCAGACGCCTATTTCGCCCATCCTATAGAAGAAATACACCACCTACTTATTTGCTTACCGATTTCCGAATGCCCTATTGTCATATACCTATCTTGTGTCAACATATTTTATTTACTTACATACCCATTCCCTTCTCTTTTCTTTCAAAGTAGATAGGTTTTCTTTTAATTTTGCCGATTCTATCAAGATATTAATAGATAGGTGTGAAAAAACTTCTCATAAAGCCGCCATTGTAGTGACACCACGATACTTTTAAACACATAAGACAACACTGACAGCTTAATAACAGGCTGTTAGGCGCTTATAAAAAAATACTTTTTCGTATTCCGCCACTAAGAAACAAAATGCACAAAACCGTAACAAATTGATTAAGCCCTTCTATGAAGATATAAACGTAAAATTATTAGATATATTATTCACATCACATGTTAAAATTAAATCTATAGAAACTGTCTATGAAAATTAAAAATATGACCAAGAAAGAAAAGGTTAAACGTAGCGAATTTTTGTATTATTTTTCATTCTTATTATGATGTTATTTATTATAAAGTTTTTTCATTACATAGCACCTTTAGTGGAAAAAGAGTCTTAAGACAAAATACGTGTCTTCGATTTTTCATCTTGTGAAAGATAGTTTCATGATAATTAACATTTAATTGCCTTATTTTCTTCTAAGTGCGACATTTTGTAGAAAATTCCTATCACGTGTTGTTTTATACTAAATGGCATTTTAGCATATAGCAATAGCAATTTGATATAATTAACAATTATAATATTTTTTCATAAATAAACTAAGCAAGGCTTTTGACACCATAGAATTATAAGGTTCTGAGTTTGACTCAGCAGTAAAGTTAGAGACCGCAATAAATTGATACTTACCCACTGACACAGTCGCATCAGGTCATCAGGACACCTTCGTAAAGAGATGCAATAGTCGCATCTTAGAACACCCACGTAAAAAGATGCGATAGTTTGGTTCTATTTTCCTCAGACCGGAGTTCGCATGGCTTTTACAATAAAATGTATACCAATTATATTTCATTCTTGTATTTCATTTGAACACTATCAAATCTCGAGATCCTGCTATATTTCAAAACTATAAGATCTGGATCAAGACAAAACTAAGTCATGAAAGGAAGTTATAATTGTGTAGAAAGTTAATAATGTATGTAAATTATAAGATACTGTAAAATGTAACAACATTATTTCGTTCTCCCTTCACACATAAAGTATATAGCTTTTAGATATACTAGTACGTACCAGTCTAAATACTAAAAGTGATACCAGTGATGAAAGAAATAGAGCTAATGCAGAAGGTTGATAATAGCAACGACCTTTGGAGAGGTCAGATATACTCTGTGTAACTTTATCTATTATGAACAGTATACATATTTTATATTTACATGAGACTCAATGTAATCGATTTAATTATGAAGCGAAGTAAATTAAAGTAGCAATAGGTACAGGTCACATACTCACATCACCTACTGAAACCAAAAAGACGAAAATGTTATCCGAGTGACCACCACCTGAAAATGCACAAGACAGAGGTCAGCCCTGGAGAAAGATCTTGGGCTTTCAGCAGTGGGGACGTCTTTAACAGAAATAAGACATCAAACTTATTTATCTATATCTATACCTATTTATAAAGCGAAAGAGTTTGTTTGTTTGAACGCGCTTATCTCTAGAACTGCTAGTCGAATTTGAAAAATTCTATTTGCATATGATAGCCGAGTTGTCGAGGAAGGTTATGTAACATCACGCTACTGGCGACGGGAGCAAATCAGTAAGGACAGAAGCGGGTGAAAACGCGCCGCAGAAAGCTAGTCTAAAATATTCTTAAAACATGCATCCATAAACACATAGATGAAACGTAAACAGAAAACAACATAAACCTTACAAAGTTGGCTAAGTACTTAAACAATATAAAAAACCGCAATAAAATACAACAGTTTTATTTCAAATAGGTATCTATAGTTACAAAAATGGCATTTTATTTCTCAACATAGCTAGTAATTTATTATAATTGGTCCCATCGCTCGTAATGATGAGCCACTTGACCATAGTACCACTATAACTAGACATCATTTCAACCCTTTTTCCCTCAATAATAATAATGTTTTTGTGTCTCCCAGAGATCTAGTTTAACTGGTGATTTTTATGAATTGTAAAATACGTCACCATTCGTGGACCGTTTACGGATACCGTATTGACTTTTTTTGGCATTATACACTTTGCAAACATAACGGTTTACTTTTTACACTATTTTCAATTTCATTTATGTACCTTAATAGGCGATTAAGATATCTACTGAATGTTATAGTAATTATTTAGTATATCTATTTAGTAGAACAATTATTTACGTTGTTAGGTGGAAAGGTTTTTACTAAGTACATTGTTGCTTTTTAGTACTGGACAGGTTTAAAAATAAACCTAGAATATATTATTTCAATTTGAAAGTATTAGAAGTGTGAAATTCTAGTGATATTGATCTAGTTAACTATAACTTGTTTATATTATTTTTTGTAGTTCCTTTGAAATTTTCCTGGTATTTATATTGTCTACAAATTAAAAATAAGAAACATTTATTTATGGGTTTATGGGTAAAACAGGGCACTCTCAAATGATTATTTCCCAAAAGCGGATCCAATTTTATTTCAATTTACCTCCAACTATATCTGAAGCCATGTTCCGTAAAATTATTCTAATTTCAAATAATTTTTCTTTGTAACCCATGTTCCAACTAGTGAACTAATTAAATATATTTAGTTACTAAAATCAAAACTGCCCACAATTTGTCATAATTAAACACAAACGGAAGTTCTGAGCACATTAACACAAGTAATTGGGCACAAAACATGAATTATATATTATTTACTTTTTAATTATCTGATTGGCGCATACCAGGGCAACCCTTTTGGACCCAATTTAGATTCTCTGCATACTTCTTTCGGTACAAGCGTCGTGGACACACATTTGACCACCAATGCCGCCGATATTATCTACGACTAAAGGGTTAAGAGTGCCTATGGAACTCATTTTTTAAAGTAGCAATGTTAGCAGTGTTTTGAGCGTACCTACAGAAGATACTTTGATAGTATTTTTTAATTAATTTGTCTAATTTTACGTTAACATCAACTTGGTTTTATTGTTTGTATTAAGTTGCTTAATAACACATGATACCCGACGCACCTATTTACTACATGTGTCAGTCATTCTGTAGTTCTTGAAGTACTGAACCGTTTGATTCAAGACCCTTTACATTCCTTGGACAATAGTGGCGCTTAACCGCTTTTAAAATCTTCTTTTTGTTATATTAATTGGCAGTATACGATCAAGATGCATATAACATTCATAACATATTAATAACAGTTGGGAACATAATAATTCTCTCAACAATAATAAACACGAAGCAGCAATTATTTATTTTTATAAGTCAGTAAAAAATCCACAGCAGAATCGAAATATTAAAACCTAAATCATTCTCATTCTTCGCAACACTCGATTAATTTCATAAAACATGACCCGTACTACGAATAAGGACCATGGACTAACCGAAACATTTATTTTTAAAAATAAGTCTTTATTCAAAAACTATTTAAATGACATGCAAATAAATAAAATAATAATTTTAACAAAAAGAAAACCGACTTTAAACAGGAAGGAAACCAAAAAGTAAAAAATAAATTTACTTAGCACAAAGTAATTCGTATTTTGGTTTAATTAAACGAAATGATTAAATAAATATTTTATAATTCATCATCAGATTCTGGTTTCCATTAACATGGTCACCCTTGGGATATCTCCTTTCCAACAAAAAATAATCATCTAAATCTGTGCATAAACGACAAAGTTATCCGCGAACACATAAAAAAGATATATATTGTACGGTCGAATTGAGAAACCTACAAATTTCAAATAATTTATAGGATAATTTTTCTCTTCCTATATACATTTGTACAAAAGTCGAAATGGTCTAATGGATTAGAACCCGCCTTGTAAACACGAGGTAGTGGGTTCGAATCTGGACAAGTAGCAATGTGATTTTTCAAGTCTTACTACCTTCTAAGTTTATCTTGGACATTTCTAACTGACGGTGAAGGTAAACAACGTGGGGAAACCTGGACTTAAAAGTTTGAAATTGCCAATCCGCTTTGAGCAAAAGTGGTGATCAATGCTCATGCCTTCTCTTTACGAAAAGTTTTTGCCCTGCAGTGGGACAGTAAACAGGCTGGTATTATTTATTTATTATTATTTTTATACATTCATAGACAATCACTTTTAAATTGTTGCAACTACTCCAATTCATGGTTTAACTGCAGTTTTGTTAACCCTTATGTCAAAGAAAATAGAGTTCAATTTGAGTGAATTTAGGTGATATGATGATACAGATGACAGCTTATAAATCTTTTTGCGTTTGATAACTCTGTTCTTGAAGAAGTTTTAAAACATCACGCTACTGGTGAGGGTAACTGAGCAGTAACCAAAGATATAAGTTAGCGCTCGTGAAGCCACGCCGCGTAAAGCGAATTTATTATAAAGTTAGAAAATCAATTTATATACCTTAAAGATACATAAAGTAAATGCGAGCAGAAATCAGTTACGGAAATGGCGAAACACTAAACTGAAAGTAACTACACTGAAAGTAAAAATGACAGAAAAAATTAATAATACTAAACTAATTACTAAACTCTTTTTTTCTCTAATCAGACCGCAAAACTTGTTTTTCTTTGTCGTCTATCTGCTGCTACCTCGCTTTCGCTTTTTACATTTCTTACATAATTCGTATCTCTTCTTTACTTTTTCTATACTTTAACAGCTTTAAATTTATCGCTTTTCATATTATTACATCTCCACACCGAAACACCTGTTTTCTTACAACTGTGTCCCAGACGCTATTCACGCCTTTGGTAATAAAATCATTTCTATCACATGCGTTTTTCTTTCATCTATCTTCCTTAAAGTCTAACATTCTGGTTCAGTCAGATAAGATATGTAAAAAAAAAATATTTTTAATTGCCGCGATAAAACACATACTTACAGAATACTTAGTTCAGGACAATTTTATCAAATGTATTTTATTTCTATGTAGGTACAAGGTTCCTTACAAACTCACTATAAACTCGTTTCTACAATCCAAT